>CM075199.1:18247525-18847525 GCA_037577475.1 Chaunax sp. Z400 | reverse complement strand
TCTCCTCTGAGAGGAGGTAAAACCAGAGACAAGAGGAAGATTAGAGGAGAACTAGAAGACAATAAAAGGAAAGTATAGTGATAAGAACTGAGGGAGACGTTTGATGTGTAAATCCACCACACACAGCTGGTGATGTTTTCCCTGTAGAACGCAGGTAAATAACACACCAGTTTGGTTCATATTTAGAATAATATTCAAATAAGTGTCAGCACGGCTCATTAGCATGCAGGGAATGAATTATTCTCATCGTCTTGTGCGTCTTCTTTGTTCCTCTCAGCTATTGTCACAAGGGGTACAAGCATCTGGGATGTCGTTAAGTTCGGTTCCTCAGAAGATGTGTGATCTCCTGGGTGAAAAAAGCTCAGATGTCTCAGGAAAAAACAAATGTTTAGACTGAAAAATTACAAACAACAAAGTTTGCCACATTAACATAAACAGCACAGTTTCTATACCATTCATCAGTGAGGGTGGGCGATTATTTGAAATGAATGTATCAAATTCTGTGCCAAAAAGAAATAGCTAACAATATGACTTTGAACCTTCTCTCAGCAGGAGAAGCTTTGTCCCAGTCATGTAAAACTTAGCGCTTGATTTAATTAGATCATCTCGTTTCACGGCCAGAAGGAAGAGCATATGGTCCTGCACTTTTTTCTCCCCCCTTCACTCACAAACAGTAGCCCTGTTCTATTTTCAGATTCTCCGAGTGTCGGCTTTGAAGCCGCAGGCCTTTCCTCCACACGTTGGTGCTCCCCTGTAGAGAGACAGGGTCAAATAGACCTGTGTGGTACGGGACCCAAACAGCAGCCAAGGACGGACCCGAGTTAACAGCATTAATTACTTCCCCTCGACACAGTGGGAGCGCAGTTTTTCTTCCCTTGATGTCTTTCAAAAGAGACAAACAAGGACAGGGTAAGTTATTCACTTAGTAAAGATTATAATTGACTCATAAGATTTACTTGTCGGCTTTCTGGTCTATTTTAAAATGTCTCTGGATATTTTTGGAACATTGGGCAGTTTTGTTATTTGTGTAAGTAATATGCTGGAATTCACTGTTTAAAAACTATCAAAAGTGTAATAATAATAATAATAATAATAATAATAATAATAATAATAATAATAATAAATTGAACCAAAAAAAACCCCTGCTTTCAGACTGGAGGAGAAAGTGAATGAGACCATCTCTTTCCTATGAGGGGTGGAAGTAACAAAAATTAAACGATAAAAATGGAGTGGTAAAAGTGGATGTGAACTGAAAAATGGAATTGATTTGTTGTCATTTGATTTGATAAACCTATTGACATTTTACCTAATTTTATCATTTGCAACACCCAACAACAGGATCATCTTCTCATTTACAATGCGTAATATTTGTTACTTCCAGCCTGAGAAAGAAAATGAACACACCCATAGACTTCTGGATCGGAACCTTGTCTCTCAGCTAGAGCTGTGTCCCACTTCAGGGGCCGCATCCCTTGAAGGACCCCTTTCTACAAAGTCCTGTCCTTCGTCGGCTGCAGTCTGCACAGGCAAGGCTGCATTGAACGCTTTTAAATGAGACGGTCTGGTCGCCATAGCAATATTACTGGCTGGAGTAGATTAGTTGATTAGTACTCGTTGTAGTAAGAAGCATCACTCAGGCTGGAATCTTCACATTTATAGTTAGTTAAGAGATCAATTTAGTTGACTTATCGGATTTTAATTAGAATGTTGTTAAACTCTTATTGATGTGACCACCCTTCAAACCAGCTGGAAAAAAAAAACAAGGGCGAAACCACAATCCTAGAATTAGAATTACAAATCTCAAATATAAAATAAACAAAACTTTCAAAACTTTAGACAAAATTATTGAGTACACACAGGACCACAGAAGAGGATGACTGAGAAAATAGGTTTTCAGGGTTTTTAATTGGCCTCAGTCCAATTAACTCACCACTTACAAGCCACCTGCACAATAGGGAATTCACTTTTTACATTCTACACAACCACATCTTTATCCTGGAAGAAGCCAAGACGATCCACTGACATAACTCCAGTGGAAACGATGATGTATTTATGGCAGGTTTATTATTATGTTATTCCTTCCTGAGATAGACTCAGTGTGCAGAGAGGAAGGTTTGGTCGCGGAGTCACAGGAAGACATGGAGGTCTTTCATGACTTCACATTTAGAGGCAAGAAAAATAAACTAAGGGCTTACTAGGTCGATGAACACAGAAATCAATATTCTTTGCTCTCAGATTCAATTTGGGGACATTTTATATGTGGCACTGTTAGATGTCAACAAACAATTTGTCATAATATTTCTTTGATTATTATGTCCTCTCCTCTCCTCTCCTCTCCTCTGTTCTCCTTAATATGTTGCTTAAGAACAGGTATAAAGAACTACACTGTCCTCAATGGTTCCATTCGTATTTCAAGGATTCTGTCAGGTTGTAGACACTGTATGAACAGTTTGGAGTCATATATGGGTCCATATTTTAGCCCCATGTCATATAGAATGACAGTTTGTGCATTATATTTTTGTTATTTGGACTAATATATTGGATTAGATTCAGAAGAATGTGCATGACTAATATATTATTCTCTATGCACATGTTGTTATTCCTCAGTTTGCTCAAACTGCACACACTGCAACTGCATATCATTTATTAGCCTTTTTTTTAAGAATGTGAGGAAATATATTATTAGGAGTCTGTCAGCCCGATTCAAGTCATTAGTTCTCCTCTATTTTCTCTCAGCCCTCCATCCTCACATATCTATGAATCAGATGATAAAACCATTTCAGGGCATTCAACTGAATATAAATGACGCTGGCAAATGCTATCAACGGCAAACTTCATTCCCCCTCCTATGCATTTAAATCATTCAAGTGATGGCAAAACAGAATCCAGGCTTATGCAGATGCAAATTCTGCCACTAAAACACACACATTAATTAGCATATGCAGACGTGTACATGTGTACCAGTGCATGTAACCACTGATTAATTGAAAATACTGGGATTATATATAACAATGCCACATATTTTTTAATATGATCTATATATCAAAATACAAATGAAAGAGCAAGGCCCTTTTCTGCAGCTCTTTGCAGACAGAAGCACTGGCCTTAATAGTCACTGAAATAGCGTCTGGTTGGCTCCTTGGTAGCAGCCTTGACCACATTGTCTGCCTGTTATATCTCACTCTGTTTCATACAAATGGCCACTTAAATGACTTGAATCTGGCAGTTGAAGACTGTGTTTGATGTCACCTGAAAGTGTTATTTTTACTCCAAGTGTTATAATCTGTTCCTGGGAATGGAGAGTGGAAACTTTTTTGCATGTAAACTGTGAACCAACCTGCTCAAACCTGATTTTGTATTGATTAGAGTCCCCTGGAATCACGTACCATCACTGCATCCTGCCAAAAAAAAAGAGACAAAAGTTGAAAAAGGGGAAGATTAAATTATGAAAGTGCAAATGCACCACCTGAGGTCACAGCACATGGAGGTAATTCATCACTGTCATTCCAACATCAACGCCTTTCCAGCAGGTCAGAAAGCTTCCTCCTATCAAACATCAAGAGGAGACAGTTATGCCAGGAAGAATCAAACCTATGAAGCATCTTTGGCATGCAGGAAACTGTTTTTGCAGTCTGCGAAGCAAAACAGATCTCTAACCAGTCCTGTGAGAAACATTCGGATATAATGAGGTTATATTGCCCGTGGCATTTTGACATCATTTTACTGACTGCTTTGTTGGCTCCAAAAACAGAATATTCTCACTTTGTGAACATTTTTGTCTTTTTCTTTATTTTAGGAACCTTGTGATATGATAGTCCAACACAGATATACCGCAATCTGTGGCCTCCACAACAACAATTGAGTGCAACAAGCACCTTCGTCTCAATGAATTTTGATCATTATGGTTTGCAAAGCTAGTACTTACTTCAGATATGACTTCTACATTAATGATAGAATAATAATATAAATGGCATGTAAGATAAGACTAGACTAGAGACACATATACACTTCCACATATTGTCTGGAGAGAAACAGCATCCCCCCTCAGCTGTCCTTCATCTCCCAACTCGTCCCCCCCCCCTCTCTCTCATCTCTACTCTGACCTACAATGCTATCTAGCTCAGTGTTGGAGCATTCGCCTGACTGTTGGAGTCTGAAAACGTCTCTATCCTTTGTGCCTGAGCAGCACGTCTCCTATCACCCTCGATTCAGTCAAACTGATCGTGTTTAACGGCTGACTTCACACCACTTTTGTCTGTATGAGGTGTCATTAACCGGTAATATGACAGCTGGATTTGGAAATGCCAAGCACACGCCATCTGAAGTACAACAAAGATGTTTCATCATCAAAACCCAGCTGGATCAAATAAACTTGGGCGATACATCTTTAATGGCGCCTTGGCAGGCATCAGGAAGCGTTAACTTTTTAAGGAGTAATCCGCCCTCAGGTATTCTTACACTGTTAGTTATCATCAATCTGTTGCACTCATGTGATGCGCCCATCATAAGACCTTGTAGGGTGCCTCTCTGGTGCAACCCCGTTCCCTCAAACACCTGAGACCTCTGATTCAGTTTGTGATTTCTTTCAACAAACCTCAGAGAGGACATATTTATATTTAAAATGTAGACATGAGAGCAGTTAAATATTACAAGCTGTCCAATTAGTACATCTACATTGGTGCTAGCCTATCATTTCCTTCATGCTTACTGCTTTCTAGTCTACTGTGAGTACTGTGGATGAGGAAAATGTTCCCCTTTGCATGGTTGTTGATTGTTCCATCCATTTTTAAATGCTTATCTAGGTCCAAGACTATCCAAGCAATATATATTTTTTTCCCAGCTACCGTACGTCCTCCAGTTCCCATCGAAGGAGGCCAAGGCGTACCCAAGCAAGATGCCCAAGGGCTTCGTCCCGATTGGACATAATGGAAAATTGCTATTAAATGCCCCAACCACCTCAACTGACTCTTCTTGATTAGTAGAGCAGCAGTTCTAGAGTTCCTCTATGTTTCTGAGCTCCTTACCCTTTCTTTAACGGTAAGCCATTCTGCTAAGGAAACACGTTTCAGCCACTTATATCAACTTTCTCATTCTTTTAGATGAAGTCAGGGGAACCCGATTATCTGGAAAGCCAGCAATAAAATCTCTTCAAGTCACAAGAAGAACACACGGCAAGGCACAACCCTCATGGAGCCCATTGCCCACTGACAACATGCATGAGGATAATAGATGATTATTGTTGTGGAAAAATCATTAGCATTATAGTTCTTTCTTAAAGGAGCTCAGTGTGTCTGAGTTTCCAGGTTGTACACATTGTAGAGAAAATAAAAATAAAAATGTCCAACAAGCATCTAATCTTTACCCTGGACCCTTTAGCAGGTTAATTATATTTGTCAGGAAGTGTCACAGTGTGATGTCATGTCTATATTCACTCAGTACTCAGTGGGACGAAGACAAATTCGCCATCAAACAGCAACATGGACCCACATATACAAGGTACATATTCAGCAGCTGGAAAATATGGTGAAAGCAGAAGCACACATGGTGTTTATCATCATTTATGACATTCATCAAGGCAGCAGTATGTAGTGACAAGCTGTTTAATGCACATTTGGAAATGTGAGCCTATGACTTCCAGCACACCTGCAACAGAACGTGGCATTGTGATGAATAAATCATTAGTTTAGAATTTCACAGGTACCAGTAGTAATAAGAAAATACATCTGTGAGATACTATGAGGTAATTTAGGGTAAGAAGCCAGACGGAGTTGAAAGAAAAATAAGATAAAAGCTGTCAAGACAGTCAGACTGAGAATCCTAATGCACTTCTTTGAACTAAATTGGTTCCATTTTTATTCCTCTTTCAGTTCAGTCTCCAGCTCTTACAGTAAATATAACTGAACCTTCTTAACCCTGCATTATTAATTAAGGTATGTCTGTTTTTCTTTTTTCTCTGTTTCTTTTTCTTTCTCACTCTCTTGCTCACACACAAAAGCATATCCGCAATTTTTCCAGTCTTGGTGAATACATTTATTCCATAAATGATACATCAAGAAGACAAATTTCCACCCACTCCCTTCATTTTCTTTTTGTTCTGCTCTATTGCAAATACGCGAGCACACGCGCATGCACAAATATCCACTTCCTCAACTTTTCGGAGTGTAATGTCTTCATGAAATAAAGGGGATAAGTCTCGTGAGCATATGCTTTTCCTCTAACTAATTATAGCGTGAAACATTTAATTAGAAACCCAATCAGCCACTCATCTGTCACAAAACGAGAGATTGTCAACAAGACCCAGACATTTCTCCACATCTCTCCAGCCCTCCTTACCATTCGTTGTCATTAACTATGAAATTCAGGAGCAGCCATGCAGATGCATGCAGATGAAGATGCTACCGAGTGCCAGCACAGGTGTGCAGTTTAGCAACCAGCGGCTAACGCGGAAACAGCTGTGACAGCTGAAAACAAAACACAACAATAATTCTCCTGCATTCTATTAGCATGAACATGCATAGAGGGCCATAAGGTGAGCTATAAAGGGGCAGATCATTTTATTTAGAATACTGTGTGAATTTGGAACGGATGAAATGTGATTCCTGAGCTTTGAGGACCAAAAATTTAAAAAAAGACTCTGCTGTAAATAATATTAACATTGTGGCCCTGATTGGAGGAAAACCTGGAGACAAATTGTTAACCAGATGCCTGGACAAGCATGACAATGTTCTGCTCCACTATACCAGCTCTTAATGCCAATTTGCAGGATTCCAACTGTCTCAGAATTGCTGTTTGGGGTTCACAAGAAAAATGTAGATATATAGCTTGACATCATGTTCATCCACAGCTGTCAGGCCTCCTCTGCAGCCTGCGTCCATCCTCAGCAGGAGAATTCAACATTAGCTTTAATGAGACTACAACCCCGCAGCAGTCAGGAGGATCATTATGGAAGCAACGTCTCCTGCAGTAGCTGGTAGCTACAGCCCTCGCTGTGGTGTAAATGCTGACAGGGTGGAATCAAACCCAGTTTGAGCTCCTGGACTGAAGGCCATGACCGTGAGAAATTTTTTGACCGGGTTGTCTAATATCACAGTGGTCCATCATGCCGTCCGTCCTCAGCAAAACGCCCTGCATTGCATCAACTGTCAAAGGAGTATGCGAGTGGCAAGAATTGGAGGCGACTCGCAGAACATCTAGTGTAAAAATGTGCTCAATAATTGAGAATATGTGTTGTTTTTTAGTGTGTGGTGCAACTTGTTTAGTGGTAAATGTGAGGACGTGTGACGAAGTGTGAGGACTGTCTGTCTTGTGAGGACATTTTTGGTTTAGCGTTTGATAAATGTTAATTATTATAAGGCATTACCGGAATTAGTCCAGCACATAATCCCTCTGTAATAAAAATCCATCTTGTTGCTTTTATGCACTTTTCACACACTTATACACTCACACACTCGTTTTTGTATGGATTGACAAGATAGAACAAGATGTAATGCGCTAACTCGCTACCTTTGGAAGGGCTGGTACATAGATTCTCTTTACCTTTGGATAGAGTCAGGTGTCCCCCATCACTTTGAGTCTTTAATCTAAACGAAGATAACCATCCCTCTTGTGCTCTTGTGCCCACAAAACATACACGTGATTAAATCATGATGGAATAATGTTGTCATCTTTCTTATAAATAGTTTGAATGTAGACATCAAATTGTTTTAAGGCATTGCTGCACATGCATATACAGGCTAAATAGCTTGTGTAGAATCTGTCTCACTCAGTAAACAAAGATGGACAAAAATGGGGGATGGTCATAGTTGATGCATTCACTACTGCACTTAGAGTGCATTTAGATAATAATAGTAGAGCAAGTCTGTTCGGAAATTTATGCATGACCCTGACAGTCAACAGCAATCTGTCTTTGTTCAGTCATTTCATGTCTCTCATACACCCATATCTGTCTTTTCTTCTCTCTCTCTAATGCACCATTTCTCATCGACGGTATCAACAGCGTCTGATGTAGTGTGCTGGCATCCACACATTAATGCCAAAGTTAATGGGAAGACAAAGGGGGGTGAAATGATTTGCACAGGGCTGTGGACTGTTGGTTGAACGGCAGTCAGGTACCCTGGGGTTACATAGGAAAGAAATTCGATCTGGAGAGAATGACAGCAGGCCGTGTGATGTCATATATTGCAATACATCGGTGGAGCGAGGTGGAGTATCACTCATTAAAGGAGCAACGAACACAGCTGAGCTGCTGTATAACATGACAGCTGGCTGCAACAGGGTCTTATATGTAGGTGGCAGTAACTAACTGAGCTGCGTACTGTGTGGGCGTGATTCATTGCCAGTATTATGAATCTGCATTGAAGATAAGCCTGTAAAAAGGCATAGCAGTCTTCATATTGTTGTCAGCATCTGTATTTTTTCTGCATTTGTCTGAGGGACCTCTTAGCGTGTACGTGATTTATCATCTTGTGCATCCCTGTGAGAGCAGCAGCAGTAGGCACATATAGTGTTGAAGGCTGATAATGGCTGTGTGGTCTCCATTTTCGCTGTGAATGAAAAGTCAAATCAGTGTATTTGTTTTGACACAAAAATTGTTTTTGTGCTGCGGCCCATGAGATTCTCTCAGTCAATGCATTATTAATAATGTTGTGCTGCAGTAACATTGCATTTGTCCAGTATAGGATGGACTGGGACGCCAAAGGATATTGTGTATTTTTAATAGCTAAACAGCTGGTTGAGCCTCCACTGAACACCAGCTTGCATTCATTTCTCACGCCTGATTTCACATTTTGTAAAAAAGCGCAAAAGAAAATGGGAGCAAATCGGATAAAAAAGATAGTAGTTTTGGTTCAATAGTATCAGTACAAGTTTGCAGTATTATCATTCTGACACACTCCTTAGTTCCAGGATGCAAATTGGACCCGTAGAGCTCAGTGCCCCTATCCTCGCAATTTCAGTTGGGCTCATTTAGGCGTAAACTGGCCTCAGAGAGAAAACGAGGCTGGGGAATGAGGAATTAGCTGGGAGCCAAGTGACAATGCATTCAGCACCTGATTCTGAGCTAGGACAGATGGCAGAACTGCACTACGATGGCACAAAACATGCTCGAAGACGGAGAAGAGGAGGGAGAATCAAACATACGCAGCTAATTCCCTGTGATCCTTTCGGCATGTAGCCAACAAACTCAATGTTTCATGAGGATTTAAGTCTCTGTATAAAACCTGTGACTGAACGTGAGACATTGGTCCATGACAAACTGCCAAATCAGCTGTCGAGGTCTAGAAGCGGCACCGGTAGTGAGTCACAGTTTCTATTCACAGGCCGTTCATTTTGTCATGATATGACGACATGAATGAGATTTTCCATTCAGTGACCATCACACTTACTTCACCATGTTCCAAATCGATCTCCACCCAGACGTCACGGACTACTGAGTTGTTTGTTTGAGCTGGATACTGTAGTTCTAGGATCATACCAGCTTTCACATCACGCTCAAATTTGTGTACCGGTATTAACTGTTCCCTGCTTAAGATCCCTGGTCTCTGGGGGGAATGTTAATCCATCAATATTTAGATTAGTTTCCCCCTCTCCTCCGTGATCCAATGTGATGGAGCAGAGCTAATAAAAGCATCGGCAGACAGAAGCTGGTGATAACACATTATCCGACATCTAATCCCCCTTCTAATTAGAGACGCTGACTTAACAACAAAACATGGAAAAAATGAAAAGACAGAAAAGACCCACTCGGTTTTTCTATTGTATGAACGTATGTATGATTGTAAGTCAATAAAGGGACCATAGGTGCACATTTGTATGTTTGAGACCATTAAGTATCACAAGCTTGACGTTGCTTTAAACTGTGTTCCAAAACAAACCATCAGTTCTGAGATTGATTTCATCCCCTCCAGGCAGCCATGTGTTCTCAGGAGGTGGTTTCATTTCAGTGTTTCATGAAACTTCATTAACTTACAGAGAAAATTCAAAATGGCGTGTAATAGGTAATCCATCACAGTGAACATTGAAAAGAGGTGCTGTATATTATTAGCAGTGACTACTTCGAAAAGTTTCTTGTTGAAACATTCATGAACACCGATATCCAAGACTCCAGGCTGCCAAATAGTTAAATTTGAAAGCTGCACTTATAAATAGTTTATTTGCTAAATTATTACAAAGTCCTTATGGGGTCTGAGTGAAAAAGGTAGAAGAGAAAGAGGTAATGCATTTTTAAGAACATTGAGATTCCTACTTAAGGATACAAATGTGAGTGAAAAAATATGGTCATTTTAAATCAATGGAAAAAATGCTGAGTTACAATGAATTCTATTTTTGTGACATAGAGCAGAATGGCACCTACACTTTTTTTTTTTTTTTTTTTTTAGCTTTTTGAGGCTTTACTTCATCCTCTCCCCCCATGAGCATATCACCTCTCTCTCCATGAGACTAATTGAAGCGTGTTTACATGGGAAAATCCCTCTCAAACCCTTACCCAGTGTCAAGTCTTATAAAAGTGTTAGAGAGCAATGAGGGGAGGGATCTAGAATTGCTTTGCAGGAAAAGCACTTACAATGATTTTAGAACTTAGGGACAACAATAGGAAACATAGATCAGAGACGTCAAAAGGTAAAGGTGTGGCAGGAGAGGAGGTGCTGTCAAGGCTGTATCCAATAAACCAAAATTGGCATGTTTGTATTCTTTTTTAATATCGTGGCATTTATTTATTATTTTTTTGCTGTTGGCTTAGTAAGCAGACAGGTCCGGATGTGGCGTGGTTTTAGGCCTATCATCCTCTACTGATAAAACTGTACCAACAGAAGGTGTAGCAGTTCAATAACATCCACCTATTAGACAGAAAAGAGGGAGCCTCCATATATATATATACTCATATATGGAGTATCTTCTATATCACATTATATTGCTCCCAGGCAACATCCTGTGTGAACTCCTTGCGGGTGTAATACAAAATGCCTGTTAGCCAGCCAAGAGTAGCATTAGCTGACAATATAGATTAATGAAGGCTGTGCATCCTCCTGTGGGGAAACATAGCTTCCCATCTGCAGCTAAGAGTAACCTGAGATCAGCCTGTCCATGCTAACTCCAGGCAAATTCTAATCTCCTCTCCTTTCCTCACCCAAAAACCCTTATTGTCTGGCTAAAGAAAAATGTCCTCGCACATCTCATTTCTCTATTTCCTCTACGGATTTTTGTCACTGAACAATCGCTAGAGCTTAGATTAATTATTCAAAGACTTAAATTAGATTTTAGAACAAAAGCCATCTTGGTTGTGATGGAAGTCATTGCATCTCCTGCCTGCTTAGTTTGAGAGGAAAGACGCTCACAGTCTAAAGATTTGTAAAGCTCGCTAATGATACCCAATGTGATGCAAATTACTCATTCATAGCTGCTGCCTGGCTTCCTCTAGAATAGATGGGCTAAAAGTCAGACCTAATGATGTTTGGAGGGAATCTCTGTTCTGCAGCGAGGCTCAGATTCATCTGCAAACACAATATCTTTTTTTATGCCACTGCAACTGAATCAGCAACAGAAAGGAACCCTGTTGAAACCTGACGATGCTTGTTCAAATTACATTAGATATTCTGTTTTAAAATGAGCAGCCTGTGCCTGGTGTGCTCATCATCGCACTGACAATAATCTCCTCAGCCTGTTAGAAGGAGCTGAAGCAGATGAGTGCATGGTGTCAGTTTCATTCAGAGAAATATTGCTGCTGTTTATTATAACATGCTTTAGGCAACAAGTTAGGGATGGGTCGTGTACGCACATCAAAACTGTGCGTTCAAAATCAATCCTGCACTGCCTTTTTTCCTCATGCACATCAAATAAACAACTTGACACAAATGAAACTGGTGAGATGTATTTGGAGGGATAAAGAAGGATTTATTTACTCGTCGTCCGGTTGGAGATATTAAAAAAACATCTATCTGTTCCCTGCCAGCTGCACATCAGTACACTCGCACATGATTTGGATTCTGTCAACACGAATCCGACTCAGGGAGGCACGCCGTTCACAGACAGCGCTGATATATGAAGCCGTCAGGATCATATCCACAACTTCCTCTTGTAAAGTGAAAGGAAAAAAAAAGTCTTGTCAACAGGCAGCTCTACGGGGTTGTGTTGATTTAGTCTGCTCATTGTACAGACTCCAGAAATAACAGCAAAGCAGTGATTCTATGAAGTAATCACAACAGTTTTACCCTTAAAGCTAGGTGACAGAATATCTGCAGGAATGCTGTGTTAAGGCTGAGTAAAGATTTTGTAAAACAAAACAAAACACAAAAACCAAAGGCTTAGGGACCTTGTGCGATGACTTCAATTAATCCCACTATGCCTGGTGTGTAATTGTGTGTAGGAGCTGCATAAAGGCATAATAACATCCTAACACATCAATCAATATTCAATATCTTGGTACTATAGCCGCATTTCCACTCTACTCGACTCGACTTTTCTGCAGGTCTTTTTCCATTAAGCGGAACTGCCATGGCGTAGTCTTCAACGCGACACACACCTCTCTTGATCCTCTCATCAGCTGTTTAAGACAGGAGCGTCTGCACCTCCTCAATACAGCAGCTGCAATAAGAAAAAAGTTACGGCCGCTAAAGTAGCTTGGCTGTTTGAGTGTGGCGGCCGTTGATTTGTGCTGTACTATGCAGGATATTCCGTGCATGCCAGGCATTGATGATGCAATGAAGAAGAGACGATTCTCTCTGACCAATCAGTGGTCTGTACCACTGTACCAGGTACCAGGTACTTTTTCCCTAATGGAAACCCAAAAAGGTGAGTCGAGTCAAGCGGTCCCTCCAGGAAGTTGCAATATAAGGCAATGCAACGTAAACAGTTCACACAAATTCAACCAATCCCCATACATTCAGCACAACCTTGCAGTTTTGTCTATATCCCCACAATTTATCTGGAAATTTGACCAATCATCGTACTTTCCCCCAAGTTTTGCCGAAAACAGCATTCGCCCACGTTGAGCCTGCAACTTCCTGTAGGGACTGGTCGAGTAGAGCCGGTGCTACGCAGTGGAAATGGGACTTATGAGACATTAGGATATTCCATTACCTGTACAATGCACAAATGGTATTAAGGATGTGATGAAAAATACACAACCACACTGACAGTATAGTGCATATTCTGGCTTGTGGTCTTGATTTAAAGCCCATGTTGAACAGACACCACTCGTTTACGAGCTATCATCTTTGCAAATCAGTGACGAGGACAGCTGCCCATCTGTGGCAGCTTACACTAATGGGGGAGGGGTGGATGACACTGTGTCTCTACCATACTGGAGCATGGAGGTTAGACCTGTTGTGTGCATGCCAATGAGCAAGATGGATGCTTGCTGCTACACAGGTGTAATTGGATCATGCACCTGCCTCTGGTGTGGTCATTGATCTCTTCCCCCCGTGGGACCCAATATTTAAGTTGGGAGGGCTGTGAGACTCAGCTCCTATTGATTTTACCCTCAAACTGATGATGAGTCTTTGGACACATGCAATCAACATTAATTTGTGGTGCTGTGTGATGGACTGGCTGGCAACAGCTCAGCCATTCCATTCAATAGGTCTTCACCCAGTGCAGATGCACCCCCAAATAAGATGTTCACAACTGCAGTTAAGCTGCACTGTTCATATGAAATAGATGAAATTCTGTGTTGACACGTTATGTCGACGATGCAACGCAAAGATATACAAATCTTTACAAACTACAGACTAGGATTGCACTACAAATAAGAGTCGCTAAAACAACAGAAATCAGCTGGTGAAATTATCTGTTCATGCAGAAGATTGGTTTTAGTCCAGATATAAGTAGGCTAGATAAAAAACAACCAAATAACTTAATACTTAAGATTATTTATCTCATGTTTCCAGATCTAGGATTTTAAATCTTAGCAAGTACAGAACAATTTGCAGAGTGGGAATGATTTTAATTTCAGAATGTGACATGAGTCTCAACTTAGAATGTATTATAATGAGAAAAAAAAACATTTTGTCCTTGGTTGACCTATTGGAAGATGGTCTCATTTTGAGAACCACCAAATTGCTTTTTCTTTACATTAAATTCAGAATTGGAGCACCACCCATACAAAATGTCACTCTGTATCATTTCATCACTGAATTAGTGTGAGATGGTATAAACACAGTGTCACAACACAAAATAATGGCGTGCTGGAAGAAAGCACTCAGCCACACACGAGCTGACAGCCTCACTATATTCATATTTTATTAATGTTGCTGCAAAATAATGCAAACCTGATAATATATAGGAAAAGGGGGCTTACTTTCAAGTATTGAAATGCATGTTTTGACATTTCTTTGATGATTAAATTTGTAATTCATTGATAAAAAAATAAATAAATAGACTGTCAGGCAGCTTTTGGAACTGAGGCTTATTTGTTCCTCGGATGACATTTTCTTGGCTTTGATGGCATTCACACAAATCCAGAGGACTGTGCTGCCCCCGGGGGCAATGGCAAAGCAAACATTTAAAAAGCATCATTATCATCCATAGCGACACACAAACTCATTTAATCTTTTATGTATGAAGGTGTTTGTGTGTGTCATGATGGTAAAGAAAACGAGTTAAATGAATTTACATTCCATTGTGACTTCATATGTGGCCACTTCTGTGTGTATTGTGCATTGGAATTTGTGTGATATATGTGGTGCAGCATATATGTATATCATAAAAAACTGGTTTGTTCATAATATATTCACTTTTGAATGCATGTGTGTAACATAAAATATGGTTCATAAAAGAAATTAGTTTATGACATTAGTATTTAATTAGATTTTATGTTTTCTGACAGCAGATACATTTATATACATTCTGTGTTTGCACATGTTTTGCTCATAGCAGCTTGACAATACTGAGGTCCCTTTACTGCACAATGACTTAGTTGTTATATGCATGCATTATTGTTTTATATGGTTGCAAAATGGTTCAAAAGTGGTCATAGCAGTAGTTGTTCCTGACTATTAGACCTCTGCTCCAAATCAGTATTCCTGAATACCCATCTCTTTCATATCTGGGAGTTCCACCAGTTACCATCTGATTTTATTCCTTTCAATGATGCTCTTTGACCGGCTGCAGAAGCTGCCTCGGGCACCAAAAAGCAGGAATATTACAACCATGATGAATATAGGAAAAAAAATGCATTGTGGGGTTTTTAACAAGTGCTTATACACGGTGTATTAGGATGATGAATTCTGCTGCCTGGGCAGCCTCCAGATACAGCACAAAAAGATGAAAACTGTGTCATACACAGAGGAAGAGAGAGAGAGAGCAGAGACACAGATATAAAGAGAGGGAAAATACCAGGGTTTATTCATGGTGTCTTACGTTGATTAAAGATGGAGAATAAGGTAATGCACAGCAATCCAGCACAAGAGACTCACAAACTAAACTGCAGTCACATCATCTCTCTGACATGGGTGGATTTAGGTTGTACAGGTGTTTAAGAGATTGTTACCACCTCCTGCAGGAGCATCTGACATCAACTGTCAGAAACAACCTGCGAAGATAAAAGCCAGGCCTCTTCTGGATGTTTGAAAGATCGTCCTCATGCACCACAGTTAGGATGTTCAGCTCTGTCTGATTTATGGTCCGTCTTCATTTCTACACAGAGAGGTTGTTTTTTTTCTTTCTCTCTTTTGGTTTCTATGGCACCCCGGTGTTCAAGCCAATGGAGGTTGCAGTCGCCACTTTGAAGTTGTAACACTCACTCTGTGATGTTTCAGAGTAGCAAATGCATCACTATCATCGAAATGCTCCCTTTGATAGGCTTTGGAATAATGTTTCACTGAACTCCACGGCGCCGGTGTACAATGTTCATATCAGAATCCTGAGCGGCACTCAAATCATTATTAGCAGCCTCATAAATCACTGCAAGCAGTTTGGAAAGTTTCACTGGTCCAACTTTGAATACCAAGTCACTTTTCTTTTCTACTTATCTCAGCGTCCACTTTTTTCTTTCTTTTTTCCTTGTGTGCTGTTAAACCAATTTCACTCATGATGTAGAATTGAACAATTTATGTATGAAACACTTGCACAGTGTCAGACTTACAAATCTGATTTTCTGACAATAACAACATAACCTGCACAGCAGTGAAATATAATTTTCTGAGAGGGAGATCAACTGAATCGTGCGTACTGATTGAGGCTCCAACACAGAGACCTCGTATAAATTCTATTCTGTTAGAGAAATAGAATAGTAACCATCATGAATGATTTAATATCCAACAAGCTGTATTGCTTCAACCTATGCTACCTGATTTATAGGCCGATTGGGAACACTGGAAACAAGCTGGGAACACAGCGCTGAATAAAGATTCCTGTTTTACCATCTATTCAGATATAGAGCGTATTCACTTGAAGTCATGTTTCATCCAATAAATGTAAGTCAGACATTCATTCTCCTTGAACCAGTGATTTGCTCTACGCCAACACACCTGACTCATTAGCTGGTAAGTGCTGGTAACTAGTAAAACGGCAGATACAGAGCACACAAATTGTTTGTTAGGCTGTGTTGACCTCCAAGGCAAACACAGCCTAGGAATGCTATTATTTCAGGACATGCAGAAGGTGAGGCTTTGCTCCGAGCTTATGCTGCATAATTAAAACATTCACAAATCTGGCAACCCAGTAGGGTGAAAGCACATTGCTGAGATCCAGCACTGTGCTCCAACTAGTGATCTGGCAACTGGAGGCACCATCCGGTAATTAGCTCTGACACGAGTACAAGAGTCACACAGAGCCGCTGCAAACAGAGGATGGTACCTTATGACAGAAATACTAATATCAAGAGCTCTCCCCGTCTTTCCACCCTGCTCTGTTCTCTCCTCCGACTTGTATTGTTCATCCATCAGTCAGTCTCCTCCTGCATTTCTCCTGACTATTCCTTTGTTTTCTGCTTTTTCATGACAGCCTCCGATCTGTTCAGCCTCTCCCTCAATGTCCTTCTTTTGCATTTCTGCTGCATCGTCCCAGCCTAACCTCCATAACCTCCGGTCATCAATTTTGAATATGGCTGATGCACTATGAGAAACAGATTTCTATGTCGAGAGGTCCCCTCTGGGGCTGTGTGCAGCGCCGTGTCACTCAAACACATGCACACACACATGCTCACACAGTCGTTCACTGACAGAAGCCCCCCAGCAACAACACAAGCTAACAGCACTGCAGCCTTTTCAGGGGCAGAAAAACATGGCGACACAGACACTGGACGCAGTAAATAAAGAAATAAATGGAACGGATAATTAATAGATGAAGGGAGAAATACAAAAACCTTAGTGTAACCCCAGCTAACTGGATGGATACACTAGTAAACAAATAGGAAAATGTAGACACTAAAGCCATGCAGCCACTCAACTGTAAAGAGGTTTGACTGTGTGGTTATGAGCTGCACATACTGTACCATCAGTGAATCAGACAAACAGAAGAGCATGACAGTATAAGCGCTGCCACAATGAATTTAAGTAGCTCCTGTGGAATGGGTCCATTGATGGGTGAAGGTGTGCATGTGGGATAGATATTTGTCAATTTAGGATCATGCTTTGTTGCTGTAAATGTGTGCATTAGTCAAATCACAGTGCTTATTCAGAGAATCAAAGGCCAGGCTTGAGGGCTGGCCTGTAGGCTTTGTCGCCCCGGGGCCAGAAGTTGCTTGTTTTTACCGCAGCAAAACTGTGTGGGTTCAGCAACACTCAGCAGGCAAAACCCACCTATGGAACACTCATTTCATTTTATTGTCTCATTCCTCTTCATATTATACTGTGCTGTATGCAGTGCAGGCATGATTAGTACTGCGGAAGGTTCCGTCCGTCTCTATCCTTAAAATAGGGCATAAATGGGCCTTAAGGCGACTGCCCACTGCTCCTCAGGGATGGGTAGAATGTAGCGAAAGAATTTCCTTCATTGGGGACAACAAAGGTATATAAAAAAAATATAAATTATAAATAAATTCTACAAAAAAATATGATCAGTCCAGGGGAAGGAGATTAGCAAATCATCAGAAGAAAAAGTCTAAAAATGTTTGTTCTTTAAAAGTCGTCAGCTGCATTTAGGGAGATATTAATCCATCCTGGGCCTAAATCATCGACGAACAACGTCATGGACGTCAGATGTTAATTATCTAATTCATCTGTGATTCCAAACTTCCTATAAGTCTGTAATGATTTTTGGATGTGGTGATCGGAGATAATATGTTTGACTTCATTCCAACATCAATGAAACTGCTGTAGCAGTGTGTCTGGTGACATTAGCATCCTGCCATATGGGCGCACAATGAGAGTGCATCTGATGCTGTAAACACCGGGGGAAAGCTGCTTTGAGAGAACGGCTGTGCAAGTTAACACTTATTTCACACTGGGAGAAGTGGAACAAACGCAAAGCTGACCTTGTGATTAAAGGAAAAAGTTGTTCAAACTACTCTGTAAAATAAAACGCTAAAATTGACAATTTTATAAAGCAAAACAAAGAGTCAGCAAATAAAACCATGTTTAACGTCTGGCATCCGACAGTCTATATCAAATGTTTTTATTTATTTATTTATTTATTTGCCCAGATGCAGATAAATATAAATAAGTAGACAATGATTCATAAGACCACACTTTTTGCAGGAATCAGCAATTTAGTGTTGGATGTTTTCAAAGGTAATCTTTAAAGTGATAATTTTTGTCTCAATTATTATTATCTCCATTCTACTTATTTCAGTTCTTTTACACTCTCTTGCCTTTTTTCCATTCTTTTCTCCTCACTCATTCTGTACAGCAAGTTCTCCTTTATCGGCCCAGGTTCTGAAGGCGGAGATTATTAAATGCATTGATATGCTAAATCATACCTTTATGGAAGCTATACTGGTCACATCCTGGACCCATCCAGACCAGGTCTACATGCAGACTAATGAACCGAGCATACAGACGTGTGAAACACCTTCCAGAGAGCACAGGGAGAGATAAGTGATGAAAGGGGGAGGTAATGGCAGTGTGCCTAAGAGGAAAGACACAAAGTCTATTAGGACCTAAATTTAAACTGGAGCTCCTTTTACTCACTTTGTCTCTCGCTCCCACTTGCTTTCACATACTCTTCTAAAAAAAACAACTGGTAATATGAAAACAACTCAAGTGGTGAAAGAACTGGGCCTTTTTTCAAATTAGGACACAGTTTGAAGGTTCTCAGCTTTTTAGTTGATTATGCAAACACACACACACAAAAAAAAAACAGAGACAGTGAGGACAAAGTGAGTGTAGGTGCGCAATCACGCAGCACATGCCTTTGCCTCTGTGTCACTTCACCTGCAAAGAACCTGAAATGAAGACATTTTACATCCATCTGCATACAAACAAGACAATCCGGCAATTAGCATTTTGAGCTCAATCAGAAGGAAATAAATCTTGGAGGAATATTCATACATGCAGCCACATTAAATCAACAACCTCATTAAGCTGAGCTCTGTTTGAATAGTTTTTGTTTTTAATCAAATTCTTCCAAATCTCAAAATCAAGCCTCTTATCGCATTTGCTGACATTCAGAATCTTTGATTTTTCCATTCATCACCTGTTCACCACTGCCCTCATCACGACCGTTCTTTCTAATGTTCTATCTTTCTACATTATTGTCATCACTAAAGTCCACCTGGTGTGCACAGACTGCTCAAAAGTGTCACCATAATTGGATTTTTATTTTGAAAAACTGCAAGGTAAAAATATGCCAAGAACCGCTGCATATTAATTCATCTCACCCACACAAGCGTTAGAGTAAACATCCAAACAAACACAATGTTTTTCTTTTGTTCTCCCTTGCAACTCATAACAGAAAATTTCATCAGGCGTGCAAAAATAATCTGCTGTGCTTAGTGGTATCCTCTGTTCCTTCATGCTTCTGAATAAACTAAAACACTGGCCGTGGTGAGATGTGTCCCCAGCTGTCCTGTGTGTGGGCGGAGTACCACCATGCAGGAGACGGTCTCCTGCCACCAAGCAAATGTTCCTATTTCTGTCCGGAGCGTTCCACTTCCATTACTCGCTGATCTCATCCCTCTGCCTCAAAATCAAAATCATTGATTGAGCTCAAACTCAAAAACACATGCATTAGTGCTTGTATGCACATGCCTATAGCGCAGTCTAAAGTCGACACTAATTCGATATACAAATCTGAAAGCATCATGGAAGCACCAAATTCAATCAGAGGCAAGGTGTTGTTTAAAATTTTAATCGCAAAATCATTATCCAACTGTTAGAACTTCCCAGTCTGACCTTGCATCGCCTCATTCACATGCACACAGCAGCAGACATCTACCAAAAGACGCCAGATATGAAGTTGCCCCGATGCCATTACCAAGGGTGATTTATGTATCTTAGTGCAACCAAAACAGAATTAATTTCATATCTACAGCCTCCAGGCTATTGAGTGTATAATGTGATTCAGACAGTTACAGGCAGGCAAAAGCATAACAGCTTCAGAATCATATGACCACCCAATTAAGAGCCTATTGTTGACATTCACAATGGAATAAGTACTGCGCTGCCCACACAGAAACAGAGTGCCCAAGTATCAAAGTAGTATTCTTAATAGCTCTGGGCATAAAGCATACTGATGAACTGACAAAACCAGAATTATGTTCAGTTATTTTAACCTCAAAACTTCACATTAAAAGGCCTTGCACGCTCCCAAAGGCCTTTTATTCTGGTAGATGAGACCTTTGCTCATGCTGAAGTAGTGGAAGGTGAACTATAATGGGATTTACATGAGGTCACCAAACTCCAGTACGAAGGGTAAAGAAGTGATTTGTCCTTCCATCACGGGCGGTGAGGGAGATGACAGGTACATGGCCGCACAGTCCTGAAGAGGCCTAATCGGGAAAAACACTGAAAATCATCAGTCTAATAATGCTGATGGTCTGTTCATAAGTAAACGTGAAGCGTATTTTCACCAGATCATTTGAGTTTACTTGTGTCGCTCGCAAGAGTAACAGAAACTTACAAATATTCACCTCTCTCTTATAGAAACGATGGCAAGAAACCAAATAGCATGGGCGGATCCAGTGGTGGGACCAGAGGGCCACTGGCCCCAGCTGAAATCTGAATGGTCCCTGAAGTACCCCTGTCCTGTCACTTGTCTTTTTTTTTTTTTTTGGTGGAGCCTCAAACACCTCTTGTAGCTATAGTGCTGATGCGTTTATGTCATGTGGGAGGGAAGCTTATGACTTTTGATGCAACTTGGATGTCAATGAGAATCTTATTTATAAGTGAGAATTGGTAATTCCGATATGGCATGAACACGGCAGAGGTGGGAAACCGGTAAAGCCGATGTGACTTGAACGTGGCATGAGATGTTGTGGCGTGAAAAACACACAGGAGTCTCTGGAACTTCAAAGTCACGTGGGTTCCCAATTTATTCACAGATCATGCAAGATACAAAGCAATAAACTGGAACCCTGATCTCAGGTCCCGACAGTTTATATACCCTTCTAATGTCAGCTTGGGCGTATGTTATTCACATCTGCGTACGTGCCTCATTTGGTCAAGTTACCCTTCCAACTGTTGTTGTGTTTGCACATCCTCCATATCTTGTGTACATGACCCCAGGTTCATGTTTATTTTGCCCTTTCAAAGGCCAGTCCTGACCAACTGATCAGGATCCTCCAGCAGGATGCATGCACATTACTTCCCACATACGGAACAGCATGACTATATAAGGTCATACAGTGATTTGAACAGAGGTTCACACTAAAGTTATATTGTATTAAAAGATACTAACATGTATATTGAATTCCACAACATATCCCCCCTCTTGTCACACTTAGTGACAACACCTAGTTATTATATATATATGTTTGTATATAGAATACATCATCATTGTAACTACATGGCAATGACTAAGCAATTTTTGTAATTATTAACTGTACTAAGTCAGACATCAAACATTTTCAAAGTTTACCCCTATTTCACAAGTTCATCCCATATAGGGGCGAAAACCAGTGTCTGCTTTTACTGGTAAAATTCCCCTATGACCCCCACATGAGCGATCGCCTCTTGGCATGCAATGAACTTGTTCTATAATATGAACATATATTACTGATATATCATACTAGCAAACAAAAATTCTTCAACACATTAGGTATGGAATTGCAAACAAGGCTACATATATTTGATTAATTATACCCCTTCAGGGAATCAGAAATGTCCTTTAATAATGTTTGTTGTGGCAATGTGGATCTGGCGTCTGTCCAGGATTGTTCTTCTCCATCCGTCTAGTGTCCTGCTGGACCCTTTGTAGATACTTTTACTCACACAAAGTCCTCTACCTCTCGTAATCTCTCAGGATCAGAGAGATAGTCCGGTTTCCCAACTACCAGTTGAGCCAGTTGAAAGTCCGTCATGATACTCATTTGCGTGTCCAGGGCCTTCTGGCACCATGTGGTGCTTCCTTCCACCTGGACTGCTGTCGGCATAGCTCTTACTACGTTGTAGGGACCTTCCCGCCTTGGCTCGTGCCACTTCCTTCTGAAGATCTTAATGTACACTTGGTCTCCTGGTACCACTGGTCTTCCGACCTTCTGGTCTGTGGTCCGGATTTTTTCTTTTTTCCTGCAGAAAAATAGACCTATGGATGGCAGTTAATTGTTCCATATAATCTTTCAATTCTATTTGCAATTGCTCAAGTGGAGGTCCCTTATAGGGACCCCTTAGCTGAGGTGCTGGCATAGGCCTTCCTGTTAGCATTTCATGCGGTGTTAGATGTGTGCTTCTATGCGTTTGCATGCGATAGCTCATTAGTGCGAGTGGCAGAGCATCTACCCAGTTTAAGTTAGTAGTAGCACAGATTTTGTTTAGTTTGGCTTTTAAAGTCCCATTGATTCTTTCAACCAAACCTTGACTTCGGGGATGATATACTGCCCCCAACCTCTGTTTAATTCTTAGCTGTTGTAGAATTCCTTTAGCTGTTTTCTGTACAAATGCTGACCCATTATCTGAACTTATTTCTGATGGTATGCCAAACCGTGGAGTGACCTCCTTTGTCAGGAATTTGACAACAGTCTCAGCTCCTAAATTTTTGGATGGAGTTGCTTCAACCCAACGGCTGAAACGATCTATTACCACTAGCATGTAACGTTTTCCATGCACTGATTTGATCATGTCTACATAGTCAATGACTAGATGTTTAAAAGGCCCTTCAGGGACTGGTATGTGTCCTACTGGTGTTCTCACATTTTTCCGTACATTGTTTTGAGCACAAATTTCACACTGATTCAACACCTCTTCCACCATTCCTTGCATATATGGAGACCAAAAACCTTGTTGTTTTATCTTTTTCATCAATGTTTATTTTGCCCTTTCAAAGGCCAGTATGCCCCTGACCAACTGATCAGGATCCTCCAGCAGGATGCATGCACATTACTTCCCACATACGGAACAGCATGACTATATAAGGTCATACAGTGATTTGAACAGAGGTTCACACTAAAGTTATATTGTATTAAAAGATACTAACATGTATATTGAATTCCACAACAGAGACTGTGTGAGAGCTTTATGGTGAGAATTCTGAGAATGAAGTCAGAATTCTGAATTTTTTTCTGACTTTAAAAACAAAAAAACAAACAAACATTTTTTTAGACCTCTGATTTGTCCTACTTGCAATGTGGGATGATTTAAATACATAATTTTAAACTTCAATAAATGATCCTGAGTATTTCATGTTTGTTGGAATTCGAATTAGGGTTTAATTTAATTCAAAAAAAAAGGAAACGATAGAGGTAAACATTATTCTCTACTGAGTGTCCTTTTTTTATTTTATCTGCTTTTATTATGAAACGTTTTCATTGAATCAGTTTCAAAAAAAGAAGAAAAAAAACCAAACCAAAGAATAAATGCGTGTATAGTTTTTAATGCTAGACTAACAGCAAGTCTTTTTGGACAGGTTTCCCTCTTGAACGCTTGCCAGTTTAAATCTCCCTCTCTCAGCGATGCAGCTTCCGTTTTCAGCACCATGTACAGCGCCGTCACTCTCATTTTTTCATCCAGAGCTTACACGGCAGCTTGAGGCGTGGAGGTAAACTTTTGGCATAATCAGGGAGAAGGTTTATAGCTGTGTATAAGACAGTGTTTGCGCGCCTGTAGCCCGATGTTCAGCACGGTCCGTCGCAGCGATTATTAAGTGCGTCCGCGAAGACCGAAGGGGAGAGGCGCCGAAGACAGGCTCCCGATATGAACTGAATATGCACAGACACGATTCCGTGAAACAGATCCGTCTCCTCCTGGGTTGCTGAAGGATTAAATAATAGCCTGATTATTTACAAAAAAAAAACAAAAAAAAGAAAGAAAAAAAAAGAATCGAGCGACAGCGCAAAAGAGATCGGAGGAGGAAAGGACTGCTGTGCGTGGGGACGCGACGGGGACTCGATCTGCATGTGAGACCGCTGGTCCACATACACCGGAGGCAAGAGATGCAGCCTGCGAGCAAGCTCCTGACTCTGATTCTCCTCATCTTCATGGGCACAGAACTCACCCAAGTAGGTTTTTATCACACGTTCTCCTCCTTTATTAAAAAGCTAGAGCCCGCGGTTAATTGGCTTCAGATCCGGTGAGAGATTACCCGGTTACCTCGCACTAAAAGCCCGGGTGAATTAGCCCTCCGCTTAAACAGATTAACGGATGGGATTACATGATGTGAATACATTTTGCTTGAGTGCTGGAGAGCCGCGTTCGGTGTCTCCACCGTCAGATAAAGGGGGATGTATTGTATGATCTGTCAATTTTCCTCCGATTAATCAACCGCACGGTTATCCGAATGGGATCTTGTGCGTCTTTCTCTCCCTTTAAAAGGCCATAGTTGAATTATTCTCTTAAATCATGGCTCCACAATCAAACGCAGTGTCTCAAAGGGGGTGTTTTGAGCATGCTCAATGACCAGCGTGACTTGCTCTGTAAGCCTGTGTGTGAGGGGGGGAAAGAACAGTTAGTCCACCAAGGCTCAAACCACCCAGCTGATCAGGAGGAATAAACATTCACTGGTCAATAAAAAGCATCTCTGTGACTCTTTACTGGAACTAGTGATTGCTTCCTGCTCTTTAAGAGCCATTTGAAGCAATATATATAACAGTTAGTGTTGCCTTAAACTGTTAACATTATAAATCCCCACAAACGCTGTCATGGTCGGGGGAGAGATGGAGGGAGAGAATTTATTTATTCCCAGGCCCTGCAGCCACTGGAATAAACAATTTGTTGATTTAATTGCCCTTGCATGAGCAGAGAGTCATAATTCATAGCCTTCACTGTCAGGTGAATCCAATTGTGGTTGGTAATTGGAGACTAAAAAACAAAAAAAAAAGTGCCACTGAGGTACTATCAATAAATTAATCTGTGTCCCCACTGTATCTGTAATATACTCCAAGTGACAAACTCAATAAAATGTGTTGGAAGTAGGTTGCTGGCCCTGATAACCAATCTGTTGGAACAATATTGATGTGATATTGCTTTTGCAGAAATATGCCAGCAATTGATTTCTGCAAATTTATGAGGAATGTCAGCGTGCTGGGAACAGAGCGGGTTTTATTCATGGAGCAACAGCTTGGTTCTGAGGCTGTCATGCAGAATTAATAATCTGATCAAAGCTGTAAACTTCCACATATTGCAATTCTTACCCCCGTTGCATGGAAGCATCAAACGTGGCAGCCTAGACCTGAGTGCAGCAGCCGAGTGCACAGAAATGCTGACACTATTGAACAATGGGGCTCTTTGCCCTGATTGATGGAAGCCATCAGTCAGAGGGAGGGAGGGAAAGGGAGCGTGTTTCACTTCCATGACAGTTGGTCCTGCGTGGTGCAGCTCAGGGCATGATTTTTACCCTCACAGTCTTTTCTCTGATGGTCTGAGAGTATGTATGTCCTCTATTTAAAGTCCATATTCCTCCATAGCCTTCCAAGCTATGCTGAAAGGCCGTGTTTATATCAGAAGCCTACATTTCATCTGACTGTGGGCAGAAGAGGCCTCTCCACTTCTCATCTGTTTGAAGACAGATATAGCAAGTGAGAGGTGTATAGAGATGCTTTTAGTGCCAGATTACTCATGAGAGAGAGAAACAAAACAAAAAAAATCCAGGCAGCAAGGCGTGGATGACCCAGCTTTGAGGATGTTGCCTTAATGACCACATTAACCCACCTCGCTTCAAAAGTCTCACACAGCTTCAGCCACCTTTTCTTAACATCTGGCCGAGGGAGCGTGGAGACACCTGATTAGTAGCCCGCTGTCCTCTACAATTTATCCACCTCTCTTTCCTCCGCTGAAGGATCTGGCTACTGCCTGGCATTCACACAGAGAAGAATAGTGAGCATTGAACGCTGCATCCGTTTCTCACCTCGCAGCTCCCCCATGGCTTCAGGCCCACATCCTAAAGCATCTCACGGACACCTGACACCACAGATGGCGCTTCTATAGCCGCCCCTTTGACACCAGGCAACCTACATACCACAGCACATCCTGGAAACAGCCATCATGCACCTGCACATGTTCAGGGTTTAGATTCACATGCATGCACTAATTAATGTATTTTTTTTTCTACACTGTGTGCATTTACATATTTATATAAAAAGAAAAGCACATGAATCAACTGAATATTCTTCCCCCACTCATCAGCAAGGGCTCCACAGCAAGGGGGCATTTTGAAACGGTCAGGATTTTTAATGAATGAAACCAAAATAAAAGATCAATATCGGCTGAAAACTGAAGCTGAAGTTGAGCTGAATTGCAATCCGCGTGGTGTGATTGGCAGCTGGGGTTGAAGCTATTTATTATTCAGTATGGTCGGCTGAGTAATGAAGCAAGAGGGGAGAAAGAGAGAAAAGGCCAGCAGGAGAGGAGTAGGTGGAGATATGGTGCATTTTTCAGATCACTTGCTGAAAATGAGATTTTTTTTAATTTTTTTTTTTTTTTTACTTCATGAACATTTAGTGGAAAGTCAGTGTGTCATTGTGGTCAGTCTGTCAGTACAATAGCTCAGTCATGAATATAACCGGAATGCAATAATGTTCCTTTTTATGTGTATTTGCCATTTGAGGCTGCTGTTTGGTGTTTTTTATGTTTATTTTGTATTATTTTGTAAAATGTACCATTTTGTTTGTCCCTCCCCGACACAGGTATGCCATTCACCTCCCCTAAAACATATTTTGTCATAAATAATAACTGCATTATAGAACACAACACCACAGGCTACACTCTCAAAACATACCACATAATTTGATCAAAATCTCTGGCACACAATCGTATTCATGCAGGATTATTATATCAGACTGGGATCATTTTGCAAGTCTTGCTGTAATTAGTTTTGCACATTTGAGATGTATAGAATTATAAATCAATCTTTTTGTAACGAGTGCTTTGTTAGTGCAGGTCTAACATAGATTTGGATTTGCAAATCTCTCCATCAGACAGCCTGTGTGACTGTCAGGAGTGATTTATGGGATTTACCTGTGGAGCTCCTTAGACAAACTTTTGTTTCACCTTTTTTGAAGTTGAAGTGGATAAATTCCCTCAAAGCTATACCTCACTATAGAGAGCACTGTTCTGCACCACATTACACCAGACTATATGGACTGGACTCTGGACAACAGTGCACAGTGGTGAGCTGATCCCTGCAGGATACTCAGAAATCTGCGAAAGCCATCACTCCTTGAGCTCTCACCTCTAAAGGTCATAAAGAAGAGAGACAAGATGGAGCGAGAGATGGGAGTAGCGTGGGGGTTGAGTAAGTGCAAACCTCACCCATTTCCATCTTTCAGCTCACCAGAAAAATGCATTATGGACCTGACAAGAATAGTTGTGGACAGAGAGCCACTCTTGCTATTCCGGGCTCCTCATGCATCATGCAGTGCTGCGATTTAGCCCATAGGCTGCAGCATTGGATGACTTAAATATGACAAATAATTTATTTGAGAGCCTGAGAGAAAAACAGTCAATGTTTTGATTCAATCTTAAAGCTATTCAGTGCATGAAGTTCAAATGTAACCATTTAAAGTCAAGTTGTGTTTTCTAAACTGAGCATCCTCTTAGAAATTGCTTTTGTTTGTTTTTTGGCATATTTGTGCAGCTTCCTTGTATTTTGAAAGCCCTTCCCTTTGGATTCCAGCAACGCCAAAATCAGCTACACGATGGCGCCAGAGTAACACGAATCAACAGCTCATCCTCTGAACGCGAGGCTTTCAGCAGCCTCTCAATATAACCATCATTAAAATGCGATATTACGCACGTGTGTTAATTGTGACGCGCGGGCTGTGCAGCCATTTAAATGTAGGTCACAGTTTAAATGTAAGGTCAGATTATAACCACGTATGATCCCGTTAGACTGAGAGGCTCCGGGACAAAGAAATGTCACCGTCTGCTTAAAATATTCCCTCAGCATCACCGCACTGCACTGTCATCCCCCCTGGAGGCAGCCTGTGTCGGGCACCTATGGGAGAACTGGGCGCAGATATCACCCAACCTGGCTGACATCATTGCGCTTGGTGATATAGATGCATCCGTAGTACCTCCTCTTTCCCCATCCCATCCATTTGGAGCCGCCTGTGCGTGTGAAGTCAGTGGCACTTAATCAGAGAGCGCACCAAGGCGGGAGGCGGACCATCGGGCGTGAACGAAATAGTAACGGTGAATCGAGGAGGTAGCAGAGTGCGGGACAACGCAGGGAAAGGAGAAATCCAGAGGACGTTTCCAGCAGCCGCTCTCGGTCGTTCCCACTTTTCCAATTCCACTGGATCTAGTTGTTGCATCTGCACCTACGTCCCGATCCCCGTTTCTGTCGTCTCTCGCGTCCGACTCGTTCGCCACTCGTTGGAGATGTCCAAAAAACCACCAGCCGAGCAGGAGTCTCGGGTGAAGCAGCAAGCCGCTCTGGGCAACATGACTCGCATCCCTTGTTTCTCACCGGAGTGTGTAGAATGAAGACGGCTTAAAGAAAGTCCGAGAAAAGCGCAAAGATGTCGGTGCCTTTGCTGAAGATCGGCGTCGTGCTCAGCACCATGGCGATGATCACCAACTGGATGTCGCAGACCCTCCCCTCTCTGGTGGGGCTCAATACTACCAGGCTCACGGCTGCACAGGGAGGGTATCCAGACCGGAGCACCGGAGTAAGTGCGCAAGTTATGCATATTTCCAGCTGCTGGTTGGCTTTTCCACTCCACCTGAATGAATGAATCGAATGCTGCAATCAAATTGGGGGGGGGGGGTCATAATTGAGAATAGAAATTCTGTGATGCGCTTGCAAGACGCTTGCAAGACGCATGCAAAAGTTAAAAAAAAAAAAAAAAAAATTTTAAAAAAGGACTTGGATGCAACACAGAAAATCTTCTCCCTGTGATTGATGCTGATCAAGCTGCTTCTGAGCTGCTGTCTCTGTCCATATGAGTAACCTGCACTCAGTGGAAAGTTATCCTTTGGCTCTTTTTCCTCTGAATTTGATAGAATTAAGAGATCCATGGTGTGACATTAGATGTTACCAATGTCACCGAAGCAGATGGAGTCTTTTTTCTCCCCCTCACCTTCTGTGTGAATGAGAGAGCCGCTCCAAGATGCTGTTAGGGAGTCAAGATGAAGCGTTTCTTCTTCTTTCTTTTTTTTCTGTCAGGCTGCTGGCAGATTCGGAGCTGCTTCTGTGCCAGGATGACATTGAGAAGCTCTCTGTCATGTAGATGTTTGGAATTAAATTTAGAACAAGCGACACTGAATGCAAATAAATAGTGAAAGCAGAGGCTGCTGTGTACTACTTCATTTTTTTGAGAGGATTTAAGCATTTTTTCCATTGATTATAAGGTTTTATTTGATCACTTGATCTGTAGCAGCATTGACTGAGCAGCACAAAGGAACACTGAGTTTACCGGATAGTGAATTTTCTTTGTCCTATTAGCACATCCTTTGGTGGAAAGCAGCTGACTGACGGGCGTTGAGAATGCTCCTCTTGGATTTTGTGAACTCACTCCTTCTCACTAATTGAATAAAGTCACTCCTCTTATCTGATCAGCAGGTGACTGGTTCTGTGAGGGGGAAAAAAAACAAAAAAAAAATGTTGACGTCATACACGTCACATTTTACACTGAGCGCTCACACACCCAGCCCGCAGAAAAAATGTGAGTATAGCTTCAGCCGAGTTGATTCGCTGCATCTTCCCTTTGTGTGGATGTAAAATATTCTGAACGATGGTGCAGCATGGGTGGAGCCTGGTGGTTTGTGGCGTCCAGCTGCTGATGAATGCAAGACATGCACAATAATGGCAAAAAAGATCAGATGAACACAAAAAAAGGTTGACCCTAAAACCCCAAAAGACATCCTTGTGTGTGCCGTTTGTCTTTGCTCCCTTCTCCTCCTGAATGTCTTTACAGCTGCTCCCCTTTCTTCTCTCTTTATCCACCCCTTTGTCCTAAAGGTGTTGCCAGCAAACCCAGAGGAATCGTGGCAGGTGTACAGTTCAGCCCAGGATAGTGAGGGGAGGTGTGTCTGCACTGTGGTGGCGCCCCAGCAGTCCATGTGTTCGCGGGACGCCCGCACCAAACAACTGAGGCAGCTGTTAGAGAAGGTAAATATCGCTTAACTTCTCAGAAACGCTAACAATCAATGACACATAATACCCATGGTGACTAGCTTTACTCCTCGTGCTCACAACTACTTCACACACAAAGATGTGTGCACAGTCTCCTATAGGTTTACCCATGCTTGTGTTCTTCCAATCACTGTTGGACAAGAATAGGAATCATGCTCTAATGAGCTCCCTGGAAACCCGACAGGCATCATGGGAGGCAGCTATACGCTCACTCTGTTTCTTTTGTGCTGCACATATCCAAAGCAGCACATCTAATGATGCAATCCACCTTAATACCCTCACAAAACACTTTATTTATGACTGATTTGCATTTTATCCTGAGATGGAGCTAATCACCACATAATTTAGAGTAGCTCACTGATTCATGTAGAAGAAGAAAAAATCAGCAGACCTCAGATGAATAAAATAAAGGATAAGCTTATGGAGTTTCTGGGGCACAACAGTTTAGGAGAAAACAAATTTCTTAACAGTATGCATTCTACACTTCCTCCATGTGTCTGAGGCCCCTGACTAGTTGGCCTGATGTCAGAAGTTGGCAAGAAAGCCAACAAAAAAGCAACATACTGTTGCATTTTCTCACACTCATTGCTCTAAATAGATAATTAGAAATAGCTGGCGTTTCAATGCTCAGTCCAATTTGTCCGAATGTTACCTCAGGTCCAGAACATGACCCAGTCCATCCAGGTGCTGGACCAGCGAACCCAGAGGGACCTGCAGTACGTGGAGAAGATGGAGGTCCAGCTCCGCGGCCTGGAGACCAAGTTCAGGCAGGTGGAGGAGAACCACAAGCAGAATATTGCCAAGCAATACAAGGTACGGAGCCAGATGTCGATCCGCTGACCCAGCTGCCATTCTGTCATGCTGCACTGTAGCCCATTATATGAAGCCTTACCCAGTTTGTGTTTGTGTGTTCCCACTGTGAAGATGTGTTTGCCTAAACCAGCACAGCACATACCCAGGACCCCATAGTGCATGCAGAATTCTTAGAAATAGAAATGGATTAATAAATGGCAAGAATTCATATCCACATTGTTAAATCATGAATTGACAAGCATTTTATGTTTATCATGATGGGCTCATAGTGGTGAAATGTTCACACTCTGCACACAGGATGCACGTCTTTTATAAAATCTGAAAACAGTAACCCTCTTTTCTTCAGTCAAAATAGACTGAAGCCATCTTTAATAAATATTTGCAGATAGGGTTTGAAATATGTTTCTACCAAGAATACATTTCTCGTTGATCTTAAACTGCACATAACTATTATTTCATCAATAATTAATACGCAGATGTTAATTTTATTTCATTGATTAAAACAAATTGCATTTTCGTGAAGCCCAAGACGACATCATTAAATTACTTGATCACTCGAACTTTGGGCTGAAAGATTAATCAAATCATCAAAATATTTGACGATGACTTTGCTGTTGATTGGCTACTTGATTGATTGACTGATCGTTTGAGGTCTTCCTTTAAGAAAGGTAGCTTTTAAATGTCAAAGGCTGTTTAGACACAATCAGCCATGCAAGACCAAGAACTTTGACGATCAAAGAGTAAAAGAACACAAGACAAGATGTTCAATGCCACGTTTAAGTATGTTGAAGTCTTCATTACACTATGTTACGCTACAGAAAGAGTTAAGACTGTAACAAAGAAGCATTGAGATCTGATACCCAGCCCTATTTACACCTACATTGCTTCAGTTTGCCTGCATTCTTACCTACAGCTTCGGCGTTTGCATCATCACACCAGAATGATCCTGTCATCTGTGCATGCTCACACATCCCATGCATCCGGCGCCGCATTCAGTGCATGCATGCAAAATTCTCTAATGTGTCTGCAAGTGCAAGTGTGTGTACGCGTTTGTGTGTCTGTTAGACAGGTTAGCAAGCTCCAGCCCCTGTCAACAGTTTGTCGTTTTCTTGCTTGCAGGGCTAACTTTAACACATGTAAAGAGAGCCACAGAGAAGAAGAGGCAGGTCAATTCCAGATTCCCTTGAACTGGGCCACAGTACTGAGAGCATTTGGGCGTGAAACAGTTAATTTACCTTTAGCACCATTAAGACTAAGAAAACCTCACCCCTCTCCCAAACCAACCCACCACTGATCTCTTCCTGCATGTTACTGCTGTCAAAGTTTTCCATCTAAAAGCTTTTTTCCAAACTTAAATACATTATTATTATTATTATTATTATTATTATTATTATTATTATTATAATTATTATTGCTGTTAATCTTTTTTTTTTTTTTTCCTTTGGCTTTTGTCTATGCATATTTGGTAACTCAGAAAATCTCTACGTTAAACTATCGACTTAAAAATTGGAGACACTTTGTTGTGTGTGACATGTAAAAGCATGTAACCCTTAATACGATGTTGCATTTTAAACAATGATGACCAATAAAGAGCTTTCCCAATTGTTGTCGGTGTACCGAGGGCTTGCTTTTTAACGGCTGGTCACTGCTGTGGACGGAGCCACCTGCTCTGCTCATCCAGCGGGTGGAGAATATTGCTCCGGGTTTGTTTGCTCAGACACACACCTGCACGGACAAAAACACGGCTGCACACACGCAAACACCGAACATGGACACAAACAAGGGGTCTTCATGTCAGTGAAGAGGCAGGCTAGAGTCAGAGTAGTCAGGTTCAGACAGGTGTTTTTTTCTTTTCATCACTTTTTCTTTTCTGGACAGTCTCCTTTTGTCGCGCATGACATTCAACCGAGCTTATTCTAATCCTTTCAGGCCATAAAAGCGAAAATGGAGGAGCTTAGACCGTTGATACCAGTGTTGGAGGAGTACAAGGCCGATGCCAAATTGGTATTGCAGTTTAAGGAGGAGGTCCAGAATCTGACGTCAGTTCTAAGCGAACTTCAGGAGGAGATGGGAGCCTATGACTACGAGGAGCTCCACAACAGAGTGTCAAATCTTGAGGAGAGACTCCGAGCATGCATGCAAAAATTAGGTAGGCACAGAAAGTTACTGACACACACTTTGCTTCAAACACATGCATGCACAAACACTCCAGCTGACGACCAGAAAGAGACGCTCAGGCATATTCACATGATTCAGAACATGACAGGAACATTATGTGTAGCTGTGATGTTCCACCAGTCATAATGCAGATCACACAAGTCTTACACAACGCTTACCATTTACACTTTATGGTTTCTAGTTCGCCCTCTAATGGATGTTGCTATTGGTGTACTCTTACATTGTTAAGATAAACTGATAATGAATCCATTAGAGGCCTACACATAAAACTGGTCCATTGTGGCAACTTCCATATTTTCTTCCCATTTTCCTTGCAAAGAAGTTGGGCTGCAGCTGATCATTACTTACATAATCGATTGATGATTTAGTCTATAAAATATTTTTTTAAATGTGGAAAATGCTCGTCACAATTTCATCTTCAAATAGCTTCTTTTGTCGAACCAACAGTGCAAAACCCAAAGACACTAAAAGCAAATGTTTGACATTATTTGCTTGGAACATTTAATAAGAATTGGTTGGATCAATTTTCTTTTGATTGCATAATTTGATCAATCCACTAATTGTTGCAGCTCTCCATTAGAAGAAAGGCACTACTGCTGAAAGCACTGGTCAACTGGCAGAGAATTGATTTTTATAAATTTTTAAATCATTCAAGTTATCAATCAAAAAGCCAAATGTTGCATTCAAGACCCTCACATCTGAGGATGTGCTGCTTTTCTCTGTTTTATGTCATTGTAAATGGAATATTTTGGGGTTTTTTCACTGTTTGATGGAAGAAAACATTTTAAATACTTTTTTTTTCACCATTTTATGATATTTATTTTATACTTATAGAATTATAATAATAATAAATCAATGGTAAAGTGGTAAAATCATCCTTAGTGGGAATCTTACCCTTTAAACTTTGTATTTGTGTGGCGTATATTTGTTTTCAAGTAGAATTCTACATGAATCTTAGGGCAGCATCCCTCAAAACTGGGTTCCTGTGATGAAATCCTGTTCATGGGATGCTTTAGTAGGTGATTAGGACTTTTTAAGCGGCTCCACAGGTATGCTCACACAAACACACACCAACAGGTAGCATGCAGAGTAGAAGTTACTGTCAGCGTCCTTCGCTTGCTAGTTCCTATCACGGTCTTATCTTCGCTTTTAGCCCCTTCCTCTGTCTTTTCTCACCTCGCTCACAGCCCACAGCGCTAATAGATGCACACCCACACTACACTGACTAAGATATATAGCAAGAGCAGGGAAGACGCGCATCGCGGGGATATTGTGTTCCAGTTTCAAATTATTCAGAGCGAGATGACAGAAAAGCTTTTGGTTACAATGGGGGACTGTTCTCTTTGAAGGGCTAGCAGTGATTGGACATAAAATGAACAGAGAGAACAAAGAGTGGACACCTTATCTCAGCTCCGCAGTTACTTATTCTGTCATATCACTTTCTATGTACACAGTTTTGTTTTTTTTAAACTCCTCTATCGCTATACCTATCGGACCGGAGCAGGAGTCTTGTCCATGTTCTCTCCCTCAGTTCACTGCACATGCTGCTCCTCACATCTGAGCAGCGACCGAGGGAGGTATACTCCGGCATGTGTGCGAGATCAGACGAGATAAAGGCGAGGTCACCCAGAGAGGAGCTGGCTCAGGCAGAACAGAGAGCGGCTACACCTTTCATCCTCACACGATCGCAGGGGCACTCATGCATAGTGCACACAAATACACTCCTGTTATTGAGATTAAACTCGTGAAGGTCACTTCCCCTATTTTGCATCAGCAGATGAACAACGGGGGGGGGGGGAGAAAAATAGAGAGGCCAGGAGAAATTTGAGTATTGAGTGATGGAGTGATGTGAGTAACTGATAGAAGGTGGTAAGGGCCAAGGAGAGGCGTGATAAAGTGAGAGCCAGCAGGAAAAGTGGAAGAGACTAACCAGGGTCCCCACAGAGCTGTCCCTCAAGCTGTTTTGTGCTGGAGAGACTAACAGCCCGGCAGCTGCAGGGACACAATGGCCATCGATCAAGAGGACATGCCAGCTTGCTGGGCAATAATCAAATAAATAAATCACCCTGTGTCGGGACCCGGCAATGTGGAGGCACAAGGAGCTTCAGGCCCTTTACAGCCAAATACTGATGAAAGGGAGCAAGAGAGTCACGTCAGAACATAAAACCATCGTTCTCACCTTGCATTTCAAACAACTTCAGCATCTCTCTGGTCGTTTTCCAACATCTTTATCGATGTAGTTCGTAGTTTTCCAACATCTTTATCGATAAATAATTGGTTCATTGGACATTGCTAAAAAATAGTCAGTGAAGTACTCAGATTTTTTTTAAAAGATACATTTTTTAAAATTTCCCATTAAATATTGATGCCTAAATAAGCGAATAAGTTGAAAAACAATCCTAGGTATAGAGCATATGCTTCGTCAAGGCTGTGTGGGTGTGGGGGATAACGATCAAGCAGCCCATCAGCAGAGTCGAATTCAAAGACTAAATTCTGACTGGTGCAAAGTGATAGGCGACATCACCTTTTTTTTTCAGCTGAGCCCCGCCCATTTCAAACAAGCACAGAGAAATACAGAAAGCTCCCATGATAAGTAACCGAACCCTGTCCTAAATTTAGCAGAAAGTCATGTGTTCATGTAGAACGTCATCACTCATAGTAAGAAGCTGATTAATATAAAGTCTGCGGAGCTTCTACACAAAACTGCAGGATCACATATTTTTTTGGACAATGAAGTGATCAGTATCAGGTAGAGCTGCAACATTTAGTCAATTAGGTAATAAGCCTTTCCACAGAAAATTAATGGGCATAATCAAGTCATAGGATGTGAGGCCTATTGTATGTGCTTTCATACAGGTCAACCCTTATGGAATGGATTGCTGTTGTTTTTTCAGTTTGATAATTTAAAGATGTTTTGCTACTTTTTAGGCTTAATTATCTGTGTTATTTTTTTCTTATGGATTTGGGGAGAACCTTAAGGCTTTTCAATACAAGTCTTTAGAGGTGAGCATCCCGTGAGGTTTACAAACACTTTGGAGTAAACTGGATATCTTTGGGTTTTTGGGACAAAGTGAGACATTTGATGACATCACCGTTGCTTGTTGGAAATGGTAAAGGGATGATAAATAATTATGTGATATTTAGAGACAAAATGCAAAATCAATGGAGAAAATAAATCATTATATTATCAATTCAAAACTCTAATTGAAAACGAAGGAGTTAGTTGCAGCCCTAATAGATATTTCAGATGTAATCACTTTAATTTAACCCCATAAATGTATCGTGGTTGAGAAGCTGTCTGACAGTCTGATTCCTGATCCCTGGAGTGTTCATTTACTTTGGTGAGTACAATGCCATCATAACCGTTAAAAATTCTAGACCCACACTGAAATGATCCTTTATAAACCATCATTCCTCCTCCTCCTCCTCATGAATCAAGTGTTCATTCTATATTAAAATCCTCACATTTTGGGGTGAAGCTGATGGTGTTTTTATTAAACCGCATCAGCCCAGTTCCCATTAGGTTATCCGTTTGGTCTGCCCTTTGCTCCTGTCCATGCAAATTCAGGCCAAAAGGGGATTAGACTGTGTGCATCTCTAGAATGCAGATACATACATCAGTGGGCTCCCCTGCAGCCTGCAGTAGTGGTGTCATCTAAAGATAGAGGCTCGATTAAAGAAATAAATAAATCAGTCGTCTGCGTATTACTGCATCCTCTAATCCTACTCTGGGTTACGTAAGGGACATAGTAGATGCTTCTCATGTGACAATGTGTTTGTCTCTCAGCCACCGCTGAGGTGTAATGCCCACACGTGCTCACAGACACTACATATGTTGCACAGACGGACAAACGAATATGCAAACCCACAATTTTCGTTGTGTAAATGAAAGAAATTTCAGCGCAACAGTGAAGAACAGGAGAGATGATAGGGTTAAAAAGAAAGAGGGGATGGTGAGTGTCATATTGACAGGTTAATGGATGCGACACTTCACGCAGAGATGTTAATGAAAACTTAAAATGAGCCACCATCACTGTCCCGCTCTTAAAATTAGTGTTTCAGCAGGACTCATTACGATAAAATTAACTCATCAGAAACACCTAATTAACATCTGTCTTGCTGAAACATGGACTGAAAATCAGTGCACATCCAACTGAATGGATGTGACATTGACAGGTATGTTTATTGGGTAGAATCCTGTCTCATTTCTGTCTTTATTTCTTAGAAACGATACATTAATCCAGCTTTAGACCAGGGCTGTCATGAGAACCCAGTGATAGTTTTGTCAAATTCTCATTAAGAGAGCAGTCGTCACTAATTAACACCACAGCAGCTTACAAGCAGCACACGGGAGCAGAGGTTTTCCCTCTCCTATTTTCTCTTCCTCTCACTTTCTCACACATCCACGGAGAGACCATAACAGACATTAGCATGTGTGAACTGAATCATAAACACCTCCTGCACAGTACATTATGCAAAGGGGAAAAGCACAGACGTAACAAGTTGGACATCAAACCTCTCCTTCTTCAGGCAAAATCATTTTTTGAAGCAAATGAAAGTGAAGAATTAGCTTAAATACCCAAAATGGATGTGGGCTCTAGATGTTCTCACTTCTTTCCTTGCAGCATGTGGAAAATTGACGGGCATTAGTGATCCCATCACCATCAAGACGTCGGGGTCCAGGTTCGGCTCCTGGATGACTGACCCTCTGGCGCCTGAAGGAGATACACGGGTACGTAGGGCCGCACACAATCACACTGCATGGATTGGAAACATCTCCTGATGAGATTTTGAATGTATGGCTGGGAATCAAACCAAAACATAAGCAGAAACTGTCTGTATCAAGTCCTTGTTTGGCTGAGAGCTTTTGGTTTCTTTTTCCAGTGGATCAAATGAGTAGGCTATGCGTCCCAGTCGGTTTGAATACAGTGCCTGGAGCTGTCTCACAATTATGTTGTTTACTGTTGTTGATGATGCAGAAAACTCGTGAAAAAACATAAACCCTGTGTACCAGCCTGCCGTTTCGGAGGACAGATGCATTCACATTAGATTTACATGGAAGTCACTGTAATTATGAATGTAAACCGTCAAGATAACCAAAGCTGATTTGAGCAAAAACATTCAAATCAAATTCAAATTGAATGAGGCGTGATTGTGAACGTAGCCTAAATGTTGTATGTTGTATGACAGTGTTGCCAAAACACATGAATCACTATAGGTTTAGATAGAGATAGAGCACTTTGAGATCCTAAATATAGTCAGATAACATATTTTCAGGGTTACTCTACACTCTTTGATCAAATTTTAAATTTATGAATTAAAAATTCTCTTAAAAAAATGTAGTTGATTAATTTTGTTAGTCTCCCACAGTATGATAGCAAACTGACTATCATGGGGTTTTAAAACTGTTGGTCACACAAGACGATCAAATTGAATACGTCAATTTGATGCTGATAATCGGTAGATTACAATTATACAATTACACTGGCTGTAAACTTTAATGCTAATGCAGCCCTACCCTCTTGTCTGAAGATTAGCAACACAAATAGTTTCCTGACTCTGAAGTAAGAGTTGTCCTGAATCGAAGGTGAAGGTCAGCTGAAATAAGTCTGTGTTAATTGGTCACCATCCTTCTCAGCTGAGTGTATCTAATCTCTTTTGGGGAAGAGGGGCTTAATAAATGGCTCTGTTTTAATTACTAAAACACATTAAAATGCAATGCCAGGGATAAATCCTCCTTCCTTACGGGAAGCTATCTAGTGGACTAGCAAGGGGAGGAAGCTGGAAATAAACTTTATTTGTAAGCCAACTGTGAGCATGCTCATTTTGCACCCATTTTATGAGACACATTAATAAAAGACAGAAATCTCAATGTCGCATGGGAGGAAAAGGGATTAAAAAAACTTGAGCGAGCAGAATCAGTTCAGTAGCTGTGCTAGTTTGCTTCCTGGGGGCTAATTGTCCTGACATATGTGCATTTTAATGTGTGCATTTTAGAAGATTTTTGGCAACAAGGCTTTTCTGCTGACTAAGACTGTATTTAGTATAATGCTAAGGCTACTTTTTTGTAGAAACTAAAACATTGTGAAGTGAACGCATGAAAGAGGTGCTGCATTATCAAAGGGCTGAAAAATAATGAGCGCAGTTGATGGGAGCATGGCAGGTCTGCTCCAATTCGTTTTATCTCTCATTTCCTGGAGACCTGATTCCTTGATAAAAAAAAAAGATTTATAAGTCAATCACAGCAGCATATTGAAGCAGGTAGCAGAAGGGATCAGGTGTCTCAGTCCCACTGAGACTGAGGAAGTGCTTTTGAGCCTCGAGGAGCTCCAGAACAAGAGCTGCCTGCTCACCACCGCAGGGGTCAGCAGGAAGCTAGGCTGAAGCAGCTGAGACAGGCCTTTAATGTGGAATGATGGGCATCATCCCTGCAGGCCTCGGCTCGTCCCACCCTGTCTTTCTGTTTGCATTCAGAGACTGCCGGATCTCAGATTTGTCCGCTCCTTGTGGAAGCCTCAGCACTCAGCTTAATTGGGATGCTTGTTGACATTGCGATTTGATTTATGCTGTGTTATCTGCACAGACTTGTGATAAACAAGGCACACTGATGAGAAGTACTGCTGTGTTTAATCCCAATTCTTTCTCCATCCTTCCTGATGTTTAGGTCTGGTACATGGATGGCTACCATAACAACCGCTTTGTGCGGGAGTACAGGTCAATGCAGGACTTCATGACGTCAGACAACTTCACGTCCCACCGGCTGCCCCACCCGTGGTCAGGAACAGGTCAGGTGGTCTACAACGGCTCCATCTACTTCAACAAGTTCCAGAGCCACGTCATCATCAAGTTTGACTTCCGCACCTCTTCTATCAGCAAGTCCCGGCAGCTTGACTACGCCGGCTTCAATAATGCGTATCACTACGCCTGGGGCGGCCACTCCGACATCGACCTGATGGTGGATGAGGGAGGCCTGTGGGCCGTTTATGCCACCAACCAGAACGCTGGCAATATCGTCATCAGCAAGCTGAACCCCAACACGCTGCAGATCATCAAGAGCTGGACCACCAACCATCCCAAAAGGAGTGCCGGCGAGTCTTTTATGATCTGCGGCACGCTCTACGTCACCAACGGCTACTCAGGAGGCACCAAGGTCTACTACGCCTACTCCACCAACTCCTCCACTTACGAGTACATCGACATTGCCTTCCAGAATAAGTACTCGCATATCTCCATGCTGGACTACAACCCACGTGACCGCGCCCTCTATGCCTGGAACAATGGACACCAGGTCCTCTACAATGTCACATTGTTCCACGTTATCCGCTCAGAAGAACTGTAACCACATGAAAACATATCGTCTGTAGAGATCTCCCTATATACAAAAATATATCTGTGAAAGAAAAAGACTCTATTCCAAGACTATTCTAGTTATAATATCAAATAACTTTTACGGAGAGACTGCATTAATAGTGAATGCATAGTGGATTGAATGTGCATATAAATAAGACTGAAAAAAAATACTGAAAATGAAGGGTTTCATTCCAAAATGTTGAAGAAATTTCAGTCAATATCACAAAATCACAGATGATTCTTAGAAAAACAGAACTTTTTTTTGTAAATAAAAGGTCTTAATATGACTTCTGACTTCAATAGCTACCCTTAGTAGACTTTATTTTAATAGCTGCCATCATTTTGTTAGGGGGTATTTTATTTTGGAATGAAACTCTTCCGACTGTTTGCCGCATAGAAAAATGATTGTAAAAGTAGACATTATAAAAGAAAACAATAAGAACAGATGCCAAAAAACAACAACAACATCACGCCTTTTTTATATAATGGAATATCAACTCATTCCTGTGGCACCGGTTCTTCTGCAGAAATCCTCCCGGCTGAACTTTTCTTTTTGGTCAAAGGGGATCCTGAAGCAAAGACTGTTGGTAATAATTAACCGTTGGATCCCCGGGTCCCATGGACAGAGAGGAGGGCGGGAGGTCGGTTTAGACAGAAGACTTGTTAGCCTAATGGGTGCAAACTGTCACATCATTTTTAATCAAGTACAGTAGCAGTAAACCACAAACAATAAGAACATCCACTAAAAGATCTGAAGGCACTGACTGTTGACAGCGTTGTTGTTTGAGATGAATTTCCTGTATTAGTGACTATGTGTGAAAAAGGCTTTCTTTGCATGAGTGTTTCACTCGGTCTGCTCTTCTGAATGTCTTTAGCTGTATGATACTATAGAAAAAAAAAAAAGGGAGGGAGGGACGAGGTAGGTTACCTGTAGGGATTTGAGGATTTGCAAAGATATTTACTTTTTATTTCCCTTCCTCTTTGTATTTAGTTCTTGTTTTGTTTACTTCTGTTTCTTTGCAGTCATTCGAGTTTTTCAAATGTTCTTGTATCACTGTAAATGTTGGCACCAGTTTCGCCTCTCTGTATTTGTTTATTTGTACTGCGTGGGAGGAGTGTATCTAGATCACATCTCTCTGAAGAAGAAGAAGAAAAAAAAAATTACAGAATGTATCAAGAATTGTATCTGGGGAACCTGGTTCTCCCATCTTCAATTCAAATCACGCGCCTGTCGTATAGGGAAAGTTTTCTTTTAGAGGATAATCCTGTCTCATGTCATGTTCTCCCCCCACTGCTAGTAAAGGATACCGCTGTTTAAATGTAAACCCTTGCCGAGGACAAAGGCTTTTCACTCTTTTTGCGCTTTGCTGGACATGTGTTGTATCTGAGATGAGATAGTTAATGATTTGTGTCAATAAAACAGAGAAATCTGATGCTGGGATTGTTGCCTTAAGAAGCTACAAGCTGACGGTACACTTAGTGCATATGGGGATGGAGCTAATACTCTTATTTGCTGTGTATTGGTTCATTCATAATTAAGGCTGCACAGTGTTAGTGTTTAGCATTTACAGACCTTGTCGCATTTCATCTTAAAATGAGGTTATGCACCTTTTAAATGAAGAAATTAAATTTGCAAATGAAAAGATAAATGCATATAAAATTAGCTGAACTGTTGCACGGTTCACTACACTTATGGGGTTTGCTGCAGCCATACTTGGTCTGCTGTGAGCAGTAGCTTTTAGTGGCTAATGTTAGCCTTGCCACCCTTACCTTGGGTGGTTTAGGAGCTATTATAGTGCTTTTCACTATTTGTTTCTGTCATATTGATAAATATTGTGGCAGCATTAATACTAATCATTGCTAAACATTATTTTTAATTATTAGGATTTTTATTGGTCACCATCCGGCAGTGTTTTTCAAACTGAATAACCTTCTGTTTGTGTTGGTTTTCTATCACTTGACATTTCTTCTTTTTGTACGTTGTGATGTCTTTTTTTTTTTTTTTTAAAGACGAAACCGTCCACCTTTTGTTCACTGAACCATTTCCTCTTTTTCTTTGCTCTCCACATCATTTCACCAACCCTCCACCACCTCCAATTTTACTCCCTTATCCTCCAGCCAGTCTTCTTTCCCGCTCTTTGCCGCTCCCGCTCCCTCTCCGCGTCTTAGTCCTCTGATGTTTCAATCGATGAATAAATGATTGCTTCTATTTTCACTCTGAGTGTTTGGCCAACACATGCTGCTTTGCTCCCCAGGAAGAGTTCGACGTAGGATTTGGGAGACATATGAAATAAAAGAGAAAAAAATAGAGAGATAAACATGTTTTGGCAGAAGGTCTCGCAGCGGATGACGCGGTGAGCTGTCAGTCAGCGGCAGAATATATTTGCATACCTAAGTGTTGATTGGTGCATCAGGAGACAGGCGCACCCTCTAGTCCCAGTTCCCAACACTCACATGCCTGTGAACCTGACAGTTGCATTTCATTTCATCACTTTGCATGTCAGCTCCCTTTTCATTGCCGCACCAATGTATTATTTACTCTCGACTTAAATGGGTGCAGTAGGCTAATGACTTTGTGCATGCCTTGCCCTCTAAATGTCACCACTACTGCAGCAGCACTTCTGGGAGTAGAGGAGGGATACAGTGAGAGGTTTGACCTTGCCTGGCCCAGCTGTAAGGTGCATCATTCCCCCAAGGACTGAGCCAGTTATCAGTAATAGAAAGCTGGTGTGTACGTGTCAACAAGAGGCTTGCCAAAAATGTTGCACAGCACTGCAGTTTACTCTTTATATTACAAAATTTGATGCCATTTGTCACAATTGTGGACCGCTCCCCATGACATCTCGCATAAATTACCTTTGCAACTGACTCAGGCAGCGTCTCTATGGCCCCTTTGTACGTTTGAAGGCTGAGTTATGTTGCCTTGAAAGCTGCCAGAACACTATTAAAGCTGACACAAACGTCTAATTGATATTCAGCTCTATACGACTCATTTGTGGAGCTGTCTGCGTGAGGAGTAGCTAAAAAATGTACAGAAGTCATGTGTCACTAAAACACAAAGTGGAACTATGAGCAGAAGTACAGATTGACAGGATACTTTCTTGATGACATGTTGCACATCCCTGAAGTTGTGCTTGCATTAGCTGATTGATTAGTATCAGCTGGTCCATTCATGCCTCATCAGCGGTTCATTCATCAGCTTTTATACAGACAATCTGACGCTTCTCACACCCTCATGCAAATGTACACACCCTTATTGTTGCTTAGGAGATCTCCTGTAGGCCATTACTGTCCACAGTAAGGTTTTATAAGCACTAAAAATACCAGCTGAGCTGAGATCAACTCTGTGTACCAATCAAGGAATGATAAAAAATGCTAATTAAATAATGATTTTATAATGTGTAGGCAGAATTCCTCTTACAGAATCACTGCTGGCTTTGAGCCTTACCATACCGGCTACCTCTCTGATTGTGACAGTAGCATGTTTTTTTGCCAGGTCAGAGTACACTGAGATCTAATTGAAAATCAGATTCAAACCAGGTGTGTGGGACATGAATGAACTCGCAGTCTTTTAGTTTTGTATTTCAGTGCATGTGCAGTCCTTGCATAGATATTTTGGTCATTTCCATCCAGGTTGCAGATGCACTTAGTTTTTCGTTTACGTCCTGCAGTCCACCAAATGGTTAAAGTTTCATTGAAGACATAAAAACCTTATTAATCCTCAACTGTCAAGAGAACCAAAGCAGTAATAACATTTCCACAGCCTAGAACCTGCCCCATACTCAAGCAATTACTGCAAGCCCTTTCAAATCTAATAGAAGATGACACATACCTACAGTTTCTCAAACACGCTCCTGTGTTACTGTTCTATTGCCAAATTTCCAATTCAGATTCATCACACTGGCAGCAGAACAAAACAGAAATAAAGCCTATGGGTTTCATGTTTTCATTGTGGCTGGGAGCAATCTCCGACCTAAAACTATTACAAGCCCGGGGCGGTTTGGAATAATAGTCGATAAATCAGTGGAACCATAAAGAATAGGACTGAGAGAGAAAAAACAACAGCAATAAAGACAATTCATTTTAATTATGGTGTCATAAAAAGGCAAAGTAAAAAGAACTCAGATGTACCCTTTGCGATTTTCAGCACACTGGTTTTGTTTACAGTTGTGTCTTTCTCAGCAAATGAAACACCTGCTCCGTAACAAAATGTCTCCTCAATTAGCATTTTGTCCAATGCACTTCTCTCAACAGTGCATGCTTGCAAAGATATAGACAGTACAAAATAAAAGCACAGCGACGTTTCCTTCTAAATACATTTACTCGTTTGCTTATGACCTCATCAGTGCCGTAAATATTTTTTGGGGAGTTAAGGCCATATGAATGTATATTCACTCTCCTTTTAGCTCTGTTTTGGTCTCTACCACTTCACTCTTTAGATACTAAAGGCTTCAATGTTAGCTAGTCTGCTGCTTGATGTTCGGAGGTTAGTACAGTTTAGGGTTATGGGAACAGGTTTTTCTTAAAGACTAACGTTGAAGCTGAAAATGTCTGATGAGAGCAGTGAGACTTGACCAAAACAGTAAAGTTGTGGAAAACCAAAACAATGAGCTGAAAGACACGACAAATGTGCGCGCGAACATTGAAGAAGAAAAAAGTGGGGCGAAAAAGTGAAGTTGAGTCTCGATGTACCAAATGTCATGGACAGACGCATCAGTTTACGTATGTAGAGGGAGCATAAATGGGCCTTTAAGCCCTTGAGAAAGAGCGTTGTGACTTGTGACACCCTGATTGGCCAAGAGAAGAAAGCACCAAGCTGCACTCAATCATTAGAAGCCAGGCGCCATACTCTGCACAACAGGTGGTCTGAAAATCATTACAATGACATAGAGGGATTTTGAGATTGAGCTGAAATGAATAGAAAAGAGAAAAAGAGCCTTTACTAAATCAGGGAACTGCCTCAATATAGTGAAAAACTGTAATGACTCCATCCTTGAAAATGTAACTATTATCTAAACACACATAAAAAAAAAAACATAATCTGGGCTCGTTGTAATAGTTACTTTCTTTTTTAATACTGTGATTACGTAATCCTGATTAAATGTAATCCATTGCTCCCCAGCCCTGTGTGTTGGTATGTATTACTAACAAGCTGTGGTGACAAAATGCATGCCATCTGTCCTCACGGGAGATTTCACACTCATGTTCATGTGTGAGTTGTTCCAGTATTCTCATCAGGGACACTGGCCAATCATCACATGGAAGCAAAGAGCAACAAGCTCCAGCCTGTTAGCCACACTGGTTCTCAATCATTTATGATGTCAAAATGGGGGAAAATGTGTTGCTTGTGTTTAATTGCCAAACTGCATTGGACATATCAGGGTTTCCAGGCAGAAAAATAGCAGCATTTTCTTCTGGAGTCACTCGTTTTTGGCATACAAGTAAGGAAAAGTGAATTAACAGTAAATTGAGAAACTCTTGTGTAACAGAATCTGTGGCTGAAAGTTTGAGATTAGGATATTCAGTGACTTGAAATTAATCTTCGCTGAGGTTTGATCCAGCAGTCTGGGAGTGGTGGCTCATTTCTAATCCCTGCTTCCAGATGATTTAAAGACAAGCTGCAACGGAGCAATGAATTATTCAGCATCGGCTGTTCACCTGGAATGAAACCAAGGGATGGAATCAAAATGATGTGGGTGATTGAAATTTAAGAGTGATGTTGACAAAGTACAATCTCCCCTCCTCACTTGTTTCAGAGCCAATCATAGAGGATCACAGAAAAAAAGAAAAAGAAAAGATAAACAACCTGCTGCTGATGCATGTCTTCAGATGGGCTGCGTTCACAATGCCAGCCTTAACGCACGATTATTTTTTTTCAGATCAGATTTGTGGCCTATATCAGACTCCAGTATGAACGAACTGATCCGCATGCGCAAAAGAACAATAACAAAGACGATAACTCAGGCGACCAATCTCTCTGAAAAAGTGTGAAGCAGTTGAGCGGTATTGGGTTGTATCGGCTGGCAACAGGTGAGTGTTAGCGCACGTTGGCTAACTTGTTTGGCATTGCAAAGTCCTCCGTTTTCTCGATTGTCTCAGAATTTAGCAAGGCCGTGCACCATGTCCTTATATCTATTTACTAAATTGCCCAAAGGAGATGAACCTCAGGAGGTCATACATGGTTACAGAACGAGGTGGGGTTTCCTCCAGTGCACCGGTAGGATCAATGGGAGTCATATTCCTGTAATTGACCCTAAAAAATAAAGTCACACTTCGCAAAGGATGGCATTCGGTCCCTCTGCAGGAGGTGGTCGATCATCAGTTCTGGTGAGCCTACATGAAATAACATTTCATGTAGGCTCACCATTAACATAACATAACATTTACATTTTTCATTTGTCATCTAGAGGTAGCCATCGCCTCAAGGTTATGCTGCAATACTGCGTTGTTTTACAGTATTGAAAACATTGCAGGAGCCCTAATAATGAGCAATAACAGCAGTTATTCGATGGAAGATGACGCCAAAGTCGCATGAATCCTGATCTGACGGTTCAGACTGACGTCGCATTGCCAAAAATCCGACCTGTGTCTGGTTTAGGACCAAACTCGCAATTGGAAAAGATCAGATTCCATGTGTTTTGTGCTGATTCACACTGCCATGAAAAAGTCACATATGAGCAAAAAAAAAAAAAAAAAAAATCAAACCTGAGCCACATGTTTCCCTGCAGTGTGAACGTGGCCATGGAGGCATACGACTTCCTCACCTGTGGAGAGACTCATTACAGCAGTGCAATCTTTTGAGTCCTCTCTAATTTGTGAATCCACAGTAAAGAAGTCAATATCACAATTACTTTAATACCACAAGGGCCTGCTCACATGCAAGGCCAAGTTATTGTCGAATGCCTTCAATTTGGAAACTAATCCAACGCTGTGTCAATCCATTCCTCTCAGCTGCCGTCCTGTCAGCACAGGCTGATTACTATGTTTCACCTGACACCTCAAGAGCCGGGAGAACTGCATTAGATGTAACCGGATCAATACCCCCAGGCAATTTTCTCCCCTTTGCACCATCAATGCATAATTATGTGCTCAACCTCTCCACCTCAATCACATGTACAGTCTCCGACCCGCACGCTAAAGGTTACATCACGCACATAAACACCCCTCTCTTCTCCCTCTCATCCCTCGTAGAATCCTAATTGCGTTGCTCGTCTCCGTCACCGACTCCCTTACTTTATCTCTCGCCGTCAGTTATCCGGAATGCAAATTGGGAGTGACAGAGCAATCGCGAATTCCATCACAGAGAGAAACAGTTCTCTCCCAAGACGTATGGGCGAGTCCGACAAGTGTTGGTGATTAACCTCTCTGGAGTCTATGATTGAGTGTCATTTTGTGTGCATGTTTCATCACGTGTGTCGTCTATAAATCGCTAAAAAATCAGTGTGTAAATCTCAAGAGTAGCCTCCAAACTGTGACCAAAATCAATCCACATTCTAACATGATGATACATGATGAGTAAATCTCAGTTCACACAGAGCAGAGCAGGTCGACATGCATCTATACTGATGCTTGAGCACCAATCAGAATTGACTGATGGACTAATCCTAAACCACATTCCAGACAAAATCCCACTGATCCCTGTCTATACATCTGTGCAGATGCACATGCATGGGACATCCACATGAACTTGTGTGTGTGTGCAGTGTCTCAACACGCTGTGATGCATTTTTAAATGCCTGCACCATGCACATACTGCTTAACGCAGCCCTGTACAGCTCCCCCTCCCCTATCTCTGCCCCCAGGTGCACTGAGGCAGAGAGCAGAATAGAGCAGAGCTGTGTGCGCTGACAGTGACATCCATTGCATGCAATGAATAATCAATGAACACCATCTGGCGCATACAACAGGGGAGCGCAGCTCCAGTCCTTTACTCCAGGATGTCCCTCTCTCTCTCTCTCTCTCTCTCTCTCTCTCTCACTCTGCCCCACATACTGTCTCTCACCTCCTCACTCACTCTCCATCTTGTCTCACCTGTTCTCGCCCTCCCTCTCCCACGTTTCCCGCACATATTACACAACTATACTGTCTCGGTCTCTCTCATCATCTTGTGTTTTCTCCATCTACATCCCTTTGCCCCGGCTGCCCCGCCGCCACCACTACCACCACTCCCCATGCTCCTCAGTGGCCTCTGTCACAGGCTAGTCATGGTCTCCCTCATTCTAATTCAGTGGTACAAGTACAATTTGCAGGCAGCTAATAAGGTGACCTGTTGCCCTTTAGAGGACATCCACTTGTATGGTTTTATTAGTATGAAAGAGCTGTATAAGTACTCCCATTATGTAATCTAAAGGAGACCTGGTTTAGGAAAATCATTTCTTAAACACAATTTACACTGGTCTGACTACAACAGTTATCTTTTTTTTTACTTGGCACCCCTTTTCTTCTTCAGAAATTATGCAATAACCCAGCTCCACAGCCTCCAACGACAAGGTGTGTCATGTGCTGTCTGACCTCAGACTTATATGCTGCTATACTGCATCTGCACTATCTGTCTGATCAGGTCTATTACCCCTGCCTGGATCGACTTGGCACTCTGCTTAGCCCCCCTGTATTTCATCCAGAACTGCCATCTTGACTTGCACTCAGCTTCCCTGAACCGTCCATTGTCACCCATCCCTTCAATTTCTCTCTGCTGAAGCCTCTTTCAAACTCAGAATCTGGCATACTTCAACTCACAGAGGCGTTATGAATTTCCAGCACAATGCTTGGGGAAAAAAAGCACAGTGTGCTATCATTACACTTGTATTATTAGTATAATAAGACAAGAGTATGTTTCAGCCAAAGCAGAAAAATTAAAATCCAGGTTTTTACCTTTTTTTTCTTCTAGTTTGTCCCCTGAATTGTGGAATCATATCATATCATATAGGCCAGTCAGACTTTGATATTTCTGCACATGTTCAAATGGTGTATGGGCTGCAATAAGAGAGGCATTCAGTATTTTCCGGTTCTGCAACATAAAACGGGAGACACTAAATAACAGCGCAGGTGAAGAGGAGGAGGAGATCTCATTCTGTCTGGCTGCAGCTCTGACTTATGCTGAATGGAGCGCAGCAGGCCCAGGTGTGTCCCATGCCACTGGTTAAGCTCCCAATTGGTCTGCGGCGTAGGAGAGACAAAGCACAGCCAGAGCTGAGTGCTACTATCAGAGGGGTCGTCGCATCACAGATTGTGTCCTCCATATTTCTCTGGTAGTAGCGTCATGGATTCTGCTCAGCAGCTCTGATGCACTTCTACTGTATCACTCTGTACTATTTGAAAACAGATCTGAGCGGCCGGAGAAGCAGGGCTGAGCCACACACACACGCCCTGCACTTTGAATATGATACCATTGTACATTCTTTTTTTTTATTGCTGTCTGTATCGACATTTCTTCTGTTTGTACACAGTGTTTCTTTTATGTGTAATTCACGACATGTGCTGCCGCCTTCTTGGCCAGGTCACCCTCGTAAAAGAGATCTTTGATCTCAATGGGTTTTATTCTCCTGGTTAAATAAAGTTTAAATAAATAAACATGTAGAAATATATATATCAATTTCGATACAATCTAGATATGCAAAAAAAATTTGGCTGGCAGTCTGAAGCCTTAGTCTCATACTAAAATAATTGTCTTGTAACATCAAAAGTGAAACCATATGAAAAAGTATGTAAGCTAGCAGTGTTTTCAACAAATTCCTGGAGATTACTTCCTTAAACTAAAGCACATTTCTTCTCTCACGCTGTATCAATGAGGACAAATGCGCTGCTGCACATCTCCCTGGAAATAGACAGTACAAGCATTTGACTTGGCTCCTCGGCTGCCGAAACTTAGCGGATCTCTTAAGACAAATTCTACATTTCATCCTTATGATCAGTTCCACCAGAGACACATTTGACTCTCAAATAGTACAGAATCGGTAATCAGTAAATACCGAATCATAAAAAAGAATATTGAAAAAAGTCCCTCAATTTTATCGTGCAGACTAGAAAACTCACCATGAGAATTCTGGGTGATAAATCTGCCACTGCTATCATTGTAAACATATTAGCGGTGGAACGGGGAGCTTGACAGGCAAAGCAACAATTACGGCTGGGTTTTGCTGGGTGTCCTGAATGCTTTATTGATTATGTATCACCAAAACCTCAAATCGTGGTAGATGATGGTTTTTTTATGAACGAAAGGTGCTGCACGTTGCAGAAAACGCTCAGACGTCTCAGTTCTCTGCCGTGTGACTAGAATGTAATATCTGTCAATTTCATTAAGTCCAGTATTGTCTCTGAAATGCTGAGCAAGTCAAGAGGCCATCTGAAAGTATCACTTGATCCCTTTGGCCTCGGAAGAAATCCAATAAAGTTTTCAATGATCCTTGATTGTTAAGACCGAAACCCATCTTGTAATTGTAAAAGTCTGTTATTAATGCTAGATTGGTATTTTTTTATAGGTATTGATTTAATTTTCTCAGGAGCATTTCATCAATTTGTTTTTTGCTGTCGCCGTTACACAAGGCGTTGCGCTACCAGCAGTCGTCATAATTTGTGTGTTAGGCTCTGTTTGTTCAATAAAAGCTACAGTAATAGAGATAGAACACCACTTAGAAAAGGTACATGTGCATATAATTTTTTTAAAAAGAAGGGAATTAGGGTTATCAGGCCTGTTGGAATGATCATACACGAAGGTACACTGAGAATATTGTGAAGGCTCATCAAGTCGACATGTAAACTTCTGGGGTTCACGGTTGACATCCCTTTGAGCCATTAAAGTCAGATTACATAATTCACTGAATGTCTCACAACAAACAGCAGTTATTCCAGTGTGTAATAAAGATGTCAAAGCTGTACCCTTTATTTTAATTTTTTTTGAACACGTAACAGCTGGTCTATTAATGACTGCCAGGTACTCTCCCAGAGAGACAAGTCTTTGCCTTTAATTAATTTCCTGTATGATTGAGCATTTAATAGTCACTGTCCAGTGGTGATAAGAATGAAAGCAGCCAAATTAAAGGGTAAGGCCATAAATACCTATAAATTAACCTTGACTCTTTTCTTCTGTGAGATTTTGTAAACACCACTATGTAAAAGAGGATGCATTTAACCTCTGGGTAAATAATTTGCACGAGGTGATCATTTGTTAAAATCTCTCTTTACTGTAAAAGAGAGAGCATGTCCCGATAGCCGCTGAGGAAAAAAATGAACATCACCGTGGAAACCCTCTGGGTCTTTTGTAAGGCAGAGCTCCAAGAACACACCAGGAGGGACTTGTCTTGCCCCAAAATTCACAGGGGCGGACCAGTTGTGCCTCCTCTGGCCTGTGAAAACTGATTGGGCATGCAGCCCATCAATGGCTGGCACATTCAAACCAAAAATGGCTGGAGGACAGGGGAAGAAAAATGCTCCAATATCTATTGGTCTGAAGTGATTTCAGTCTGTGATTTATTATATGTTATAAGGGGAGGATTTCCAGATCCTTCTTTTATGTTCTTTATGGGAAGAAGTGATGCTGATGCCAGCGGCTAAACAAACAAATCACAATTATCTACCAATATTAACTAGTGACATTTTTACTGTTTGTTGCAGAGACTTTGAACAGCTTAAAAACACAACTGTTCTTCCCATTCTCCATGAACTATATGCATCCTCTCCACACTTCCTCTTCGTTAGTGCTCTTTTATCCTTCTTTAATTAAGGCAAGCTAAGGGATACCCCCCACTGCTCCCTGTGCTGGGCACTATCTGCTGTCGACCTCTCTGCATAAGGAGGACAAGGATGGCAACAGGGTGGTGGGTTGCTTTTAATTAGATGGGTAGCACAGAGAAGTTTCTTCTCTAAAAATGCAAAAAAAAAAAAAAAAAAAAATCAAGGTCAAAACCCCTCTGTCCTGGTTCTTCTTTGAAACTAATCTTAACTGAACTGAAGAAGTCAATGCCACCAAATGCTGCTGCCAAAAAAGCAGGCCAATTAAAAAATGGACAGAAATGCCCCATGTAGCTGTCCAGTTACATTCCTAAAATATATATACCCTTTTATAAATACCCTTTGTTAAAACAATTGAAAACATGTCTAACTTCAGCCTAACCTTGTTTCATATCTGACATGAGGTTGTTCCTATATGCACTCATGAATCCTGTTTCCTTGGCCTTGGGGAACATTACTGTATCACCCAGAGCTGCACGTCTACACTCTGTATCACCCTTGCAACACTATGTCCTGCAAACCGGGTGGTGATTGGTCGTTGGCTGTTTGCTGTGGCTGATCAAAGGTTCAATGCCAAAGTTCTCACCTTGTAACGTGGTGTTAATCAGCAAATCAAGCAATGAACGCTGTGCTGACAACATCTCCACTGATGCTGTGCAGTTCCAACCCTATAAATGGCCCTAAACTACAAGGTTTTGTCAGCGATGACATCATGTACTCCTTCAAATAAACTACAAAATGCTTTGTTTGAATTGTCCTTTAGTATTGCACATAAGCACAGATCAGTTGCACATATCTTTGCTGCAAAAATAAAACAATTTTGTGATCATATCCAGCTATAGTTGAAGTTTCATTTAGTTTATGTCAAAAATTACTTGTTTGAAGTGAAAAATTATTTTGCCATCATGTTACAATAATAACAATGTGGTTAAGGTCAGGGAAAAAGAAACAAACATTGTCTACAGGAGAAGAGAATAACAAACTCCCATGACAAAATCTTACATTTTCTTCTCCTTGTTGTGGTTCTATAACAATTCTCATTTACTTCTGACAATCAGCAGTCACAATTTATATAGTCAATAGAGGTCTTATTCATTTGAACATGAACATATGTTGTTCAAAGGTTGATGATGTCATTGTTTTCTTAGGAGGATGGTAAAAATAGGAAAGATTACCGTGTTTATGACATGAGTAAGTGTAAGTGTTCAAGTCAATAGACAACTTAAGACAGTTGTACAATTGAACAGTTTAATTTACTAATTTTTTTTAATTTTAATTTAATCTAATTTCATTCAATTTTATTTTATTTTGCTCCCTCTTCCTCCATTTTAATTCAATTTAATTACATTTTTAAAATTCTATTTTATTTTATTTTATTTTATTTCAAACTCCTGCTTCCCCCATTTTATTTTAATTTAATTTAACTTAATTTAACATTTTTAGATTTTAATTTAAACTTAACTTAACAAATTAACTAAATTTTAGTTAATTTGATTTATTTTATCAAATTTGTTATTTAATTTTACCTGTCTATATTTTGTACTGTTTAATGTGATTGTCATTGTACTGTGTGTGTCTGAGTGTGTACAGTATGTATGGAGGTTTGATGTGCAATGTTTATATTACTGAACGAAATGACAATAAATCCACAAAAAATTTAAAAATAAAAACTGTGGAAATTATAACCGTTCATATCCATAATTTTGATGACATAGTGCATCCTTTGCTGCTGTGCCACTGAGCCGATGGTCCATTGCTCTGAAACTCCAAAAGTTTGGAAAATGTCCCATTTCTCCCAAAGCCCATTTGTCCAACAGCCTGTTATCTTTAAAACAAACTGTTATTGCTCTGGAGGCTCATTGCTCTAAAAATACACTCTCTGTAGTCATTTCAGTGATTGCCAGCCCTGGCAGTCTTTCTGACCACACACGACACACACTTACCCTATCTCAAAACTAATACACACACTCCAGGGAGCAACGATTCAGTTTTCTGCATCTCTTATTGGAACTTGCATTACTTAAGCAATCAGCTGTAGAGATGCCTCAAATTTAAAATGAGATATTTGGAATATGAGCCTGTTTACAATGTGCTACAGTGACAGTGGAAAAGAAGCCCTAGTGAGTGTGAAGATCTGCAGACTGATGTGTGAAAACTGAGACAGCTCACAGAGCAGCTCGCACAGGAAATGAGCTGACGGGATGCACTATAAGTAACAGCTAACATGGCTGCTTTTCCATTAATTCCCACCTCCTATGAATGCTGTGGTGCAAATTTAATTGTGGAAGAGTAATGGCTTAGATTTTCATGGGCACCAGACCGTGGGTTTTATTTGGTTGGTGTTTAGCTCTGTAGTTTTCCCACTTTCATCTCAACACATGAAATCAGTGATCCACAGTTTACCCTTCTCTCCTGCTCTATAGGGAAAGCTGGTCTTATCTGAAAGAAAGAGGCGCAATAATGTGCAGCACAGCTTGGAGCCAGTGTCTCGAATGAAACCTCCGAACCGGAAATTGGCAGCACCTTTTTATGGACTCGTCAGGATCAGGCTTTAATCCCATTTCCAAAGACTGTTAGAAAGCGTCCATGGTGCATTTAATTAAAACATGTGTCTTCCACAAGTCTCGATATTGTAGCTCACATCCAGTGTACCTGCAAAAAAAAAGTGCAAACTGTTTAAAAAGACAACTCTATAAACACAGGAGCGACTTCAGTGATTTGTTGACTCCACAGATTTGCATGCAGAACGAGCACAAAAAGATTATTTTTTTTGCAGCAATCAGGCTTATGCAAAGTTTTCCATCATTTCTTCTTTTCATTTCATCCTTTTTTTTAAAATTAGCAACACAGAAATCCAGGATTCCACATCTCATCTTCCCATTAATGAACGCAAGCCCTGCTGTACTATGCAAATTCATAACAAAGAGCTTTGGTTAATCTAAATCGCCCATTTATTATGAGATTTCTCACATGATAGCATGGGGCAAATTATTCAGCAGCAGATGGGAAAAGTCCCTGTTTCATTTCCAACCGATCTGCCTTTTTTGAAAAGAATTTTTTTTTTACTCTTTCTGGAGTCATATTGCTGTCAGCTACAACACTGGGGAATGGATTTCTGAGTCAGGGACCTGGAACAACCTAACGATATATATACACAAAGCACCTGACAAACAAAGAGAGACGACAAGACAAGGTCATGTTTTCTGACCAGAAATACGATCTCTGTGTCTCTTTACACAGAGGAAAAGAGTCCGGGACATGTTCGGTTGTACTGATTGTCTGTCTCATTTGGCAGGCTGGGAGGAAATAATGTGGAAACAGAGTGTGAATCTATAAAGCAACAACCCCAACAAGGTTTGTCTTTGTAGGAAACCTCGGCCATTACAATCAAGTGAAGCCTCATATGTATCCTTCAGGATTAATAAAGTTCTATCTGATCTTTATTTTATCTTATTTCTTTAGTACCAGGTGACTTGGATAAAGGTTGGAGATGACATGCTGTATGACAGTTAGACTCACAGGAGGTTATAATGATAAGAAATCACCAAAGAAGTTTTAGTTGTATTGTGTTTTCTCAGTATTTGTTCCTAATATAGATTTAAGCTGTTTCAGTGTCTTCACCTTCCCCTTCCTGTACACAAAGCAGCCATTTGTCTCTGGTCAGTGTTACTGTGCATGTAAAGCTAAGGGGAAAGTACAAACAGCACAAATTCTTTCACCTCCTGCACACATGGAAGGATTATCTATCCTCCTTCAAAGCTCCCTCCCACTACTCCTTCATCTCCTCACCTCTGATCTGCCACCACGCCCACAAAGTAAATCAGATCATACAGTATTATCCCATAAACCATCAATTTCTCTCTCTTCCTCCCTAACAAAGCATGCATGTTGTTTTTCACAAACCGAGCTGGGAGTCAGACTATTCTGCGTGCGTGGAGTCTTTTTACACCATCCCTGGAACAGAACTCCTGTGGTATTGAGGATGACAAAGTGAGGTCAACAATCTCATTTGTTTGTTCTGTTCCAGTTTCAAGGAGGCACATTTCCTCCCCGCATCAGCTGGGAAATAGTCGAGGAGCAGCAGGAGAAAAAGAGTGGGTGGGGGGTTGGGGATCTGATCAGAAGCAGGGTGTTTTGTACAGCAAATGAAGCTGTTTCATCATCTTTGGATCCTCTTCTGACACCTCATATGATGGAGTGTTGGAGCTTGTGTGTGTGTGTGTACAGTACAATGACGGTGGATGATGGAGATGATAATGCCGAGCCCATACAAATGTCAATTCCCCCTGGTGATCTTTAATACCGCGGTTCCTGGGAGGCATGTCTGTCTCGCAGTGGTGTGATGGTTTTGGGTTTTTTTGCAAGTTATTATCAAGATTTTCATAAAATCAAACCGAATTTTTGATATTTTATTTATGATCAGATTTTTCTGAAAAAAGACATTCAGTTTAGCAGCCTATAATCTACTCTATACAGTAGTTTTTCTTGGTCATGGTGGAATCAAATTTAAACAGTCTTTACAGCCTAATACGTCTAATAATAATAATAATTCACATGAAAAGTATTGAACTGGCAAAGTATTGACAAGGAAATGCACTGCGGTTGCTCGTGAGATTAGGGGTGACCGCCAACATTCATCAACTATGTATTTATAAAACAGCTGACACTTGTTGACAGCACATTAGTTTGAAATATCGCAGGTTGTATTGGAACAAGAGGGAGCAGCCAACGGTGATCTGTTGGATGAAGAGCTGCAGGTGTAACAGCCTCCTTTTTACTGTCCCCCCGCTGTTTGCAAACTCATTCCACACGCAGCATAAAATCTGATCACGGTTGCTCACCGAAAGATGGAAAACAGCCAATTATTGCCTCGCAAACAACAAAGGTTTATATGGCTACATCCTTAACGAACACACAAGTTGCACTGCTGTTCGAAGAGATAACGGCTCCCACCAGTCACCTCAGGTGTCGCTAAATCAACCATCAACTTCAGTACCTGTGGTTTAAAACACAGTTGAGTAGATAACCAGCTGAGGCCTAGCCAATTAGAGTATTGATTAAAGAGCATGAACTTAAATGCATAATAAAATCACTACACAGACATAGACATAGACTGGGACATATGAATACAGGTTGAATCATAATTAGAAGAAATGGGCAGCCACAGAAGAGATCTGGACGTTGGAACTTCATTACGTGAATTTTCAAACCAAAATGAGACTTGAACCCTCCGAAGAGTCCAATTATCTAAATTTATCCAGATTGCAAGTGTTTTTGAATGTGGACCTATAGACTGACGTATTTGTGCCGCATAACTGAGGCCTCAAGTTTCATCTTTATTACCTATGCAGGACAGTATAGCTACAGTTTACCATATACATGGAAATGTAACTCACTCTATGGGATAAGTTCTATTTTACCCACCTTAAACTGCCAATGTGTCGCTTTGACCGAGGAGTCAAGTTCACCGATAAGAGTCTTAGGTCAAAACTGAGGCCTATTACTGCACATTATATTCTATAGGCAAGTGTTTTAAAGTCAAATGCGAGCCACTGACCCTTCTCCTCCAGAGGAGGTGACATTTTTAGTTGTATTTCTTTTTTTTCAGATGTTTTTGCAGATGTTATAAAGAATCGTCTGACTTATCCCATGATAATCATTACCTACTTCATTATATACTTTATATTGTGACATTACTTATCATCACATTTATTCTATGAACAATTATAGAAGTAGAGCCTGTGAACTAGAGAATAGAACAGTCATTCACGTGTTTAATGCATCCTGGGTTAATTATTTAGAGGTTTTCTTAGACCTTGAAGCTCTTCACAGGTTTTGCAGCAGCTGGGCTTTTATTTATAGCTAAATGAAGGGATCAGATTTCACCCACCCTCTTTATCTCTCACTCTTTTTTTATCTCCCACCCTTTGTCTGCCTCACATTCAGTTTGAGGGTTTTTATTGATTACTTTTAGAGTAATAAATAGGTTAGGGCCAGCTTATATTACAAGAGCTTTTAAGAGAAGAGTGGTCAGATGGGTTATATATAGAGTGTGTATATATATACACACACACACACACAAACCTTTGTTGATTAATATTTAAATTGCACTAATGTCTTTCATTTTTACATATTTGTTCATAAACCGGTATTTGACAAGTTTGATCCATCCAGTAGTTTTGAAGACACACAGTTGAACTTGAAGATGATGCTTGACTTGAAGATGATGCTGGAGAAATCAAGGATCATCAAACTCATTAGGATTCTTTCACTGGACTACAGACAATTCAATAAAAACACAAAAAGGCCAACCTGCTGGGGGCACTGCAGAAAAAAATCAGGTGGTTACCAAAGTTAACGAGATTGATCCTCTGGGGAACACGAATGCCTGTGAAAAATGTAATTGCATTACTTCTGATTAATTGATGAGAATTGAGCCTGAACTGACTGCTAGACTGACATCCCTGAAGCTGAAATGATCCAAACTGATGCAGCAGAGGACAAGAATGTCTCACACTGTAAAGCCCTTTTTTGAGGCATCAAAATAAATGATGCAACAAGTTAAATGAATGAGTTATTTTCTCAGACATGGCAACGTGGCAAAACGCTGTCAGTATTTGACAACCACAGAATGAGAAAGAGTTGATGATATTGTGGCTGAGTGGTTCCCTGAATTACATATAAACTAACTCTCAACTCTGAACAGGCAATTCTAATGTTCCAAAGGTTAGATCCAGTCTTCTGGATTCTGTCATGGTCATGTATTTAGGTTGCCATTTCCTGTTTTAGTTTGTAAGTTTCCATGTCATGGTCTTATGGCTTCACACTTCCTGTCTTATTTTCTTATGATCTGTTTTACGGTTCCTCTGTTAGTGTTTTAGTCTTCTATGTTTTTAGTTCCAGTTTGCTCTGTCTTGTTAGTTTATTAGTTTATCTTCCTCATGTTTTCCCCTTTAAGGTTTTCCCTTCTCTTCAATTTTCCCTCCTTTGTGATTGTCTGAGTGTTTCCACCTGTCTCTGATTCCGTCCTCCTCCCTGATCCACCTGTGTGTCATTGTCTCGTTACTCTGTGTATTTAAGTCTGTTTGGTTCTGTCCTCTGTGTCAGTTTGTCCATTATTCCCTCCTAGCCCCCTGTTATACCCTGTGTTACCCTTCCTTGCTCCATTATGCCCTGCTGTTGCCTGCTTTGCACCCGTGTCTTCTGTGATCGCTGTTGTTTTTTTGGTTTTGTACTTTGGATTTTGGATTTTCTGTTGATTAAACCACTGGACTGCACTTCCCTGCCTCTGTGTCTACATTTGGGTTCCTTTTTTTGAACTGCTCATAACACATTCTCTGGTTTCCATTGTCATATTTGTTTCAACCACAATGATAATGCTGTTATAAGCCTTACTTTTCATACCACTGCACACTCACTTCATTTTCAAATGAGTGGAAACATGTCAGGTCATGGAATCTTTGCCTATAATGTACCATCATACTATAACAAAAACTGTTAGGGTTTAATGCCAAATCACAGCGATGTCACACTATGGTGCCAAATCTTTTGCACAGCTCTGCTGCATCAGGATGGGACAATGGGAATCTCAATTTGTGATGATTTACTCCCAACATAAGAAAAGGCTATTTTTGGAAGAACAAGGGGGAGAGGGGGAAAGAATCAGAGATACTTCTCCCACTTATTGAATAATTTACAGACCTTGCCAGTGTACTCATTAATGCTCTACAGTAGGCAGACAACCAGGGTTGGGGGAGGGAGAGCGCTGTCAAAACGGCGAGGGAGAGAAGACGAACGATGGGCTATTTTGTGAGACTGCTGTGAGGAGAGGGGAAGAGGGGAAAGAGCAAGGCGTATGTTAAATACATGAGAAGAAAGAGAATCAGAACAGAAAAAAATTGGTATATCAAGGGAGACAGGAGGAGAAAAAAACAGTTTCTTTCAGTGTAATGATTAAAAGATTTATGGGAGTTGAAGGGGGGGGGCTGACTGTTCCCACAGCCGCTCCTCCTTTTGTCTTCTTTGAACTTGGGATGTTTCGACAGGCTAACGGAGTTTGGTTAAACCTGACTGATTGCAGATATGAGCTTCGGCTTGGTCTTTGAATTAGCAGGTCCCAGAACACACTTGGAGGCGAACGGAGGGGAGAGCAGAGAAAGATGGAGCTGGGGGAGGCGGGGAAGGGGGTAGAGGCACAAGGGGGATTGGCGGGTGGTTGATGAAGATGGTGAAAAACACAGGGGTGGTGCTACAATTCAAGCAAGGCATGACAAATATGTATGGAAACAACAAAGAAGAAAAAGTGAAACAATACAGTGTAAAAACCCTCCATGTACCTGATGACCTCACAGCATCACAACCTCCTCTTTCCGTCGCCATATTTGTTGCTGTCGAAACTTTTGAAACTTCACTGTGGTTGTATCGATGTCGGCGTAGAGGACGTATGGAAGTATGTACGGGTCGAGGGATAGACCGCTTATGGACGGACGTATCCATTTATGTAGGTAGAGGGAGCATAATGGGCCTTTATATGTCAAAACAACACCCGTACATATCACTAAAACGTCACACCCGTTCTGCAACACCGGCGCACTCCATTCATGCAGACGCTGTTTCTGCGAATGTTTCTACCTCCGCAGGCATCGCAGAGGTGGAACAAACTGGCACCCGTTCGAACAGAACGTCGGGGCGAATAAAGGCGCACCAGGCCCGCAATGAAAGCACTGACTGAATTGGGGTATTATGTCATAAGGAGGTCTTCTATGCATCCCCCACCTCCGCTCTTCTTCTACAGCGGTAGCTCTGAGCTGTGCTCCACAGCTCAGCATATATACTGTAAAATATGGAGCATACAGATCATGACAAAACCACCATGTATCTCCCTTTTTCTGTGTGTATCCCTTAATATTTCATAAATGGCACACAGCACACGTTGTTGTAAAGCACATCAATATTTGATGGACTCTCTGTCTCCCTTTCTGATTCAGTTTGTATTCTGGTGACAGCGGTGAAGGCATTCATGTTGGCCTAACAGCCGCTGCGGTTTTGTCTCGTTATGAAGCATTACGTTCAGGCCCTGTTCTGCCTGCCGGTTAATGTAGAAAACAAGTCGCACCATTGTGCAAACGTAAGCGTGCCAGTTTGCAGGTGGCTAATTAGCAAGCCGTGCTCTCCCCCCCCCCCCCCCCCTCCGATCCCTCATTCCAGCGTGTCGTAATTCTCAACGAGTTCCTTTAAACTCTCAACACTGTTGATTAATTTCATCAGAAATTACAGTGGATGTTGAAAGGAAAGCATTTGCATAATAAACAAGTTGTAGAGCTCTTTGTGAGTCACCCAGATGAATGGATTCAAGTAGGCAGACCAACCGGCTGTGAATGAACATGAGTCGCGTTTGAAAACTATTTCCAAATGTCAAACTAATAAGAGGCGTAAAATACTGTATATTTGTCAACACTGTCACATATGCCCCTGCGTGTCCTTATGCCACACAGTGGTGGTTTTGGATTAATACAGATTAGGAAAGGGAGGAAAAACCCATTGTAATCTGGATTACCAGCAGACCCATCCCTTCTGGCCATAGTACTGTATTTCCCTGGAGAATCAAAAGCCTGTGTGCAATGGTATTTTCTTTGACCCATTTGCAGTGCTGGTGGTATTGTGGGATGAAATATGGAATATGAATGAGTGCCTCCTCCCATAAGAGCTTCCATTAGAGATCACTTAAGGGGCCCTGGTCCATTATGAAGAGGTTGCAGGGGGTGTGAAGCCGCTCTCTTTGAAGTCCGATGCAGTGGTGAAGTACATGCATTTTTCAGAGCATCAATATGATCAATGGGTGTCAATGAAATCAATGAAAAATGGGAATACATTGTAACAATAACTATCATTTACTAATTACATTTTTTTTTGTTGCACTGAATTGAATATCGTGAGTGTAGAGCATAGATAGATAGGCAGATGTTATTGTCTGTGCAAAGGACTGCAGCTCCTCCGTTCTTATATGTGCACCTCTGCTCTGAACACACACGGGTTGAGCTGGCAGCCATTACTCATGGGAGGAGCTGCTACAGAGCATCAAAGAGGTTATTAAGGCTTCTGTGTCTGGGGGAGGATAAGCAGAAACTGCAAAGACGACCAGCAGGCACCAGCAAAATGGCCTCCTATGACAGGGCGTGCAGCAAATCTACCATCAGACAATGTGCTCCTCAGTAGGTGTAACCTAAAAGGCCATAGTTTGTTGTGCGTGTGTGTGTGTGTGTGTGTGTGTGTGTGTGTGTGTGTGACTTGCCTCAGGGAAAGAATGCCTGTGATCATTGCATTTACGTGTTGGTGGGGAACATCTCAATCCCTCATCTCTCTCCCGTAAATCAAATCCATTCATTTTATCTATCTGACAAAATGGAGAAATTTAGAGTTTGTCTCAATCTGTAAGTCAGCAGCACAATAAAGCAATGAATAAACTTTATTTGCATGGGTTTCAATTATTTTTGCGTTAACGCTCATGATTAATCTGGAAACATGTTAATTTGGGGGGGGGGGGGCTGTAGCCTATCCCAGCTGACTTTGAGCAGGAGGCGGGGTACATACTGGACCTATGTGTGGACACAACCATTCACACTCACATTCACGCCTACGGTCGATTTAGAGTCACCAATTCCCTTATAATGCATGTTCTTGGTGGTGGGAGGAAGCTGGAGAACCCGGAGGGAACCCACGCAGACACGGGGAGAACATGCAAACTCCACACAGATCCTCAGGTGGATTTGAACCCAGGATCTTCTTGCTGTGAGGCAACAGCGCTACCCACTGTGCCACCGTGCAACCCACATGGTGATTTGATTAATTTGCACACAAAAAATGAACAAGTTTGACCCAAATTCCCTCCTGTAATTAATTGACTAATGAAAATTACCCCCCTGGTGTGTTTAAGGGCAAGTTTTGTTTTAAAAAGCTTCCAGATGGAATTATGTAACACCAAAGTTGTGTGCACACATTGCAGTGTTGAGCAGCCTCCCCCCCAAGTGTCATCTTCAATAGTGGCTGCAATAAGCCCACCATTGGAGCAGATGCTCTGTGCAGCGTACACCATACACAGTGACTCTCCATGACAGAGGCTTGTTGTTCTTGTGCTTTCACCAAGTGTCAAAAAGTCCAAAAGAGGAGTCTCTACCCACTGGTTGGAATTCAACTCTCAACCCACTGAAGGCGACGTTGGCACAGCAGGAGCTCAACTTAGCCATGCTAACCTCAGCTGAATATGACAGGCTGGCAAATTTAGAAACACTGTGGGAGCCATGCAGGTATGGTGACATCCTTATCCTCTGACAAATACAACTAATGTAACAGTCAAGCACTCCCTGAGACTTTTTTTACTGAGCCAATTCTACGTCTCCTTAAAAAGAAATCATTCAAATTAAGTTGAGATGTTATTAAATAAAAATACTCTGATCCCTATAACCAATTTGTCACGTATTTGTTTATTCCAACACCAGACATGCATTTGCTTTATCCCCCCCCCTCAAACGTACACGCTAGTAAATCCTAGTATTTAATCTGATTAACTGTGATTAATCACAGCCTATTTTTGTGATTAACTTTTTTTTATCGACTGACACCACTTGTTTCAAAGCAATCCGGTGTTAGTGGTGTGGACTCAAAAGAGGAAGATTTTGGGTGTAAACCTCCTGAAATAAATGTCTGAAAATAAATTTAAAAAATGGCAATAAAATAGCAATATCTGGAAGCAGGTGCCATTTTTGTCTGCTTTAAGCTTTGCTGTGCTGTTGCAAAGACATCGACAAAGGGAAATTACTGCGAATACAAATAGCACTCATTAGAATCTGCGCTGTACTAAATATAAAATATATCTGTCAATCTCAAATGATGACATTCGGTAGAAAGATTTGTTGAAAATGGGAAGTTCAACCCTGAATATACTCCCTGAAACCTTGTTTCATCATCCTCCCTTCCAGCCGCAGATATCACTGATCTATAACAAAGCTCACCTGAACATGAGAGTGGGTACCTTCTGCAATCATAGCTCTCAGCAAACTGCCTCAATAACATTGTGAACACGTTTTGATTCTATTGGTTATACGTCTCTATTGTCAATATGCCTGCACATTGCAATACAATCAAGACTGGCTTGTACCACTCTGTCTGCTTAATATGAACCTATTGATTATTAACATTGTGAGCTATAGGGCAGTTTTCATCGTTTTGGGCGTATAACTTTAGCACAATGCAAAAGCACATGTCTATCAAAAATTGGGATAAACCTCCTCCACAAACCCTTCCAAAAGTTCCATCCTGATCCGGATCCCGACATTCTTCTGGATTTTGACAGGGGTCAATTTAACAGTGTTATTGTGATCTAAAAAACAGAGATAAAAACGAGCAACTGCCACCATTGTGTTGGGCCTTGGCGGAGGCTCATGCTCTCTGAGCGCTCTTGTATTGCACACTTTAATTTGCGGAACTTCATCTTTCCACACTTACTTGATGACTCAGTTGTTCATGAGTTGAGGCCATGTAGCCACAAAGAATTGAAAGGGTCATTTCAAGCACATTTATGTACAACATGTATATGTTCTTACTTCTTTACTCCAAATAGTTGGTGTCATTTTGCCTCCTTTCCCTCATAAATGCCAGCTAGATTTCTACAGGAGCGTTAAAAAGGGTTGATACAGTAGTACAATAAAGCAATGAAAGAATAAGGGGTTGATAGAGCCTGTGTACTGATGTCTAAATTGCAAGGATAGATACAAGAGGATACCTAATGATGGTTGAATGAAGGATGTTGTTAATTTTCATGTCATGTTTACACCCTAGTAATCTTCATATTTATAGATAGTGACCAGGACATACATGAAAAAGGAACATTTTAAGAAAAAGAATTCTACTTGGAGCCGCCTGGAGATAATTAGTTTCAGCAATATTTATGGTAATGAACTAGTGTCTTTGTATAATCCACTGTCATTTCATCTTTTAATAGAGGTCCACGGTTGTCCTGTGAGTGACTGTGCTGACAAAAAAATAATTGCTTTATTAGATGAGTAAAAAAAACAAAAAAAACATCTAATAGTGATTGCTAGATAGAGACATTTATTATTCATTCATGGTTGTTATTTGTAGCTATACAAACACTGAGTTTAGCTTCAGCTGCCGCTCCAGTATTGATGTACAGTGTCAATAAACCATGAAAATTACACACACTGCCACTGTGTTCTATTGACTGTCGGTCCACACATTTATCTATATTTGCAATCAATACACAGTCTGCTTGCATGTTACTGTTTGCTGTGGAGTTGGGATGCATTTGTTGATCATTTGTCAAAAAGAAAAAACTGATAAAACTAAAAGCAGTGAATGTTTTTGCTCAATATGACCTTACTCTTGAAAAGTTCAAGTTCAAGTTCACAATTTATTCTTTGACTGTTTCCAGCTGCAGAGAATATTTTTTTAATGGTTTTGGCTCATGAGTTTGCAGCAAAAGCTGCACTTTTGTGACATCAGAATGCAAACATGCTCACAATGACAACACAAATACGCTGATATTGAACAGGTATGCTGTTTACCTTGTTCACCTTTAGCACATTAGCATGCTAATGTTTGCCAATTAGCGCTAGTAAAGCTGAAGCTGAAGGGAGTGTCATTAGTTTTGCAGGGATTTGGTCATAAATCATTTTGGACAATTGCAATTGTGAATTGGAAGCGCTCTATAACATCCTCAGGGTGCCATTAATGTCTGTAACACATCTTATAGTCATCTATCTCATGAAAGCACTAGAGGAGAAAGTAAGCCTGAGGGGATCACAAGTCATCATGAAGTCTGTGGGATTCATTATCTAGGAAGCATGAATTTCTGTCTGAAATTCTTTAGCGCATCCAGAGATGTTGCATGGTTAAGCAGAACCTTTGATCTGTTGGTGGCACTGAAGGAAAGGTCAGGGATTGAATCCATTCATCTGGGTGACTCAGGAAATCACATTGCCGAAGAAGAACTCAAAGTCTTTATCTGAAAATACAGGAAATCATGATTCTACTTCTGTGTATGTCAGCCGTTAGAAAACACTTATTACTTAGACCTTTGCTGTCATGTTAGAAAAATCAGTTGTTGTGACAACATTGACCTGTTAAAATATAAATTGTACTATTGACCTACTCCGGTAAAATTGACCCATTTTGTGTCAAATGGAAATGTTATCGTTGTTATTGTTCAAATGGGACTGTTGTCGTCATTGTTGTTGTTCAAATGGGAATGTTGTCATCGTTGATACTGTTCAAATGGGAATGTTGTCATTGTTGTTATTGTTCAAATGGGAATGTTGTCGTCGTTGTTATCGTTCAAATGGGAATGTTGTCGTCGCTGTTATCATTCAAATGGGAATGTTGTCGTCGTTGATACTGTTCAAATGTTAATGTCGTCGTCGCTGTTATTGTTCAAATGGGAATGTCGTCGTCGCTGTTGTTGTTCAAATGGGAATGTCGTCGTCGCTGTTGTTGTTCAAATGGGAATGTCGTCGTCGCTGTTGTTGTTCAAACGGGAATGTCGTCATCGCTGTTATTGTTCAAACGGGAATGTTGTCGAACATCACGAACACTGATCTTTGAGAGATAATGTCGAAACACTTTCTGAAAAGAAGGGCACCTCGTGGTTCGAGTTTTGCTGTACGCTGCAACATATTGAGGAAGTAAACTTTCCTGCAGGAAGTTGACGGCTGGAAAGCAGTTTAATTAATGAGACCACTCACAGCTTCAGTTTGTTTTCAGCACGTGGACAGATCTGTGTGGCACCTCCACAAAGCTCACCGTAATTGGGACAAAGTAAATGCTGAATTGATGCGAATAATGTGTTTCATAGCCAAGTCATCAATTTGAGATGTCCCCATTGGTATTGTGGGAGATACCTGTACAAATTATGTTCTGTAATACAATCTGTCGATGCAAGTTCTCTGAGTTTCAGATACGTTTCTATGTAACTGCAACCCAAATGATTATTACTATTGATATAAAACACATTCAGAAGTTTGCTGTTTTGATAAGAGGTCTCTTATACGAGTGTTTCCTTATATGACATTTATATTAGATTTTGAACGACTGTTTGTTTTCTCATTCTTTTGACTTGTACACATTGTCTGGAATTATACGTTATTTTCACAAGTCTTAATACAAGAGATCCATCCACCCATGTTCTTATCTTGGGTCAGTAGGCTAAGCAGGATATTCCAGATGTCACTCGCCCTGTTGTTTTCCAGCTCCTCCTCTGGGATCCCGTGGCATTCCCAGGCCAGATGAGCTATGTAATCCCTCCAGTCTACATAGGGGTCTCCTCCCAGTTGGACATGCCCAGAAAACCTCCAAAGGGAGCACCCAGGGGGCATCTGAACCACCTCGATGTGAAAGATGTGCGACCCTAAATGAACAGTCAGGGGATCGTCAACGTCAATAGGATTCATTCTCTGGGGACCATGAATCTGTTAAAAAAAATGTTATGGCTGTCTAGTAGTTGTTGAGATGCTTCTGTTTCCACCAAAGCATTGAACACACAGAATGAAATTGGCTTATAGTGGTGCAAAAAAATGCAAATTTTTTAAAATAGATTATACTTTATTTTGTTGCTTGTAGCTGAGTGCATGATGAAACGCCATCCAATGTTTGCCCCTCAGGTCGTCATGACGCTGGCAGGACATTTGTTCTGCGCAATTTCTATAGGGAAAACCACAGTTGTGCATTCAGCAGCAAATACTGTAGTTAATGAGTACAGCTGCATTTGAACGGATTTAAGTAGAATTAGGAATAAGTAAAGCACAGTGCTATTTGTCATCGTGTTTTATGTAATGTGGTATATTTTACCAGCTGTTTTTGAGTGTGAGAAGTCAGTTTGGCGGAGATCTCGACAATGTCTAGCTTAATGTTTTGCAGTGTTCTTAATAAAAAGGTGAAATATAGTTTTTTCTATAAATGCTTTGGTATTTGATTGTGTAGGGCCACAGCTCAATATAAGATGCATAGTAAAAGCTGAGTTATTATCCCTGCTTTTATTACTGGTATAATCAATAGTGACTCTCATATGTCCTTTTTACAGATTTAGATTCATTGACACTGTGTGGAGTTTTCATTGTAAATGAATAGTTTTTTGATTACAGTTGTTTTCCCTGAAGGTGTACTAAAACATGTCCAAAGCCTTTTCATGATCATTTTAAAAGCTGCACTGCTTCCTCTCCCCTTTGCTTTTAAAAAAAAAATTTTATTAGCGTATTGGCCGCCTTTTACAGCATTTAACCAGCGACAGCTTACTGCAGAGGAGGGTTTTAGGTCACCTCCATGCTTGCGACAAGCATGCGCACATAACTGTAAAGCACGATACAACGATAAAAAGCGCCAGCTCATAAAAACATCACTGTTGTGGCGTAACTGGAGGTCAAAACTCCACAGGGTGCCTTTAACACAACAAGAAAATTGAAAAAGGCTGTCAGGGCTACAGTAATATGGGCCAGTAGATCAGAAGCACAGCACTTAGCTGTCTTGGCTCTTGGAGGTTGTTCATAATATTTTTGGCCCAGTCCAATTAAACTGAATACTCACCAGGTAGAAAATAGCAGCACTTCATAGTAGCTGGGTTGCAGAGGATTTGTTTAGTGATGATGGGGTGTTCCTCAGACAAATACTGTACCCTGTGCATGAAAATGGTATTTGCATTACGGATGAAACAAAAAGCCTACTGCTTCTATTTGTATCGAGCAGAGCCGATGTTCTGTGGGATGCTCAGCTGAGCAGGAAGGCACAGTCAACAGGGTTTTCCTGGTGCTCCTCTCAGCCTCCTTGCCTTTCGTCTCTTCTGCCTACCAGACTGACACCTCAAGTGGCACTAATTGGCATGGGCTCTGACAGCTATCCAGTGTGCCTGCAAAACTTTTAATGACACGCCTTACACCCAGCAGCATCCAGTCTGTCTCCCCTGTTACGGGAAGCCTGTAAAATATACTCAAGCTGTGCACGCACTCTGGCAGTATTGCTCACTCCTGCTCTCCCTTTCTTTTGCTCTTTCTTTCTCCCTCTTGCACAAATACAGACGCACCACCCCACACTGACACACAGTCGCCAACGTAATGCCACCGAGGACAGATGGGTGTCGTCTGGCATGAGATGACGCACACGCCAAATAATTAATTTCTCCAACTTCTGTGCTAAATATGAATTATACATGTACTATAAATTGGATTAAAATATAGCACATGCAATAAAACTCTTACAATACAATATAATCTCTATTAGCTCTTTCTTCTGTGTACGGACCAAAAAAGTCTAATCTGTCTTTATATTCCTTTTAAAGCCTTAATCCATATTTCAGGGCTCCTTTCTTGAGAGGATTTGTGCACAGCAGAAGAGAATCCCTCGTTTATCTTGTGAGATGTTATATTTCAAGGAAGTTGCTCTGGAAGTACAGATTGCATTCATCATGCAGGCTCACTTAGGCATGCATACACATATACGGGCACATTGTCACACAAACAAAGGCGCACAAATGAATATTGTAGATGCTCAAGCACATACTCTGAAAACACAGAGAAGGCAAATATGGAAGAGACCGACTTGACCTAATTATTATTTCTTGCTCTTTCTTCCCCTGCCAGCCTCCTTCTCTGTTTCTCCCAGAGCCTACAGCTTCCATACTCCCACAATATCACCCTCAGAGTGCGAGCACTCTGCAGCACTCCTGTGTCACTCACTTGAGCCTCTTCAGTGCAACTCACACTTTTCTCTCCTTTTGTCTGTCACGCAGACAGTGAAGCGAAAAGCAAATTTTTGTGCTCAAGATTAAATCCAGTCAGCAAAAGGCTGAGGACGTTCTCTCAAACACTTCCTCTCTCCCCACGGACAACAGCAGAAGGGCTGTCTGGCGTACGCTTGCAGCATTTCCTCATATCGGCACTGAGTTCCTATTCACTTATGCTTTGCTATATATATATATATATCATCTCAGCTGATGAGATGGGGAGTTGGTCCAGGAGAGGCAGACAGGAATAACGACTGCAGGGAAAATATGGAATAATAAAGAGAAAAGGAGCAATAACACAGGAGGGAAAGGAGAGGAGAACGGGTGAGGTCTTCAATCCACCACAGGTGCTTAAGTTACTTCCTTCCCCTCACAGCTGGCCTTGGTTCAATCCACAACCAATAAGAGCGGCTGGAAATTGTGAGGGAGTGCCATCTCTATCACCCTGGTCTTTACATTAAGTCGGCTCTGTGGCATTAGTGCCATGAAGTCCCTGAAGGCGAGAACAGGAGGTAAAGAGCTGTCTCAGCATGGTCAGCTTGGGCCTGGTTTTGGATCAGCTGGTGGTAAACAAGTTACTGTATGAAGGGTTGGCAGTGGTGGAAGGAGTATTCATATTCATATACTCTATTTCATCCTGCATTTAAAATCATATGGTAATATCACCAGCAGTGTTGAGGAAGCTATGTTAAAAATGTAGCTTTGAAAGCTACCAATTATTTCATGCTGGAGGAAGTTACCGCAGCTAAGATACCCAAGGGAGAGATCTATTTTAGGTTAAAAGCTAGTCAGAACAAGTGTTCAAACTGTTTGAAATCTAGTCAAATCACTAGGCTGTATGTATCATTACAGGTCTGTGTTAATACACACACATTTCTATATGTGCTTAGGTTTTTGCTTGATGTATTTGCAGATAAGATGAAGCTCAAGCAAGAAGACAGAAGGCGCAGTACAGACAAAACACAAAAATAAATTAAAAGAATAAAAGGAAATAAATACAAATAAAAAGAATAAAAGCAAATAAAAATGAATAAAAGCAAATAATTAAAGTTAATAAAATAAAAAGATGCTAATATACCTCTGCATTAGATTGCCTCAGCACATGGATGGAAAATAATGATTATAATGGGTTCTGAGGATCTGGAATTTAATTTAGAAAGATGAATCTGATGCTGAACCCGCATGATGTCATCTTTGTCTCTGACTTGGCTGCTATCATCCAGCTTCCCATACTCCTTGCAGCCAAAGCTAGAATCTAAAAGTTCTGTTAGTGCCAATGAATGAAAGGGTCTGGGGACACGGAGACCTTCATCCTCACGGCCCATAACCTTGGATCGAGATCAAATGCAGCTGACTGCGGAAACGCGGCCTCTAGCTCTTCAGCTCACAAATCCACCGAACAACATTCACACATGTCCACAAACACACACAAACACACACACACACACATTCTGACACTGCAAGCACGTCACTCAGTCTCTGATGAAAGTGAATTTTATAACTCTAGATCATTCAAGGATATGAACTGAGCTCATATTCGGCTGAGTGACTACGCAAATATGCACGCACATTCTACACACGAGCATATATTGAATGTTTAGAAGTATTGGAAATGACTCATTCTGGCGAGTGAATTCTATCTTTCCACTGCCTGCAACCAGTGAGCGTTTGATCTGACTCCAAGGTTCCAGCTGGCTTTGAGGATTGAGGTCTCCCCCTTTTTTTTTTTTTTTTGGCCAACTTTAAAGGCACATCCTCTAATTAACACAGAGCTCCTTCCACATAGCATCAAAATGCATGAAACTGGCATAAACATGAGCATCATTATTCCAGTTTGTTGTGGTCCTGCGAGCAAAACATCCAAATGTTAACATAACGCGCCCTGAACCGACCTGAACCAACAAAAGTGAGGATTATTTGCTGTGGTTGTTTTGCTCTGTCCCTGTGTACCGAGTCATTATGGTGGGATCAGAATTGCATTTTGTGCTCCAGATGGAACATAATGTGTTTATCTGAGATCGATCGCGAGGCGAGGTTTAATATGCAGTCCCTCGAGTGGGGAGTGCAGTAACGCCACAGGAGGGGAATAAAAAAAATACAGAGAGGGTGGAGAGGAGGAGATGGGGTTTGGAAGAGGACAAAAATGCTGAGACCTACAGACAGAGAGAGAGAGGGATGGATATGAGGGTGTGAAGTTTGAGGGAATGCTGTGCGATCAATAGCTATAAAAATAATGGTGAGGAGGACATAATTTGCAAACTACTTTATGCTCCCTTGCCTTGGGGTTCAGGTTTTTGAACTGTTGCCTCGAAACAAAAGAAATCTGGTCTGATTCCAGCCTTAAATAGGATTATGTTTCTGCCTTTGGTAGATAGATGTGTTTGGATATCTGTTATATTCACTGTGATTCTGATTAGGTGTCGTTATAAAGGATGGAATAAGTGATATGAAAGAAGCTCTCATGGCTACGACTCCACATGGAATTATCACCCAACTCTAGAGTAGTCAGCACTACAGAGAGTTTCTGCATCCTTCAACTCACTGTTTTGGCTTTACAACCCACAACTGTACTGTTTGGTTCAGCCTAACTGCCCTCATGATGCTAATTTCCCGCAATATTAGGCAGCCGATTAATTGCAATAGTGCTGCATATGGCTACCAAAACAACTGGTATTTCCCACAGAAGTTGATGGACACCACAAAAGGGGCTAAAAGGCGAGTTAATAGCCACTTTCAAACAGACATTGTGCAACAGCGCCGAAACGAATTCCCTTCTCTGTGACCCCTGTGGTGCGTTCAAACTGAACCAGTGTATACCGGCGTTCTGCAACGTTAAGTGTCAAATTTTCTCCGAAGTGGGATTATGTACAAAGAGGGAGCAGACAGTACTTAGCCTTCATTCAAAATTAAGCAGTGGAAAGAGCTTCTTTTACCCACAGTAGTCTACTGAAGCAAGAGAAAAGAAAAGAAAAAGACCAGCAAATGAATAATTCAGTCATCACTGTTGGGCACTAACTTATTATGGTATTTAGCCATAAAATTATTGTACTTACGTTTTTCTTACCAGGAGTTAGACGTTGGGTTAATATCAGATTGCTGTGTTAGTAGAAAAATGCTAATTGTAGGTCAGGAGCATTTGGAGATACTTAACGGCACATTTTATGGAACCGGGCTCAGTAAATGTAATGCATTACTTTTGCTGCTGAGTCATTTGCAAAGTAATGCAATTATAATGTAATGTATCATGAAAATTGACCGTGGTTTTCAAATAAATCGCCAAACTATGACTATTAATGCTGCGGCCCTTCCAAGAACTCAATTATTTCACCTTCAGTTTGTCATCAATGTCAATGGAAACATTTACATTTGATGGAATTATCAAGCAGCCTTAGGATTTATGAACACACGATGACAGGAAGTAAGTGGATTGATGCTGCTCTTAGCCATGACCCCCCCCCCCCCCCCCCCCCCACACACACACACACACAAAGCTGCAATTACTTATTGATCACCTTCAGAGTCATCGTCGCAGCGAGGAGAGCTGCTGGTGAAAAACAGAGCATGCTGGTACATGCTGATTTTGTGGGCATGTGTTCACAAACGCATCATTTTCTCAGCAGTGTCTTAATCGCGTTTCATTTTTAATTACATGGCAAAATGTCTTGATTAGAAAATTGTTTGTTTTGACATTGCACAAGCGAGAGAGAGAGGAGTGGAAAGAGAGACACCTGCTAACGTTGGAGAAATTAATCCCCCTTAATGCAATTTGAAGCCTGTCTCCCTTTATTTATTTTTCCTCTTATTTCTCATGTAAACTTTGGCCAAGAAGTGGATGGAGCCTCACGATGTTCACACTGTCTTCTCCATTCTGAGATATTTATATCTACCCAAAGAAGCTTTTCTGTATGGCCTGGAGATTAAAAAAAAAACTTCTCATATAACTTCTTGGGTTATTTCTCCTTTGGAGGGATGTGAGACCTGCCGTGTAGCTCGTTTGTCTTCAAGCCTGGTTGGTCGGATAGTTGAAAAGCACTGAAACGATCAAAAATACTCCCCTCAGTTTGAGTATCAGCAGGGTCCATTATAGGAGATGAGCAGTCGACCAGTAGTTTCCTCTAAATGGAAAATAATGGTTCTTCCTGGAATCTGGACAGATTTGACATTATATTATTTATTAAGCTCACTTAAATCAGTTTCTGTGATGTTTGATAATTCACACCAGTATTGAGGCTCTCCAAACTGTCTTTTTTAAAAAAAAATCTCTGTTAGCAGGTCAAAAAATTCTTTATTGCCTCTGAATTTTACTTCCGTTCTGTCTTCATGAACCGCTTTGATAAATTTGTGTTTAGTTCAAACCCTCTTTGTTTCTCCCACATCACCGTTCTGTTTTACATCGCTTTCATCATCTCGCGTCTCATTCTTCTTGTGCTCTCTTTCCCGCTTTGACACCATCTGTAAACATCCTGATGAGCCACATACTGGAGGAGCCGCGACAGCAAGGCGAGCAACAGTTCATGCATATCGAAGCAACAAAGATGGATGCGAAACATAGCCCTCCATAATGAACTTATAAATCAGCCGCTGCTAGGGAACTGGATTTGAATCTATTGCCCTTGTCATTTTATGTGATCACATAGTTTGTTTTTCCAGCTCATGTCAGTGTTATGTTTTAATTTCCTTTAATTTTGTATTTTTAATTTTTTGGTCAAGGTCTGTTTATTGGAGATTTTGAAATATCCACCCAACCCACCCTTAAATTAAAGTCAATCATTTTACACATTTGTCAAAAAGGAAAAGCACACAAAAAGAAAAGAAAACAAACAGACAGGACAAATAAAAAATGCATACATATGATGAGGTTACATTCTCTGCTTCCATTTCTTCTACAAATGTCAAGAAAGTAGGGTTGTAACGGTACACAAAAGTCAAGGTTCTGTACGTTTTCGGTACAGTGGAAACAAGGAACAGTGCACTGACTGAACCAACAACATCCGGTCCTCCGCTAAAGTTGTCCCTTGGAATTTGAGTCCCGTACGCACACAAATAAGTTCCTCATGTGCACTGGCTGCATTCGTACCGAAACGAAAAGCCTGTAAAAAGCCACCCGTTACAGCCCAAGAAAAGCTGCCAAATTGTATAGAATCTCAGAACAGAGCCTTAGAGAGAGTATTTTATCTTCTCTAGGTTAAGAAACTGCATAATGTCTTTAATCCAATGAGAATTAATTTTTTCTCAAACTTATTTTGCAAATAGACGCCTCGCCTACACAGAGCAGAGATGCAAAAATCACCTGAAACCAAACCAATAAGCGGCTAAATATAATTTAGGTGCTTATTGACGGACTCAGGCAGGTGTTTTTAGTTTTTTTTCCAGGAGCGTGCTTTTGAAAGGTTATTATAGCCGCTTTCTGATCGATGCAGAGAAAGCCACGGGCAATGTAATGATCCGACTGTATCCCTTCAGCTCCCTCCCTGATCTGGCTTTTGCCTCCACCCCAACTGCACCCCCCCCCTCCCATCTGATGGAGGACTTCATGTTGGACGGGTCAGGAGGTTAAGAAGGACTGTTATCCATAAATCTACAGAGGATTTGAAAGTCAAGAGATGCTGTTATGATATAAGCAAGGAATATGATTAACATAAATCCTGGGCTCAGTAGACTCTCTCTGTGTGTGTGTGTGTTTGTGTGTGTGTGTGTGGTGGTGGTGTCTTGTTTGTAGTTTCCTTTATTCTTATTGGTCCAAAAAATCAAAGCTGATCCGACAAAACCTGTTCACAGTAAAACCTCAATAGGCTGTAAATCCTATGCATTACATTTTCATTTGTTGCTACAGGACATGAGAGATTTGGTGCGGTCAGGAGGGAATCACAAATAAAACATGTGGAACTTCAGCTCTGAATGACTGAATATTCTCATTTTCCAAAAAGTGCAGACATTGTGCATCAGCTTTTTTATTTCTTCCCTCTCGGTAAAAGTCTCTTGGCATGAAGGTGTGCAAAAAAAAAAAAGCATTCACTATATCAAATCTCGGCTCAGCTCTGGCAGCAATCACACACATGTCCCGTCACAGGCCTGAGGTGTGTGCTGATAGCTCAAAATATTCATGGCTTCCGAGAACAGATGATGTATGAACCTGCAGCAGCCACATTACGTTATTGTAATTATGATAAATTTCCGATCTGAAATACCTGCTTGTTTATGCAGCTGATGAATGAGTTGCCTTTAATTAGTTATTGAAATAAAGTGTTTTTTGGCGTGTTTTAATTCTGCAAAAAGCAACAGCAGACATGAAAATGCTGATAAGAAACTCGGGGAAACACGGTACGAGGTTACAGCAGGAAAACTGCTTCTCATTTATATTACCTGTCCAAAACACAGCCCATGTTATAAATCAGATGAGTCAACAGATGAGTTATACTTCATTTTAACAAAATGACACCTCGACTGCGGCATATTTCCATAGACTGGCAGAATGCACGGTGCAAAAGCAGCAAAACTGTTTCTGCAGAGGAGGCTCCTGGGTAAAATCTTTAGAAATGTGTTTACCATAGCTGGCATGAAAGTGCAAAGCCACGATCCAAACACTTGCTGCCGACTGGGGACCTACTGCGAGGTCAATTACTATACATGAAAGTCAAACTGTGTTTTATTCTGCCTCTGAAGGCTACAATGGAAACATTTGGAGGAAAAGAAATCAGATTGCAAATCGTAATACTAAAGGAGTGAAAAAAAAGGGCTAAAATAGTCGATAGCTGTGCTTACTCATGCCGCAGAGCACCTTGTGTGAGGTGTATGTTTGCTGGAATGGACACAGACATATTAAGGAGTTAGTAGACACATTATACGGAGATGATCTGAAAGTTCTCACACATTTCATATTCAATGAAGAATCATATATGCATCTGAAGACTGTTTTCCCCAAGAAGAACGACTGAGAAACAATGCTAATAACTGAAAACAAAGGTATTAAATCTGATGGAATAATCAAAGATTTGTTTATTTTATTCATATTTTTTTTCATTAGCTTCAGACAAAAAGGGGGGCTAACATAAAGCTAACATCATAATATAAACCTTTCAAAAATAAGAGGAGCAACAAACTAGGACCAGAACCGTGACAATATCTGATGAGTTTCACAATAAAAGTAGAAGAAAATAATTATTTTTATTCCTACTAAATTTAATAATACTATTTTTGTTATTTGTCTCACAGATGTTTTATATATTTAGAAAATTATTACCCGTTTTTTTCATTCATCACCCTTTTTGATCTCTCATATAAATGATATGAGTTAGATAGTGAAAATCTCACCCTTTTATGATTAATTAGGTTCTAACAGTCACATATCATACAAGAAGGCGCCCACACATATCTTAACTGTAGTTACTGGGACTGACCCAAAGTTCCCAACACAGTTTCTTTTAAACTGTCTGCAAATGCCATTGATGCTCATTTACACTCTGTTGGACTTATCCCAGTAGGCGCTTCATTAAATCTTGCAGGAACAAAACATGAGGAGGAACACGAGGTACTTGGGGGGGACAGTTCAAAGTGACTACATCTGAGGCTTCAGGGCAACGGTGCAGCATCGCATGAGTAAGGGCTGAGACACACAGCATCACTGATTGGGACATTTCCACTCCTTACGGGTCTGCAGGAACATGCCTGATTGCACACAGACAACTGGCTATTGGAACCGATCAATCAAGTGCGGCTGGAACAATTCATACAGCTGACCCCGCCTCTAATCCTGTTCTCCTTTTCTCCTTCACACCCTCTTCCATCTGCATACATTCACCCACTTTCAACTCTTTCATTTGTCTGTCTCCTCGCATTTGTCCTCACAATATTGTCCTCCCCTTGTTAAACCAATTCGATCTCACACACCTTCACCTAACCCTCCTCTCTGTGTGCGTTATCCTGCTCTGAATTCATTTCTATTTCACTTTAATTAGGTGGATTAAGGAGAAATATATATGAGGGTGGAATCTAGGACAAGACCTCTTTGATAAAGTAACTGTAATAATATGCAGTATCACATTTATATAGCACCGGCTCCATTGACATTATTCACAGTCACCCTTTCCATACTAATGATGTCATTGATGAATGTCCGAGCTCGGCCCCACAGAGCCAACCTCAGTTCCAGCAGATGACCAGGGCATGTAAGACATTTGTCAGGCCTTTTGATTCTTTCCCTTCAGGACAGTGCTACAGATATTGAGTGTTGACGTTTCTCGTTACACATGCTCCAACCACCTTAGTACCTCTGTTTACCTGCAGACTCCCCCCCCGCTCTCCCACCTCCTCTGCAGAACACATAATAATGAATATCCCAATTGACAGAGTCCGGGCAGTAATTAGTGAAATAGTGTAGCCTCAGCCTCTGCAAAGGTTATTTCTGAGAGAGATCCGTGTGATGTGTGATATTAAATCACAAACCTTTCTCCAGCTTATCCTCGTGTCAACCTGTTAATCTCAGTTGGACGTTATGTTTCCTCACAACCAAAAAAAAAAAAAAAACAACTTTTTTAATTGATTCCTTTAGGATTCTTCTTAATTGTGGCATAATTGTGATAGTCTTCTGCCACTGTTTTCTCGAGTTAATGTAAATAACAAATTTCAAAGGGGAAGATCGATACTCCTCTCATGTCTGTGTAAGAAAGAACCTACAGCCTGGATATGATTTAGCCTTATTAGCTCAGCATAAAGGGTTAAATCAGGGGGGAAGCAGCTAGCCTGGCTCTGTCTAAAGTCTGTCTAAAATGTGCTAATTCACATGCTATATCTCGTTTTTTTTTTAATACTACTAAGTTAATCCTCTGCTGGCTCTAGAGTCATATTAAGTGTACGGATGTAAGAACGATGTTGACAAGTATAATGGAAATAATTCGCCCCCCAATGTGCAGTTAATATTGTGCATATTGTGTTTTTTTTTTTACATACATTTTTTCATGACAAACAATCTGTATCATTCAATCACTAAGAGTGTGTCTGAAGCATGAGTCCTGCAGCTGTGTCACCAGGTACAAACAGACTACAAGTCACACAGTACTGGTGTTACTGGTGTTTGTGTTTTATGCTCTGCCCAGTTAAGTATGAAGCATATCAGTGCTGTGACAAACCCTCTCCCTCCTTCCGTTCTGGAGTATTTCATAGCACCACCTTTTTACACCAGACTCAACACTCCATTAAAAGTGATGTGATAAATTGTAAATCCCACCACAGTCATTTGAGAGAGCCTCAGTGACACCGCTCTAAAAATTTAGACCACAGTATTTAACGTTAATCAGTGTTGAGTAGCAGGCGATTATCTCACGTACAGGATTCACTGCTATTAGCTCGAACACCGTCTCCCACGGTCTCGTCTGAAAGGCCAAATTGTCACCTATTTAACACTGCGATGGGCTTATTTCACCAGGCAGCAGGGGACTCATCTTTCAGAGGAGAAGAGCAGCGATTAATGCTTTAAAGTACAGTCATGCCCACAAGAGCAGAGAGTTTGGAGCGTGATAAATAATTTCCCGTTGTGGAATTTATATCATGCCACGCTGCATATTTGAGCCTCTGCTTCAAGCCATTTTCCACATGGGCTTATCATGATGCAAAGAGCCAACCTGTAATTGCATTTATTTCCCCCCATTACCGGCTGATAAATAAATAGTAAAGCAATCGGCAAATAATGCATGATGTCACTTTGTTCAGACGGCTTTGTAACCCATTAGCTTCATCATTTAATAGTTGAACCACAAGATGACGTTGGATGGTTTAATAACTAATAACTGAATTGTAATATCTGGATGTCTCCTAACAATTAGAGCTGAATTCACTCCTATCATTTATACCCCAGATGTTTCAGGTTTTAGGGTTAATGAACATCTCCGCTAATGTGTTGAGGAATTATTCTTCAGATATTACTCATTTCCTCCCTTACTGAGTGTTTGCTCGTCTATTAGCTCCACGTGATTTATTGGCACAAGCCTCATCGGTGTCAGTCCTTTAAATGAGTCAAAGACTGACACATTTTGGATATTAATACTCATATGACAGCGGTTTTATTATTTCTTTCACTCAGGCCATCTCTCAATACCACCGGAAATGGTTGAGGGCAGTGTAGCTACAGGTCATGCAAGCAGAAAACATTCCCACAAACAATTTCCCCAAGAATCACGTAACACTGTGATATCGATCAGCCGGTCCAGGATTACAGCTTTGTCATGCCTTTTTCCGTTGCAGAGCTGCAGATCAATAGCAGTGAGGTACTAGATGAAGACAGCTCAAATGATCACATTGCCAAACAGAGCTCAATCTAAAAATGTGGTGAGGAAATAGAAAACAGGGCATTCCCTCCGGTCGAAATAAAGGGAAAAGAAACTTAATCCTCTACTGAGCCACAAAAAGACGACAGATTTGGAGCATGTCTATCTGAGAGACGTTGGATGTTTAGAACTAGGAATGTCAACATGTAGCGGATTCATCGTGTTTGATTCAGTCTGTTGATGAGGGTAATTTAAAGGAAAATACTGTTTTTTCCATTTTAAATGACATAATCCACAAACGACTCATTTAAAACACATTAAGATGCTTTGCGTTAGCAGGAAAGTCTTGAGCTGAAACTAGTTTTAAGGGCTCACAAAGGCTCCCCCTCATTAGATGTAAGTGTTGCAGAAAAGAGCAAAGCCCTTTGCATCTCATTTGTATGATGAGCAAATGAGAAGGGAGCAAATGCAACCTCCCCAGGAAAATAAAAAGGGCATAATCCTCACACGCTTTTTGGAATACAGATTCTTCTTTTTTCCTGTACCTGAATGCAAATGACATGCAGATGATGGGAACCGGCTCAAAATTTTACATCCCTCCCTCAGTGACGATCTTGAGGAATCTTTCGAACGTACCCAGGAGCCATATGCTCACACATTCAGCCCTGAAGTCTGATTCGAGTGGGGCGATTGTAGCTCGTCTTTATCTTTGGCTCTTGGACAGAGCATCAGGTTCACACCATGTTACATCTAGACTTTTTCTGGCCTCAGAAGAGCCCCTCTTAGGTTTGTGAAGTGCCGAATGTTGAATTAAAAAAAAAAACGCGAGCGTGATTCGCACTCTGGGCTGTTTTCATGGCTCGGATGAAAACGATAAGGCAGAGCAGCTTTGAGAAAATCTCATCATTAGTCCTCTCACAGGCCAGGATTTAATCATCTACACATCCAAATCGTTCGCTTCCCCCTTCTCAGCAGATTATTCTGCTCCTGAAGGGTAATAACCATCATGCCTTTCACCTTTTTCCTTGCCTGTATGATAAGAGAGCAAATTAAGGATGTCCTCTTTGCGTACTATGGCTCTTCGTCTTCTTTTATTTTTCTGGATATGGGGGATAGTCGGATAGGTTTGGTGATGATTAGGCGTGTGTGTGTGTGCAGGTTGTGCGTTTGTTCGCGTTGGAAAGCCCTGGAAACAAGTTCATGTATAATTAATCATCAGGCAGAAAATTGACCCAGATTTAGTGGAATCTCATTGCGCCTATATCATATGGATCCCAAGACAAAGATGGAGTGTAACGGTGACAAGAGGAGCTAAACAAGGCCTGCTTATTAAGAGCTAACAAAAAAGGAGGACACAGGAAAAACAGGGGGAGGGAGAGGAGAGCATCAGTGATGAGCTGAAGTGAGAGGAGGAGAGCGCACACCTCAGAGAGAGTTTTAATGCAGCTGCCTAATGTCTTAATGTTGATCACACTCTGGCGGGACCTCATTAGCTCAAGGCGAATAGATGCACAGCCATCTATTGTCTTGCAGGGAAACACACAAGTTATAGTGTAATAACATTTGCTCAAGGCTCTGACTACAAATGTTTCCTAGACCAGCAGTCTTGTCTAGCCCCTGGGAATAGAGGGCCATTGTGGTTTTCCTGAAACCTCTGGTGTCGTTTTCATCACTGCGGCAATCATTTCTATCAGTCTATGATTGTATTATAACCACCAATAATTCTCAGAGCAAGGCAATGTTCCTAATGCCAAGCAGACACTGTTTGGATGAAGCAAGTCCTGCATGAGCCATAGATTTGTCGCACTGACTGATTTTAGAATCAGGATGAATTTCTTGGAGATTGGTTGTTATTTTGATACTAAATCTGAGGACCCCAAATCTTAAAACCCTTGAGACTGGGCCCCGAAAACATAGGCACAAAAGCGACGAACAATTTTATGGTTATTATTCGATCTTGTATGTCAGTGTTTTTCGCCATTTACTCCGGTCATCAACCATGACCGTAGTAGTAAACACAATTGCTGCCTTGTGTTTGTTGTGGAAGTCACAGATACATTAGCAAACCAATCGCCGCCGTGTCTGGCTTCACAACATTATCCAGAGGCACACACAGACAGCTCTGGGTGTCCACATACAGCTGCGATAAGCTTGTTTTCCACTTCCACATTAGCATCCTACTGACGTCCAGACGTGTGGAGAATCTCAACACTGAAAGGCTAATCTGTGGCATTGTTGAAAACATTTAGAATCGTCTGACTGTTTATGTTCGCGGCCATCTTTGTCTTCATTTTAGTTGACTTTAAAATCCTGGACGTATGCATTCACACACGCAGCCCGTCTGGTTGCTGGTTGTCGGTAGAGAGTGTGGTACCAAAGCCTGTCACACACCTATTTCCTCGAGAGTCTGTGTCTGTCATCGCTCATCTGACCCCATTTTCATCAGACGGCGAGGCTCGTGATAGCTCGTCTCGTCGACCGCAGGAGAATCAATGACTGCCAGCGGAGTGACTGACTGGTGGATTGCGGTCCAAATGGGGATCTGTGATATGCCGAGAAGTCAGCTTGAGGCTACGAGATGAATGGTTATGATTCAATCACTCTTTTCATTTGACTTGCTATCATTCTCACACTGAGCAGGCTTGCATTGCGGTAGTTCTAAAAGGAACACAGATGTGACCATGGTCATTTCTCTGTCCTATATTTGGGCTGAGTGAGTCATTGAGTTAATGTAAAATAGGCCTAGAGCTATGATCACTACAGTCAGCTGACTGTAGTTATGTTTTACTAAAAGCTTTCGTCGAGTTGTGGTTTTGACAATTCAAACAAAGGCGACACAAAGATGCAAAATTCTAATATATCTATAATATATATAAAAAATATATCTAATTTCCTCTCTTCGCTCTCTGTTTTTCTTTTCTCCCGCTCCCTTTACGTCCCTCCCAGTTGCTCCCGGGAGTCATTCGAGACTCTGTCATTGAGCCATGGGAAGCTTCTCTCTTCTACAGAGACATCCTGAAAGGTGTCTGAGGGCAGCTGTGGGTGCAGAGGCCGGTCGATGCAAGACAAAGATACGAAGTAAGTCATGTACTATACTAGCAGTAAACCCATAAGCCCATAAGAGGCATGCAGGTCCCTTAACACACCACACCACCCAATTTCAGGCTTAATCACAGAGTGTTGAAGGACAGGACACAAACAGTCCAAATACGCACACACACACACACTTACAGAGTAATCTGATACAGCCCTGTATTGTGATGTATTTGGTCAGAGTCATGTGAGGTCAGCCTTACAGTAGATGCCTGCTCTGAGCAGAAGTACAGGATTGGACTGTTGACAGCTCTTTGGATCTGCCGTGCAGTAAACATTTATTGACTGTCACACTTCATTTATCTTTATGTGCACCTCAACGTATTTAATGAAAGAAAAAAAGAAAAGAAAGGGAAACTGACAGGTTGATGTTGTCGTTGATGTGGAAACACCCTCATCTTTTGACTTCATATACTGAAAAAGCTATGCTGTCGCAATGCTGTCGTCGTAATGGCCGATCCCTGGTGGCGAGGGAGGCTCTTTAGAGAGAATCAGCCTGGCAGCGTGAGCCTGTAAAAGGACGGCCAATTTAGAGATGTCCTTGAGGTGATGTAAGATTTGGCCCCGGTGGTGAAAGGAAGAGACATGAGCTAAAACATCTTCAAGTGATATATTATTGCCATTACCAGTGACGAGGAAACCTTTTTTTTTTTAATGAAAACCGACCAATACTTGGCCCAGAATTATCAGGCCCTGGCACTTACTGCCTCTCCAGGCCAGGTTGCAATTTATAGTGGATAAGATCTTTGTATTAAAAACATTTTTGGTGCACATTACTATATAATTCTATCTGAACCCCTAAGAGTATTTTTGCACAACGGATAGAAGCACCCCTCTGTACTGCAAATGGTACCTTCCGTCTTCCCCTCCATGAATTACCAAGTCAGACCAGGAAAGTTTGCATGAAGGTGATACCAGAGATATTCTAATAAGTGTATTTGTGCATATTCACAAATCAGATTGCGTGAACAGATTTGCGTACATATTCATGATCTGATGTGCTCATTTACAGGTGTAGACATTCACAAATCTGTGGACAAATCTGAATGCGTGTTTGCACATTCCTGCACACCTTTGCGTGTTGATTATGCACATATGGATTGAGATACAGTTTTTACAACCCTCCACACTCATTGCATGTGTTATGATAATACCCTCATAAATTACTGGGGGAGAACATCTGTCCAGATTGGTCTGCTGACACTCCTCCATGGTGGATCTGATTTGATTGTATTTGAATTTATTTACTTCAGTTCCTCATTCATCAGCAGGAGTGCCAAAAAGCCTGGAGATTTTCATCTTAATGCATCTATGCTGCCAGCCAACAAGTCTCAATGCCTGCTGTGAAAGTCCCAGTAGTCCAGATGGTCAGTTTGTCTCTGAACTACGCTCGGTCTCACTACCAGGATGATCAACCTCTTTTTCTTTTCTTTTTTTCTCATGCTACTGCAGAAGATCTCTAATGTGTGTTGTCATCACAAACACCAAAGATGTCTTAAAATATCTGGAACATAACATTACACAGATAGTTAGCAAAAAAATGCATCTTCATGAGAAGTCGTTGCTGAAAACACGAGACTGGAGATGAGTAGTTCAGGGGAATCAGAAAAGGGAGGCTCAATATGTCAATATGTCATCTACACATTCACATGGCCACATTCTATTTAGCAGTGAAAGAGTTGGTGAAACAGATGCAAGCGTCCCTTATCAATTCATTTATAGCAGTAGATTTGTTAAGATGCATCCATTTGCTTAGAAAAGAACAAGGTTGGAAATCAAGGTGATGCGTTAAGAAAAAAAATGTAGGAAATAAAATATACTCTTCATAATTAGTTTGCATCTTAATGCCTGTAGGCCTGTTTAGAAGCCGTTTTCACTGTCAGATTTAATTTCTGGTCGATGAAGCATTCTTTCAACCCCTTTTTTTATGATTTAATTTATTCTCTTGATAAAGACGTAAAAGAGAAAGCTCCATGCGTTGCTGTCTGACTGCCAGAGAAGGAACCGTTCAGAAGCCGAGATGAAAAGACAGAAAAGACGTGGTTCAAATGAAGCCTCTTTGAAACGTACCATAGAGCCATAAATAAATAAGATTTCCTTCTTATTAAATTGTGTCATTTGCCCTCACTTTCAATATGAACTGGCAATGCATGTGTGTATCTTCTGCAAATGCACGGTGTGCATTCTTCTTTCCTCTTCGTTGCACAGTAGTGGAAACCTAACACCGGGGCCAACTCTCACACTTGAATCTGATGCAACTTCAGAGAAGAAAATAAAGCAAAATATGACACTTCGGCTGTTATCTGCGACTGGTAGAGGTGTGTAGAAATGTGAGTTTCACCCCGAGTTGTGAAACTATGTGTCTGTAGACGGATGAGTCATTGAAAAGGAGACGGAGAAGAAAGGAAAAAGAGCAAACAGAGGGTGAGAGATTTTGTGTTTGTCGGTTTAGCTGTAGAACCAACTCCTCCGGGGCTTTGACTCTGACGTTTTTATGACACATGATACACAATCAAGTGGTGGATGTGAGCCAAGATCTGAGAACAACAAGCAATCTAACAGAGCATCAGCCTCCAGTTGTTATTGGAGCTTTGTAATCGTCAAACTCCAGTCTGTGCACAAGCATTTTATACTGGCTCTGGATTGTTCCCTCCATAACCTCATTACAACGGGTGCATATCGAATCGTCTCAGGGTGGGATGTGCGCCATACAACCCGCCATGAGACTTTCAGAGGGCAGCTGGAGGGAGGATGAGTGGGGATGCCTTCCCCAATCTTCCCCATGTTAACGTACCGTCTCCATCCTCTGGTAGCAGAAGGAGGGGCTGAATATGTTGGTCTAGTCTGTCTGACTCATTGATCCTTTATCTGACTGATTTTCATGTAAGTTAGAATCTACGGCCTGGACCGTGGCTCTGAAACATCAGCAGCCTCTGTACAGTATGCTGTGTATCGATAAATCCATGCTCCTGTATGTATAGCCTGTACGCCTTTTTCACTCAGTCAAACCATTCTGTCTGTTTTACATTGAATCTATAATATTCTCTAGACGATATAATACAAACACTCGTTAGTAGTATATTACAGATCTATATATGTAACCTATAGAAGCGGCGGCACCTTCATGATTAAAGGATTATAGATGAACACTGCTGCCTGTAGTATTCCTATAATGTCTCTATAACATTTTTCTGATCATATAGTAGCATCTTTGCTCCTGTAAAGCCACCAAACCCTTAGGGAAGACATGACTACAGATAGGGTTAGGGTTTGGTTTGGTGCCACACCCTCCTCACCTGCCGTTGTTTATAGATGTTGTCCATCTTGATTTGTCGACAGCACGTAAAAGAGGAAACTATAAGACTCTTGACCCAAACAGTAGAGGATCTTAAAGCCCTCTTGACATAAGAGACCCTCCTTTTTTTCTATTTTTATCCACTATTTAGTGATGAGCTTCTATTCCTCTGGTCTTCTTTTTCTTTTCCCTTTCCTAATTCTTTGTTCCTTGTGTGAGTTTTATAAGCTGCCTCTTTTTTTTTTGTTGCAGACATCTTTCATTTTATTGTTACATCCCTGTCTCAAGGCAAGCTGCGTGTGTCAGGACCTTTTACAGGATTGGTTGTCACCGTTTGTTCTTTGTAGCACATATAGACCCATTCCTGCCTGAATGAAAAGGAGCAGAAAGAAGATTAATCTTATATGATCTGACCTCCCATCTTTACCCTGAATAAAATGAAATATTTCTCTGGATTTTAACATTGTTGGAAACATTTAAATGCAGAAATCTTACATATAACCTGTTACTATACACCACCCATATCATATTTAATGTTTAATATCCTCATATTGTCTCATTTTAAAATGGTGATATACATTTAAAGTTGTATCTTTCCTTGAAATAATGCTCTGTGTCACGGTTGAGCTAAAAGTGAACGTCGAACAAAAAGCAGAATTACATGGAAACATCCTGTGAGTTCTGCTCTTCATGACAGCAGGCTCTGCAGTGGAATGTCAAAGCAATCCCACACCACACAGCTTCATGTAATTGGAAATCACGCCAGCAGTCCGGAGTGCATTCAAGTCACAGAGGAGATTCAAGACAAATATCCATCCATGTTTCAGCGTTAGATGGCAAATATGTGTCTTTTTCGGTACTTTCGGCCTCTACAAACTGAATGTTGTGAATGGTGTTTGTGAGTCTGGCTCTCGGTGGGCACAAATCAATTATACATCTCAGTTAGCAAGAGGGAGAAAGCAGCAATAAGACATGAATGTAAAGTATTAGCTTCATTTTTCAAGAAGCCGCAACACTGAATATGTATTATTTCTACACATTTTATGTAGCAGTGAATACATTCACTCTTTTTTCACATTTTATCAGGAAAATTATACATAATTTATAATATGTATTATATAAATATTATAATTTGTGATTGTTATATTGCTAATTTATGCACATAATAATGGAATGTTTGCGCCATGCAAACATCTTTATCCAGGCTTACCTTTTCTATCAATTAATTATTAATTATCCATTAATATAAGGAAAATACCTGCAAAGCTAACATTGAATAATGTACTTAATTTCACTTCCCTGCAACATTCATGCTTGCAATGCAATATCTGTACACAGCAACTAAAGCAATGCTTTAGGATGAGTTTAGCTCATAGTGTTGCCGTCTGCCTGGCGTTCTTATTATGTCGGTTTACTCTCATTACACTCATTGCATAATTTTCAACAGCAGCAGGCAACTGTTTTCAGACAAAGCTCTAAAATCCCAGTGTACACGACCTGCTCAGCTCCAAACAGCAGACAGACATAGTGAGCGGTGAGAAGGTGAATGCATCTGTGAAGTAGGCCCTAACATTTTTCAGCAAAGAGACAGATGTTTCCTTCAGAAGTAGTTTGATAACATATCAGAGCTAAAAGAGTGAATACTGGACTTACATTTGCCAGGAAAACCAGAAAACACAACACCAAATGAATGATTATATTACTCCCTAACTTCAGAATGTGCAACTTAAAAATGGAAAATGTTAATTCTGTGTTCACAACTTAATCTGTCTGCCTCCAGGTGGCCAAATAATCAGTTTTTACAAGTTTATTGGTGGGTAAAGAATGTTTTCTTGTTCATCTTGTCAATTTCAGCTCAAATATTATATTCATCAATAGTCTTGAGACTGGTTGATTAGTGCAAAGCCCTGCTGGTCAGTTATTTAATTCTATCAATTATAAGTTCAATCTAATTTGTATGTTAAAATATCTAATGTCTCATAAATTGGACGAATATCACTATTCAACAACCCACATATTGATAACAAATCTATACTACATTTTAAATCTTCTACTAAAAAGGGACAAAATTGTGCAATCAAAACTATTTTTGCCACAAGAAAAGAAAATATTCCTACGCATAGCTGAAAAAAGTCTAAATTATGAGTGCACACACTGTACATCAGATTTGTACACCTTTGAAGACTGAAAGGCAATTAAGACGCTTAAGAGCCCTTGGCACCCAATTACTGCAATTAGCTTTCAAATCTGTGCTTCTTCTCAGAGTCATACATTAGTCAAATCTGAAAACAGACATAAAACACATGTTTATAGATTCATTAGGATATCATGATCACTGTTCTCCAAATAAACGCAAATCAACGTCTATTCATTTGGCTGGAAATCATTGCAAAAAGATTACCTTGCTGAGATTTATCATTCTTCTCTGGCAAAATGTGTGTGTGTGTGTGTGTATTCCTTACCCTGCACACCTGTTACACAACTTCAACAGCCTTACCGACCTGCTAGCTGCAACAGCAGCTGTCCCCCATTATCTCATTATCAGCCTGTGTATTTAAACCATTTAAACACTGGCTCCTCTCAATATTGCTGCCATTTGTTGGGTTGAAAGCATGAAAAACTAGAGGAGAGCTGCAGGCTGAGGGCAGATAAAATAAGATGTGGTTATCAGTAAAATTAGTAGTGAGGGTGCATGTATGCATGAGTGCAACGTAATGGTAGGTCAAGAGAGCCAAATTGGTCAGAAAGGCCACGATTTATATTGTGAGAGCTATACTAGGGTTGTTAGCACGCCACCTCTAGCTACATTCTGCACAAAAGAAAACACAGAATAAGTCAGCGAGCCAGGGGACCATCACAACCTCGTACTCTGCCTCTTTGCAGCATCTGCTTCTGTCAATCAGTATCACTGCTCTTCAGTAAAGTGTGACCCCATGATCCTCTAAAGCCTGTCTTTGGGCTCTGCCCTGTCCTGGATCGGTGACAGGATGTTGAGCCGCCTCCATTCCTTCACAGTTGTCATAGCAGAACTAGTTTGTTGGGGGCAGAGGAAGATGTGAAATTATTATTATTAATAAGTATTTAATGCTTGTTTTTTCCCTGACCAACCAATAAGTTATAAGTGTGTCATATAGCTAAATAAATATAGGAGTATCAGATCAGTGACTTTGATGCATAAACCAGTCAATACGATGCAATCTGAGAGCTTCTTTATGGCTCAGCTATTGTGACAAATCTCAGCATCTATACTTCAGCCAGTATAAAGACTAAGTAAGCCAGTGCTACAGCATTGGCATGTGGTCACAGGGTTGTGACCTGACAATAGGCCGACTCGATTTTCCACATCGGTCTGAGACTCAACCTCCTGACCCGACCATGTAATATTCATCACTCTGTGTGTAGTTCAGCCACAAACTGACACTCAGCTCAGTCAAATCAACAATTCTACCCTGATAAGTCTCGTCTTACATCAAGGCCTGTGTTATAATGAAGTTATTGGCCCAGCGGCCTAAAGGAAAAGTGATTTGTACGCGTTTTCTCAGCTCTATATTTATTTGCTTTATCTGTCTTTTTTAGTCACAACTTATGAAAAATTCATCCTGCGTGTCCAGGGGGTGGGGGTGGGGGTGGAGGGGGAAATAGACGCAGCATAGGTGACGTCAGAGGCATCATTTTTACTTGTGCTTGGGTGCATGTGGCAGCCACAAAATGTTTCATATTTTATAATGCCTTGCAAAAATGTATTTAAGATAAAAAAAATAAATAAATAAAAAAAGATGCATGATTAAAACCATTGTGCAGAATATTTTTTTTTCTATTCACTGTGGCATTTTTGCATGTTTGCAATGGATGAATGGTTTTGACTGCAATCTACAACATGTAAAATGCTCTTCAAACACAGTACGAGATAAGTACTTATAAATTATACTCATTTAAATGCATTAATATGAAATGTTCCATCATTGTTATTTTCAAAATAAAAGCTTTATTTCATAATAGATGTTTTTAATTCCATCATGGTCTTTTGCAAAAGTCTGGTTTTATTTAAAAAGGACATTTTTCCTCAAATAGACGTTTTTTCATGTTAATTTTATGAAGAAATATTTTATTTCATGATGTCACTTTATGACAGTGGTGATCTTACTGCACTCTCACCTTTCAGCCAATCACCTGGCGCCTGCCTCTCTTAAATGAGCAAGCTGCTAATTCCCAGATTTAGCCAATTAGCTCCAATTAGCTAAAACAAAAATAAAGTGATTCTAGCGGCTGAGGCTTACATCAATCTTCTGTCTTTTTACCTTCCTCCTCGAGTCCCTACACAGTTCCATGCTTTCTGTGATATGCAGAGCTATGACAGGTATCAGAGCAGAGTGCCTGGTCTGAACATGACTATATAGGAAACGTGTCTGATTTAAGACAGTAAGTGGGTCTCGGATTTGCTGATCTGTCACTCTTTGAATTCAGAACATGTCTGGCTTGTAACTTTTCCTGCCAGTGTCTCTGTAACTCTCTAAAGGAAGTGACAGACACAAATTTTAGAAGCCTACAAGGTAAAACATACAGCCAGCGCAGCACAAACAATTAAAGAGCACTTCTAACACAAGAAGATAAATATACATTTAAAGCATTGCATTCTTTTTAATTTACCTCCACCAGTGTGAGTTGCGGATCATGTAATCAGCCATATTTGTTTGCCTGTTTTTATTTGACTGCAAGATCTGGGGATTAAAATGTATGTATGTATGTATAATGTTGCAGAAGTAGTGATTTCTCATTTCCTCTACCAGCTTTGCCCACCTGATTTGGAACATTATGTCCTCTTTTTTCCCCAATCCTTCACAGATTGGATGAGGCTCATCAGTGACCGGGATCACAGATTTAAGTCCCAGCTTTGGCTGCATCACTCAAGTACACTCAGGGATTTTTTTTTTTCAAAAGCCATTCCAGCATTGTCTGGGCTTGCGTGCCTCAGAGACAGGTCTTCAAATATATCTGTGAATTTGGCCGCGTTCATCGTTCCCTCCATCACCGCCATCTCCCTGCTGCTGAGGTGTGCACTCTTTGTAGTGATGGAACAGCTTCTGCTTTTTACAGTTTCATAACAGTCTGTCGCAATCGTTTTCCTCTTACTTTTTGGGAGAACTTTGTGCCCTTTGAGTGGAATTTGTCAAACTCCAGGTGGGCTCTCATATCTTTTTTTACAGTGTGTGCCTTACTTTCTTCAACACAGTCCTGAATTGTGGAAGATCTGCAGAGATGGCTGGCGTTTCTTTTGTAGATTTTCCACCTCTGCAGAGTAAAGGTCCATTTATGCGCTACGTTAAAGACGGATACTTCTGCGTTCATTCCATACGCAATCGGACATGTTTTCGGAGCAATACCTCCAGAAATGGTTGAGAGCAGTGTAGCTGCAATTCAAGCAAGGCATGACAAATCTGTACAGAGACGATGAAGTTCTGCCGTCACCTTCAGGGTGTCTTCAAGGGTTTGAGAAGGTTAAGTTAAGATGAAGGTCATCATCTTGTAGACCATGATGCGGGAAAACAGTGGGTTGACTCTCTGTAGACTCCATCCCAAGAGAAGGAGTTCAAGATCAGTCGAGCATCTTGATGATGAGTGAGGTCATTAGTGTGGGCGTTGAAGGAAAATATACCTCCCTGCATTGATCTATGGGATGGTCCTAAGGGAATTGCGGCATTCCTGAATCTCTCCCATGTTTTCAGATGTGTGAGAGGAAAGAGAGAGTCTGGTGACTGTGCAGGGAAAGCCTGCAAAGAAGCGCTGCTAGCCGTTTCTTAGACTTCAAACAGAGCAGGCTTATGTTTAATGCATGTTTGAGGTCATTTCTATGCAGGGAGAGGAATCCTGTGCCACTCAGTGTAGGCTCATGGGTTAGTTTTCCTCCCCAGAGGACAGCAAACTCGTCTTTGTCAAATATGTACCTGATCCTGTGCAAGTTTGATAACAAAACACTGTCGCACATGAATATTCATGTTTTAGGATTGGTTTTAAGTCAAGTGAAAAGTAAAAGTTATCTCATGACACTGAAAAGATCAGGTCTAGACCATAACTTTATTTAACACAGACCGGACGTTCTGCCATGAGCAGGTACTCTACAACAGTAGCAAGTAAAAACTGACTTTAACAGGCAGAAACCTCTGAGCAGACCCCGACTCTAGGTGGACAACCATCTGATTTACTGGTTGGGTTGAGAGAGAGACAGACATAGAGATTTGGGTCCATCAGCTGTATGTCTGGAGGAGGGAGAGCGAAGCATAAGCTGAAAAGAATACTCCAGATAGAGTACTGCTTGGCGGTGGTTCAGTGATGCTCTGGGGCCCGCTTTGCATTGTCAGGTACCGAAAACCTGCAGGGTGAAGAGGCTACGATCGATTCCATCAAATATCAGGAGACCTTAGAAGAAAACATTTCTGTGGAAGCTGAAGCTTGGGCGTCATAGGAACTTTCTAGAGTGACGTGAATCCCATAGAAAATCTCTGGTGGGATTTGAAGAAGGCGGTTGCAGTACGTAAAACCCAGGAATATTTCAGAACTGGAGGCCTTTGCCCATGAGGAATGGGGTAGCATTAATCAGGAACGCTGCCAGAAGCTGATGTCTGGCTATGCATCAGGTCATAGCAGCAAAATGATGATCTACAACGTACAAGAGACACTTGAAATTAAGGAGTTGAATAATGTTGAGTGCAGTAGTCAGTAAAAGTAGCATTTTGTGTTATATTTTGGAAAATATCCGTTGTATTGAGGTATTTAAACTGTTCTTGTTTGATTTGGTTATCGCAAACAGCTGTTAAATAGTATATTTTGCCAATAAACCAAATATTCAGTGAAGGTTGAATCATTTCCAAATGCATATAGGGATCGGATGGATGGATGAGAATATATACTTGCCTCATATGCTGCATTTCCCTAGACCAAAAAAAAAAAAAAAAGATTTTCACACTCTATTTATTCAGTATTCTCTCAAATTTACAAAAAAAAGGTGATGGTAAACACATAATTTTTCCCCTCCATTCACTATCCTAACTATTGCCACTGTTGTTGTATTCCATGAGGACTCTTGTCTCTTTGTCATTTAAACAATAAGGCGACGTGTGATCAAAGGGGTGGCAGAGAACAAATAACTCAAAAATAACCTGCGGTTTTCTCACTTGTTTTCCATCTGAAAAGACACAGACAGCAAAAAGGTTATTTTCTTTCCTGTTTTTTTTGGGGGGGAAGAGGTGACATATCTGAAGATAGGTTCACCTTAAAGGTGTGATGCTATCAGCTCTCTGGAACAGCCTTCCTAACAGACTGGCTCCCCCTGAGAGCTCCTGCTCCACAGTGTCAGGGCTGAGAGGGTGAGTCATACTCTTCCTGAGATATCACCAGTGTGGCACCAAGAAGACTTCACTAGAATGGGACAAGGTACATATTTAGACAGAGGCATAACGCCTATATCAGAAATACGGTGATAAAAAGATGACATTTGTCCTGATTTAACGGAGAGGATTGTCGTTACATCTCCACGACCAGACACGTTTTTCCTTTGGTATACAAGAAGATGTATTTAATGCATCTGTCTTCCAAGAAAAAATCTGTATTTACTGGTGCAATATCACGGAAATGGTTAAAAACTCTTGGGATGGTGTCTGTTTGAGTGCAGCGTTTGTATTGGGTTACTACAGTTCATGTAAAAAGGGCTAAAATGCTGAGACCCACTGCAGTGGGGCAGCGTGATGGTCCAAAAGAGAAACAGGAGGAAGAGATTCAATGAGCAACTCCTGGCACATCGACAGTGGACAGATGGTCATGAAGGTCCATATGGGGTGGAGACTTGTGTCCAAGCGTTCCATTGGCATTGTGTGAGTTTCCCTGAGTGTGTACGTGTGAATGTACGTGATTTAGATACCATATGTCTACGTATAGATTGTGTATCTTGCACAGTGCATGCGGATAAATCTTCATTTTGTGTGTGTCCATGTGTGAAGGGAACGAGATACTTTTTGGACAATTCACTGGCCCTAACATTTCCTTCACCATGGGTCACAAACTGACTCTCAGCACGAGCGACTCGTCTGCAGGAGAAGGGCCAAGTGCACGACATTACTAACGTCAATGGGTCAGCAACACGACGCAGCAGCATGCATGAACACATAAGCACGAATGCAAGGAGCGTGACCCAGCGGTACCAGTGTCGGTTATTAATGAAACCAATATGTGGAAGGAACTCAGGAGCAAAAACAAAAATACACCAGATTTTTCTAGCTGAAGTAAAGAAAAAAAAATTAAGGTTTCAGTTTCAAGCAATATTTATGAAAAATGTTACCCTTATGCTTTTAAAAAAACATGAAAACTGTCTGCTTCAGGCATGAGCATCAACTTGACGAGCACCCGCCATAATATAATTTATAAGAGCATTCCTTTGGTGTGTGCTTCCACATATTTTTAATGTCTGCCTGGTGTATCTAATCCTCAGATCACTGCCAGGCTGCAGCATCAGAAAGAGAAATTTATGGGAAATAGGTCTGGTACATGACAAATAAGCATGAACAGGCAGGGCTCCCAGACGCTCATGATCATGTCTGATGCAGTCATTTAGGATAAACAGAAGCTCAGGGACAAATTAGCTTATAGTCCCTTTCCTGAAAGAGCCTTGGAATGAGTGCATAATGAAATGTATAATTTATTTATTCCGAGATGCTGGAGGGCCCTATGAAATAAACATAAGAGACAGCAGGAGAGAACGGGTGAGACAGGCAAGAGATGGAGAGAGAGGGAAGGGAGGGGGAATGTGCAATACTGTAGGAGAGGAAGCGAAAACAAATGAGAGGAAAAGAGAGAGGGAGAGAGAGCAGAAAATATACACCCTCTATGGGTGCCAACAAACACATGTAGGATTTAATTAGAATTCTGCATCAATATTGTCAGCTCTGTGATCTGTGTGCAAACAAGGTGTGTGTGTGATATGTGTTTGCACATTTATACTTTAGTCATGATTAAGGTATGAATTAGGCAGCCTGCAGGAACGGTAAGTTGATCAGCTCACAAAGTGTAAATATAAACCATATAATTAGCTCTTAAATATTTAATCTATATTCTTCTTCTCATTATTAAAAATTTCCTTTTTATTTTTTTGTTGCAGCAAAACCATCTTTCATTTTTGTCCCAAGACTTTTCAGAGCATTTTACTGCAACCAAAACTAAAACGAATCATTACGAATGTTATGGCTGGCAACATTTGTTTTCCGTCACGCATATCTCTGGTTTTATCCCAAATTTTTCCAAATTGATGATGCCCATCTTTCAGTAAATACGTGCACCAGAGTTTCTGCTTCAAGTAAAATGAGGCTCTTGCGAACGTTGCCACAGCTTTGACTGTCATCTTAATGCCCTGATTTATCTGCACCGACTGGCACACACACTATGCTTTGTGTCCTGTGTGATTTGTCACCTTTCTATGCTTTGAGCTCTTAAGTAATTACACATTGTGAAGAGTTTGAGGGGAAATGTTTCAAACAAAGGCAGAGCAGCTGCAACAGCTGTCGTAGCTGTTTGCCTTCATTAATACAGGAACACATAAGTCGTGACAAACGCTGAGTGGGTTCAATTAGTGTTCACCGGAAGTTGAATGAATAGATATTTCTTAAACAGGAGAAAGGTGCACACTGTATCTACTATGGATTAACATTGTGTATTGTATATTGTTGTAGCTGAATTTCTGACTCTTTTACTGGTTTTCCAGAACAGATCAATTATTTCATCATTAGCTATTACTGTGAAGCCTTGAATCTCTGTAAACCACCGCACAGATCACAGCTCACCTCTACCAGATCTGTTCAGAGGATCACAGCCTCCAACAGCCCTCAGACAGAGAGAACAACGTCATCTGCAAAGAGAAGATGAGGGTTTCACCTTGAAACCCTGTCCATGATCATCATGAACAGGATCGGAGATCAGGGGCAACCTTGGCAGAGTGGAAAACCCACCGAAAACATGTCTTTGTGCCAGGAATCGAGCCACAAGTCTCAGTTTGGATGCATAGGGCACAGATGACTCATAGCAACGACCCCCATACTCCATACTCCCACAGTGCTCACCATAGGACTACCCAGGGGACACGATCATAGGATTTCTCCTTGCATTCATGGATACCGGAAGAGCAAACTCTTATGACCCTACATCCACACTCTCCACCAGGCCACCAGGGAGTTCCTTGACTACCTAAGTTGCCTCTGCCAGGAATATGGGAAAGTCTTCAGACTCTGCCTCCCTCCACAGAGGACATATTAGTTGGCTTCATGGCCTTCAAAGTGTAGGATAGTGCGGGCTAGCTATACTCTCTGCTGAACAAACCTGGGTCAAGCCTTGCTTTCCTTTCCTGGGTTTTGAATGGTTGACCTAAACCTTGTTGACTCAAGCCCTTCTCCATAGCTTTCCTGAACTCTTCCCACTCCTGTGTTTGCTTCAGTGATTGCCAAAGCTGCAGCCCTTCTTACCTCCCGGCACCAAGAGAACCCTGACCAGCCAAGCCTGAAAGGCCTCCTTCTGCAGCACGATGACTACGTTCACCACCAGTGTCCACCAGCAGGTTCATAGGTTACTGTTGCTACAACAAGCCCCAAATGAACCTTCAATTTCTGCTCAGTGAAGATTATTTTTGTGAATTCAAATCAAATCACCCAAATTTTTTTCCCTGTTTTTAAGAATCTATTTTGTTGACCACAGGTTTGTGTTTTGTTTATAGAGTGGTTGTGCATCAAATGAATACAACACACAGCAAAAGCCTGAAGGTAATGCATTTCCTATGTTCATGCAGTGCAGAATTGGTTGGTGATATTTTCAGATCTGCTCTGAACTGCCTGAAGAGATGTTCCCCGCTTTTAGCTGGGCCACTTTAAAATCACTGCACCACATCCCTTTGAAGCCACATGATTTATGACTGAGCCTCAGAGAAAACAAAGCTACAAAAAAAGTCTTGTGGTTAAATACAAGTGCAACCATATTGTTGTATCTGCTTTCCCAGTTAAAGGAATGAGAATGCTGGCTGTGTTTTTACTTTTGCCTCTCTGCCACCATCAGCTTTACCAGCATCAAATACATATAGCCAACTCTCCGAAGAAAATAAGAGCCATATATTATTCGACAGTGCTGCATCGGCCCCAAAACACAGCGTCTGAGAACAGTGAATCCTCATTATGAGGACAAAAAAAAAAAAATTTAAATTCAAGATTCTGAAGAGACAATTCTGAAGAGTTGTTGCAATGGATGCAATCCAATTCATGCACATCAGGTCTGTCAGGTTTGTGGGACAATAAGCTTCTGCAGAACTTATGCGTGTGATTCCTTTGTGGGTTTTGACATACTGTACAGCCTTTTGATGAATAACACAAGTTTCATCTTACAACTCAGCCTAAATCCTGTTTGATTTGATGTTAGAAAGATAAAAGAGCCACAAATGAGAAACCGGTATTTGGAAAAACTCGGCATTAATTCTTTATTTTTGCACTAAATGACTGACGTGTGCTCACACTGATTCTTGTGTTCACACCTGATTATGTGAGGCCATAAAAATGGAAGCTCTTTGGTGCTGTTTGAGCGAAGCGATCAAGGGACGGAGCAAACAAGAGGAGAATTTACACAACCTTTTCCCAAAAATGCCACCAGAGTTCATTGACGGTTTAAAATGTTCTCAAATCACTTATCAAAGATGTTGAAAGCCTGATTGCAGCTCTCTACAAGAATCTTAATCTCACACTCACCCCATAAACACAAAGTGGTTGCAACCATGGAGATATATGATATGTAAGAAAACAGTGGACATATTTTATTATTTTATCAATTTCCTATTTTAAATCAATTACAGTCAATCTCAGAAGGTGCAGTTTCCATAGCAATTAAAGATTTCTGTTGCTGCCTATGATTCAAGAATAAGAAGCGCTCTCCAACCTTTCCAACACCCGTGGTGGGTAGCCTCCGCCTGCCTGACAAAAATACTAAATAATACATGAGAATATAGCAGGATTTATTGACTTTGGACTCATAACGGCAGTGCAATGATTCCAGAGTGTCATTTCAGGTTAAAGAATGAATAAGAGAGTGAATGAATTAAAAAGCCAGATTACTAAAGACCCTGAGACGACTGAGGGCAGTAGGAAAAAGGAGGCTGCTGTTGAATCCCTTGAGTGTTTTCTCCATCACTGTGCAAGAAAAAAAGAGAGAAGAAATTATCAGAGAGGCATTGCATTCATCAAAACAGCAGACGTAATGTGGACCACAGGTGCCTGGCAAATTAAAAAGATACCCTGTGAAAGGAAAGCAAACAAAGTCCATGAAATTACAACAATATACTGATACTTTTTTCTATTTAGTGGGATGAAACAAACCAGCGCTTTTGCAAAGGCAAAACTCATTATATACAGTATATATATATATATATATATATATCCAGCACACAGAGGAAAGCAATTTGAAATAAGATATTATTATGCAAATCTGCAAAACTCCACAACCACACAAGGACAAGATGTGTTCTGTGCAGGTACACTGAGCCTGTGATAATAGCTGCATTTTGCACAGGCTCTTTAATGATGGCAAAACAAAGGGCTTCAATGGCTGATGGAAGGAGGAGGCTCCCCGCTGCCTGGTGGTTCACTGCATGATACATCAATAACTCCAAGTGAGCAAACATCTCTTTGAAACGCTGACTGACAGATCAAAAATTAGACGGGGAAGTTTCAGATCATGAACTGTTCGAGGGGAAGGTTTGTTTCTCATTAAACATCATATCTGATAGCTGCACAGGTTCCTAGGTCATCAAATGTTGGTCAACTGAAAGGATAATTTAGTAGCTACAGAAAAAATGTGTAGCAGTGCTGTAGGAAAAGAAGAAATCATAGTTTTCAGATGTTGATGAAGACTTTGCCAAAGAGACACAGGTGATGGAACGTTTTGTTTTTTTTAACAGATGAACCTTAAATACTAAGGTTTAACTTACCACGCCACTCTTTTCCTGGAGGTAAACCCGAGCCTCGGGCCCTAATTAAGACACAGCAGGCATGAGAGGTGTGAGGGACAGGATAGTATGAGAAATGAGCTATGGCCCAAGGGTGCAAAGAAAAAGTCTTCCTGACTGAACTTTTGCTGGAGCTTAATTTAACAGAGTCCAGGCGACTCAAAACCATTGGTTACAGTTAGGAAACGACTGACTGAGGCATGGGACACTTAAATCTAATAACCTGAGGCGTTAGGCGTGAACCCTGTTTCTACAGCGCAATTAACTGAATCCAGCTGAATTCAGTTCATTGCAGCTGAATCCATCTGACTGAACCTGTGTCTTACAAATGACACGAAACACATATCTCACCAAAAACATGAGGGAATCATTATTTCTGCCTGGATTATAATTATTGGCAACATTTTTTTTTTTGTTCCAGTGAAAGCGCAAGTCATACAGAGGTGATTGGGATTTAGGTTGAACAAGATGCAGGATTTTATTACTTAAGTTTAGGCATCAAAAGCACTTTAACCAAAGTAGGTCTCAGTATGTCTGTCCAGTACTGTTTGACTTCAATTATTCAACAAACACCTCATTCTTTCCCCTGAACACGACCATAAAAAGTTTGAATTATGGCAGATATACTGCAGATATTGTTGGATAAAAATTTAAATATGTGGTTGCTGAAAAAAATTACATGGCCTCTAAAATGAATTTGCCAAAGCAAATTAATGCTAAAGTGTACAAACATGGATTGTGGGAGACATAATTGAGATTGCAGCCTCCTGCTGATGAGGTCATCATTTCACCTTTTGTGCTTATTTTGCTGTTGCACAGTCTCTGCGAAGTAAAAACAATACCTATAAAAAGTTTCCATATGAAGATTTAGTTTGTCTTCGGTGATGTGTGAGAGAAAGAGAGGTCATGCAGTGTATTCTCATCTTTTCCTCATAGTTCTCAATCTCTAACATGCTTCCTGTAAAACCTTTCCCGACCTGTCATTCACCCAGATTCCTCGTCCCTCCCTTTATCCCACTATCCTCCTCTCCTCACCTCCAATCTCCTGCACAGATAATAAACAAAAATACCTTTTATTTATTAACAAATGTTGCTCCAGCTCATACCTACTTTCTATCTCAAATTACCTTCTGCTTTCCTCTCTGAATCCCTCCATATTTCCCTTTCTTTCCTTTCTTTCCCCGTCTTTGCATCTTTCATCCATTGATGGAGAGTGAGGGGCTGTCATCTGCAGAGAGCCGCGGCTCTTTGGAGAGAACAATAGGAATTGGAATCATTTCAGCAGTACATAATTTATCATGTCGTGACTCATTCTCTTGTAAGACACCTCCCTCTGGTTCTCCTGCATCCCCCCCCCCCTCTTTTGTCACAGGGTCCATTTTTATGAGCAGTTTACCTTATTGCAATGATAGATGAATAAATAGACACAAAAGTTACTGCTACACTTATAAATGCTCCGTACTTGTGTGTGTTTTGTGATGCTCTGTCATCACTGTAAGCAGTGTGTAATGAGGAGATGCGAGGAATGTCGGAGGGATCCATTCCTAGAGTCCCCCGCATTAAATTTTCCATCAGAAGCTGCTCTGGCTGCCAGACTGCAAGGAGCAGGGCTCCATCTGTAAGACAGTGCAGGGTTTACAGCCCCATTGCAGACAGAAATACAAAGATGGTGAAACAGATTATCCTTGAATGGTGCATCATGAAGGTGTATGTGGTGATTTCTTTCTTTAGAGTCCAGTATTTTCAGCTGTGCTTGTGGTTTTGATTTTTGTTTAAATTTTACATTTTTCACTTTTGTGCTTCTTCCTGGTAATTTTCTGTTTTTTTTAAATATCTTTTTCTTTTTCACTGAACCCAACATAGCAACCACTAATATATACAGTATATATATATATATATATATATATATATAATTTTATTTATTTATTTTTTTCAATTTAATTTAATTTTTTTCTTTGTAACTGAACCCAACATAGCAACCACTAAAGCTTTTTTTTTTTTGTCCTTGGGATTTGACTGCTCTGAGATGACAGCAGGATGTTTTGCAGGAACATCTTTGTGTTTGAGTTAAGTGGCATCCTAACAACTTCGCTCCTTTATTCAATCGTATTGCTCTGTAACAACCTGAGCTTTTGAGCTACCTTTGTGATTCATCCCTTCCACCCCCCCATCTTACATCAACCCCGTCTTCTTCTTTGAACCCAAACCAACCCCCCACTTCCACCGTTATTCCTGGTGCTCATCCCTCTTGGTTTGATCCAGAGAAAACAATATTAAATTACCCCAGTTTGCAATGATGCCGCCGTCTTAATCGACTTATGTAAGCGCTCCAGCTGAGAACATGTGTGTGTGAAGATAGCAGTGCATATTTACGAGAGGGGGAAAATGTTTTGTATACCTACGGAACACCTGCAGCATCTGATCTGAGCATTACCTTTACACGATGAGGAAATGAATCTGGGTCATGATTGGTCTCTGTGGTGCTGTGCTTTTCCAGGAGGGACTTTACAAACCTTCTCTCTGCTGCTAGAGGAATGAAAACGGGGACAACTCCAAGGAGATAATGAGCAGCACTGTGTGCATGTGTGTAGATTCACGACTGGTGTTTTTTTTTTAATGTAACTGTACTCCTACTGAGTACAGGCAAAATTTCACTCCACTGACAACAAAAATTCATCAAGAAACTTCTCTTAACTAGCTCATTATTCAAAGCAGCGCTACAGAACGTACAGTAGAGCGCACGGTGCATTCAAATGCACATATCACAGTCAGAATGAAAACAACAGCATGCTGTTGCAACAACAATGACAATCAGTGGAAATGTCACAGCTATCAGACGTGTCGTCTCCTTTGTATCTCATTTGTTCCAATTCCAGCCTGGGTTAGGGTGAGCTATCTATAGAAGGTGTGAGTGCAGAGAATCAAGTTAGCATTTGGGAGCCTGAGCTGCTCTTATTGGGATTCTGTCAGACTATTACTGGGGTGTATATAGGGAGGCTCTGTTCCATTAGAGCTACACAGCCAAGAGCTGGCGACTATAATTATAGACTAATTCAGCCTCCCATCCAGAATAGAAAAGGCAGAGGGATGAAGAGAAACAAAGGGAGAAGGGGAGGTTATAACTTCTCTCATTTTCCCCTTCCTCGCATCCTCTCCTTAGTCCCTCCCACCTGAGATGTAAGCAGGGGAGGCAAGGAAATGACATGAGGGGAGAGGAGTCGAAGTAAAAGGCTTTTAACAAAATGAGACTTCTGTGCTTTTGGAGCCGTCATTCTAAAGCAGTATTGATTTTAAAAAAATGACATTTGGCACAGTTGCCTGATCTGACCTTTTTTTTTTTTTTTTAAATATCAGCCTATCCCTGAATTTTGTGATCTCTGCCAGATGAGGATAAAAGTGTTCATGACAACTTGCATATTCATTTCTTGTACTTTTGGGATGGACTTTATGCATTTATCCTGAGTAGCTATGATATTTTCAGCTGATCATTTCCATCAGACTTGTCTCAGTGAAAATGAGCTTTGAGGAATTTGATAACTTCATACTATCCCAATAACTTAACGGTCAATGAGACCTTCAGTCTTTAATATTTTTCATGTAATGCGTGAGCCCGGAACCCGTGGGTACAGTCGTGTCGCATAAGTTGGTAAGCAAATATGGAAATGGTGGTCAGAGATCAGGAAGGGTCCTTCTCAGCTGAGGGGGTCACGTCGTCTGGAGGTGTCAGGGCAGCTCCAGGGTTACTTCCATTACAGTAGCCTCTCCGACATGAGGTCTCTGCTGAGGTCAACTAGATTCAGATCCGTGGCTGCTTTGCTAGTCGATGCATTCATCCTGAAACATTCAGAAGGTAACTTTGTTGTCTGTGTCGCAGGGATATCCGCTCATCGCTCTATTCCTGACATGCTGTAATGACCCTTTCTTCATTTTATTTTATTATCGAGGTTCGAAGTAGTCCTGCAGTATGTCTGTATGCAAGTATGGTCTGTGAGTTGTATATAGAGCCTTTGTTTGCTCACTGCATCTCTGCACCACTAAATGTCATTTCAACACTCTCCTGTCTCGGCGTTTCTCTCTGGCTCATGCTGTGGATAGACGTCTTGGACACAGCTGCTGTTATTGTCGCGCTACTAATGGCCCATCATGGATAGGAAGGTGCTTATTAAAAACTAATAGGCAGCTGTGATATCCAGAGGCATTATTGTATAAGGTCTGAGGAGAGCAATGTGCACACAGTGTAATTCAAAGGTATGTCACATGTTTTATTGTTCTTTTCTTCATAGTTTCCATAGTCTGGTTACTCTCCACCTATACTTAAGGCTTCCCGCCACACAATCAGGCACACCTGAGATCTGCCTGGCTCACCGCCACACCTGACTCCTGCTGCATATAAGCCCTGCTCTTCACTCCACTCTTCGTCAGATCATCTGTTTACACTACTGGTATTCGTGCTATGACTCTCTTGCCTTTCGGATAACTCTTTGCTTTTTTTCCAGACTCAATCTCCTGTGCTTCAGGTCAATGTCAATGTTGCTAGGCGACAGGCACGGCGCGTAATGACGCAAAGGTTAAAACAGGAAGAGCTGGTGAAATTCTGTAGACCAGACAGTCTCATTTAACATCATTGGGCTGGGCCACCATTGACTGGTCTACGAAGGACACGCCTTGGAAGTCCTTTGAAGGATGCGGCCCCTTAATTGGGGACAAAGATATTCACTTTGGTCTAAAGAGAAAGACAGGGGTGATTTTTACTTTTGCAACATTTGAAAGACAAATATTGTACTTTTGACTGCAATACATTGCTATGAATGTCAAATTAACGTTAGGGACTCAAGTGTTTCAGGAATGCATGTTGTAATCTTGTCATGGGTAGCAATACCAGGAATTAAACAGTCCCCGGGTTCATATTATTAAAGACTATAATACTGAAAATCTTTGACACTATTGGTTCTTTTATCGATACTTTTAAATCATTTTTAGGTGTATTTATATCACTCTGCAGCCTCTCCCCTCTCTCTCTATGATGTCATCAAACAGTAGCGCAATGATTAGATTCTGCAAATGCACTGCAGCCACATAAAATGTGTTAACATCAAAAAGAAAATGTAATTTAAGTAAAGTCTTTTTAAAAGCACGTATTCCAGTATTTCACTGTTTGACCAGAAGCATCTAAATTTTGAATGCATGACTTGATAATCTCTGAATTTCATCTAACGCTCCAGCAGGTCAGGATTTCTTTTCTTTTTTTCTTTTTTTTTACTTATCCTGTTAAATATCCCATGTACTGCATGGATCCATGCAAGATGAAATGCAGACATGGATCCCAGAGGGTAAATCCTAATGATGGGGCTGTTTATGATAGCTTGTTCAAATTACCTCACACTGTCAAAGGCCAGAGAGATTCATCTTCCCTCAATACCTGCAAAACTAGCAGGATTCCTAATCCTGTGTCTTAGCTTAAAATGGATTTGCAGATTTAATTAGAAAATCGGATTTGCTGTTACTGATCTTGTGTCTTTCTGCTGAGGTGAAACTGCTATTTGTAGCAAAAATGGGTGGAACCAAATTGACATGCCTCCCTTTTAGCTTGAATTTTTCTCTCTGCAACTCAGAAATCTGCCATTACTAATTCATGGTATCGAGGGGAATCGTACCCAAACTGGAGAGATAAAGTGTGGGTGGAAATAGCCGTGCACATCCGTGAAAAGGGATAAAAAAGAAACCATCAATTCCCAGGAACATGGTGTGCAGCATCTGCCCACAGCAATGCACATCCGACATTCAACACAGCTATGGATATAACCAAATTGCTTGCTGTAAAGATATCACATTAAGCAAAAATACAAACAGTCCTGATATGACATCGACATTTAAGTTATCGATCACAGCATTAAGCGTTTAGTAATTGAATGCCTAAACCGGATGAGTTGCAGGTGAACTGAATATTTTGTGGCACTAATTATACAAGAGGCAGGTTTTTATGCCAAAAAATAGGAGAAATCTTGATATCCAAAGAAAAATTGACAAACCTATAACCGACTTAAGAGTGCATGGAAAAATCTGACCAGGAAATTCTGCAGTTTGATTCAAATCTTCAAACACGAGCTGCAGGGAAAGCATGCAAAATATTGTCTTTGTTTTAATTGCACACTTTTGCTGCAGACAGCCTTATGAATCAATTTGCTAGTATGGCTACAACATAATCTAACCTGGTAATAGAATTACCAGGCTTATTTTATGTCTTTTCCTCTGTCCAGTGGTACATGCATGTGAAAAATATCCTTACAGTTCACAAGTGGGGGTGGGGGGGGAAGCCACGGTGTGGTGCTGATTGTGTGTAGCAGCCCTCTGTTCATGCTCTTGACCTACATACAGAACACATCGGCCTCTGCATGGACACTCAGCAGCCACCCCACCTTCTCTCAGCACCTTTCATATGATTTGGATGTTCGACTTCATGTTAACCAGATAGATCTTTGAAATGTCTCGTTCTTACTCTTGTTCTTCACGGCTTGCTTTGCACACAGGGCTGCATCACTGATTTCCTCATGATCCAAAGAGCCTCGTTGCATAAGGAACTGCTGCTGCTTGTATTTACGGAACGGACTTAAAGAAATGGTTTCACAACCGACGGCTTAAAATTTCTACATGTTTGTCAAATATTTCTTTCTTTCTATTTCACATAGCATTTCAGTCCAACATCCTATTTATGACCTGACTATATCGGTAATGGGTTATGGTACCTATTTTGGTTTTAAGTTTGAGACACAGTGGACAAACAGAGGTGTTAAAGGGATGCCTCTGATCAGAGACTACATGCATTCAGTGTATATTCATAGATCAAAAATGGGTTGCTTTTGTCAGAGTACAGATGGATAATTTTGGCATTACTCCACATACAGTACTCCATGTTTCCTCATCAATAGTCAGTGACAATTCCATCTCCCACACATTGTTGTACTCTAATGATGAACTGCCTTATTCAAAATCTGGTTTTAGGACATATTGGTTGTTAAAATGATGACTCAAGAGTGTCAATTATTGGGGTGAATGTTAAGGAAGTTAAAGTGAATGGAACCTCCAGGTAGTGAGCTGACCACCATACATCAATTGATTGTTATCAGATTGGTACAATTATCTCTTTTGTTCTTAAAAATCTTGAAAATGTGTAACTCTTTTCCTCTATATTTTGGTAATGATCGTTAAATGTCCATTCAAACAGAAGTTTTCTTCATTTTCTATTCAAAACCTTCGGTGAGTAAGTGAGTACACTGCTGGGATACACTGATCAAAATCAAAAATCCCCTGTGTCGCCTTATTAAACTTCTTTCGTCCGTGCTTGAACATAAAAACCAGTCCAATAAGAACAGGAACCATCAGGTTCATCCAGTTTGAACTCCACCAGACATAATTTCCTCTTTAGAAATAAATGGAGTCGTTCAAATAATTTTACAGCACTTGTTTATGTGCTGCACAGGAAAAAAAAACAGGACAAAAGGAGGGCAGAAGTAAATTTCAAAAGGTTGTTTTTTACTGCTCTATTTAGATATTCTACTGTTTCATGATGTTAATGATTTTCTTAGGTCAGTCCATGACAGTTTATTGGGTCGTTTTTTTCCACATTTCTTCAAGAGAATGAGAAATGATTAGGGGGAAGAAGTGTTGAAAGCGACAGTCGTTTGTTTTAAAAATCCTCTTTTTTAACACACAGGAGTCAGTTTATTTGTCATGGTGGGCATTAATCAGCCCAGAGGGTTCGGAAATGTCTTCTGCAGCTCTGGTGGACATTTGTAAAGTCTGACAAAAGCATGAATAAAGCCCAATAATGTTAAATTGGCCTGTTCGCAGTTCAAGAGAGGGTCTTAAAAATATATCATGGGTTGCATTATGGGAAATGTAGGATGACGTGTTTTTGGTCCTTTTTTTTTTGTCAACTTTAACCTTAACCTCAAACAAATCTGCTCTTATAATAACACATTTTAATCAAATGTTAAGATTGACTGTGGAATGACTTGTCCTTCTAGGATTAATAAAGTTGTCTGAATCTGAATCTGATAAACAAATGCAGTGCAGAGAAGCATCTTTGTTTCTGCACTTTTTCATGACCTCTGCGTAGAAAGAGCTTCTCATTTCAGCCAGACCAGAAACATTCTATGCAAAAATTGGTATTTTGTGCGATTTGACGCCCCCCTCGGTTTCTGAGTGCAACACCACTGTCGTAATGTGCATGCAGGTCTAACCAGGCCCAACCAAACAAAATCTCTTTAGCATCATAACAATGTTACGTCTTGAACACTCAGACGTCTGCTGCGTGGCAGACAACGACGCATTTTAGGTCTATGAATCCACTTCAAGACATCCCTCATTCTTCTCCTCAATGTCATGGAAGTGACTCCCCTCCGTCACTCTCCTCACGTGTTGTTGACATTGTCTCCTGTGGAAATGTGGCCTGACAGCCGCAATGGTTCACCTGCAGAACGGGGGCGTCCTTGGATTATGCCTGCCAGGAATTCTAATGAGCTGATGCAAAAAGTGCAAGGACCTTGTGACAGGCTGTAAAGGAAACATGCAAAAAGAAATAGGCAATTTATCCACAGTATGAATTACCATCTATTGTAAGCATTACTGTCTTTGTGTATTTGGAGAAGGGGGGGGGGGGCTATCCAACCTTTATCCAACCTGTGGTATCTGGAGATGAGTTTTGGCCTCTTCTCCTAAAATATTCATATACCGTCAATGAAAGACTGTGTTTATTGTGTCTGCGTGTGAATGGACAGGCCAGCATCCCATCATATCTGTAGATCTGTAGATAGGCACGGACAATGAACATGTCTAACACAGTGACCTACTGATACCCTAGCACACATCCTGGGTCTGACACAGTGCGTGCACACAAATATGCAACAATGGTCACCTCAGACAAATGGGCAGAGAGATGTGGTGTGACAGGCCATTGCGCCCTGCACAGCTTTAATGAGGCCTGCAGCCAGTGGGGACAGACTGGAGTAGCTATACCTGTATGTTTCTATTACTACAGTACAGCAGAAATGACACAGGTGACCCAGTCGGAGTTTACAAAAGTGCAAGCTCTTTGTTCTGGGATCCTGGATTCTAAATTTTTTAAAAAGAGGACATGCAATCCTGCAATAAGGGAAATTTACCAAAGTAAACTAAAGTATGAGCTGTATGAGAGGTTTAGCATAGCATAGCATATATAGCTGCTAAAAAGCATAGCCTACCGTTATCTCAGTGGTGCACAAAATGAATCTGGGATTTGTTGGAGCAGCTTCTTTTACAATCTGAGGTTTCATAACGTTATTAAATGAAAATGAATTGAATCAACAAAATGATTCCTAACTATGATATTTCAAACGGAAAATTGGGATCCTGGTGTGTTATGAGTGGGATACTACCATCTGGATCAAGTGGTTCTTATCATAGAAGCTATTATCCCTTACTTTAATATCCTGTCCTCCATTTTATATTACATGATGAAACTCACGGAAAAGAAATGTTCTACATATTTTATGTGTGGGGATGAAAATGGAGAGGCTGCTGTCTGGAGAGCCTGATCTTGTCCAAGTCCAGCACCACCACCCCAACCCAAACCCCAACCATTAGAGGCAGAGAGGTGGAACTAGACCCGATTTTGGCTCTGCATTTAGCTCCACATGTTTTGCCTTGAATAATTGTACCGGAACATTCATTGTATTCAAAGCATATTAAGTCCAATCTGCCCTCTCTCCTTGCTCCATGTGCACATGAACTGAATGTGTTAGCATTATGGAACTCCACTCAGAAATCCTTTCCACCTCCCACTATAGCTTTGGATGTCACAATCAGGCCGCAGGGTACAAACCGTCCACTGTGTCATTATTCTTTCACCTCCAGAACAGAGACACCACCCCCCCCCGCCTTCTTTTTCTCTTTTCCCCACGGTGGAGCTGAGTCCATCTGCAGAACCCAGAGGCCTCCAGGGCCGAGTTCATCCCCCCCCCCGGAGGGATGAGCAGAATGGAAAAGAGAAGCAACAAAGCGAAACAGAGGGATAGAGAGTGCAGCAGAACATGTGGGTGGACTGACAGCAGATGCGTATCTGAGAGGGGCAGTGGTGGAAGGATGGTTTTTAGTTTTTGAAAGAGACGGTGAGACTTGAGGTTTGCAGAGCTGGCAGGTAATGATTCCACCCTGTTGATGATAAAACTGCAAGAATATCTGTTTGTCTTATTTGTTATATTCACAGATCCTGCAATGACCTTTTTTTTCTTCTTCTATACAGACAGGATTGAAGTTTTATATGAAGCACAGGTGTGAATGACAGAACAGCATGAGAAATAAAGTACAGCCCGAGTGTGCAAAGGTTTAGTCTTCCTGACTGACGCTAGAGCTTCATTTTATCAGCACACTGAAAACAGATAAGAAGCACCAGCATCATCACAGTGTCAACCAGCCTGTGTGATGTCAGTCAAATGTCCACTTCCTAAATCAGGTTTTGTTTGTTTTTTTCAAATCCCCAGTATGCATTTTGTTGCTTTCTAACAATGAAGTGGAAAGTTTCACACCCCAATTTCTATATCGCTGTTAAAAAAGCAGCTTCTTAACACAAAAAAATATAAAATAATATATTTAAAATACCCAGATTGGTGTTGTCTTGATTTAATTAATTTTCGGTTATGTGTCTTGACTTGGCAGTAATCTTTTGGGAGAGATTCCTTAATGAAAATCCTGATGCCTCTCTCCTGTTGTAGTGTACCATCTCGCCCTTATATTAAGGAAGCACAGATTTCCATAACACTTTCTCAATCGCTGAGTTTCCTCAGGAGAGCCAGCATACCACTAAACAAATACTTTTTCAGCCCATCGAGGATAAAAAAAATATGCTTCCTCTAAGAGTGGCTGTAGACAACCACACAAGACGTCAGCATATGGCCGAAGCCCAGTCTCACCAAGCATCCTGTCAACAAAAATGAATGGGCCATTAGCTCAGTGTGACTTCTACACCTTCCTTACGCTGCCACGACAGCAAAGTCTCTCCGAGCAAATCCCAAATCACCTCAGGTACACGGGCCTCCAGGCATGCCAAGGAACTCTTTTCTCAGCTGAAGGTAGTGCTCTACTTCTGGCCCCCGTAGATGGACCAGAGGGAGGAAATACCCTGAGAGTAAAAAAGAAACCATCATATCGCAAATCAGGTCAATGGACCTGTAGGTGATCCTTTCCAAAAGTGCCACCTCTAATTCTTTTTTTAGGCAGGATCCTCATTTTAAAAACAGCTCCATTACTAAGAAATGTAAGACAGATACTAAACTTGGAATAAAAAGGACAGACAAACAAATCAAATCGTCACAGACACACCGGTGTCGGTTTACGGGTTTGTTTGATCTATTTGTCTTATTTTGAAATCCGTTTTATTTGTGGTTGTGGCAGCTTTTACCTGTAGTGTTGTGTGGAGATGAGCCTGTGCTGCAAAGCCAAAGTCGAATGTGAAGTTCTCTCAGTTCTTTAGTGGTGATATTAAAGCTGTTTAATTTGAATTGAGATGAAATGCAAACGAAGCTGTAACAAGCAAGACAATAATTTACAACACTTGTCCACAGGGGGCTTATTTTAAAAGTCAAAGTAGGTGAAGACAAGAAAAGAAAGACAAATGGGAAAATGAATGGAACAGATACAAATAGGCCTACAATACAGTAATAAAAAATACAATACTACAGTAAGAAATGTACACGTCTATGTAAGTGAATTATGTGAGAACAATGGTTCTGTTTCAGGCATGATTTAATACTATTTAAATGATTAAAACTGTGTTGCATTATTTAAATCATTGGGTAGACGGTTCCAAACTTTTGCTATACTTTTACAGAGGCTGGTCGCCAAAATGAGGTTTTGTGCTTTACAATGAGAGTTACTTTTGAGGCCGCTGTGCTGACTCGACCGGAGCACTGCATGAGGTCTTGTAATAAATTCAGCCAACGGGATTTTACATCCAAAATTATAGCTATAAATGCTAAGTATCAGCATTTTATTTTAAATATGAGCTAGCCTGACACAGCAAGCTTGTGTGTAGACCAGGGGTGGATCCAGGGGGCAGGGCCAGAGGGGCACGGGCCCCAGCTGAAATCTGTATTACATAATTGGAAAAAAGTGTCTTATGTTTTATATTTATTTATGCATCCTAGTTTTTTTTATGTACACAATGTGCTTGAAAAAGGCATAATTTTCATAATATATTCAATTATGTGTGTCTTTACTAAAAGCTATGGAGCCAACAGGAAACAATGAATGACTCTTGAAATATTCTGTGTATACATCTTATTGAATAAGGAAATGTGCATTAATGTTGGACATATAGTTGGCCCCTCTGTAGAAAATGTGGCCCCTCTATGGCTCCTGATTTAGAAAAATTCTAGACCCGCCACTGGTGTAGACCGGACCACAATTAGCATTCAGATATAACATGCGTGTAAATGAATATGAGTTGCATCTTGAGCTAACTTCCTTGCAAGAATTATGAAAGATGCATCTTAGTTATAAACGTGTGCTTGTCTCTCTAAACTGAGCCGAGCACAAACCTCCTCACTCACTGCAGCTGCAGGCATGTCTCCTTTTTTCTGCTCAGCTGAGACAGATGACAAAGATAGAGGAGAAGAGGTATTCTTCAAATGAGATGACAGCCTGCAGCCAAGAAAAGACCTGTTTCCAAAAGTAGTGGGTTTTCTCACAATTTCTGGAGGTGAATGACAGGCTGATTTTTTTTTTCTCCTCTCTTTTTTTCTCTCTCCTATTTTAACAGCAGTTCTTAGTCGAGCAGTAAAATGAAACTCACTGAGATAAATCAAACCAATATTTCCTTTCAGGAGGGTTGACTTCTGGAAATACGCCATCTGATATTTGGCAACATAAGAGATTGGTTAGGGATGTTGAAGCTCAAAGATGGTGGATGTGTGTAATTAAATAATATAGACCTGATGTAGTTAATACCTCTATACTCCCACTATGTACAGAAACCAGTAGAACAGCTATACCGGTAAACGTATGCTATTTTTCACCAGGCTAAAGGACTAAAGATACAGCTTGACAACAGTGAATCCACCAAGTCCCAGAGGATAATTGCTCCCTCTAACCCTTCAGTGTGCTTGCACTGTCCAGTTTATCCGACAGCTGATGTGAGACCACATAGCTAACAGAGCTGGTTCACTCCGTCTCCTCACTCCAGGCAAGTTTGTCAGTTTACAGAGCTGATGTGAAGGAAGTTGTGCTCCTTGTGGTTCACGCTGCAGCTGTCTTCAAGGCCTCTTTTTTTATTTTCTAAGGCTGTGTAACCAGTGGAAAGAGGATATAATGAGCGAGAACAGCACGGCAACGCCTCTGATATGTGTGCTGTGAGGGAAAACATGTGAATGAGGAATGTTTTTGTCCCGTACAAGCGACATTAAGTCATTGCAATCGCTCTGCAGTCATAATAGCTGGCTGTAGTTAGTCTGAGGTCAAAGAATGTGTCGTAACAGTAGCTCAGCATTTAATGTGAGCCTCAGAATAGGTTCCACTGTGGCTCAAATACCCCTTTTTTTTAGATCAAAATCAAAAGAATTATTCATGTTCCTCACATGACCAAAACTCATGTTCTTCTGCATCCCATCATGAGAGCATGCAGAGATGCTGCCGTCCGGATTCTCTACTTCGTCAAACTCTTGCATGACTATCTGTAATTTAAATGTAATTATTATTTTTGCTTGTAGTGTCACTGAACAGATGGTAAAAGGAGAAATAGTAGGATGGACTGCAGAGACACTTTCCTGGTGGATAAACGCCCTTAATGTCTTCAGAGATGCTTGAATCAACATTATATTTTTGCACATATACTTTTTAGGGGGTGGATTGAACAGGGAGGGGGTGGGTTTGTGAAAACAAAAAAAAGGCCTCCTGGGAAATTCACCCGAACTGCTGTTTGGAAACCAGGCGGCGCAGCCTCCAATACACAGCCTGGTGTGTTTCCATGCTCCTGTTGTGGTTTGAGTGGATAGACAGAAAATTGAAAGATAATGAGAGGCAAAGGCAAGAGGGAGAATAACAATAAAGTAGCCAATGAATGAGCATCAACCTGATATGGATCTTTACTGCCCCCTATTGGTGGAGAGGTTCTTTACAATCAAACGCTGACTGACAAAGATGGGCTTGGCAAGCTTTTTGTAATCCCTTGGAGTTTATGTAATCATTATGTTGTCCAGAGTAATAATATATAACATTGCCATTCCACACAAAGTGGCTGTTTACTCTCCTTTTGCTGCCGTATGCTTCGGCCTCCTGTACATGTGTTAAACACTTGCGTTGCTAGGCTCCGTTTGACTGATGTATTAAAAAAAAATCCTCGATCTTTGGACACATGCTAACACACTTTGGTCGGAAACATAGATCTCTGGAACATTACACTATCTCTGAAAGCCTTTAGGCACTACAGTGGTGTCTCCATAGCAACCAACAAAGAGGGGTTGCAGAGCAGCAAGAGGTGACATTATCCCAAATCATCATCTTCCATCTGTATAGCACCTACGTAGGAACCTACGTGCACGTGCGTGTTTAATTGAAAGGAATACCACAGGGGAGCATTTTATTCAGATTCTGGTTTAGTTAGATTGTTGTAACCACTTCAGGGTCAGTCTTATAAAAGGTTAGGTGAATGGTGCAGTTACACAACATCTTGCCAAGCTGCTGCAGGGCTTTTTTTCATTCCTGAACTGAAAGAAAAGTTGATAAACTAGTAGACGGAATGTGTGTCTGTGTATCGTTGTCATGTGATGCCACTGAAGGTAGCAATTATAAATGGTGTTGTGTCGTTTCAGTGCAATTTCTCCTCAACCCTCCTGTTGTGTTCGTTCCTTGTTCACTAGTTTGGTGTCCCAGGTTCAAAAATGATCGCTCCATTCCAGCTCATTATAAATCCATAGTAATACTTATTATGTTTCACCTTTCTATCAACTCAAGTTCTTGTAAACATTACCAGTTTTCATCTTCAATTTGCTAATTATGGTCTGTAGGCTTCATTGACCTGAGCTCATACAACTCATCTTTTAGGAAGAAAAAAAAAAGAAGCTTTAAATAGTTATTATTTTGACTATAACAAATACTCAGATGAAAGATATTGTGCTTTTTACACATTACTTAGTTTCAATGTTTAACACAGACATTCGTTTTGAAACCATCCAACATTTTTAAATAGTGGCACAAAATAACATCTTTTGTTTCCCCCGGTTCATCTACGCATGAAAACTTCACCATATTACAAAAGAACACATTACAGAACAACAATAACATCATTAAATCATCTTCACTGTCGGTTTCCCGGCTTCTCTCCTCCTCATCAGAGTCATTTCCGAAGATGTAATCCAAAGCCTCATGTACAGTGCATCATCTGGCCATCGTGCTGCCACAGAGTGAACTGTGAGCGAGGCCTCAAAAAAGCTTCACATAACACAGCTGTGAGAATGTTGTTTATATCATTGGAATAATGTTGCTGTTGTTTTTGACACTTGCCAACAGTGTGGGTGTGGAAAAGGGAGTGTGGGAATGTGCTTGAACTCTATAGTTATTATTATCACACATACTCCAATTACATATGATTATACACTAATTGTAGTCTTACCTATTCATTTGTAATGACACCAAGGGTGTGCACAAGTTCAAATCGGTCACATGTGACTGGAACACAACAGAAGGGTTAAATACCTAAACCGCAAAAAGATGGATGAGGCTTTTACACAGGAGCCATAAAAGAGGTATAACTGGCCCGACAAAGAATATCTTACGCTTCACCAGCTGAATTACTTTAGCACTACAGGGAATCTTTTCAGTGGAGTCTTTTTTCGTTTTTTATTACAGTATGTTGCCTTTTCTTTTTCGCCTTGCGGAAGAGTAAAGTTGTCATGATGCTGCTATACAGTGGGATAAATGTTATCCCACTGTTTATCTTAAGTCAACCTCCCAGGAGTTGTTGCCTTGATAAGCTCCAAGGGGTATAGGTGTACCTTATCTGCCAATATCAAAACGCAGCTGAAAACATGACATGAAAGCTGCATTGATCTATGAGAGGCAGCCGGCAGTGACCGACCCACAGAGAATTATCATCTAACTTGGCAGTTCTCCTCAGCTCTATAGAGCATTTTAGCATCACTCAGCTAATTGTGCCGGTTTTTCAGATCCAAACTTTGTCTGAGTGCTCTCCTATAAACTCTGTGTGCAGCCGCAGCAAATGCTCTGATAAGTCCGCTGAACACTACCTGCCAAAGTTATAAAACTATCTGGAGAACACAATGAAGCATTTAGCAGATAAAGAATCAGATGTCTCCCTGAGGAGCTGGAAAAAAGCGGACTTCCATTCATCAGATTGTCATGAATACGACTTCAAGTGAATGCTAATGTTGCACAGTGTCTGCTGAATATGTAATAAACAACTGTTGTCCAATTATTGGCCTTAAGGGTAAATTAATTCATAAGGAAAATAATATAATATGTCAGTGTTGTGTTTAGAGCCTCCTGTCCCCCATGTGGCCAAATAAATCTGTAAGTACTGCTTTAAATGTAAATTCTAATACATAGTCATTATTCAAGAACATATGAGGAAACATTGTACCTTTTAACAGAGGGGTAAAACTAACTATATATCTATTATATATTGTCTGCCAATGTTATTCTAATATTGGCAGTCAGATGAAAATGTAATAGCTTTTATATCATGAGGTTTTTTTTGTGCAGAGAACTGTTGCTGTGAATTTCCATTTTCATTTGAATTATGGCTTCATTATAATTCCATACAGTCACAGAATAAATCCACTCTCAGAATGTGACTGTGTTCTAAACTAAACCTCCACACCTCTGCTCTAATCCATTAGCATCCAGCCCCATCGCACAGACACATGCAGAAAAAAAGCACACAAACACACACACACCCTCACACTTACTCCACCACTAGCCCCTGGTGCGTCATGCATATTTTATGGGCAACCTTTCACTCCAATCCCAGTCCTGAATCCGAGGGGGCATTCAGTCAGATCAGCTCAGCAAACAGTTTCTTCCCGTCTGACAGGAACTCAGCAGGATTTGTGGGAACTTCGATCAGTGTTAATCTTACTCATTGGATCGTGCACTGTAAAACAGCGCTCTTCTCTTATTGTCATGCTGTAAAATGCAATGCAATCTGGGAAAAGTAACATGTGATTGCAGCAGTTTAAGATGACGTCGTCATTTACAGTCGTCTGATTGCCATCTTCTCGTTCTTACTAAGCTCAAAAACAGCTCCTTGGTTAGACAGGAGAGTATCCAGCTGTTGTTTTACAACTCTTCCATCAGGCACTCATTTATTATTAAGCCTTTTTTAAAATCGGAGTAATCCTGGATGGGGATCCAATTCCCCAAAGGCTGCTGGCGTTTCAGGCCTTTAGTTCTGGACGCTGAAGTTTTACCTGCAAGTCGCTTTGATCCCGACACGCTCCAGGAGATTGGCGGGAGAAGTTTGGGTTAGGCAGGATCTGGGGATGGTTGTTTTTTTGTAAGACTGGACGTATACTTTGTGTTGTGCATCTCATAATTTTTTTTTTTTTCCAATTAGCTTATCTTTACATTTTTAGGCACATTTGTCTATCCCCATCTGCACAAGTGGAGATTTTCCATTGGTGGAGGAATCTCTAGTCCTTGGACACAAACTTTCTAGTTCTCCCTCAAAGTGTCAGAATGTTAGGGAATGAATATTTGATATTTTATTATAAAATGGGTATTTTATAATTGTAATTTCCCCATTCTCTTGGACAGAAAGTGTCCAAACAAGTACAGGTACTATAAGTACAGTCGATTTACCATTTTTAGTAGTGTTACAGTAACATTCTTTAATATCATTATCATCATTAAATACAAGATACATAGTGTAGATTCAAATGCAGTTTATATACTGTAAATATATTGTAATTTACCAACAAAACTGTGACCAGCATTGTGTTGTAAATTTGCAAGAATATACAGTAGTAATGAATTATATATTTAAATATTACAGTTTGCAGGTGAAGCTGCTGCCAGTTAATTACTGTAAATTTACAATTAAAAGTTTTTCAGTGTACATTTGTCATTTTTACTGTTAAGTCATAATTAGCATCCCTGGGTTTCCTCAGATGTTTTAACGTATTGGCCAGTATGACAGCTTCAATTCTTTCCATCAAAACAGACACAGGTGTGAGAGACGTGTTTAATTTAGAGGATCGCCTCTCCTGGGTTTGCGATCATAGCAACACCTTTCCACTGTGGGTCTTCAGGGGGAGAGGAAGGACTGCACATGATGCCATTCTCAGTTATAATGAGGTTGAATCTGGTTGTAAAAATCCCCACGGGGAGCCAGGGAAAAAAAATAATGGACACACGGGGATACCATCCCTTTAGGACACATATGGATGTACTTTGAAATTCACAAACAGTCCCAAAAGTGTCAGCTTCTATAAGCACGGAAAATGTGAAACTAAATTTTCACGTTAGACACTTAAGCATAAAGGTGAATGACACTTTTTTTTAACAACTAATGGTTTCTCTTGCCTCATATAACACCAATTATGTTACAGATGATTGATGCCTCTTGCCTCCAGAGCAAAAGCAAAAATAAGTCCAATACGGCCGCTTAATTTACTCAATTAGTTTTACTGAATACATTTTTGAGGCACTATATCAGAGTATTTCCATGTAATGGTACTTCATACTTCTTTTTATTAACATTTAAGACAGAAATATTGTACTTTTTACTCCACTCAGTTTCTTCTCACGTTGTTTCTTTGAAAAAAAGCTCAGAAAGCCTTATATAACAAGTCAGTCTAAAGTGTTTACTCAGGTTTTTCTTTTAATTTGTCCTCCCTTTTGTAAATGCATGTATGGATAAAAATAGATGCATATATTAAATCAGCAACTGAGGCAGCAAAACACTGGATCAATATATTCATGTCACTGCAAACACCAGATGTCTGATTTCTCTCTTTTTAGGTTAGAATTACTTTTTCTTTTGCTTGGTTTTATATAATTCATCGATGCTAATCTCAACTTGATTTTAATCATCCCTGTTTTTGTGTATTTACTTCATTATTATCAACTTTACATTTATTTTCTATTCCTGATTTTATATTCTTTCTGTCATTTTTAGCACTTTTTACATGTAAATTCTTTGTTGTGAAGCACTTTGATCTACATTTCTTGTATGAAAGGTGCTACACAAATAAAGTTTATTACTATTATTATTATCATTATTATTATCATTATCATCTTGTTTTAATGGAAGAATAGTGAGAAAGGGGTAAGAATTTAGGGGTAAGAAAGCAAGTATATGCTTCTTTCTACTCCTTTTTAAACATTGTTATTCTTGTTTTGTATGTTCTCCTCATCTATATGCTTTTGTTTTTGTTTTTTAATTCCATCTTCAAAATAAAAAATAAATGAATAAAATTATCATTATTATTGAGCATTCAAAGAAATGCATTTATCTCGGAGAGAAAGGATGCTATTACATCTCATGGAAAGGAACATTACTACTTTTTGTGCCTCTTCATTAATGCCATGTTTTGTTGAGCCTATAATTGCCATTGTAGGGAGCAGAAAACACTTCTTGTTGCGTGTAGAGATGCAGATGATCTCCTCTGAGCACCATCCTACACTAAAGATTAATCATATTCAAATGACTGAATGAATGAGCGCAATGAGCGAGTGCATCACTGCCATGAGATGTTCATGACAGGAACTCATCAAATCAGCATTCCCTAGGCGTTGAGGACACATATCCGCTCACTCTCTCTCTCTGTTTGTGTTTGTCTCTGGAATATTCCATTAAGCAGAGAAAACAGAGGGAGAGAGAAGAGAGAAATATATATTGTTTCATCACAGATCAATAACCTGCTGTGTGAAGATGATAAAGCGTTGCTCAAGTTAGAAATAGAGTTTTTGTTTTACGTGACATTGTCCTCAGACCTCCGAGGATCATCACACACTCCACATGTGCAAACTTAACCTAAGAAACATTACATAGCTTGCCAAAGCAGCCTTTATCTCCAAGTGACCTACGATAAATTAATTCATGAGAGATGCATTTTTCATGAGTTAATAAATTCACAGATTTTCCCTCGATGGAATTAATTTTAATCAAGTAATGATAATGAAACAAAAGTCCTCCTTTGCTGCCCCAGCATCATTGGTCTTTTCATGCTACTCTGTATCATGCAGTCTGCATGTGCATTTGAAATGCCAGGTTATTCTGGATCACTTCGCTGCCTCCACAGTGGAAACACTATGGTACACAGTAACAGCAGTCACCTCCTCCCACACATTCTCAACCACGGTACACCTGGCAATCACATCCCCATACTGCTGATGCCATGAGATGCTTTATAGGCTGCACAAAATACACTATAAACATGACGTCTGATCCAAAAACAGATGATGAAGAAATGGGAGAATGTACAGGTGCTACAATATCTGTGTGAAAAACACAGCTGGTCATGAATCATTGGCTTCTGTGCGACCTTACGGTGCATCTCTGTGACCCAACTGCGAAAAAGCAAGGACATAAACAAATGAGCATGCAGTGAAAAGCGGAGGACGCTGCAATAGCAGGAGAAACTCTCATCTTGTCTCTTATTGTCTCGTTATTTCGACAAATGCATTTGCAGATGCTGTAGAGAGAGTCTGTGAATTCATTCATTCCACGAGGTAAGAGTCTGCCTCCTCCTCCCCAGACGTGATGCCACAGCTCCGCCGTCACGCGTCACTCAGGCTTTGCATGTTCGTAAGCATTCACACAAATAGGATGTCAGAGATCGGCGACTCGGGTGAATCATCCCGCATGACAAATCTGACAGGCAGAAAAAATACTGTGCGGCTTATATTCAATCTAAGAATAGAATCAAACAGGCTGACAGCATGTTAATCAATCAAAATAAATATCATGCGTTGTGTTTGAACTGCAAGTAGAGTCGAGACGGTCTTTACTTTTAATGTGTTTCAATGTGCCTATATGACACCAGGGTGTATGTGTTAGCAGGATTACACAACAACTACTGGACAGATTTTCATGAAACTTGGGAGAAAGGTTAGGAATGTGGCATGGAAGAACCCATTAAATGTTGAAGAGGATCCGGGTAAAAGGGCAGATCCAGGAATGTTTTTTCTCTCTTTTTTTTAACGTTGTTAGATATTGAATTTCTCAGCATTTGTTCAAATCATGCAAAAACTACTGAACTAATTCTCACTCAACTTTGTACAGGGGCAGGGCATGGGTCAGGCAAGCTAAACAGATAATTGTTCGGCTTCAGCAGAAGTGGGCGCACTTCAGAGAGTCGCTCTACTTAAATATGCACAATGTCTGTTGCTGAAATGCAAAATACACTCACAGTGTCACACATCAGTTAGCTAGAGAAATACAACTATCTTACTTTGTTAGCTAATTGAACCGTCACAATATATAATTTGTATAACGGCTAAATGATGACATTGAATTAGATGGTTCTGGTGTTTATACACTATCAACATATTGTAAGGATTGTTGTATTTGGCTGGTTTACTGCAAATATGCTCTTATTGTTTTAGCACAAATAAACACAGACCCATTGTGTGTGTGTGTGTCTGTGTGTGTCTGTGTGTGTGTGGGTGGACCTGCATATGTGCATATACAGTATATGTGTGCTGAGTGGGAGCAGGGGCACAGCTGGAGTCTTGGCTTTTTCTCTGAGCACCATCTTCAAGCCTCTTTACAGAAATCTGCTCTCTACAGTATGTACAGTATAGTTCATCTCATAGATAGATATATGTTGTAGATATAGATATAGATGATACAGATATAGATATATGTTGTAGATATAGATATAGATGATACAGATAAAGATGTACGTTGTATAGATATATAGATTATCATTATAATCATTGCCTGTGATATTGGGTCAGCTGAACTCCAGACAGGAAACTGCAGATTCTGACTGGTCTATAACATCAGCAGACTGTCACTTAGGGTAAAAAAACAACAAAAAAACATCTGTCGACTGTCATCTTACACCTACCCTATAGCAAAAAGAAGTTTGTCTGCCTCCATTTGAACTTACGTGATCTTCCTTTCACAGACCACATGCCAGGAAGATGTGCACATGGGGTATCCGACAGCTGCATTTAGGAAAATAATGTCCCTGCCAGCTGTCATTTCAAGCTCTGGAACATTTTAATTTTGGTTTCCAAACATCAGCCATCATGTCAGCCTGTCAAGCTCGTCTAAGGAGATGATGCAGAATGAGAACAGACAAATTAAGGTTGAGCTTTTGTTGTAATTAGTGATGTTATTGTACTTTGAATACAAACACTACATTGAAAAACAAACAAAACTGAAGCTCCACAGTGGGTCTCTGCTGCCTCCTGTAGCTGCAACACTACATGAATTATGATGACTATAATACTATATGTCTAGTTTGAGAAACTCAGCTTCTTATTGGAGGTTTAACAAAGGAAATATACTGAAAAGTTTTTGTCTAAGAATTAAAAGTTAACAAAGACAAATGCAAATGCTGATTTCAGATGAATACAGCCATGATATAATGGAAAGTACAGGGCTCCGTACATGATGGCTGTGTTCATCTGAAAAAATGCTGATGAATGATCAGTAATTGTGGACACAAAAACGTTATCTTCTTCCCACAAGATAATAAAAAAAAAATTAAATTCCCCTTATGGGCTTTAGGGGCTCCAGACTTTCTGGCTGATAAAACTAAATGAAATGTCTTGTGACTTTCTTTTACACATGTCTACACTGCTATCTAGTGTTACTTTGCAGAACTACAGCTGTATGTGACTACTGTAGTTAGTTACTGTATAACAGGCATTGATGGACATGAACTGGAATTGCTTTTCATTGTGATTTGAGATTATGAAATACAAATTAGCAGCATATTTATTTTCGAAAATTATTCAAATGTGTTCCGCACAGTTTAATGTCGTGAATCAGTTTGAATTACTCCAATAATTACTCAGTTTTCAGACAATTACTCAGGTACTGTGAGTACAAATCTGAGGTACTTGAGTTGTATTTTACTTTCATTGACTTTACTTTACTTTCTACTTCTTCTCTATATTTAAAAGGATATATTAGACTTTTTATTTCGTTGCATTTATCTGACAGTTTTAGTTAACAGTTACTTGAGGGTTTTTTGTTTGTTTGCTTGCTTGTTTTTGTTTTGTTTTGTTTTTTTGAGGGGTGTTTGTTTGTTTGTTTTACAAACAGCGAGCTCATAAAATATGATAATTTAAGACTTTGCAAATATTTTGTGAGGACTATGAAATGCATTCTACATGTTTTAAAGATAAATGCAACGTTTCCGGTGGGCAAAGTTGAATTTATCGATTCCGATTTTTCCATTTTCTCCCCCTCCAAGGCTGGAGGGAGCAGAGTTGCTGTCCATGGTGCTGAACCACTATTTTTTCACTTAATTTTCTCTGTCTGCATGGCTTTGCTTCCAGAGTGGACAGTGATTTCTTTTTAAAAGGATGTATACAGTACAGAGAAAACAACTGAGAGACTGCTTTATATTTCTATCATGCCTTTTGTTTACCATAAAATTAATCGTGCAGCCCCTGATGTCTATTCTCGGGGCATCGTCAGACTCACTTATCGCTAAGTACCGAGAACAAGCCCACCCCTTCCTGATTTGCATACAAATGAAAACAGCAAATGGCCAGAGTGCATTTCAAGGTCAGGCCCATGCCAGTATCTTGTAATGCTGCTTGTGCCAGTCTATAGGGCTATTTGATTCAGACAATCACTTCATTTCTTCAGTAAATATTGGTGCAAAAGTAGCCGGATCTTTAATTTTCCCTTTGAAATAGAGTCCAAACACTAGGGAGTCACAATGGTGGAGTTAGTATATTGGCTCATTGCGCTCATGTGTCAGCCCCACAGAAGCGTCTGAGGAGACAGACGGATGTTGATGACCTAATAAAAACACAATGTGAGCAGAATGTTGACAAGCTTACAAAGCTTTAGATGTTTTTATTTTTTTTACAGAGAGGATAAGTCACTCTTTCATGGACTAAATGAGTTGAAACCTAAACTAAATCTGCATGAAAATGCATCTTCCGCTGAGACATAACACAAATTAACATGTTTAATTGCAGCAAATGTTGAGGTGCAAAATAAGGACCGTTAGCGACCAACTGCACTTTTCACAGGCAGGCGCCTTTTTCAGTGATCCCTGCAAAATGTTTAGCATCTATTTTCATTCATGTTTCCACCTGGCTGATTATGTGGGAAGCTGAAAGTCGGGCAAGTGAAAAATTCAGAAGATATTGATGTGATTCTTTTTTTTCTTTTTTCATACTCACTCACTTGATTATCATTAAGATAAATGTAATATGTAAATAAAGGAGTGTGACAGTGTGGTTTTGGTTAGCACAGAATAGAGAGAGGGGGGGATAGAGTGGAGGTGGTTCAGGGAACGGTGTCAGGGAGCGAGGGCTGACTATTCCAGGGGTTTTGTGCTGAACTGATTGCCCTCTCTCACTCATACTGCAGTGTGATGGACCTGGATGGTGGCCTGCTGGAGTCTGCCTGAAAAGCTGGAAAGCGTCTGGACGGAAGAACCTGAAAAATGTGTTTAAGTTTATTGTTTTATTTCAAATAAAGACTGTTCCCAAACGTCATCTGAGAGAACCCACACACACTGTGGTAGCGAGAGAGTTCACTGCTACAAAGTGTCATTCAAAATGACTGGCAGAGACCTACACAGTGGCATTATAGCCTAGCCAACATCTGTTTACCCTGTATGGTAATTATGAGGAATGTTTAAACAGGTTATGTAAAACTGGGATGTTTTCTGTGTTGACTGCAAAATGTGTACGAAAACTATACTGGAATCAACTTTAAATGACTTTGGATTATTTATTCATGAAGAGTTTGTTTAACTGGAAAGGTCCAATTGAGAAACTGTATAATATAATGTTATAATATGATGTAATACTGTATAATATAATGTTTTTGTAAGATGTCCTTGAATGTCTTGAAAGGTGCCCATAAATAAAATGTATAATGATAATAATAATAATATATAAAAGTGGAGGGACGGATATCATAGTAAACATTTCAAAGCATAACAAACAGACACAAAATTTCAGGGGTTTGAAACAATCATGGCAATAAATACTTGTCAAAAGAAACACACATTATATCCACAAAATCCCACATATTCAATTATTGACCTACCAATATTTGTTCTGTTGATTATGTTGATTAATGTTCATTAAAACAATACTAAATGTCACAGTGATATCTCATTTTGAAACCTTCCTTATTAGGAAAATGCATCCATGTATTTGTTTAAGATAAACATATATTGAATAATTTCAAGAGTGATGATAGAGAGGAAAAAAAACATGTGAATGGTAACAAGCCAACACACAAGACGAGGACGAGGAGGAACGTGTGGAGAATGTGAAGATGATGGGCACAGAAATGTAGAATTCCATCCTGGGAAAAGTAAAGTGAATTGTCAAGACCATTTCAGGTCTGAGATTCTGATCTGTCATATTGAAATTCATTGCACAGTGTGACAAAAGTCACAGTATAGTAATGGTACCAGGCAACTTATTCAATCAGACATGACTCAGAGTTTTTTTTAAACTTTCCTGGGCTGATTCTAAAATCTGTGTCATCAGGTGGGGCGCTGGTAATGTGAAGTGCACCAAAGCTTGGAAATCTGCTCTTTATCCCTCAAAAACCAATAACAATATTAAAAATACTTAATAATGGCAACTTTTGAAGACATTTATTTAGTGTTACACATTATACAAAATAAAATAAAGGTATACAATTCAAATTATTTTTAAAGAAATGTATCCCAGATTTTATTCCCATATGTAAAATGTTTCAAGAGGACAGAACAACTTCATATTTAAAAGAATCTCTTATTGGATCATAAGGCTTAAAAAATATGTTTGTGTTTGTTACCGCTTGTTTTGGAACTCGGTACAGCATCCGACAAAGAATATCCCCAATAAATAAGAATTACCAGTTTGTGAGTTAGATTCTCTATGTCTATTTCTAAGCCTTAAGGTATGCCAGGTTTTTATAGGATGGGAGAGGAGAAGAGTGGTAAAAGAGGAGCAAGATGGAGGTCAGGCATCAGTCAGGGGCCACATCAGGAGGCCTGAGCCATACTATTGGATCGTCGCCCCCTGAGGTTCAAAGTTATATTACAGGAAAGGATGGACTGGGGCTAGCTGGTTACCATGCTAACAGTAGCTATCTTTGACATAATGCCATATCTGTTATTTCTTTGCATGTTGATAATTTCGGTGAATATTTGAATATGTTAAACTAGAATACTTATATATTGTATCTTGACAGTCTCCAAAATGAAAGTTGTGACTCCAACAACATGAGAAACAATACTTTTTAAATGATACTTTTTAGTCAAATGTATACTGTAGTGATAAACCTTGCATAGAGTACTGGTATCCATTTAGATATTCATTTAGATCAAGCCACAGGGGCTGAACCCTAACTCAGAATATGAGATGAATATAAAAAGTGTATATTCCTGGATCTTAGTATTTTAATGACTTTGCTGTAAGGAATCAAATTAAAACGTACCAAAAAAGAGGAAAATATCTACAAATATGACACTGAGTAGTTAGTTATTTAGTCACATGGACAACCAATTCAAAACAACCATCCAGGCTCACATTTACACCTATGGCCAATTTATGGTGTGTTCACACCGAACGAGAAACAAATTTTTCACATGGCGGGATTACATACAAAGCACCGGGTGATGCAGATGGTGCCAACGAATTCAAGCTTTTCGCATCTTTACGGAAGTTGAAAATGTGCGACTTTGCAGAGAAATTTGCGTGATGCTGCCCATCAGCTTTGAGATTCTACGTGTCACCTATATAATGCATGTTTTTGGACTGTGGGAGGAAGCCGGAGCACTCGAAAGGAACCCACGCAGACAGCATACAAACTCCACACGGAGGGGCCCCAGGTCTGGATCCGAACCAAGAACCACTTTGCTGTGAGGCAAACCCCTGCACCACCATGATACTGGATCATACTGTTTTTAATGACTTCTCTGTATGGAATCAAGTTAAAAACACACCAACAAAGTGGATAATATATATATGCAAAGGTGATATAGTTATTTGGCTGTAACCCACTGACACATCTGGCCTGTTTTAGAAGTATAATACAGATATACTAGAAAGATTTTACAATATCCTGTAAATCATGTCAAACTTGAGCTAAATGTAATTGGAAATTGTATTATTGCATGTACAATAGTGTGTATAATTTTATTCTAAAAATACATTTGATATCGGTGTTAACCATACTGAAGGCAGTCTAATTAATCAAAATACTCTGTAATAATGGAAATGAAATATCCTTAAATTAATTCCAACACTGTTGCTCAGTCTTATGGAATATTATTTAAAACGTATTTCTAATGTTTATTGAAAACTTGATTGTTTCTGTAAAATAAAAAAAATGTTTTCATTTATTAATGCAGCATTACCAATTCTAAATAAGAAACAGTTTTGACGCGTAACCGTGTGAAATAAAGTCGTTTAAAATGTAGGCGTAAACATTTTCCGGCAAAAAGCCGAAGCCATATTTGAAACGGTCCATGCTTGGCTGGACTGAGTTTAAGGAAGCTTGTCTGCCCGGTGTGCCATATTAACGTGTGATCCTGTTAACTGGTGAGGTTTCCAGATGTCTGGCGGTAGGCGTGGCTTCAGAGTCGCCTTTCTACTAAGCAGGAAATACAACCCGATTCCTCTGCTCATTCAATGCTCATTCAATGCTCATCCCTTGTATATTTATGTATTAATCTACGTATATATGTCTTTACATCAGCGTCTTGCACACATCATCGGAATGATCCAACCTGCAGAATATCGTAAGTTTATTAACGCGGGCGCTGCAGAGAATGAGACGTATGTGACTGCGTCTGTGCATGTAGCTGCAAACATCAATAAAACGTCTAAATGTTCATGTTGTGGGTCTGGTATTTGTGCCAAACATGTTGCAGTGTGTTAGTGTTTACATACAGCCTATAAGGAAATACTCGGAGGTATTTATTTACGTCCAGTTTGAATGGAGTGAGGTCATCGCTGTTAGTGAGGTACACCCAGATTATGTTGTGATGCATCGATCATGCTTGATTTTCCACTCTTTCGTCAAATGTTCACAAACGGTTCCCCGTCGTCAACCTTATATTTGTTTCATAGATGGTTATTAATCTGACATGAAGTCCATTTGTGAACTGTTACTGTTATATATTGTGTTCGTGGATCATAGAGTCTGAGAGCAGGTTTACTCTCGGCTCCAACACAGCATGGAGTTAGCGGTGGGAAAGTGCGATACGATGAGATTATTTAGACTTTAACATCTGTTTCTAACAATGATCATGGGTCATAGTGTGCTATAGAATATCGTCTGAGTGAGATAAATGTCCATAGACTTCACTTTCATTCACGTCAAACACTACTTAACCCGTCTTACAAATATATACATTTAATATGTCTCAGTATTTTACTTTTACTTTTTTACGTTCCAAATCAGTTGGAATGAACATCCTTATACTCTTGTCAGAACATGTTATATCAGCATCAACATAATTATTAAGCAGGGCCGTCGATGTTGGGTAGTAACTACTGTGAAGTACGTTTGGTTACCCACGCACAGGTGTATTTCTGTGGCTGGGCGGTAGTCTTTCAAATTAATTTACATGTCACCACTTTGTGGAGTTTTGAGTAGGTTGGAGAGAAATACAACCCGATTGAAGCGTGTGAGGGAAACACAGGTATTTATTTACATCCCGTTTGAACGCAGTCTGGAAGCTGTTAGTGAGGTAAACCCAGATTAATTTGTGAAGCATCGATCATGCTCGTTCACAAAATGTTCCCCGTCGTCAGCCTGACATTTGTTTCATATGGTTATTAACCTGACATAAAGTCCATTTGTGAGCTGCAGGTGTGCAGCTTCACTCAGCTCCAGCACAGTGTGATTTAAGTCTACTTACATTTATCTCACTGATGACGATATCCTACATCGTTTCGACATTTAACGTGAACTTTACTCATGTGCAAATATAGACATGTATATATGTAACATTGTAGTATAAATACAACAAACAATCACGTTCAAAAACATTTGGAAAACTGCTTTTAACATTTTATGGATGTTATTTCAGCAATCTTGCAACATAATAAAAAAGGATGGTTGATGTAAGTATTGAGGTGGGGGTTATCAATCAAAGTTACATGTGTGGACTTGTGAGTCCATTAGATTTGATTGTTAGGAGGCAAACTTGTGACAGTCACGTTTTCAGTCACTTTCATGACAAAAGCCTGAAGTGTGCAAGAAAAGTGTTTATTACTGGCTGTAATTCATACCAATCATTTAGATCCACTTAAATCAAACCCTTAACACAAACTACATTCCAGCTGTGGTGTAAAAATAGCCTACACATGTCAACACAGTAGGAAAATGAATTGGGACCTATATGTAGGCCTAATGCAAGCTATATGTCGTCTTGCTAAGTTGCTCACTTGACCCATAATGGAAGGAAAACAAACAATAATGGTCAGTAATCAAGACTTTATTCAAACATTACACCCTCTACAAACATAGTCCCCTTCTGTGGAGGGACAGCCAACACAGACTGTGTGGTACCACAGACTGCAGGTGGTACATTCAATCTGAAAGAGAAAAAAGGTAAAAGATATCAGACTAATGTCAAACATTTTGTCAGGTTCACATAAGTCATCCAGAGAAGGGTCATAATTAAGACGTCAATTCTTCAGACAGATTCAGAGTTTAAGTCTTAGCTGTGGTCCTTCATGTGTAGAGTCAGTATGTCCTTGAGTTCCTTCAGCTGCACCAGTGTCCCCGGAAAGTGCAAAGACATGCAAGTTTAGGTGAATTAACAAATACATTTTAAATAGATGTGTAATTGTGCCAGTTCACCCAGTGTTTAAGCGAACTATCCCAGGTGGATTCCAGTCTTCCAGCCAAATGTCAGTCAGCAGTTGAGTTAGTCTTCTTACCCACTCATCAGTGTCTGCCCCTGAACTCTCCTCCCCACAAGCTCGACATAGCTGGGACAGATCATCTGAAATAATGACATATGCATGAGTGCAGTCTCATGTCAATAAAGACATCCAAGATTCCCTGGTAGAGTATTGCATACCTGAGTCATTCACCAGGGTCACAGCTATGTCCAGCCTCACTTGGGCAACACCCTCCTGGTCAACTGGGTACTGGACTGTGTCCTTTTGCAGGATCTGCTCTGCAAGCTAAAATGGTTTCAATTAAGCATAATCATGATGAGTTTTACAATGATGTATGGCCAAAGTGATCATGTCATTGTTACCTTGCACACAAACACCCCACATGATGTTAGGTCCTGCTGTTTTGGGTGGGCTGTCGTGGAGCATGTCCACTTCCCAACAGCAGGACAGTATCTTCTGACCAGAGCTCTACACAGAACGGATCGATCAGTGTATCAGTTTGGCCTCAGACAAAGTGAGATCCTTTTTCAATATAATTATCCTAACATTAATGCACAAGTATAGGCTTGTCAGCCTCAGTAAACAGGAGAAAATTCTGTTACTCCCTCAATATTCTAAGTGCATGAACACATCAGTGTGATAACAGAGACTTCAGTCACCTCGTTACATCCCTGCAGTGATCGATTTGTGCCTGTGTGGCGCCAAAGGGATCCAGGTACAAGGACCTCTTCTCCTTCAGATACATGATCTGTGGGAATACAATTAGATATGTGACCCAACCCTTCTACACCAGATGTTGTCATGGTGTCTGTTGGAATCTGTTCACACTTATTACTTACAATGAGTGTCCAGTGTCCCTGGTGGCAAACTGCTCCAGCTGCCACATCATGTTTTAAGAGGTTGAGCTAAAATATACAAAACACATTTTAACGAACATTTCAAATTATGGGATATCATTATATTGGAAAGGTGAAACATCCCACTCACCCTTCTGTAGAGTTTCTGGGAGCCCTGCCATACCTGGGTCATGGTGTAGGCATCAATTATGCCAGTACCTGTTCTCCTTCCCACTATTGCCAGGTAGCCATTCACAATCTAGGAGTAAAAGAGTGACAGGTGATCTTAGTGTCTGAAAGAGAAATATCAAACCATTAATGTTTAATACAAACAAGAGTCATCAGAATATGACATATCCTTTGTTACTTCAGTCAGTCAACAGTAGTTAATATAGATAGAGATAGATTGATCCGTTATTGATCCTTTACAGGACATTGTTCTGTCGCAGTAGCTACATTCAGGTCAACAAAAGGGAAGAATAAGCACAAGATAAAATAAGGTGATGAGAAGAAGAAAAATAATAATATGTGATGGAGAAGAGGACCAACCTTCAGAGTCACCTTAAATCATGCCATGGAAAGGTCAATAAATAGGAAATGGAGAGTCACAAATGTCACAAAGCACGACTACTTATCGTGGTTACTTTATCCTAAGTTTGGTAAAACTCGTAGGTATACGTTTCAAGATATGCGCAGGACAAAACAGACTAATATATCCCCTGTCATTTTTATCGTGGGGTGGGGAAGTACCTCAGTCTCCAATTGCATCCCTGGGGCCAGGTCCTTAAAGTTCTCTGAATAGATCTTATATGGCCCTATTTTGGACCACAGAGTGTTTGTCCTCCCTCCCGCCCAAATGTCTCTGATCACTGCAAGAAAAATATGAAAGTTATTCAAGAAAAGCACAACTCAAGGGTACATTCTGGAAGTTTACTCACAAGTTTCTGCATTGTTCAAGGGTTTGAGGGCGTCATGGCAGGTGGATGTAATCCCCTGTGGTTGGGGTGCAGATTGTGTGTGTGTGTGTGTCTGTGATGGACCAGCCAGAGGAGAAGGATTCAACAGTTTTTGCAGCTTTGCAGGAATCCTCTCCTCTGGCTGGACATAATGCTTCAAGTGGTCAATGTTGATTTTTCTTTTTCTTTTCCCCTTGCATGACTCAAGGTCAGCACTCTTGCCGTCAAGTTCAATGATTTTCAGGGGTCCCAGCATGTCTGCCTCCAATTTGCCTCCCTGTCTCTGCTCCTGCCGCACATTTTTCAGGAGGACAAGGTCCCCCACTTGAAAGTGGTCCTCCTGGCCTGTCTCCTGTTTCCTCTTCCGCACCTTTTCTGTGCTTCTTTTCATGTTCCGTTTCACCTCCTCGTATGTTGACCCCTGCTTCTCCAGGCCTGGACACACCTCCTCCGACAGGAGCAGGCTGCTGACTCTATTCTCTGTGACCTGACACAAATCAATTAGTAAGAGGAGGATATAGAGAGAAAGAATATAGACAAAGATGACAACATAATAATAACTCACTTGGTACTCTTGTGGCACCTCTGAGGGATATCTTGCCTCCCTCCCAAACATGAGATAATATGGGCTGTATTTCGTGGTCAGCTGCTTCTTTGTCCTCAGCGCAAACATGGTGGACTGCAGGAAATGGTCCCAGCGCTGAGGATGATCAGCCACCACTTTGTTCAGGCACCTAAAACATTAAAATGCAAATACAGACATGTCAAAGAAGACAAATGGGTTGGCTACATATGTATAATGAAGTTGCTGTGCAAGGAGCAGCAAATCAACACATTCTTCTGTAACAGTTGAGTCAAGTATTGAAACCAGAATATACCGCTGTATCGTTCCATTTAGTTTCTCCACAAGGCCATTAGTCTGTGGATGGTAGGGAGAGCAGAGGCTCCTCTTGATATTAAGCCTCTCACACAACTCATAGTTGACCTTAAAATGATTAGTTGGACAAACATGAAATAAGTCAGCACAGCAATGGTTACATACTGGGACAAATGGGGCATCATTACTCTACCTTGTTGCAGAACTCTGAGCCCTGGTCTGTTAGCAGTCTTTTAGGTGCACCAAATTTGTAAAAGAATTCAAGAATACAATTTGTCACCTCAACTGCAGTTTTACTCTTGAGTGGGTAGGCCTCTGCCCATTTGGTGAAATAATCAACCATGACACAGATGTACTGGTTGCCACCATTTGTTACTGTGAGTTTACCCACCAGATCCATCCCAACCAGTTCGAGAGGCTCTGTTACCTGAGGGACGAAGAAACAGAAGAGAATGAAATCACTGATGTTTTTAAACACAGACAGTGTTTGAACACAGACAGTGTTTGAACACAGACAGTGTTTGAACACAGACAGTGTTTTCCATTTACCTCTATGGGATTGTACTGTTTCTTTTCCTTCAGAACTGCCCTCTTGCTCTGGCATTGTGGACACTGAGTAACCTAAAAGAGACACATATCCAAACATATGACGATAACTGCAGCATTACTTTAGTGTTCCATCCACAGACAGGCTTTCAACATTTACAAAAACAATATATACTCCCCACTGCTCCATGACGGGGATGTGTGGAAAGTGAATGAAAAGATGTCCATTGAATATGTGTGAAGACCAGTCTGAATGTGTATCCACCTGAACAGTTTGAAGATATCCACTCACCCACTTTCGAATGTCCTCCTCCATTCCAGGCCAGTAGTACCGGGTGATTATTGCGTTGTGGGTTTTCTCCACTCCGCAATGCCCACCAAAGTGACTGCAGTGAAACTCCTCAAAGACTGCGTTAGTCTCCTCTGCAGTCGTCAGAACTTTGGCCTGGTGTTCTGACCTGTTCTTTTTGCGCCTGCAGATGTAATACAGGGCACCATCTGTGAATTAAATGTCATATACAGTACATTAGGTTTATTGGCAGTTGGACCATAGCAAATTATCTTTGTTTTAAGGTCCACATGGCATGTGCCCTTACCCTTTATCCTGAAGGAGTCGGCTCTTCTCCTGATGACATACCTCTGCTTGTAGGTCAAACCTTCAGGATACTGGTTATGGATTTTGAAATCCAGCAACTCTCGAACAATTGTTGGATCCATTATTTGTGACACCTGTCTCTCCCTAACTACCTTCACCTGTCTTTCCTATCTACTCCTCCTTTCTAAGCCCACCTGTCTCCCTCCTTCACCTCACCTCTTCTCTCACGCACCAACAAACAAATACAACACAATACAATACCAGTCTCTCTCAGATACAAACCTCAATACTCACTCACAAGGACAACCACTCTGTCACAGTCAAAGCTCAGTCACACTCTATCACTCACTATAACTGTATTCTCACTATCTAATCGCTGTGTAATTCGCTGTGTAATCTCTCTCTAACCTCCTCAATAACTCTGAAAGCTGTGACTTGTAAATGTAACTTATATAGAGGACCCCACCCCACCCTCAGCCCTAGATTCTTTGCACCTGTGGATAATTTACCAAATTAATTCCCCACTCTCAGACATCATCCTCCTCCCCCAAATGCTTTTAGTTTCTACAGGTGCATTCAATTTGTAGACCTATTTGCAAAATAGGTTACATTGTATTTAAAGTGGATAAAGGTGTTGTAGAATATCATTGTGTTGAATGACAAACATTAGATAGTATAAATGAATTAATAAGAATTAATAACATTATTATTATAAATTATATTAATTAAAAGGATGTTCATTCCAACTGATTTGGGATGTAAACAAGTAAAACGTAAATAAATACCTGTGTTTCCCTCACACGCTTCAATCGGGTTGTATTTCTCTCCAACCTACTCAAAACTCCACAAAGTGGTGACATGTAAATTAATTTGAAAGACTACCGCCCAGCCACAGAAATACACCTGTGCGTGGGTAACCAAACGTACTTCACAGTAGTTACTACCCAACATCGACGGCCCTGCTTAATAATTATGTTGATGCTGATATAACATGTTCTGACAAGAGTATAAGGATGTTCATTCCAACTGATTTGGAACGTAAAAAAGTAAAAGTAAAATACTGAGACATATTAAATGTATATATTTGTAAGACGGGTTAAGTAGTGTTTGACGTGAATGAAAGTGAAGTCTATGGACATTTATCTCACTCAGACGATATTCTATAGCACACTATGACCCATGATCATTGTTAGAAACAGATGTTAAAGTCTAAATAATCTCATCGTATCGCACTTTCCCACCGCTAACTCCATGCTGTGTTGGAGCCGAGAGTAAACCTGCTCTCAGACTCTATGATCCACGAACACAATATATAACAGTAACAGTTCACAAATGGACTTCATGTCAGATTAATAACCATCTATGAAACAAATATAAGGTTGACGACGGGGAACCGTTTGTGAACATTTGACGAAAGAGTGGAAAATCAAGCATGATCGATGCATCACAACATAATCTGGGTGTACCTCACTAACAGCGATGACCTCACTCCATTCAAACTGGACGTAAATAAATACCTCCGAGTATTTCCTTATAGGCTGTATGTAAACACTAACACACTGCAACATGTTTGGCACAAATACCAGACCCACAACATGAACATTTAGACGTTTTATTGATGTTTGCAGCTACATGCACAGACGCAGTCACATACGTCTCATTCTCTGCAGCGCCCGCGTTAATAAACTTACGATATTCTGCAGGTTGGATCATTCCGATGATGTGTGCAAGACGCTGATGTAAAGACATATATACGTAGATTAATACATAAATATACAAGGGATGAGCATTGAATGAGCATTGAATGAGCAGAGGAATCGGGTTGTATTTCCTGCTTAGTAGAAAGGCGACTCTGAAGCCACGCCTACCGCCAGACATCTGGAAACCTCACCAGTTAACAGGATCACACGTTAATATGGCACACCGGCAGTCGGAGCGGAGGGGGACTCGACGGCGTGAGCTTCAGGCGGCGGTGTGTGAGCTGGTGACGGACACTGACATATCTCCACGACGGCCTGTCCTGATATCCGAAATCAACGCAGCAATAAACACAATCCTACAGTATCGACCGTCTTGTGCCTTACCCAGGTGAGTTAAACTTGCGCCCCGTGTCTTGTAGGTTGCAGCTGGGTGGAAATAGCCGAGGCTAGGAGGGTAAAGCTGTGGCTCAATACAAAGGCTTTCTCTGCCGGAGAAAATGCCGGGCTGCAGCAGCCAGGAGGCCCGCCTGTGCCTTTCAAGTCGCCGACCAGCCTCGGTTATCACTCCAATGTTTCGCCATATCTCTTCCATCTCGCTCAGAAATGAAACCAAACTGATTTATTTTTGTAGCTGTGATGGATATTACCCACCTTTAGCTTCGTTAGTGGCCGAATACCGTGGGCTCTGACAGCCTGGCCGTATCCAAGAAACATGGTTGCGCTGCGGTGTCTCCTAACGCTGCACGCCGGGCATCGGTGCAGTCCGTGCCGCTAGAGGCTCACGGGGACAGCCGGGGTTGCAACCAGGAAAGCGATGGGAGGATAATCGACACGTTTGGTTGTGTAATATTGAAATGCTTCACTTTATTGTTGGCATGACCTGTAAAACTTTCTTTGTACACTTGATATGTCAGACAAAGTTGCCATGTATACGACTACGTTATGATACGGCTTTTATGTGCTTCTCGGTATTTTTAAGCGGAGCGTCGTTCGTGATCCCTCCCAATTTCCTGTAGCTTAGTCGCACTTTTCTATCAGGTTCCGCACTTAATGACCACTGGGAGGATAGTTAAGAGTTGGGCATATTGTCTGTTGATGTCAGGCTGTAGTCGGGTCGATCAGTCACCCTGCAGCCCGCATTACTGAGCTGGATTTACATGGGGTCGGCGGGCTAACGGAGGCTCCAGCGTGGACCCTCGACTGGGTTAATGTCCGAAAAGCATGCGTGTTCATGGTGGCACCAAAGTGGCGGTTCCCCGGTTTAGCTATGGACGTCATTCACCGGGCAGTTTTCATTGTCGTTCAGGTTTATCATTTCCCATCTAATGTCTATGGAGTCCGGCAGGTACATGGTGTAACCTTGCAGATTAATTTTCAAGAATTGTGTTTTCATCATGCAACAGAGCACAAATAATTTACAGTCATCAAAAATACAATTAACTCAGGGCCGTTGCTAGACATAAAGAGCTACTGGGGCAACCCTTCCCACCTCAAGGCCATTGTTGGCAGCTTATTTACCCAGCTGTTCGGATCAAAAACAACCCAATTTGGGTGTTTTCCACCAGCGCTTTTTTAGAGTGTATAGCCTCAGCAAATTCATATAATCTGTTTTGTTTTTACATTTGCCAAGCCTGCAAATAGAATAGCCATTGCATTTGAAATATGGTGCCATTCCCTTCAAAAATAATAGTCTGTATTTCAAATTATCTCTACACTCATCAGCTACATTTAAAATTCAGTTTGCACAATGAAGCAAAAGTATAATAATCCAATACTTTGGCACCTGTCTGTCATATCATTATATGCTATTCTTTCTGCATAAGGAGCACTTTTAATTTTCACAATTTAACTACATTTTGCTGATAATACTTGTTTACTTTTCTGCACAGCTTGTTATACAATATGTGTAAATTCGAACATTGCGACTCTGCTTACATAAAAGATTTCAATACATTTCTTATCAGTTATTGAACTCCAGTGGCCCAGCCCAGCCATTTCATTTAGTATTTATTCTGTATTGCATTACTTTAGCAGGATGTGTGTGCAGTCGAAGCTGTCTGTCCAGGAGGGCTTAAACAACCACAATATCTTCTACCAGCAATGCGTTGGGGCCTAAATGATGTAATTCAAGAGAGTAATTGATCTAATTTGTGCACACATGTAATCCAAAATGTATTTCTTGAACCTTCTGGGCTCATGAGAAACTATTTGTGCATTTAAGTAGGTTTCATTGAAATCAAGACTGGCATACAAACTGCCAAGGGGCCACAGATAATCAGGGGCCCTGAAACCACCAATGTGTTGCAGTTATTTTGTGGTAATTTGATTAATTGCACATTTGTTCTGTTATTTGCACTAAATTTAACAAGAAGGTGACGCCTGCCTATAACTTTTAATACTCCATGTAAACCATGTCAACCTAGTGCATGATTAAAATAAAACTAATGTACTTCAAGTAACTATAGAATAGGATCCCACAAATTATTTTAGCCCCATGGTCCATTAGCAGGCTAATCTGGCCAAGAGCTTCCCTGTATCTTTGGCGTGCAAAATCTAAGTTTTGCAACTGTGTGAAAGACCTGAGGTTATTTGGCATAATTTCTAAGAGCTGTAACGATGTCGTGTCTCCCCCTCAGTGTTACAGAATGGGCCTGAGCACTTCATGCTATGATTTCATTGTAAAAAACCAGCATCACTGCCACCTTTTAGCTTTGATGAGGTGTGCAGTTCTGGTGTATAACCAAGAATCACTTTTATGTCCTTGACTTGAAGTCACTGATTGAGCAATTATGTGGGATCAATGGGAACTGACTGACAACTGATGAAAGCCAGCCACAGGAACGCTTTCACCGTGACGAACCTGCAGGCATCGGACTATAAGCACAGTCATCTTACGTCTCACTATTCAGAACTCCTGCACACCTATGTGCAAAGAAAATGTCCCTGAACCATGCCACTCCATTTATTTTTACATAATAACATGCCGCCTGCAATAAGTACTGCAGAGTGGCCTCATGGAGAGCAAGTACAGGACGGTATTAGAGCACTGATGATGTCTATTCTGCAGAATATTCAGGATGTGTTGATGTGTGCAAGGATATTTGTGTTGAATTGAAGTCTTTGTCAGTATTGACCATTCATAGAGACTGTATAGGGTCAGAGAAGCAGCATATAGTTGGTGACTTAGTGGAAGCTGACCATATATATAGTATGTATTTAATGAAATGCACCCATGGAGGGGGATCCTGAGTATTTCATGTTTCTTCGAATTTGACAGAAAGAAAACAAAGCTCATTAAAACTGTACGTCTTTACATTGTTCCAACAATCACCCACTGTGGTTTGGTTGAAATAAACCCTTAATTCATGGAGTAAGTTGTGAAAATATCCTGTCCCTGGCCTATGGGTGGTACTGGTTTAGCTGGTTGAACCAGAGCCAGTCTTCATAGGAAGACCATTAATTTAGCAAAATAGAATAAGCTGATACATTCCTCAAATGTCCCTGGAGTAAATTGTCAATTTGGACATGGTTATTCAATTTTATGGGATGGATCAGTTTCTAATTATACAGTTGATTCACAGTTCTTATAAATGTTTCCGATGTGGGGAAAGAGAGTGAATATTAATGAATGCCCTCAGGATAATTTGATTGATGAATCACACAAAATTTACAACTTAAAAATGTTATTATCTCTGTAGTTTAACTTGCCTTTCACCCTTCTCTGCTCTCTTCTCAGATTGAACAATGTGATTGTGACGGGAGGCAGCTGCACTCCAATGGTCGAGGACCTCACCGCTATTCACTAGAATGTACTTAATGAATGTACCTCCTGTCGCAGCGACGCATACAGAATGGAGAACATGTGGTCCGCACAGGGGCTATAGCCTTCCGAACTTCTTCAATGACTCTGACACCGAGTTGTCCACCAGAGGCACACCTATCTCAGACAAGGTCCAGATGATCATAGAGAGCCTTAGGAGCTCCCAGTCCTCGCTCGAGATGGGCGACGAGATCGAGGGAAATTCGCTGTCGGGACAAGAAGGTCATCCTCAAGTCTGCAAGGTCGCAGTGGGTTCTTATGTGGGAGCCAAGTCCAAAGCTAAAGGTCCAGCTGAAAACCAACAGGCAGATGTTTCCTCCCCAAACAATAAGAGCAGTGACTCTGACAGTGATGATTCTGTGGACAGAGGAATTGAAGAGGCAATACTGGAATACCTTAAAGAAAAGGATGATCACAAACGCAAGGCAGAACCGTGCTTCACCTTTCTACAATCATCCAAAATTTCCAGGAAAACCCCACCTATTCCTGAGGTTTCCAAACAGAATTCCGATAGCAATGCCAGCAACCAGTTTCCAAAAAGTGTCAAAGCGGAAACTCCCCCAACCCCGGCTGTTGTACCTATAAAAAAGTACATCAAAAACAAAGAGTCCCTAAATGACAACACCGTTAAGAAATTGGATTCAAATAAAATGACAGCAACCAAGGGTTTAGTCTTGTCATCAGAGCAGACAAAAAGCTCCTCTAAAACGGTTAGCCCCGTCAACAAAATGAAGTGTCCGGCCACAGTTAAGGTGGAGGATGACTCAAATGATTCCAGCAGCGATGACGGCATCGAGGAGGCCATTCAAAGATACCAGTTAGAGAAAAAGGAGCAGGAGAACAAAAGAGAAACTATCAATCCGCATGCATTCGAAGAGGAGTCTGACTCCACCAGCGATGACGGGATTGAAGAAGCTATTCGCTGCTACCAGCTCGAGCAACTCAAGGAGAAGAGTGTCCTGAAACCATTCTTGCACAAGCAAAAACCCTTTAGTAAACCATTAATACACACTGTTGGAAATGCAAGCATGGAAAACTCAATGAAACATAAACTGAGAAAGAAAAAGACCAAAACAGAGAAAGAAGTGAAATCTGTTCAACCGCCTCACTCATCTATTTTCATACCCAAGAATACACTTTCAGACGGCTCGATTAGTAAAGGAAATGGGTATCATTTGTTTAAAGATGAGGATTGTATGGAGCAACCTCCCCCTGCTCCTCCCCCGCCAAAGGTAAATACAACAGCAGAGCTCATGTGTGCTGAAGCAATACTGGACATTTCAAAAACTGTTATGCCAGGGGCCTTCCATCATAGTGTTGACCTTAGCAGTGGTGCCCCCACAGAATCCTCATTGCAATCTTTGCCTCCTGGCAAATGTCCAGCTGAAGAAAGTGATGGCAGCTCCGTTGATAGTGAAGATGGGATAGAGCAAGAAATCAGGAAATTTCTCGAGCAGAAGGCCCAAATGCATAAACAGCCGCCGAGCTCTGCTACAAGTCAAGAGCCTCAGAGTGAAAATGACCCAGAGAAAATGAAAACAAAACAAGTTGCAATCCAAAAGAAACCGCCAAGATTGTCTTTGACACAAAGAAGAAAACAGAGAGAGGAAAACTGTAGCATTTCCAACAAGTCAGGGACAGACACCATTGTTAAAGAAACAGCCCATAATCCTTTACCCGAAGATGGAAAGGAATCGAACCCAGCAGCCTTTTCCCAGAGAAGTCAAACACACCCAGTAGCTGGATTACACAAGACGGAGCAAAGTGGAGACAAAAGCAGCTCACTTGACAGCGATGAGGATTTAGACACCGCTATAAAAGACCTTCTCAAGACAAAAAAGAAGTCAAAGAAAAAAACCAGAGACTTAAAGCGGAAATCGAGGAAGCACCTCAAGGATGAAGAACAAATGCCGGAAGATGCTTTACAAACCAAAAAGTTCAAACCCGATCCTGTTTCCAAGCGCAGTGCTTTGAAAAAAGTACAGAAAGGTAAGGATGACCCGAAAGACAAGTCTGGATTGAGTAAAACGAGTGTTTCACAAGATAAACAAACTAACACGAGTGAAGAGCATGATATGCATGAAGTTGAGACAGGAAAATTGAAAGCAACTGAGAGTGAAGGTGACCCGTTGCTGCACAAGGAAGACAGCAGTTCAGTAGACAGCGATGATAGCATCGAGCAAGAGATTAGAAAGTTTCTGGCTGAAAAGGCCAAAGTTTCCACTGCAGAGAAAGGTAAAGATGGAGACGTATCGAGTAACGGTACCCCCAAACTTTGTACCCCACTAGAAGTTGAAGACATCAAACAGGAAAATCAGCTGGCTGAAATTCCAAGAAAAAGTATCAGTCCCCTCTCTGGACCACCTATTCTTCCAATACCACAGAGTTTGCCACCAGTCATCTCTACTGTCTGCGCACAATCACCCCTGACCTCAGTCCAGTCCGGCAGCCCCAGTGTTTTGGAGCCAGCCGATGGGGCAGGGGCTGCGAGAACTGAGCAAAGGAGGCCCAGCGCTGGGAAAGGCAACGTTCAGGATGTGACCCCACAGATGGAGAGAGTTCGGCCAGTCTTGAGTCCTAATATTTCTCATTCCCACTCAGAGTCGATCAAGTGGCGCCAGAGCCTTGGACTCCCCGTCACTGGCACGAGGACTCTCAGTCGAACTCCATTCCATGTCACCTCATCTAAAATCAGGGAGACTGCAACAGCAACTCCGAAACTTCAAAGTGCAGTCATCACACCAAAATCACAGACCCCATTTACTGCTTGGTCCTCTGCAAGGACCAGCAGAGCGCCTCTCCCGTGCTCTGCGGAAACAACTGTAAATACCACATTCAGATCTCCTGGTTTAAATCTTTTATCTAGTGCCAGGCAGCATCCAAGGATGTCCTTTACACAGAGCCTCACGCTTGGCGGCAGGTCACAGTGCCCTGTTGAGGGAGAGAGAGAGAGTAGGGTGCACATGCCCAAGGACAAGAGCGTGTTTGTCGAGCTGGAATCTAATCGGACCAATCACGTCCAGGTTCAAAGCAGTGAACGGAGCCAGGGAAAGGAGAGAGTGGACTTGGACTTGCTAAGGGAGAGGACAAGAGACGGCGAGAGCTTGAAGATAGATGAAAAACAAGTATATCTAGAAAGAACAGATGAAGAATTTATTGATGAGGCAGAATGTGAGTCAGGCAACAGAAGAAATCCAGAGAAGCAGCAGGGCTTTTCCACATTGTAAGTATTTTCTCTAGCCACTATGTCCTATAGCATCATAATCCAATTTAAAGTGAGTTAATTTCTGGATTGTGCCCTGCTATTAAACAGTGTAGGTTATGATAAAGCTCATTCAATTATAGGGAATGGTTGTTAATATGATAAATCAATCATTTTCTAATGTGTTTGTACATTTATACAGCTATGTAACACAATTGCACCATCATGAAAACTCTTTTTTTTTGTGCTCTGAGGTTCATTTGTGTCGCCAAACTTTTGAAAAGCAATACAGTGACATATTGATACAAGGGGCAGACTGCATGAGTAGAATACTTTCTTGCAGAAAATGCTGTTGTCCTAAATATTTTTCACATTTTATGTATAAAGAAAGAAAAATAAGAAGGGAATCTGACAAAAAAAAATATTTACGGTTAAGTCCAAATGCTTAAGATTTCATTATATCTTTTTAATGCACCAGTGGGGCAACACAATGAAGGCAAAAATACACGCTGTTATTACATGTACATGCTTGTATTATATTATTTACGTGCGATATGTAGATTTACTTTTATGTGCAAAAGTTAAAAAGTCTATATTGTTAATATTGGTGTGATATGGCTCCATTACTTCCCTCACTATGGATATCTCAAAGACAAAACATTGATTATATGATTAGATTATCTACCTTAAGTAAATCAAAATTAAACATTTTACAGCTTGGGGCCATTGCTGGAATGGTTAGCGAAACAGAAAAGAGACTTGTGCAGGAAAAACACTATTAGACCTGAAATAATTGATTAGTGACAGTAAATTAATAGCAACAATTGAGAGAATTGATTCTTTCAGGATTTTTTTTTCTTTAAACCAAAACTAAAAAAATTCTGATGTTCCGGCTTCTCACATGGTAAGATGTGCCGATTTTCCTTGTCTCTCATTTAAGTTTTGGTCTGATGGTCAACCAAAGAAGATATTTGGGCTCTGAGACGTTCAGATGTGCATTTTACTAATTTCTTTTTTTCTTTTGTTTCTAACTCAGAGTAAGAGATTAATTAGTTGATCAAGAAAAAATGTTGATGGATCTGTAATGAAAATAAGCATTAATAGCAGCCCTAAACGGCACTGTTGAGGAAATCTAAAAGCAGAGTGGGAAAACGTGGCAAAAATGTTCAACTTTTCTACGACATGCACTTACATTTATCAAAATATATCAAATCCTCCAAAGATATTTTTCAGTTTTCAATAAAAACATGCATTTACCTCCTCACCCTATCCCTCCTTATGCCATTACACACACTTCAGAAGCTTTAGATCTGGGAGTTTGTAATGATTATAATTCTAGAAAATTACCCTCTAAACGTACTCACCGATTGAGCATAGCCTTTCTAACTTTTGCACATTATGAGAAGGAGCCAGGGTGCACTTTTAAAACCTATTATACCCATGACCCTTTAAAGGCACCCTTTTAGAGCAATTTCAGATCACCAGTGGGTGTTGGAACGATCTTGTATCCTTTCTCAACTACCATAGAGATATTACACTACATAATCATCATAGTTTTTTCACACACAGTGCCCTTTATTCATTTTATGGTTTAAAATTTAAAGCCACTATTACAGTCTCGGACTTCTTACCTGTATGACTGAAGTGTTGTTCCAGATTCTGCAGAATCCTCATAATATAACTCCTCTCCGTCTCGCTAAACATGATATTTAGTGTGTTCATTTCTTTGTCACGTTTAGATTTTCTTGAATTTGATATGTGGGGGAAAAAAAGGCTATTTATTTTTGTTTATTAAAAAAGTTACTGAACATGCTGTGCATTGCCAGGTTTTGTAAATATTTTGTAAGAGGTGTCTCTCTTTTCTTTTACTCTTTCAGAAAAAAAAAATCTTTGCTGTGTCCTTTAAGTTCATCTGTGTAATAAAGAGTGGAATCTGAGCAACAATGGGTCTTCCTCATTAATGTATAATAATTTGCATCATGGCATCACTCTTAATAAATAATATAATACCTAAAATATTGGTTCACTTGCTTGAAGATTGAGTTTGGGATGAATTATTAGAGTATGAAGTTATTACTGGGGGAACTGGTCTGATGTGTGTCCTGTTCTGCCTTGCCCAGGTCTTTGTCCAGTGCCATTGACCCTGGCATCACCTTCAGACCTTGCATAGCTCTTACTACAGAGGAGAGAAGCATGATGTTCAACAGGAGATATCAGGCAAAAAAATGCACAAAGGTACAATAATGTAGAAACATAAGTTGTTGTGCATTTGTTTTGCCTCATCTTTTAGATGAATCTAGGTATTGAGTAACATGTTTTGCTAATCTCACTAGGGTTGTCCAGAAAGAGTGAAATATGTGTTCCACGTTGCTTGCAGGGCTTACCATTTCTCAGTAGGGTTCCTGTGCAGAACAGGACAGTGCAACATGTCAAAAGAAAACTTCAGTTCATTCCAGTTAACAGGTATGTGATTGAACCGTAATGGATTTGTGTCCAACGTGAGTAATCACAAACAAATAAAAAACAGTTAATCTTGGATGATTTTCATCTCTTTCAGGAGTAATGAAGCACCCAGCCACCATAACATAACAGAATAACACAAAAAAAATTCTTCCAACTGCAACATGCATGTAGAAATATTGTACAAGTAATCGTATTAAAATGTATTCTTGTACATGTAAGGTTTGCTGTTAGTTTAGATTATTCAGGCTAGTGGAAAGTTTTTTTTTTATGTAAGTTTACATAGATGTGGTTTTGTAAAGTTTGTGATTTATTTAAGGAGTATAAGTTGACTTTTTTTGTGTATCCAGTCAAAGACATTCCTGCTTTGCTGCAGTTTTGGACCAAAAAGTAAATCCCAGGAGAGGATGTCCTGTCACTAGTCTCAACTATTGTTTCCTGTTATTTTTTCATGTTGTTAATGAATAATTTAAGTTTACTGGTATCACTGTTTGAGTTAGTCACTGTTCTATTAAAACGTAACTTACTGGACAAGATGGGTCAATTTAAGTCATTCTTTTACCAGTCTCATCTTCATTGCAGCATTTCTCCTTATATCAGGAGTCATTGTTATCACTGATGTTGTTTTTATAGCTTTTTATAGCTGTGAGGTTCGAAATGTCGGTGAGGTTGTGTTTGTTTTAAATAAAGTTGTTTAAAAATTTTTTTTGCATTATTGGTATTGTAGTCTGTTATGGAAAAATGTCACGACACGAGAGATATTTATGGCTTTGACGACACAGCTTTACGGCATTCCATGAACTACAAGCACGCAGCCGCAGTAGGGCTGACCTTCCGTGTTACTCAAACAAGCATGGCAGCACGGGCACTCACTAAAGGTAAATTCATTTGAGTATTTTAGCGTATTGTAATATTTTGTGGCGTGCTACAGATTTGTAGAAAGGTTGTAGTATTATTTCGTTGTATACTTTTAATGCTATCCGACGAATGAACAACTTAGCTTAACGCTAACGTCGGTAGCTAGGTGGCTAGCTAGCAGTACTCTTGTAATGACGTTTGTGTCTTATTTTTAGGCCTTTTGGGGCTTCGACCCTCACGGGCCCTTACTATCGGATATTCCTGTGATGGGCATCATTATTCCACTGCAGCCTCCATGGAAGCACCTCAACCCCAAGTTGACGACATTTCAGGTGAGCTAACTAGCGAAGGCAAGACTAGCAGGAGTGTGTATGAGCCATACATGTCAACCTTTACGGAACACCCATAAGTCTGACTTGTTCTCTGCATTTCAAAGTCCTTATGGTAATTCAATAGATTTCTGAAAGGAGAATATTATTATATTGCATTAGCTCACTCTTGTAAATAGGATATTAATCTAAAGTATTCAGGAGTTGTTTGAAACCTTCTATCTCAACCATATAAATTAGCACAACGTCTTTTGCAATGGAATTGGTGACACTACTTGTTATTTCTTGCTACACTGTCTTACTATCTTGTCATAAGTCACTGTTTTGCTGAATGTTAGTTTAGCTTTTCACTAGGCTACACGACGCAACGAATGCATGGACTCACATTGAGGGTTTTAATTGGTTTTTGCAAAGTGAGACATTCTCAATAATGTCAGCTCGCACATATTTTAAACAATCGTTAAGATGCCATCGTAGACATTGCATTTCGCACACCCTTAGTCTTACAGGTGAGCTTCCAATAAGGTTGACATGAATGCAGTGTTATTCAGTGCTGATTTTCTCCTGACTTAAACCAAAATATTTTGTCCATCATGCAGAAAAAATTCTAAACCAGCCACTTGAGAAGCCTGACTTTTTCCGTGTGGCAGAGCTGTTCTCATTGAAAGACCTGTTCGACGCCAGAGTGCATCTTGGCCATAAAAAAGGTTGCAGACACAGGTTGGTATTGATTCCCACAGCTCATCTGTTTAATTAATGCTGCTTTAATGCTTTGTAAAGGGCCGCCCCTCCAAATGACTGGTAGGGGAAACACTGAATGTGATATCTATAACTCATAAACTCATAAACACATTTGGGACATCTGGGGTCTTCACCAGTAATGATCTGCAAGGTATGCACTGCACCAATGTCCTATTCTTGCTTACTCTCGGAACTTTTTGCCTTCCATCTGGACTTGTTAAGAAGAACCAGTCAAGAATATCACAGTGTTAGACCTTTGCATTTTTCTGTTAGGCTTGTTTGTACAAGTGGTCCTTGTACAAATCAGGTTGACCAAATGCTCACAGTTGTCGTTCGATGCATTTGGGACCCTGGAATGGATAAAACTCCACGTACCATAGAAGTGAACACCCTTAAAACCTGAGAGTCAGCACTTAAAACTCATCCTTATTTTTCCATCTCAGATCCAATTCAGTGGAATGAAACTACAACAACTGTAGTGTCATGCGTGCAGCACAATCCAAAACTTTGCTGCTAAACTACAGAACTCCTGTTACTCTGATGGCTAAAAGTTACACCCTATTTATCAGTCTTTCTGAGCTTCTTTATTTAATTGTGCTCTGCAAGTTTGATATGAATAATTACACCCCTAATAAGGTTCTAAGTCGTGCTACATAGATGCCCTCGACTGCCTTTACATTTAAACATCTGTGGGAAATCTTGAGTTAGTATCAACACTAGCTTTATTGCATAAGCATCTACTTGTTGTGAGCTTTTTGAGTGACTTACGATGAATCAATAAGTCAGTTTTATGCACAAGGCATTACAGTAGGTTGCTGCTACTGAACGTGCAAAGAATAAAATAAACATCATACTCAAATTTTATAAATATCAGTTTCTCATGAAAAATTTATGGCTTTAACCTCACTCTAATTCTGTTTTTGTTAGGCTTATGGAGCCTTACCTCTATGGCTGCCGTTTGGACCAAGACATAATTGATCTTGACCAGACTGTGGAGCATCTTCAGCAAGCCCTGAACTTTACCGCCCATATAGCGTATCGTGGTGGCATCATACTGTTCATCAGCCGCCGGCGTCAGTTTGGACACTTAGTGGAGAGCACTGCTAAGGATTGTGGGGAGTACGCCCATACGCGCTACTGGCAGGGCGGCCTCCTTACCAACGCCAACATCCAGTATGGCCCAGGTGTCCGCTTACCAGACCTCATCATCTTCCTCTCCACTCTCAACAATGTGTTTCAGCAGCACGTGGGAATCAGAGATGCAGCAAAGATGAACATTCCCACAGTGGGTATGGTGGACTCAAACTGCAACCCCAGCCTGGTTACGTACCCTGTGCCTGGGAACGATGACACTCCAGCTGCCATGGAGCTGTACTGTCGCTTATTCAAGATGACTATCAAGCGGGCTAAGGACAAGAGGAAACAGATGGAGCTACTGCACGGCCTGTTGGCACCCTCCACACAAAGCTCATGACATAATATTTTCTTAAATAAGAGACATTAATAATTCATCAATACAAAGACCATCTTTTGCTCCTTTTCATCATTTCATCCTTATTTGTAAAAGATCGTTCGGGACTGAGTTAAATATGGATTGTGTTAAAACTGACCTGTATTACTGCATCTTGTTTCTCTGACATATGCTCTTGTGGCTTTAACATTTTTCTAACAATAGACCCTTAAAGATGATTCATGTGTTATTGTTGCATTCACATTCATGCTCACAAGCTATAGAACATAACCTGAATAATAACTAAACCCCTTCAAATGATATCACAGTGTCATGTTTTCAACGACGTGCAGTTGTCTTGTACAGTGTACCCTTGAGATTATTTTGGATTTAGCAACTGCTTTAAACCAAATTTCAGCAATATGTGGGGGCAGATTCAGACCAAACAGATTCAGAACAATTAGTTGACTGTCAAAATAGCTGGTGAGTACTTTTTTATTTCAATCAATTAATGAACAAATTGGGGCTCTATTAGATTCCACAAAATCCTACACAGTGGACCTTTACAACAGAAAAGAAATTCACACGGTGGAGTAGTTTGTAATCATGGAGGTACAATTGTGTTACATTCTAATGTGCGTAGTAAAATGTTCTAATTGTGTGCAGCACAAAAACTAAAAGCATTTTCCCACAATTTAGTGTTTGCACGTGGGACATGAAGGATGAGCATCACTTGAAAATATCTATAAATTGACAAAGTTGAAAAGGATCAAGCATCGAGCCCATTAGTCCTGTTGTCAATGTAAACATTAAACTGCTTTTGTTGCAAAGCCAATTCTGTTTCTCTTACATTGTTTACCACCTCAACACACTTCATGTGTTCCCCTCTGACTGTTGAGTTTTTGATCATAGTGTTCTATTATATTCAGCTGTTTCTACATTCACTATCATTTATAATGGTATATTATACTATTATAGCTGAGGTCAAGTGAGAAATATAACATGTAGCTTTATTTTGATGCAAGCTCAACCCCATAAATGACAGTAAAATCATTTTTGGACATTCACTTTTTCCAAAACTATTTGGAATTGATATGTTAGCATGTAGTATCTAAAACTTTCAGTTGCTCTTCTGTACTGAATATGTGCAGCTGTAAAAAAGGTAAAATAACTTCTGGAGTACCATGTTCTCTATTGGGATTTAATGTCCTTCTAAAGAGGCATAAGCAAGCTTGAAGTTCTCTGGATCTTCCGACAAAGGTGCATTTCACTGAGGGAAGACAGAAATTATTGAAGTTGTCCATTTTAATTGCAATTCTTGTTAATTGCATATATGAGAAAAAGTTGCATTTTCAAAACTTGAAAGATAATAAATAAAATGGAACCAGGAAATTTAAAAAAAAAAAACTTTCTTAAACAATTTAAGTGCATTTTTTGACATTTTCTTCAATTTCTTAGGGAATTGTTGTTTTTTTTAAATCATCCAGATTTGCACCAACATTTAATTGGGTCTCTTCTGGCCCAGGACCCTCCACTAAGTTTCATAGAAACCCCTTCTTTAGTTTTTGTGTAATCCTGCTGACAAACATAACCTCCAACTCTCATTGGTGAATGTAATTAAAGGAGAACAATATTCGTAGGTTAATAACCTTATAATAAAATTAGACCTAAGGTGTGTTGGGCTACTTGGACACCTGAAACATTTCACTACTGTTAAGTTTTTGGTCACATGTACAGGGAATAACCATGCATGATGCTTCTGTTGACATATTTGTTTCCTCACATAGGGAGAAAGGACAGGAAGCACGGTTGAGATTTATGTCGGCGTAATAAAAACATCTCACAGCTGAGCTCCCGCATCCTCCCCTTTAAAGACGCGCAGTGATGAGCCGCTGTGTAACAGAGGCTGTTTGCTCATCGGGTGATCCACTGCCTAAACTCATGTGTCACAATTTTTGTGTCGTTTAATCTGATGAGATAACGAAGAAACTGCCTTTTACATTAATTAGATTTGCTGATCGCGGCTGGCTACTCGGGTGGAGGTCTTTAGTTCTGGACTGGAGCGGAGATTATCTGGCCCATATGGGGCTCAAATCTGAAATTTCAAGGACGCGCTCTTGATCATTTCTTCTCCAGCAAGTGATTAGTGTCGAAAAACTGGACCACGAAGCCATATTGTAAAGATCCGGTGTTGTGTTGATGTAAAATAGAAGATGATCGAATATGATGGGATATGCTACGCTTCACAATTAGATGCAGGTTTGGTTATTTACGACGCGTTTGCTGTAAGGATGTGATCGGATAGAAATCCCTGGTCTCTTACTCCGCTGCCTCCGTGATAGAGCCGCTCATGATGCCCAGGGCTTTGCGCAAACTGGCTCATTCGGTGCTGTTCTGCCCTCTGTCCAAAGGTCTGCAGGTATGCATGCATAGAATGATGTCACTCTGCTGTCCTTTGTTACTATGGCAGTGTCCTTACATGTTACCTCATGCATGTTTAACTACCAGGCATATGGGTCCAGTTCACCTGATCTTGGTTCATATGATACTTGAACACTGATTTATTGTTTATATGTATCCTGGTGAAAAGAACTATAGGCTATAGGCCTAGTGTTATTTCCAGGCATTGTTAATACACTGTGTTTAATGCTTATAAGGGATTTTTTTTTCTTCAAATTTGATTGGGTAGTTTTTGTCATATCAAAATAACAACCTGTATTTTTAACTTTAAATGATTATCCTAGTTTAATTAGTAACAAAAACAAAGAAACAACAAAAACAACACAATAAGCATCATAAGTTTCTAAGGTTTGGAGTAATCAACATTTTACCCAATCAGTAATTAGTCTGTCCCGGATCAGCATTGATAGCAGTAATCCTCCTCCTTATGGAATGGCATAACATCCGGATGATGTCATCCTGTGGGATGGCGGCTCACTCTTCAGCCCACTGCTGAGTCTGTGGAGGATGTTCATGCTGTCTCACTCGCTCACTAAACCCACCTCACTGGGTTTCAATGGGGTTTAGATCAGGGCACATCACTGGCCAGTCCACAACTGGCAGGATCCTGGTCATGTTGCCCCAGCCATGGCATTAATGCAGATGTCATTTACTGCCAAATCGTTGTTCCTTTTTATAGAGGTGGATCAGGTGGATTTTATAGATCAAGGATCAGGATAGTTACTTCATTACTTCATACCAGCTGCGGTTTATCCTGAGCTCAAGTGACCTGCTCTTCCGTCAATCCTTATGATCCAGGAGGTCTATTTTTTCTGATCAGTTGTCATGTTTTTATGACTTACTGTAACTCTCTCTTTTTCCCTCCCACCATCCTAAAGAGTCGTCTCCCAGCCATTAAGGTGAAGTACCTTCTCCTGGCATGGCTGGGCATCCTCATCGCCAGCTGGGTCATCTACATGCAGTATGCCTCTTATTCTGAGCTCTGCCGCGGGCACGTCTGCCACATGGTCATTGTGAGTATAGTCGCTGAATGCTATGGCCGCCAATTTAATGATGTCATCAGTGTGTTGGTGATCAGGAGGCGACAATAAAAACTTAGCAGTCAGAAATTGAGGTTATTGCATCATTATGGCTTCACACTAAACGCTAAAGATAGTTGACTCTAAAGATGACATTTTATCAAAATTTGTCTCATAACTTTAAAGGTGTGACAGTGGCAGCATCTACATGCCAATATGCAAATATAGTGATGGCGCCACCTGCTGGCAACAGGAAGTACGCCCTCTGTGACAACATTAAATTCCATAAGTGGAACAACATTTATGGTTGATGTAAAAATCCTGAATCTGGTATAAATATTGGATTTGCAAGAGCAGCATAGGAGACATTTGGAGGATCTATTCCTTGTGGGTAATGTAGTGCATTTCCTGTTTCCTTTTGCAGTGTGATCACTATAGAAGGGGTATAATATCTGGCTCATCCTGCAAGGCATTGTGTGATCAGAGGACTCTAACGCTGCAGCGCTGCATGTCCACCTCCTCCACACATCAGGTACAATAAAAATGCACAGAAACTTTTGGTTAAAGAAAACGCTGCCAACTAAACCCTTCCAACACTTCCCACACTTTTTTGTTTCACAAGCTTTCACGCATATTCTCTCATCACTGCTCTCACATTTCTATTCTCGTAGGTGTACAGTGGACGGTGGAAGGAGAGACCTGTTGTGATCAAGTGTGGTATTGAGGATCCAGTGAAGACTGATGGGGCTCCAGACTCTGTGCTGCGGCAGGAGATGAGCTTATTTGACAAACCTACTCGTGGAACGTCTATGGATGAATTTAAAGAGATGCTGCACAGTTTCCTCAAGGTCCTCCAATCTCACCATAACATACAATATATCCAACCTGATCCATGAACCAGATTTGAATATTCCTTTTTTTATACAGTATTTACCACATACTAACTATGTCAACATCTTTCTGGCAGGCTAACCTTGGTGAGCAGTCATCTTTGAGCACCTTGGTGGATCGGGTCATAAACCTGGCTGATGTCAACCAGGATGGCAAAGTGTCTCTAGCAGAAGCCAAGTCCATTTGGGCTCTTCTCCAGATCAATGAATTCCTCCTGATGGTGGCGCTGCAGGAAAAAGAGCACACCCCCAAGCTGCTGGGCTTTTGTGGAGACTTGTATGTGACCGAACGTGTGGGCCACAGCTCTCTCTACAGGCTAGAGGTGCCTCATTACCTGCAGGCTCTGGTCCCAGAGACCCTGAGCTCCAGCCTGAACCACTGGCTCGCTCCAGCCTGGCCGCGCAGGGCTCGCATCACCATCGGCCTGCTGGAGTTTGTGGAAGAGGTTTTCCACGGGTCGTACGGGAGTTTCCTGATATGTGATGCCAGTCCTCGCCACGTGGGCTACAATGCAAAGTATGACTGCAAGATGGCCAACCTGCGCAGCGTGGCATCTGAGGCGGTTGTACGAGGATTTTTGAAGGGGCGGCGATGTGAGACAAACGCAGACTGTACTTACGGTCGGGACTGCACGGCCACCTGTGATCGACTGGTGAAGCAGTGTAATACTGAGGTGGTGCAGCCCAATCTCGCAAAGGTCTGTGTGCTGCTGCAGGATTTTCTGCTTTTCGGAGCACCTTCTGACCTCCGGGGGGATCTGGAAAAGCAGCTACGCACCTGCGTGACACTGAGTGGTCTGGCAAGCCAGATGGAGGTGCATCATTCACTCGTCCTTAACAACCTAAAGACATTATTGTGGAAGAAAATTTCGAACACTCAGTACTCTTGAAAACAGGTTGAGACGCTCCGACCTGTACTTCTACATAATGACTGAACTATTACACGAACATGAGTAGTTTCTGCTTATGAAGCTTTGCCAAATGTTTTAGAGGGGGACAAGTCAGTGGTTAGCGCTGTCGCCTCACAGCGAGTAGGTCCTGGGGATTTCTGTGTGGAGTCTGTATGTTATCCCTTTGTTTGCATGGGTGTCCTCTGGGTGCCCTGGATTCACACACCATCAAATCCTGTGTGTTAGATCAATTTGCCTGTTCGTACCCTTGACCAAGGCACTGATTGGAGTTAGTTGGCCACACAATGGTTGCCCAGTGGATGAGTTAAATGCAGAGATCAAATTTCACCATATATTGTATGATTGTGTATGTTACTATAAACCTGGCCTTGACCATTTACTCTACATTGACTGTGAATAATAAGGAAACTGTGAAATAATGACTATACAATATGAAACAGCAGATGATGCAGATTTATTCTCATAAAGCCTCATAAGCTCTATCGTGGTTTTGTTTTGCAGTGGATTATTTGAGAAGCATATTCAACATGTTTAAACATTTTACTCTTGTTTGTCCCTAGTAGAGACAAAAAGTGTAATTGTGACCCAGGGTTCTTTTACAACTGTATATTCGTGGAGCATTTCCTGTGAATAAATTAATTTCAATCTGAGGCAGAGAAGAATAGATACAGATAATTGATTGAATAATACATTTAAACATATATATACTGAATTATCCTTGCTGGTATTGCTTTGATAGGATTCACTTAATCCAACACGATTAAACTTGAATGGACTTAAAACCCATCAAAAACTCTGACCTTGAAAACTTAGTGGCCAGTGTCAAATATATATTTAATAGGGGTTATGGTCTATCCACATATCAAAAATCGCTGCACAGAATTCATTAAACATATGATTGAAGGGGCCCTAAAGATGTGCATCTCATAATTGTTTTTCTTCAGTTTGCTTGTCTTTTTTATAATATAATATAATATAATATAATATAATATAATATAATATAATATATAGATTTCAGTGCTGACAAGGCAGTAGGTATGTACTGTACATACACATTGATGAAGTCGGCTTCAAGACCTATCGGTTATTTCAAATTTTAATATGACTACTGCAATATATGTTGTCTGTACTGGAGACATGCAATTGCAGACGCACCGTCGTACATAAATTAAACCCTGGCTTTCATTTACACCCGATAAACACGACATCAGCCCTGTTTCTATGCATATTTAATGTGCGGTAAGTTTTAGAGCCATTAAATGCTTTCTGAAAATGAGGAGTTACGAGGAGCTCCAAAAGCAGCATCAGCTAACCAGATGGAGGCTGGATGACGGGCTAGTCTGACTTCTGCTGTTTCTGAGCTACATCTTTTTTATTGACATAGAGATACATAGAGCCGAAGACTGCGGACATCAGTAACTACAAGAGAAGTAAACAACGATAGCCGTAAAGTGCAGTCTGTCATGAGTTAAAGGGTTGTTTCGCCAACGGCGGAGAGCCATATGTTAAGTTAACGTTAGCTAAATTAAGTTTGACAGGCTAGCATCAGGTTTAGCTGTCATCTGTCAGCTAGCCCACAGCTGCTGCTACTAGCAGCTAAGTTAGCATGAGCATTAAACGCCCGTTTGTCAGAGCCGCTAGCATTTTGAAGATGTTAGAATAGAATTACAGGGACCAGCTGTCCGTCGGCGTTAGCTAACTTAGCCTCATTTCTTTAGCCTGAGCTGCCAACCTGTGTAGCTAGTTCACGCTCAAGGCTTTCGGCATATCTCCACTTTTCCATGGGAATAATCTGACAGAAGCATCATGGATTTCACTGATGAGTTAGCCATTTAAACTAGCAATGTGTTCTACGTTATTTCGGGATAACCTTAGCTCGTCGGCGTCGGATTATAGCACCCTGCGGTACATTGGTGCCGTGCCCAGCAGCGTCACTTATAGCATTTCGCATAATGAGTGATTATTATGTACAAGTTAAGGTTCAACTCGAGCAAATGAAATCATTTGGCGAGGACGCAGAGAAGGTGGACGTGGACACTGTGGAGCAGGTTCCAGTCCCTTCTCACTCTGCCTCCGTCTCACCAGACCCTTCCAGCATCACCGTAGCTGGCGGAGACGCATCCAACTCCTCCATCACTTGTAAACATAGGGGTAAAAGTCGCGGTAAGCCGGGGAAAGATGATAAGAACTCTTGTGGCATCTCAGATATGTCATTACATGGGTCTGTAGTTTCTGCTCATGTTGGGAAAAACTTGAATAGACTCGATCATGACCGGACGCTTCACATTAAAGGAAGTGGAAAGATCCTGCAGGGCAAGTCGGACACTAATGGGAACTATGCAACCGTTCATCCATCTAAAGGCATCCAAGAAGCACGCATTGAGGACGGATTCAAACTTGCAAGGAAGAGAAGACCAGTGACGGTGGATACTGCAAAAGCCAAAACCTCTCTGGAGGCTCTGAAGATAAGCATCAAGCAGTTAAAGTGGAAAGAGGTGCGTTATAGATATATATTTTTTTCTTGCTCTGTTGCTGTTTGTCTTGGAGAAATGCCATTCATTTGCTGTGTATGTTTTATTCTTATACAATACACAAGGGAAAGCAGCAGTGCACAAGTCGATCCAGAGAGGACCCCTGACTCCAGCACCTCAGTGCATTAGTGTTTCATTCAAATGGATGAAAACCTCTGTTACTGTTCTGCATGTGCTATAAAGATCCATACAGTTTGTATTTCAGGTAAACACAACAGCAGGCTCCATCAGTGATGTAGTTTCTCCTCTAGTCTGTCATTGGCTGAATTGGAATTAAAACGTGCATAGGCAAAGTTGCTCCATCTTTATTTTATAATGCTTTTATTGGCCTTTTCCCTGTCTGTGATAGCTTCTCTGTACTTTTTTTTGTATTTGCTGAGTATTTGACATCACTGCTGTGTATTTTTATAAATTGCTAATGTCCGTTTTAATTTTCATTCCATTTTATAGTTTTTGAATTTCTATTATTTTTCTATATCTAAAGCAAACTAAGGTTCTAAGTAAGTGTTGTGACTTCATGTGCAATTACTATTCTTGACATAAAATATGTGCAAAGCCTGCATACATCGTTTTTAAGTAATATGAGGTATCAGTAGGCATTTTATATCAAGTATTATATGGCTTCAACCTTCTACCCAATCTCATTTCCACTTTTTTCAGAAGTTTCAACCCGTGAAGTGAATAATCGAGAAATAATCTGCAGATTTATCGATAATGAAAACAAAATTGCTCACAGCACCTCTTCTTTATAACTCACCTTCCAATAAAGTTTGGACATTGTGTAAAACATGAATAAAAACAGAACATAATGAATTTCTATTACATTGTGACATAAAATATTTTATGTCATCAACACTATTTTCGATTTTTACAGTCGGTGATTGTGTCATTGTGTATGAAAGTGACGCCATTGATTGAAAACTTGGCACATTATTAAGCAGATGACAAGATCAACTTTAAGCCAGCCACAATGTCACTTTGCATGTTTCGGATGTGGATGAAAGTTGTTGAAAAAGCTGCAACTTTAAAAGATTGATGAGAGGCCTAATTGATCCAGTCCTTCTTCCTCCGGAACACAAACACCATCTGCTCAGTTTGAATGTGATGCAATTAATACCTGCTATCAGCCATTATCCACATGCTCTCAATTATACATGAGGAGTAAAGACGGGCAGTGTGATGAGACGGGTGGAGTAAAGACTCTACTTAACACCGGTGACCACGCAGTGACATTTAAACCCCTATAGGTCTGTTAGACAGAATGTCTATACATTACCACACTTTGTCCTCTCAGTCAACCCCAAACAAAGTCAAAGGTGCTGCAGATCCTGTGTCATTTGAGAGTACCTGTCATCGTCTCTGAGGGAGCTGAAACTCCAGTAGCCTCAATCTAATTGTTTGCCAATTATGAAATGAACATTGGCTGGTGAAAATATCCAAGTTGTAACAGTGAAGTAGATTTTTATGGGATCCTGGATGCAATTTTGCAAAGTTTCTGAGAACATTTTGATGAGTTATACATTTGGATTTAAAGTACATTTAGATGTGTCTACATCTGCAGTATTCCCTGGCCTGAGAGACGGCTGTCAACTGACTTTCAGCATATGGCATTCTCTTAAACAGTGGGAAATGATTAGCCTTAAACTCCCCTAATCCTATAGAGTGTTAGTCCGATTTGAGGCAGAGAGAGAATGGCAAGATAACCAATAAACATGCATTTAATTAAAGAGATGGTGTTTTGATTAAGATCCTGCAGATCAAGTTGTCATTTTGAATTAATTCATGTTAATTTAAAGAGGCCTGCCACCCAGAGACAACCTTGTAGCAGTGGGAAATGTAAATACTATTTACTGGAGGCATCACAGATAAGCTGTAGTTTGAAATACAGTATCCTATGTAAATGGAATACATTGTCCTTTGGCTGGGCTTCAGTGTGCAAAGTGAACTTGACCCACACACAATTAAACCCACAACAATATGTTGAATGTGATCCAGTGTAAGGTTGTCACAGTGCCAGAATTTTAAACTTTGTTTCGATACTAATTTTAAAATAACGGTACTCAATACTTCTTTCGATACTACAGCAAAAAAAAAAAAGTAGACAAAATAGGATGTATCAGTGCTCTGATACAAAAGTCAGTGAATACATACCATGACATTCGGAATAATGTTAATATGTCTGCAGCCTTGGCTTTAAAATCTGATTCCAGATGTCAGAAATGATGGAAGAAATGTAATAATAATAATAATAAAATATAATAAATAAAATAACAGTAATAGGAATCACTTCTTGATTTGTTAAAGATAAGACCCCATTTAGTACAATGTGGTTTGGAGTGTGAGTGTGGCCAGGTGTAGAGGTGTAAAGGACAGCAGCTGAGCTCCAGCGCTCTAAATCCTAGTGTGACTCCCTCTCTTCTCCATTCATCACAACAGACCTCGCACCACCTCCCATCTTTAGAGGAGATTATCCCTGGGGTCGCCACAAGGACAGACACCTTGCCAATGTCCTGAGTCACACTAACAGATTATTTCTTGGATCATTTCTCTCAATGAATGCTCTTCTCATTCTTTCTTTTCATCTCTGCATCCCTTTCTCCAGTTTCCTCTGGGAAGACGGGCAGCCTGTGACATTTACTGGCACGGCGTTTCCTTCCATGACAATGAAAACATCGTCTCAGGGCAGGTGAACAAGTTCCCAGGTATTCGCCGCCTCTGCCTCTCTGCTCTCTTATTGCCCTCTGTTGCTGTAAGGCACCCCTAGGTGAGGTGATGGCTTTATTTCAGCTCGCAGAACTTATGTGGACCCATTATTCTGTAATCACAACAGGAGTGGTTTAGTTAAAGCCTTACTAATCCTCACTAACCTTTTCATGCCGTGGCAATAATCAGACTCCAAAGATTATTGTATTGGGAGGAAATAAACATCCAAATCTTAATCACTGGAGTCTCCTGGCTTGAATTCACCTTAGATTATATGATTCTTGAATTAACTTCTCCTTTCGAGGTCACATCTGTTCACCGTTCAGATGCTCCTTTAGATGAGCAAATATTTTCCAAAACATTATTTCCTTTGACGACTGCTTTCCAAGTCTATTTCTTATTGATCCGTCTCTTTGATTTATTATACATCTGTGGAACTGGTTTGGTCTTTGCAGGAATGATTGAGATGCTGAGGAAGATCAACATGAGTCGGGCAGTGCGGACCATGCAGGAGCTGTTCCCAGAAGAGTACGACTTCTATCCCCGCTCGTGGATCCTGCCTGAGGAGCACCAGCAGTTTTCTGCACAGGTATAGTCGAATAACTTTATGAGCAAAAGTGTTACGATACTGGATGGGTTTTTCATTTGAATTAGCTGAAATAAATTGCTGCTCTTCTTTATTATTGTTTTTGTTATTATTACATAAATTGTTTTATTAGAAATTGAGCAGACGTGTGTACCTGTGTATGCAGAGGTTTTTTTTATGCTCAGTGTGTTTTAAAAACCCAACTCTATGATTGTTTATATATAATGAGGCTGCTGGTAAGTTGAGGTTGAAAATCTCTTTTGCAAGGAACCCCTGGCAAAGATGGCAGCGTATGAAATAAAAACGCAAAAGTCATGCAACAGATAAAACAGTAGTGTAGAATAAATCAGTGTTAAGAGAGTTAAAATAAGCTCCCACACAATTAGCAAAGGAGTCATTTAACATGGAATTTACAATAGAGTTAAATCCATCCATGACTTGACAAATGAGCATAAGCCCAGGTTTGATTAATAACATTAACAATGGCTACATTCCATTTCAGTGCATGCAGTAGGCCGTGCCAGTAAGTCAACATGTGTAACAGCCCAGGACCTACTTACTTACTTACTTGAGATGAATTGATTAGATTGAGATTAATTACACTAGTGCCTTTTCCTGCTATCACAAATCAACACAGGTCGTTTTCCTTTTGAAGACCTCTCTAAGGTCCAGGTCCGGCCCTTTACGCCTTCCTGTCCGCCGTCCGATTTATAATCAAACGATGAGAGTTCTTCAATTTTGACGGAGCGTTCCTAATTTAGTCAGCGCAAAATCACATGATGCCACTCAGCCAATCAAATCTGTGCATCGGAGATTTGATGGAGTCGGCGAGGAAGAGGGATACGTACGGGGGGGGAATGAGATGACAGACAACAGGAGGAGGGAGTAATGAGTTGTACTACTGGTTATATTTAAATAATAAATGACAAACATGCTAAAGCTATTGAGTCTACAGGTGTCTTTGTACTTTTTGTGCTCTTCATAACATGCCCTGTTTAATTCATGCACTCACTTCATTGCTCACTTTCCTTGAGGGGGGGAAAACAGACTGTAACCTATTACTGAAAATTACCCTTAATGTTCATCTGGCTCTCAGTAACACATGGTTAAAACTAGTGGAATGATTTTGTAAAGGGCACACGGTACTTAGTGAAATCAGCTGTGGAGAGAGTAGCAGTAGAATGAGTGATCCATCAGCAGCTGTTCCCTGGCTGACTGCAGCGTTCCAGGATATCATAACCAGTTACAGAGTGTGTCATTCACCAACCGGCCATAAATGAACGGACGCTGAAAGCACTTGTCCAGATTTGTGTGTTTTTATGTTCAGCAATTTAGGAGGCAAGTTGATGAGACGAGGAAGGAACTGTTTAAAATCATTAATTTTGTTGTTCAGTTCTTCTTCTTTTTTCCCTCCATGCCATTGTGACAAATAGATAAAGGTTTCTAACAGTCAATGCAAGATTCAGATTCACAAACAGTCAATAGTTCCACTGATCTGGGCAGGTGCCGGCTATATTTCACTCCTGTTGTCAGTAGTGATATCAGTGAGGGATGTCGCGATAGTTCAGGGTGAGAGAAATCATATGCAACAATAGATGATGTCCAGCAGGGGGCACCAGAATATCTTTATTTTCATTCCAGTGTCGTTTCCTGCAGACAAAACTGTTTCCCCCCCAGAAAGAGTTTTCAATAAATCTCAGGCTTTATTTCAAAATGTTTTGTATCTCAGCAGCATCAGATCGTATAAGGCTTGGCGAGGAGGAGGATTCCGGTGGATTATTTTGGTAAAATTTCCAAAATGTATTAATAGTTAACAATGCACCATCAAACTTTCATCACTCGGGGATCTTGGGGTGCCACAGTGTGTAAAACCAGGTTGACTGGAGTGTTATCAATAACACTCTTCCGCTTTCTCACTGCCAAACTCGGCTCTAGATCCGTATGGTGAAGGACAACGACGCCTCGGTGAATCCCACCTTCATCGTGAAGCCAGATGGAGGCTCTCAGGGGGACGGCATCTACCTCATCCGTGACCCCGGCGATCTGAAGCTCATGGCGGGTCCACAGGCCAAACAGGCCGTAGTCCAGGAGTACATCCATAAGCCGCTACTCATCGACAAGCTCAAGTTTGATATCCGCCTCTACGTGCTGATAAAGTCCCTGGAGCCCCTGGAGATCTACATTGCCAAGGAAGGCCTAACACGTTTTTGCACCGAGCCCTATCAGGTAGCCACGACCGTGCTACTTTGCAGCTGCCACGAATCACGTGCTTATTTATGTACAGATAATAAAAGGCCACTCGTGTTCTGATTCTGCAGGAACCGAGCCAGAAGAATCTGAGCCACGTCTTCATGCATCTGACAAACTACTCCCTCAACGTCCACAGCGGCAACTTCGTCCACTCAGACAGCCAGAGCACGGGCAGCAAGCGAACTCTCTCCAGCGTGCTGTACAGGCTGGCAGCCAAAGGCGTAGACATCAAGAAGGTGTGGTCCGACATCATCGCTCTCGTCATCAAGACGGTCATCGCCATTGTGCCTGAACTTAAAGTGTACTATCACGCCGACATACCGCCTGGAAAACCGGGACCCACTTGCTTCCAGGTGGGTGACGTGTATCGTTGTCATGGGTGTGGTGACTTAGACTACAAAATAAAAATAGGGGACACATGAGACTGGCTACTGCTCTGGCTTGTATGCATGAGGAACACCAGGTGTGTCCTATGCCACTAATTCATCTCCCAATTTGTCTGCAGCCATGCAGAGAGGCCGTCACACTTAGTTAGACCTAAACACAGAGATATGCATGACAACAGCCAGCAGATTTCACTCTGATAAATGTTCCACAAATCTGTTCAGACATTTTCTACTTTCAGAATAATATCGGTGTCCTTTTTTATAAATGTTCCAATGAGGAGTTTTTTTTTCTTTTAAAAAAAAAGTCTGTCGAATTATGTTATAATTTTTCATTATAGACACTTGAAATGTGTTTTCATCTGGACTTCCTCACATTATACACACCCAGCCTCCAGCTTTTAAAGAAAATCATGCAACAATCTATCTTCATTATTGATTTCCACCTGGACCATTAACAGACAAACATCTTTTACTTAGAGGAATTTTTACCTAAATATTTTTTTCTTTTCTTTTTTTTGAAGGTATTCAAATACAAGTTTTGTTATTTAATGAATTCAGGTTCTGGGTATGGTTCAAATATTATTATATTTGAGGCTAAACTTCTATCTTGAGGAAGGCAGATATATGAGTTTGTGCTAAAACAAATATAGATACTAATTTTTTGTTATAAATTCTACTTTATTCCAAACTAGAAACTCAGTGCATGTAATAATGAATGTGTTTGTGCCTCAGATATTAGGGTTTGACATCCTCCTGATGAAGAACCTGAAGCCAGTTTTGCTTGAGGTCAATTCCAACCCCAGTATGAGAATAGAACACGAGCAGGAGGTAAGAACGAGTGTCGGCACTTTTATCACCGTATTTTTTAATCAACATTTTTCACTTTGCTTTAATCAACATTCATGTTTGCTCCAGGTGGCGCCAGGAGTTTTTGAATACGTTCCTAGTCCAGTCGACAAAGAGGTCAAAGTGGGCGTGATCAGGGACACTCTGCGCCTTATGGACCCCGGCCACAGGAAACCTTCCATGTAAATACACACACACACTCCCCTACACACACATAGTGAACACACAGTTTGAAGATGGACTTCTTAAACGTTGGCTTTCAGAGGCGTGATATCTTACTCTGTCCATACCTCAGCAGCTCCCCAGAAGCCGGTTAAATGGAAAAATTAAATTCAGCTGAGCTGGGATGGAAATTCACCCATTACTGTACGAGTCTGGTGGCTCAGCCTCTCAGGCTGACTGGCTCCGTGTGGTGCCTGCCAATAAATCTCCTCCATTAGAGTTTGTGTTTTTCTCCCATTCTCAATCTGTTTTTTCCTCCATGACAGGAAAATGTACTGTTTTTTATTCTGCCACCATCTCCATTTCTTATCCTCCCTCCCTCCCCCTCCCCTTTCTCACCCCTTTCCGCTCCTTCCCTCTCTTTGTTCCTGCCTTCTCCTGAGACTGTCCTCTATATCAGGGACTCGATCTGCTTTGTTCTGCCAGTGAGATGGGTGTCTTCTTGGGGATGATACCCTCTTAACCATCATAATCACCACTTGTAGCATACTTCCATATATTTAATGCTCTGTCCTTCTGCGTCGCTCCGTCTTCATCCAGCTAGAATCTGCAGAACCACATCTTGTACTTGTCAGCGGATGAATTCCACTACAGCGTAATGTTGACACATTAAAATTCTGCTCCTTCCAACCAATTTCCATCTACGTACTTTTAGAGCCCCATAAATGTCACTAGAGATCCTTTAATAGAATGTCCATCATGCTTTTTATGTTGCCCCCGTCCACAGGCCCTGAGTTAGTGGCACTAACTCTGAGTTTTTACATCTTTATACCTTTACATTACACAATTATTGATCCATCAAACAATAGCTTGATTACTCAATGAGTCTATTGACTCCAACTCTTACAATCAGTCAACCTTTTAAGTTATTCTACAAGCAAAAATGTCAACCGGTTTCTCCATCGTGAGGATTCACCACTCGTCTTCATGATGATAAGAAATGGATCATCTTTAGGTTTTGGATTGTTGATCGGACCTAATATGAAATTCTGAGGACGTCACTGTCAACCTTAGAAAATTTGTGACATGCATTTTCATGTTTTTCTGACATTTTTAGACTAAATTATTAATCGGTTAGTCAAGAAAATGGCTGATGTGTCCTTAAAAACATTTTTTACACTCAGATGTCTATAAGTTGATCAGACATAAAACTGGTATCAATCATTGTACCTTTAAGGAAAATGACGGCTCGTTGCAGTCCTCCCACACAATTTACAAAATTTGATGAATTCCCCCTTTCATGTCATTTTTAGCTGCATGTTTGAAATATAAGGAGCTATTAGGCCTTAGGATGCATACAGAAGAAGTTTCACTCATATACAACAATCTGTCAGTGATTTTAGAAGGTTAAAAATCACCTGTTTATTCCACTGCTCTATTCTACACACTCAGCCACTCAAGCTCCAACTTTTAAAGCCTCCTAAAGCCAATTAAGTAGTGGAAAAATGTCTTTTTTTTATATATATATATATATATATATATATAAAAAAATCTCAGTGTGAGAGAAAGAGGCTGAAGTCCAGACTGGAGCATCACGAGGGAAACAAGTTCAGTCATCTTTAATATGATGTAATTCAGTGTCTCTATTAAAGTGCAGCGCTGCCTCTAATGAGCCCTAGAAGAAATGGTAACACTGACAAGGACAGGATTTACGATGTAAAGGAAGTGAAAATGCCTGCTGGTGTTTTTCCTCGTGTGTCTTTATGTTTGCACTAATATTCCCCGACACTAAACATGGTGGAAGTGTTGATATGCTTATAAGCTATCATGAGGGGGGGAAAAAAAGTCACCATTATCCCAGTTTTGAAGCCACTCTATTGCCAGTGGGTTTAAAGTTTTCATAGGAAGGCATGATTGAATATGACATCTAAATGCATAGATTAAGATTCAGTTCATTTGTATTTCAATAGTGAGGCATTGATCTGTCAAATCTGTAAGATGACATGATGAAAGCAGCCATGTGCGTATTTGAACATGGAGCAGTCAAGTAGCAACATTATCATATATAGGGAGTCACATCTCTGGCCATTGATGAATGTAAGTCCAATATTCAGGTCTGTTATTGGTCTCTACTAACTCCTGATAAAGATATGTATTTGTGAATATTGCCGTTTGTTTCCCAGATCGCCAGCTTTGTCTGCCTGATGTTAATGCAGACAGTGCAAAGTGGGATTTTACAGATTTTTCGCTACCTGCTGCACCTGAAAATAGCTCTATGGGAGTGAATCAAAACGGTGAAGCTGCAGTAATGAGCTGACACTGTCTGTAGATCTCCATTAAAATCAGTGACAGCTGCAGATTCCGGCGCCAACTCTCTGCAAGCGCATCCTTCACACATTGCCACATAAAAAAAAAATGTTGATTCCATCACTTTGATTTTCCTCATTCTTGTGGTTATGTAAAGGGAAACAAACGAGAAGAAGTGGTCGGAGTTTAATCGCTTACACAACCACACAAAAAAGATTTCTGGTTACCTGTAGGAGACGGTTTCCTCTGTGGGTGTCTGTGTTAGCGCGTTGCTATGACTCACGCTCTGAGAAAAGCCCAGGCAATAAAGTCAGATTTCTGAAATGGAGATAAGATTGCCGACACTTAAAATGTCTTTTCATTGAGACATCATCTGGCTTCTTCTAAGACTCGCGACAGTGTGCATAGAGGACAGAAATAACATCCATGCAGGGGAAATGACAGCTGAATTAGCCCTAATCCTCCTCACATACACTCAACTAACATTTGGCACCATCTTTTTTTTGGGGGTCTTTATTTAGCAGTTCTTCTTCACCTTTTACCCTCTATCTGTGCCTCCGTCACTTTCTTCCTCCATCTGCTGGGAGTTGTTTGGAGACGTTCCCGTCATTGTCTCCCTGGCTGTCGGCTTCTGTTGAAGACTCGTTTTTAGCCGAGTCTGTCCTGTCTAAATAGACGTGGGTGGTGTCCTTCTGGCTGGTGGGGGAATGATTGACTCTATTAAACATTGAGCAGTGCTCTCTCAGTGCCATTCACACTGCTTACTAATTCATGGAGAAAGAAACTGCCTTCTAAAAGTCAAGCAGTGCTGTATACCCTTGACGCGAATGAGCCTTTTTTGTTGCGTTCGTCTTTGTTGCCCCGTATGTTTGCAGGGCCACTTGTTGACTGTACGATTTGTCCTTGCAACGGCAATAGACACATATTTGGCTTCAATGAATCACGATGAAGTAAATCATTATCGCACATTTGGACTGGTTACCTGTGAAACCTTGCTTTCGCTGTGCAATCTTCTGTCTGCTTTTATGTTTCCATTATCGGCTAAATGAATGAATAAACTCAGGCTTTCCTCTCGTGTTTTTTGGTATCGAAGCAAACAAACACATTTCATTCATGTAAATAAACATTTTGCACATTTTTAAAAATTTGATTCCTAAAAGAACATTCCCTGAAATAGCTACAACAGCACTAAACTGCACGTGGATAGTCTCCATGATCTGGTAGCATCTGGTGAGCGGACCTTAAACGTCACCCTCTGGGATATTAATTGCAACAAACAAACCTTTGCAAAGCCCTCTTTAATATTGTGCAACAACTTTGCACTCTCTTATTACCGTGGAGCTCCCATCCACCTCGGTGCCACAGGAGAGCGATGGGCTCAGTCTGTGCTCGACGGACTTCTCTTGGCCAACTTGAGTAACTGATTTAAGTGGTTTTGGACGTCTGCCTCATCAGCATTCAAAACATCAAATGCCATGTCAATAGTGTTCCTCTAAAAGCACAATTTGTCCACCACCAGTCGTTGCTATGGAGTCGGCAATGTGGGTCTTTCTCAAAGTGCAGGGTTTCAGTGACTCATGCTCGACACCGAATATAACAACTGCTCAGAGCCACTGTGGCCTTCCAAGAGGCATCACCTGGGTGTACTCTGTTGGATGAGTCACCGCTGCTCCCATTAAAAGTTCCCTTCCTTTTCTTGTGTGCATAAGTATCCACACTTAGTGAGAAGTGTCACCGTTATCTTGAAGATTTCGAAGCTGATTTGAAAAGTCTTGTGCGAAACTTGTAGCATGTGGTTACATTGTGCTACTGATGCAGTTAAATGTTGTTGATGTAAGCACAGACTATAAAACAGGCCATAGGGAGGCTGTGAGTCTCCCAGCCAGACTTGTAAGTGCAGACTCAAATGAAAATGTCGCCGCATTAATCTACCTTAAGGTGGTTGGCTATTTGTTACTCGGCTGACAAAAGCTCTCCGGGTTCCGTGCGGCCCGAAGGCCATTACGCTGTCCTAATGCAGCAGCACAAAAAGCTGCAGATGTGGGGACGGGTGCGGTCTTTAAATCTCAAAACAAACGTCCACAAACTTAAAACGGTAACTCAAAGACAACGCAGTAAAATGTATTATCTGCTCTTTTTGTTTCATGGCCGAAGTTCCCAACTGAGGTCCGGCGGGATCGAACACAAGCAGGAGATTCCCACGGAGACGGAGACACGAGAGAGGAGCCCGGATGACGGAGCTCTGCCTTCGCTGTGTCTGAAGCAGGTCTACCCCAAGTACGCTAAACAGTTCAACTACCTGCGGCTAGTGGAGCGAATCGCAGCTTTGTTCATACGCTTCCTCGGGGTCAAGGGCAACATGCGCCTGGGCCCCACGGCCTTTCGAACCTTCATCAGGTACGGATTTTATCTATTCATTTTAAAGGGTCCATATTAGCCTCTGGCCTAGCTTTCGCTAATCTTCGTGGGGCCTGCAAAAAATGTCCAAATGAAACATTTGTGGGATATTTCTTGTTTTCTTCCACTTTTAATCTCTCCATGCAAACAAAAGGTACACATATGTACATATGTATGGATGGAGTTATTAAAACTCACCTGGAGGAAAACATAAATAAATAATTATAAACCAGTTTATAAGCTGGCTTTATGTTATAAACAGTAATAAATAATAAAGCGTCTGAGTATTCTGAAAAGCACTTTATAAATAAAATGTATAATTATTATTATGAGTAGTTTTATTCCTATTTAGAACATGGGGTAGTGATGCACAGCAGCCTCTTGTGGCCAAAATGAGTACTACATAAACAATTTTTTTTTTTTCAATTTCCCAAAACTTTCACAGTAGAAAAGACCAAAAAGTTTTTTTTTTCTAGAAATACTTTTTTTCACTTGTTCTCACAGGTAAACTTTAAAATTTGATTTGGATTCCTCTCAGGGCTTGGTTATCGATACCTACCTGGGATTTCAGTCCCACTTTAAACTCCACAGCTGATGTAAGATTTCCTGATTGTTTCAGGACCTGCAAACTGAGCAACAGCAATTTCACCATGGCTTCAGTGGACATCCTCTACATAGACATCACCCGTCGTTGGTCGGGAGCGATGCCCGACTCCAGAGAAGCAGGTAATAGACAGACGCACATGCAAGAATCAAAACCCCTACAGAGAAACAAGTTGTAGAGGACAGAGAGCCGGGCATCCTTGAGACTCGGAGCAAATAATGTGCTCTGGGATAATGGCGTGTCATTCTTTGTCAGATTCCCGCTGACACTGTGCTCCCATAATTGAAATGAGTTGAGATCACAATGTGACAGCGAGGAGAGTCCCCGACATGAATTATTCAGACGCTGCACCTTGCGAGGAATGTTTGTGAGGCGAAGCGGATGGATGGAGATCACATGGACCGGGGTGGAGGGGCCTGTACCGAGGAGATCGTAGACTGAATTTAGAATGAGCTCATATGTATTCAGGGAGGCTGCAGTCAGACTCTGTTATTTCTGTGTATGTGGATTGGAGGATTTGTTGGGAACCGAGAAAAGGAATACATTTTTTTTTTTTTTTTTTAAGTTTACTTTGGGGTATGTGGTTTCAATGCACACATTAAGGAATCTATGTAAATGCTGTCTCACACTAGACTCTTCTTGTTTTCTGTAAGGATTTTAATAATGACCCACCAGCTGCTAACAAGTCTTCACTCGATGGATTCTTTAGTTGACTTTTCATCGGTCTTCTGGGTTGAGAGTCACAAAGGCTGCAGTAGGAAATATTGGGGTAAATGTTCAGCTGCTGCTCGGCTCACAGTGGTTCGGAACAGTTCATTGTTTTGTCATTCGTTCTTTGAGATTCAGTTCTGTGACCTTCGGTCCTTAAACAAGATGTCAAAATGGTTGAATATGATGAATTGATTTCATCGCATCGTCTCATCTTTACTAACCTTTAAAGCAGCAGCAAGTCAGTGGTTTTAATGAGTCAGGAAACTGTTTTGCTCTTGGAGCAAAAAAAAACAATCCTTTTCACCAAAACTCTGCTGAAAACAGTTTGTACATTTTTTGTCGTTTTTAAAAAAAAATTTTTTTTTACATTTTACACAGCATCACAATTTTTTTCTGGAATCAGGGTTTTCGTAAAAAAAAAAAAAAATTCTCTACTGTAAAAAGGTGCTGGTTGGTGGATTTTTGAAACTGCCAGGAGCCCTGGTTACCAGTCTTTATGCTATGCTAATCTAAAATAACCACTCCTCTCTCTCTCTCCCCCCCCTCCCTCATCCTCGCAGAAAATGTGTTTTTTTCCAGTTGACTTTTGATTTCTTCATCCGACCGTATCGCTATAAATACATCATCTCTTCCTTCCCCCGTTTGTTACCGCAGCTTTTTAAAAACTTCTATCGTTAGATTTTCTTCTTCTTTTGTTTACTGGCGATGGTAGCTTGCTGTAACTTCCTGAAAGTCCGAACCATCCAATAAAGTGCTTTCACTCTGTAAACAAACCGAACCATGGTTCAGTTTGATCCGGACTGAGACCACCTCTTTTTGTCGGCAGTATGAAAATCCAGGGAACGAGCAGAGGTGTCAAAGTTTTAGTCTCATATTATAATAGTATAATATCTTCAATTGAAAGCACACTTTCATTCCATTTTCATATTTTTCTGATTTCTCTGGCCTCACCTCAAGCGCACTTTGTTTTTCAGGTATGGGACTGCAAGCGTTTGTGGAAGCCTTTTTCTACCTGGCCGGCCGCAGGTTCAAATCCCTCGCGATGAGGGAGCAGGTAGCGTCGCTGCTGGAGCTGTGCGAGGCTCAGCTGGAGTCCCCGTCCAGCGTTGAAGACAGACGCTCCACGAGCTGCAGCAGGGCGCTGCCACGAGCCAACAAGACCCAGACGCCGGGCCTCGCCAACCCTCAGCTCAGCTCTCCGTCTCCTCTGCGGAGGGCGGCCAGCCAGGACTACCGGCTGCATCAGAGGCTCAAGCCTCGCACTCTCAAGGCCAATGTGGAGAACTGATGAGAAGGAGCATCGGCCTGTCATCCAACTCCCAAAACACTGCCGTTAGCCTTCTCCACAGGAGCTGGGATCCATCTCTCCTGCAGCTCCTGCAAAGGAAGGGGATGATGGAGGCTGAAAGAAGGACAAGCTTGACCCCTGCTGGCTGACTTATTGTCAGACTGTTCTTATCCTGATTGCTTTTTTTTTCAGAGAAGGAAGGCGTCCATGGGGGGGGGGGATAAGAGTGGAAATAGAATGACGGAGCTGAGGAGGTCGGTGCATTTCTTCCTCCCCTCCTGATGTGATCATATATGAACAGTGTGGTCCAGTCAGGAGGAGGACAAGGCTGCTTTTAATACACTTATTATTCCACAGGGCAGCTAACAGCTTCCCTTCTCCTTCACAGAAACAAACTGTCTTTTCAGGGATAACGTGAGATGCTCCAGCTTTACGTTCAGTGCGTAACAGGTGTAAGGGAGCGCTCTTAGTGTGTGTATTATATTCTTGAATTTGCACAACGACTATCTGAACTATTACATTTGCACAAAAATGGATGTGAGAGTGACTGAGCATATTGTGAGTGCATGCTCGTGTGCTATACGTAGCTTGTTTGTGCTCAATGGTGAAAGCCTAGTGACAGCTAGGAGATCCCATTAGTGACGAGTTAGTAGAAGAATTATTACACGTTCAGTTCAGCAGCTCTTCCAGTCGGGCAGTAAACGTGTGTTTAGGATGATTTCTTTGTCGTCACACATCTTCTTTTGTGAATGAGCTATTTTCAGAAGTAATTGCACGGCATAAAATTTCACAATTCACGACAGTTGTATTTTTTTCTTCAATGTGATTCACGTGGCTTTTGTGACAAAACCTTAACCCAGATGTGATCACGCACTACATGACAAACCAGAGAGGCCATACATATATGTTACTCACTGAACATTCATGTTTGATTTCTATGTTGTTGTTTTTGTTTTGTTATGAAGATGTGAAATCATTTTTTTTTCCACATGCAAACCAATGATGAAATGTTTATTCCACAAAATAACACCTATATTTATGAAACACCTGTAATGTTGTGAGAGATTTCTGCTTGATGTACTGTAGGACGTAAATATTTACCGAGTATCTATCTGATAACATGAAGTAGATTTTTGGATTATCAAATAAAATAAAATGAAATGAAATGCAAATTATAAAATAAATGTTGCTCTTACTGAAGATGTGTGCTTTGATATTCACCTGATTTACACACACACACACACACACACACACAAAAAACACCTCTTTTCTCAGCTTTAGTGTTTTATTCTCTAAATATTTAAATATGTTTTCATGCACAGGCTAATATACTGTATGTGCACCATAGAGTGATTTCCCCCATGGCCTCATTATACAGGGCACCATTTGTCACATCGTCAGGGGATGATATGTCACATAATAGCAGCAGTGTTGGCAGTTTATGCTCTTTACATCTCTGACTTGAACAAGCTTGAAATAGCTCCTCTCTGGGTGTTTTAAGGCCTTAGTTATGTTTCATAGCACAACCATCTGTTAAAAGTTTCAGTCGCTGAGGCTGCTTTTATTCGTCATAGTTCTTTTTTTTTTTTTTACAGTGCTGCCCTTGAGGTTCAACAGCTGACGTGTCCATCACCGGTGGCTAAGATATATTTGACCTTCCTCTGACATTTTTATCCAAATCTGCGCGTCGGAGACAAATCAAACACCTCGCCTCGTCCTTGGCTTCCTTCGGTGGTTTGAACGATGGCTTTGAAATACAAGATCCTGAAGATTCCTGAGTGTCTTTCATGCTCGTTTCATATGCAGTGGAGTTTAAGTATGTTCTCTTATCTCACCATCAACAAGTGGCTCAATCTGTGGTTATGTTTTCTAGCCTCTGGGAGCAGCAGAGGGTCGTTTCATGTCCTAAATACATGCCTTCCAACTTGGCCAAAAACATAAGTGTTCCTCACAGAGAACAATTAACAACACAGGAGCTTTCATTTAAAACAAACATAATGAAGATCTGTTGTTAATGAGGTCCCCAGTCCTTCACATAGAGATGTAATATTTACTTATTAAATGATGTCTCCTCTGCTTTGGAGCTTTAAAAAAATGGTATTTTTATATCACAATATCCTTTTACAGCTACCTGAGAGACATTTTGCTACAACATCCTCTCCATTTTTGTTGTCGAGACCATTTCTGCTTTCTCCTACCCACTGTGGGGAATAACAATCAGGCAGTATGTAGGTCAGGTTGGCAGAGAGGAGTAGGGGAGAAACCAGTCTGTCACATCCCTCCATCATATACCCTCCAATCTGCCTTTGGACCCTGAATCCGAGCATATGTTCTCCTCTGCTGCTTGTCATCTATCTGGGCCTGCTTGAGTATTTAATGAACACGAGACTCATCTCGCATATGCTCTCGCATCCAGCTTCATTTACATTTCAGCGTAACAAAAGCGTCACAGAACAGCAGTGAGATTTTAAAATAGCTAAATAAAACTTTAATAGGTCTAGTTGCAAATGTACATAAATTGCACAGCCACATTTTCTCAACACAAATTCCTCTGTACATTATTGTTTTGTCACTGTTGTCAAAGGAAGCAGAATCCAGCAATACTTTATACTTTAAACATACTTACAAAAGTATTTTCTACAAGAAATAGAAAACATACAACATCTTTTACTTTATTTATAGCTTTATAACGATTGATCTTTTGGTGAACTGGCTGAGCTGTGAGGAGTGAGCTCATGGTTTTCTAACTCTTAAACTAGAACTGAGGGGGGTGGGGGTGGGACATGGATGGGATAAATAAACAGATAACTAAGAAGTCAAATTAGACAACAAACATTATTTACTATTTTACTGATGAGGCGTACATGACAGCTTTATATCACTTTAGTATTTTACACTATTTAAAGCGAGACTATTTTTAATGCTATTTGGCTCGTTGGTCAGTCTGCAAACTGGATTAATGACTAGTCTTATAATGTGAGGTGTAGCTAAAGTTGGCTAACATTAGCTAACCTTGGCCATCAAACGCAACATACCAAGTAAGGCTGTGACATTAGTCTCTTTGTTCCTCTTTCTAGTCAAACGGGACAAATTCCAGCTTTAATGCTACACAGTCAGAGCAGCGTCGAAGCTGTAATTTGTCTTTTGTAAGAGTAAGAATGGAATCTGGTAAAAGTAACATAGTCTCGCTTAAATATTTGCAGTTGAAGAGTATTATCTTAGGACTGAAAGCCTGGTGGGACACGATGAGGAGGAAAGCCCTATATCTCAGATTTTTTTGTTTGTTTTTCTTGTTTTTTTTGCAGTTTGAGGATTCTTCAGTCTGAAACTAGTCTCGTTATTCAAACATGAAAAAGCCAAATAGTCGTTTATCTGACATAATGGTTTGTGAACGAGCTACTCCCCCCCCCCCCCCCCCCCTAAAAAAAAATCCCTTTCTTCGGTTTTGAACTTTGCCACATTTTTAAACACCTAAAACCGGTGCTGTGCTAACAGGACAAGCTAATTATAAACACCAACCACTAAACGTAAAAGTGCACGGAGCCAGACTGGTGAGAAATACAGGATTGTGCTTGTGAATCTCATCCAGACTGGACTCGGCTTGGCCTGAAAACTAACGAGGCGTCCTCCTCCGCGATGTTTGGCCAGTGATGTTACACTCTAAACACAAAAACAATAGTTTGAACAGGGAGAACACTGACAGGTTAATTTAATTGTACAGCTCTACCCAATGAGGATAGGTTACCGACTGAGCTATTTTGTATTTACAATATCCATAATGATACAGCAGAGGTTGAGCACAAGATACATTTACAAAAACGCTCTGTTAACATTAGGTAAAAATAGTGTGAGCATTTAATTTACACTTTTCCCAGGCTTTCCAGCCTATTGATACACTCAGTTATCATATGTTCACTGTGTATGTCTGCAGCAAGCCATTCATCATTACCTTCCAATTGGCAACAAAAGAAAAGAAAAAAAAGAAGAAAAAAAAAGGGTGATACTGACGCTACCGTCGGCTCTCGAGCGACAAAAGAAGCACGCAGAGCCTCACATTTGGATGCATACAGTCTGTTACAGGTCAGGAAAGAAAGAATACCCCAAAATATACAAAAACACGGATGACGAGGTTGTGTGGATGACAGGAGAGGTTAGTAGGACCGAACCTCACGTTAAGACCGACAGCCAGGTAGCATATCTTCACATTCAGAAGAACAAGGGATGGAGGAAGAGAAGAAGAGAGGGGATGGAGGAACTATTGATATCATCACAGTTTGGATGCCCGACTAACAAACAAAGCAGTTGGAGAGAAAATATAACTAAGGAGGCCATTTTTAATTTTTTTTTTTTTTTTTTTACAGTGGCTCACCAGTCCAGTGGATAGTATGAGCGAGTGTCTGAACACGTCTCTCAAAAGCTCTTGCGCTGCTGGAGAGAGGAGGACACACACGTGTGACTCGAGACCAAACCAGAACTGATCTGCTTTTTAATTGATCCGAGCAGCGGAGGAGGAGCCAATCGTGGAGGTCGTTTCTCCGTGTGCCCGGCCTCCTTCTCCAGGGGCTCCGAAGCAAGCTACACACTTACAGTCTTTCATCGCTAAGAGAAGAAAAATAAAACTCAATCTCGCTCCTAAATAAAGGGCTGCATTTATATTTGAGATTATCAAATATAGATATAGATATGTGTGTATAACTCTATAGAAGAAAAAAAAAATGCATACATCTATATTAAATCTTGTTAATATAGCATCACATAGAATTCATTTACTTTAGCGTTCATAATACATTTAAATGTGTACAATTTATTTTGTATTCTTTACAAATCCACAGTATAAGTTGTGCCTTTTTTTTTTCTTCTTTTTTTTTTGCAGAAATAGGGGAGCTGTGGGATAAAGTCGAGGTGCGTTCCTCACTTAAGGCGTTTCATGTACCAATAGATTTTCACAAAGTGCACTACATAAGGATGGGGGTGGGGGGTGGGATGAGGCTCAGAACACACCCGAGGAGCGAAAACGGGACATAAAGATTGTTTTGGACTAAAAATATTTTGTTTCTCCTATTTGGCTCTTCATAAATGACTTTAAAATAAAGCGCTAAGACAGAAATCCTCCCAAGACAACATCGGTGATGATCCTCAATGCATGTTATTCTTTTTAAGTGGCTCTGTTTGGTCGTCAAGAGGGAGAGGGACAGAGGAGGGGAGCAGAGGAGGGGTGCTACAGTAAGGTGACCATGTTTCTGGTTGGGGTTATATAGTGGTTTGTCCCAGGCTTAGGCAGGATCTTGAACTGTCCCAGCGACTGCATACATCCACTGGTGAAGTGTTTGACGGACAGCTTCGAGTTTAATATGTACAAGCTGTGCCCCGCCTCCTCCGGCCGTCCCCCTCGTGACGAAGGATGATCTTTAGTACCGCCTCTTCCTGCTGATCCCCTCAGAGTGATGACCTCAGTCCTACACCGCCGTCCAAAAAGTGGAAATGTCTTCCGAAAAGTGTTATATCTGCGCTTAAAAACACACACACACACGCACGCACGCACACGCACGCGCACACACACACACACACACCCTCGCAGTCTTTAAAACAGGCATGCATGCATGTAGACGTCCTCTCACTGAGTATCTGTACACACGCAGGCGCTCAACATTCACCGGGCTGGATGTCCGTCCGTCCGTCTAGCAGTTGCTGCTGTTCCTGAACTCTCCGTTTTCAGTGATCTGCAGTTTGGTGGGGTTGGTGGGGGAGATGCCGTTGCGGCTCTGTATGCTGTAGCGCTCCTTCAGCTGGGTCAGGGCGCTCATCAGGCGGGCGTTGGCTGCATCCAGCGACGCTATGCGCTTCTCCTGCACGGACACACACAGATGCAGTTAGAGAAGCAGCCGGCATCTAAAGTGCATCTTAAAATGACCCGTTCCTCCTCAGGTGAAGGAGATTTCATTTTTGTGTTTCTCATCCTAATCCTCTCTGACCTTTGCACCGTTTGCAACACGAATCCACAAAGATGCTACCAAAATAGCAAAAAAAAAAAAAAGAAAAAAAAAAAAAAGGATTTTTGTCCTGCTTGAAGAATTCAGAAGACGGACACATAAATTTAGCAGCGTCAGTTTTCTAACCTGAAAGCTGAGAAGCAATAGATGCTAATTGTGCTACAGCTGTGCCATGATGAAGCATCTAAGCATCTGGTCCATTGTGTGTGTGTGTGTGTGTGTGTGTGTGTGTGTGTGTGTGTGTGTGTGTGTGTGTGTGTGTGCAAATGTTGTATGGTATGTATGGTATATAATCCATTTACATTTATCAATTAAAAAAAAAATGTGATTTCACATCAATATTATCATCATATCTGTGTGCAAATAGTAAAAAAAAAAAAAAAAAAAAAAAAAAAAAGCTAAAGCAGAAAACGAATAAAAAGCTTAATGATGAATCTGTCTAGATACGTCTGCTGGGGATTAACTGCAATTAGATCTTGTAAAGTCATTTAAGCTGGTTTTGATGCTCATATTGATTTTACATTAATTTCATTTAGGTGGGGCTAAAAACAACACAGGTGCTGCAAACAAAAGCCTCAATACTGAGAGGGAAAGAGACGCAGAGGCTGCTGTTAGTGTGTCTCAAGCTATGTCTTAGCACATGCAATCATTCCCTGCATCCAAAACGCTCTAAAGCAACACTTTTTTGGGTTTCCTAAGAGGGATTTTTATATGAATGAGAACCACGTGGGGGTCACACAGGAGCTACACGTTGACAGAAAACTAGATGAGACGTTTCTGTGTGTTTAATAACAAGAGTGGGAGGGAGGATGAGGAATTCTGCTCATCCGTTCAAAGCCTGTCGATGCCGGAGTCGAGACGGCCATGAATTAAACATCTCTGCGTCTGTCAGTGACCCTTTGTTTCCCCTCGAGCAGAGGACACAAGTGACGGCGCACACAGATTCGAGGCACGCCGACAGGAAGCATCTACCGAACCCGTATGGAACCAAACTGACCTGTGCGTCGATGATCTTCTGTTTGGAGTCTACCACCGCCTGCATGTCAGAGTGATCCTTCTTTAGCTCCTCCTCCACCGACATTAACCTGGACAAACCAGAAATCCGAGTAAGATCCCGAGAACGAGACGCACAAAGCAGCGCTCCGGCGTCGTCGTCTTCCTCTTTCCTTACCTGCTGATGATGCCCTTCATCTGGAGGTCCTTGTCGTCCTGCTGTCTGCGCAGGCGCTCCTCCGACTCCTCCAGCCGGGCCTGGTACTCCATGAGCACCTTCTGGGCCTGTTCGTCCTGCCCCTTCAGACGGGCCTCGTACTCCTCCAGCTTCTGCACCGACGCCCGCAGCTTCTCCTGCAGCACCGCGATCTCCTGCTGATACTGGAGGAAGGAGCAGAGAGATGAGGAGGTTTATCCACCATAATCATCATCAGTCCCTCTCAGCAGGGCCCCCCCCCCCCTCTTGCTTCATTAGCATAAATGACAAGAACAAATAAAACTCTCAATCAGGCCTGAGGTTATATCTTCTTGTTCCTGAGTAGAATTTCTGTTGAGAAAAAGGAGAAACGCCTTTTATACTATGTACACCTGCATGGCTGCAATGCAAAACTGTCCTCACAAATCTTCTCGCCTTTTAATCAAATGATCACCTCTCTGTTTAACCAAACCCTCCTGTGAACACAGAGAAGCTTTCATCACTGGCAAAGCTCTCATTGCAAAAAAGCAAACTTTAATTCATCTGTTTCCACAGTCGGACCTCTGGTTCGGCTTTGACCTGTTGAGAGGTTATACCGGAGGAGGGGAAAAAAACAACAAAAAAAAACAGAGAAAAAGAGAGGAAAGAAAGTTTAGGATGGATAAAGACAAAGAGGACGTGAGAAGGGAGGGAGGCTGCCAGTAAAGCAGGAGTCTGCTCTGTGAAATAAGCCCTGAAAATCTCTCCCTGACCTCTCGATGGACCCCAGAGAGGCTTTTCTTCAGGCGAGAGTGGGGGGGAGTAATGGAGGAAATCTCTCCGGGATGGAAAAGAAATAACCCCTTTCTTATAAGAGCTAGGGATGCTCTGGTCAGTCAAAGAGTCACTGGAGGACAAAGAAACAAGACTACAAGTTTACAGCCACAGCAGAACAATGTTAACATGCTGATGCTCAGCAGGTTTAATATCAATAATGTTAGCATATTAATTAGCAGCATTAAAGTGAAGCTGAGGCTGATGGGAATGTCATTATCTTAGCAGATATCTGGTTTTGGATGGCCAAATTTATCCCTATTCATCCTAAAAGCGACGAGAATGCCTGCATTAAGTTTCATATCATATCATCCAATAGCTGTAGAGATATTTTAGTCGGGACCATCCCTAGAGCCACACTGCTACCATAACAAAAAGGTGTAATCAGATCATTATAACTCATTAAAATCAATTTGCTTTACTCAATTAATTGATTTTTAACGCTTGTCTTTTCATCTTCTACGTCTTTTTGGCCGATCATATCAATGCTACCCTAAAATAATTCAATCAATAATACACATACAACATTTTTAGATTGAAAAGAAAGAGCAAAAAAAAAAGAGCATTTTATCTGTTATATTTGATCATGATTCTGGTGCAGAACACACTGAGGATGCTGCTGGGATCATTTTGTGCTTCTAAAGTTCTACTAATCTGCACACCTCCCTCTCTTGCCTACCATTGGGAGACTTTTTCCCATCATGCCCCCCTTCTTCCCGAGCAGAACACTGTCCTCAGATATATTCATCTTGTCGGCTCCTGCAGGCTTTCTCCAGTCCTCCGCTGGTGTCTAGATCCCCTGAGAGTGACTGACATCTACTGTATCTATGGCTGCTTTTGTCCTGCTCCTCGTCTGCTCTGTACCCCTGATGTCGCTGCAGCAGCGGTGGGCAAACATCGGCCCGCGGGCCAAGTCCAGCCGCGCAACAGAAATAATCGACCCCTTCGACAAAAGTTTTCCCCTTTGATGGTTTACGTTAAAACTTTTTAGACAGTTGTTAAATAAAAATCAACTGGAGATAACTGTGTAAATACAAGACTCATTTAAGGTGATCAAATCTTTTCTTTTAAAAATAAACTAACAGAAAATAATTAATCAGACATTGTCTTCTTCTTCTTTACTTAATTACAGCATTGACACCTGAGAATAACTATAAAGCCTAACAATAACATGCTCAATCAGCGATTTTCCCTCCATTTGAATATAAAATCAATGTTTTGCTCAAATAAAACTGGTGCCTTTGCATCGACTTTCATAAATATTTGTGTATTTTGGTCACTGGCTCAAAGGAAATTTGAGTATTCAAGTCTTATATGGCTCCAACAGATCGATCAATCTGATTGATACAGAGCGCAGTGTATTGTCTTTGATTATGTGCATCTGTTTGATTCTGAAGGCCCCAAACTAAAGAAATAGAAGTGTTTTATTAACAAATGTGAATATTGAAATCACAGAACAGGATAAAAAGAGAATTGGAAAAAGGGAGGCGATATTTCAAACTGTACCAACACAGGAAAATGAGTCCAAATGGAACTCAGAGCTCGAGGGACTGTTTATAAAATGTATGTAGTCCATAAAACAACATAATCTAAATGTTAATGGCAGTTTTTATGATATTATATAAGAGTTTCATCACCTCAGGCCTCAGAAGTTCTTCTGCTGCCCAATAACAAACGCTTAATGTCAAATTGATCATACAATACTTTAAATTAAAGAAGCATTCAACCAAAACACATTATTTTTTGGCATTAACACCACCTGATTTAGTTGTTTTTTTAAAATAAAATTTAATAAAAAATTTTTAATAAAAAAATTCTTGTTCTCTCTCTATACATACATAGAAACTCGTATATTCTGTAATAATGCTAACATTCATCATCTGCTAAAATGCAACATGCATGGCATAGAAACACGTCCTCTTACACACTCAGCGGTACTCAAGTGGAAAATTTAATTTCGACCAGCATTTCTTTAAAATTAACCATCAATAGTGTTTTATTATTATTCCACTTATTCGTGTTCCTGCAAATGAGCAAATCATCCGATTTGTGTTTAGCGTTCCGGTGTCTGCTCCTCCTAACAGGAGCGACGCTCTCCCTTATTTGTTATCGATCACTGCATTAAACACAGCGTATGAAAATGAGTGTGTGAGTTTAAAAATGGCTCCTGTAGGGCTCCGTATTGTTCGGACTGTACGGGCCATTAGGTGCAGCCTGAGTCGGAGCCGCTGTGGATAGACCTTCTGTTTCCAACCCTTCTCTCGCTGCTGCTCTGCTATTTTAAGGTGGCTGCGGCTTCTTTGTTAAGACTGAAGTTATTGCCTTCTTTGGTCGCTCTCTCTCTCTCCCTGCCTGGGCTGCTGGCTTCCATTAAAAGTGTGAGCTATGTTGGGATGACAGGTTTGTATTCATTATGGATGTAAAAAAACGAGAAAAAAAACAAACCCGTGGTAGAATGTGGCAGCCAATCAAAGCACGGAGGCGAAGCGGAGGGTGAACGGTTGTAAAGGTTGCAGAGAAGAGAAGCAGAGGAAGCAGCAAAAAGACACTCTTTCGGTGTCACAGAGATGCAAAGCGCACGAGTACCAGCATGTCTGTGCAGATGTACTGCTCACACACAAATACACACACCTGCTTTGGGCTTCTGAATTGATTCCAAATATGGTCAGAAAGAGGGGAGGAAGTTGGAGAGTGTGTGGAAGGATGAGAAGAGGAGGTAACAGTAAGTTAGCTAAGTCTGACTGCACACTAAACGACTAGAAGTTTCTATATTGTTGGCTCTAAATGCAATAATTAGTCCACTAAATGATTAACAGGAAATTAACATATCATTATTTTTTTTATTATTGGTTAAATGCTTTAGTCTGTCGCACGTTGCAGCTTTTCAGAAGTGAGAATTTGTTGCTTTTCATCTCATATATTGACCTTAAACTAAAAATCTTTGGGTTTTGGACTTTTTAATTTCCTTGAGCCGTGAGAGATAATGATGAATATCTTATAGATCAAATGATTAATAATCAGCTGATTACCCAATAATGAAAACATTGTTTCCTGCTGAAAACTACACTGATATTCTTGTCTGCTATATTTAGCCTCACAGTTACTTTGACTGTAATCATCACAGTCTGCCATTGCTGCTATGTTTATAGCCACAACCTATACTGTAGCTTTTTAGCTTTTTTAAAAATGTATTTTTGATTTTGATTTTATTTATTATTTCCGTCATATTTACAGTTTTCCATTTCATACATGAGACATGCATTATTTACCTCATTTCTATGTCATAAATGTTAATATTATGACTCTGAGTGGTGATTTAAGGGACCTCAGACTTTGTGAGGGCAAACTGTGACTAAATATAGCAGAATATGAAGTGTAGACTAAGAAGGGAGGTGAATGTGGGGACTAATGAGAGGTAAAGAAAGGAAGGATAGTTAGGTGGGAGTACCAGGGTTTGTGAAAGGAGGGGTTGGTAAAGGTCAAAGGTTGGATGAGGAGGCAGGTTACCTTCTCCACCTGAGTCAGATCCTCTCTGTTTCTCAGTGACTCGGACTCCATCCCCTCATGGTCTAAATACTGCAAATTCATATTCAATAGCCAGGCTGCTGTGCGGTCCAGCGCACTGGGGTTCACTGGGGAGGGGGCCTAGTAAAACCAACACAACACACACACCCATGAGCTGAGGGCAAGTGACAGGGAGGGGAAGGGGGGAGGCAGGTTGTAACAACAGCACAGAAACAACGGAAACAAGCTTGAAATGCACCAACTCATCTGGACTGGGAGCAGCAGGAGGAATGGAGACGCACTCCTGTCTTCACGCTCACGCACACGCACACACACACACACACACACACACACACACAAAAGCACACACACACTCTCTGAGCACCTGATTAAAATGTGTGTGAGTTTCTGCAAGAAAGGTAAATACCTAAAGCTTAAATGAGTGGAATTGAAACCAGCCTGGAGGCCGATACTAACAGTTAGTGTGTGTGTGTGTGTGTGTGTGTGTGTGTTTCTGTCTGCCAGTCATCTGATGTGAACATTTCAGCTGTTGTCAGTTCTTACTAAGAGGTAAGATGTTTTTTATTGTCCAAAACACGAGCGGTAAAAGATTTTTAAAAATGCAGGAATATCTGAAAATGGACAAAAAAAAATAATAAAAAAAGAAAAGATATCATGTTTTTCTGTTAGTCTAAAACTAAAATGCATCATACATTTACTGTGTTGCTAATTTTAATGCAGAGAAATGTAATTAAAATTGAAATCTGTTCAATAACTTATAACTTCATTTATAATCAAGATCCAGCTGTTTTGATAGAAAATAAAAGATTGTATCTAATGACATTAAGCTGCTATGGCATAAAAACAACCTTCCCTCCATGGATTATGACCCAGGGCCTCTGAAGTTAAACGGACCAAAAGCAACACAAGGTTTAGTCTGCATCATACATAACATACCAACAAGACCAACGGAGTGTTCACATCCAACGTGAAGCTAATTATTTTTGCAAGGCATGATTATATATATACAAAGTCAATGCAAAGCCTTTAAGAGTCTATGACCATGCAAGTAGCTCTGTGAGGTCTCACTTACTCACAGCTGTGCTTTTTTATGGTGTTTTTGGCCTTTATTGATAGGACAGCTGAAGAAGAAGAAGGTGATTAGAATCGTAGGAGAGAGCGAGGTGGAAGACATGCAGCAAAGGGTCACGGGAATCGAACCCACGGCCACTGCTAGAGGACTTGGCCTCCATACAATACACTGTGCTAAACACTGTGCTAAGCTGTAGGGGGGCCACAGCTGTGCTTTAAGCTAAGTGCTAACATAATCATGCTAACATGCTCACAATGACTCAAATACAGATTTTTAACATGCATGTTTGCTACCGTTTCCACCATCTTAGTTTAGCATGTAGCATGCTTTGCTAATTTAAAAAGAAACAGTGCAGCTCAGGCTGATGGGAACGTCTTTTAGTTTAGCAGGTATTTGGTCATAAACCAAATAACAAGTACCGGACAAAGAACTTGGACCTGATGACGATGTTAGAGCAGAAGTTGGTCAAGACATTTCACTCAGAAACACAAAGGTCAACCTCATGGAAAAGTCATGGGATCGACACAGTTGGTACGAGTCATCATTTAGGAACTGTTGAGATCTTTCAAATGAAGACTTCGACCTGCTGGCTGGTGGTGATGCAAAAAATGCCAGTGGATCACTAAAGCTCATTATAAAGTTCATTTCCATTCATGTGTAAAATGTCATGACAATCCATCCAATAGTCTCTTGCATGGCGAGAAAAACAATTATTTAAAGGATACGATAATACCCTACAAATCCATACATAGTGGCTTCAACTCATGCTTTACTGATTCAGCCACTGATAATAACTGTGTGCTGAGTTGTTTTAACATATAATATAATTACAGTTTGTTGTAAATCATCAACCTCAATATAATCCTATTGATTTTTCCCTAAAGAGGAAAGCGAGGCCTTGTGATTAAGGCCAACCACTGACTTTTCAATCACAGCCTACAGTCCTGACCTACCAATAATAAAAATAGATTTCCCAGAAAAGGTATTGAAACATTTTGAATGGAACCCCCCCCCCCCGTGACCAAACACACACCTGCACATATTGTACCAATGCTCTAAACCCATAAATACACTGTATCTGTGTGTATCCATGGTGTCTGTTGTCTTCTGTGCAGGATGTGAGCACATAGAGGATATCAAGAGTTAATAGGATGCTAATTGATGCTCTACCACCCTTAATCTAAGCCCGTTAAACTTGATCAATAAAACAATGGTGAAGTGATGAGCTGCCCATATGCAGATTACTGTTATTACACACGACTGTAGTTCATTGGGGCATAATGTGCAGATTGCACAGTCCACCCACACAGGCTAACATGCAATGAGATAAATGGGTCTCACTTATTACTGTAATTTCAGGTAATTATAGCCTGATTGGCTCTTGGATGATGCCCCAATGAACGTCATCCTTAACTATTGTAGGTTAAAGACGTGAGGTCCGTACCTGTTTGTGCTGAGCCCTCTGCTTGGTCTCAGGACTTTCACCTTTGGAGGAAGAAGACTGCTGTCGTAACCGTGCGCCGCTGACAGGCCAGTCGGGTGACGATGTCATCATGTTGCCAGACGACGGGCGGGGGTAGGGTCCACTGTTAAGATTCGGAGGTGTGCGGCCTCGAGTGATGCTCTGAGGCGGAGGCTGGTCTATCCTCCGCTGAGGGCCGGCGCTGTTCTGTCTCGGGACGGTGGGCTGGTGCGGCGTTTCAGTGAGTGACAGCTGTCGGCGGTTGAACTCCCCTGAGCGCCTGGTGTACTCATCCCCACTGCTCCCCCCACCTCCTCCCCCGCCGTGATTCAAGAAGGCCAGCTTCCCTCCCGCCGGTCCATCCTCGTTGTTGCTATGGGAACTCACAGAGCTGTGGCACTCTGAGCCGGAGTCGGTCATTCCACGTGGGGACACGGGTAGGCAGGCTGCCATCTGGTAGACTGGATTCTGGAAGGACAAGGGGGCTAATAGCTGGGCGGGTCTGCCTGGTGTGCTTTCTGTGACCAGGGTAGGAGGGGTCTGGCCTTGCCTCCTCAAGGTGGGACCTACAGGGATGTTGCCCTGTGGAACCCTAGCCGGCCAGCCTCCACCAGAGGCTGGGCCTTCAACCAGTGCATCTGAGGAGCCGGGACCTGGGCCACCTTCCAGACTGCGGGGGTCCTGGAGGTCCACCATAGACAGACTCTTGCTGCCATTGGACATGCCCAGGTCAGGCTCATTGGTTTCAGAGTAGCTTGAACTGCGTGCTGGGGAAGGCTGGATCCCTGAGCTCCTTGTCACAAAGAACAGGTCTTTATTTTCCGGGGTAGGGGAGGGTAACCTGGTGAAGTCAACTAATCTGAAAGAGAGAAACCAAAGTACATGAATGCTAATCTGATAGGCATTTTAAACCTAAAGATCAGGCACAAATTAATTGAGATGATAAATTACAAGAAAAGGTAAAGTCATTCAAAAAGTAAAAAAGTCTTTTAAATACAGTTTTTACAGCAAGCAAATGGGAATAAATATTCAAATCTGAATGTTTTTATTTAACAAAGAAAAGCCTCTTGAGATTAAAAGCCTATATTTCAAGTGTCAGAGCCAACATGTGAGGCAACAGCATGGTAGTTTAGCATTTAGCCCTTCACAGTGAAATTAGCCTAAAACTTGCTAACATAAGCTAACATCAGCCACCTTATGTAACAATTCAAAACGTACCAACGAGTAAAGAAAGCACAAAATAGATAAATTGTATTTGTTCATGTAAAACCACCAAACCCAGTGTTTGAGGATGTGTGGTCTCGACTCATTTGCTTCGTCACTCACCCCCCTCACCCTCACCCTCCTTTCCTTCCTTCCCTTTCGGCCGGCAGATGGATGCTTTATTGCCACAAGACAATTACCTTGACAGAGATTTATCTCCCAATAATCTCCATCATTCACATCACGCTCATCTCCTCCCCCTTTCTATGCCCTTCTCCCTCTCTCCCATTACCCTGCCCTCCTGACTTCTTCTCTTAATTCTGCTCACTTTCTTGCCTTCCTCAATCTCAGCGCCGTCTCCTGCTCCTTCTCATATACTTTTCATGTCGCCGGTTGGTGGATGAGGAGCAATTAGACGAGAATCATGGGCTCATTTGAATGCCGTTTCAGTCGCACAACTTGATGAGGATACACTTCACACACGCACACACACACACACAAATGACATCACTATATGAGCAAACAGTTATTGTGATAAAGTAAAGAGGGCCTGCTGCGACATCAGGTCATAGAAGGACTTCACTTAATTAGGTCTATTGATTCTGGGCCCCTGATTAGCATAATGATATTAACTGTCTGTCTCTCTTCCTGTTTCTCTGGTTGTCTAATCTCTCCGTTATGTGAGGTATGATCTCATTTGCTTGCTGTTGTGCTGGTGTTGTGTTTACCGGCGTTTTACGAGACACAGTTTTTCTCGCTATCAATGATATATCTTTCCTCCTGTCGGCCCCTCGGCTTTTCCCTATGGGTCACCTTGCTTTTGTTTTGCAAGGGGAGTGAGAGCGCGGGACATAAGTGAGATAAGGTGCTGTCCCAGGTGTGTTCATCCACAGGAGAGGTTTCATCTGGCTGATGTAAACAAGCATGAGGTGATGCTCTCCCCAGGTGTGTCACGGCCTCAGATGACAAACTCTTACACTCAGCAAAACACACTGGTTCTACTCTACGGAGGCAAACACGCCCTTTCAATAGGCACTGGGATTAAATGGTTACAAGTTTATGTCATTCAGAGATTTTTTTTTTTTTAATGATAACAAGACTTTTATTCTTTCTATGAGAAGATACTTTGGACAAAAACAAGTCAGGGAATGTGTAGTGGATGACATCGTAAATATTTCTCACCCTGAAAGGTCGTTGTCTATGACCATCTTTTGCAGGCCGGTGGAGATGCTGCAGGCTGCCTCGGCTGGGGGCGACCCCATCGGCTCCGAGGACTGCCCAGGTGTCATCAGGACACTGGACGGGTTAGAAAGAGCCGTGTTCACCTCCCGCAGGATCCTGGGCAAAGGACCCAGCTTGGTAGCTGCACTCTGTTCATAAAGACATACAATTATTATAATTATGAAGTCATTAAGTATTAGTCTGAACCACTTAAGTTGGTGCATTACTTGGATTTAATTCATGTGCTAATTTGTTCCATATCTGCATATTTTTCAGACCAACTTATTTTCCCTATGCCATGCAATCAACTCTCTTATTCAGAAAACATACTGAATAATTAAATATGACGGCCAGTCTGATGGACTAGACTATCAACCAGACTCACTGTGATTTCTAAATGATTGAAAAACAAAGTTTCAGAGACTCTCAGATACTCCACCCAAAGAGAAAACATGCATCTGCCTTTATCTGATTATTACTGGCTTCCCCTCTCTTCCCAGAGCTAATGTAAATGTCCTTGTAAATCCATTAATATGCCTCACTCAGCCTCTAAGGCTTTACAGAGCTCCCCCCCCTGTTTATGTAATGCAATAATAAATTATTGATTGATGCATGATAAACATCCTAAAGTAGTCTGAGCAAAATGATGCACTGACGACTCTGGACTCTCTGTAAACAGTTGAATTCTGTCCTTATGTAGTCTGCTGAATATCTACGTATAGATTTCTCTGTATAACGTTGATGGAAGCTAATGTGTTACAATCATCAGAAAACATCCAGCATGTCGAATAATATATCTGCAAAGCAAGGTGGTGGCTTTGCAACGCAAAAAAATCATAGCTTAGCATCACTATCATCAGTTACCAACATCCATGCAGCAAATCTCAACCTACGTAATGATGTACGTAATCCTACAGCGGGGCTACATTTGCATAACTGTACAAGCTGAGAGATACGTGCTACTGATAGCTAATGCAGTACACCAGTATAATTCAGTACCTGGTCCATCTGGGACACCACCTCAGAGAGGAGTGAGTGCAGGGTGGAGAGTTCCCTTCCGAGGTCGATGTACCCCTCGAAGCCCGCCGTGTTCGAGATTGTCTCTGGATTGGAGATTTCAAGCAGGAAGCGCTGCATGTTGGTCCACTCGTGCTCCAGGAACTGGTTCATGAAGGACATGTACTCTTCCTTGTTGCCAAATCTGAGAGAAAACACGACGAAAGAGTCATGCTTACGTTTAATTTTAGAGAGTTCTACATTTATCTGCTAAAAGGCTTGGTAAGGGTGCATGGTCCCTTGAGCCAAACACACTTACTTGGTGAAGTTCGCCAGGTTCTGCGTGACTTTAGCGATGAGTGTGAGCGTGCGGGCTGTGCGGTCATCGGGATACTCCTGCATCAAGTTGAAAAGTGACGGCGACATGATGGCTGGACAGAGAAACCGCAGGAACAAGGAGGCGCTGATCAGACGTTCACTGATGTCCGGTCGGCCTCGGTTGCTGCATTCCTGTCGCCACGACGCGAAGACCTCTTTCAGCTCTCGTGGAAAAACACTGTCGAGAATAAGGGATGATGAAGAGTAACATGTTATAGCTGAAGCGATATGTTCAATTCAGACCAGAGTAGCATATTATCCAAGTTCTGAACAGCAAACGTCTTTCAGGAAGTACAGTACAACTGCTGCTCAATGGCATGCAAATTAAAAGCACCTACAATACCATATACTGTATATATGCCAATATACAGTATGAAATATATCTCCAGTATTCACCAGTATGAGTTGATGATTTTGCAGAAGGCCAGCTCGCAGCACATCTTCAAGTTACTCTGGTGCTCCGGCAGGTCACCTGACGAACACTTGGATGGATCCACCTCACAGTTCTCATCTGACTCGTACAGAGCCTTGATGAACTCCCCTGAAGAAAACAGAACGATATGTAAGAGATGAAGGAACACACAGCTTTCTTAGATGCTATTCCTAACGTACTTTGTGATTTAAAGTGGTTGCAGAAAGCTGAGCTGACCGAGGGCAGAAGAAGAATATGATGTCAAAGCTACAGGGAACATAGTTTGATTTTGTCCTTGATTACTCCCTAGTTTGACCTGTGATAACAAACACAAAGTCTGACAGAACTAGAAGGCAAACAAGGTTAAACTCATAATAACAGGGGACAAAATACAATGTCCTTTTTGTTCAACTGTTCAGACAAAAGACGCACCATTACTGCTACGATCTCAATGAACCAACAGGCCGTAAAAAGGGAGCTCGTGGCTGTCCTTCTGTCACTCCTGTCCCCGTTCCAATGACTTCAACAATTTAGCCTGACGTTAAGCAAGAAAAACTCCACTAAAACAGCCATGTGCTATTATATAGTCTTCAATAAATCTCCCAAACAACCCCAAAAGAAGCGAGGAAACGGGCAGCATCGCTAGCAAAGCCAAAAGGAAAGAAAATACAGACAAAGAATAATATAAACACACACATGTCGAGAGGCATACAGAGAAAGAAGTGAATGGTGCCAGGAGGGATGTGTGCAGTTTATAGATTAAACTGCTGCTGTGTACATTTCTGAATCAGACAGGGGGGGGAAAGAGTGTTTATTGTTAGGACAAGACGGACAAACACGCTTGATCTAACACTGTAGAAGAGGGAGTAGGGGGTTCACACAATCACCTCATGATATAGAGGCTCGTCATAGCCAGACAGAAACACGTTTCCTGTTACAGTCTGAACTGTGATGTCGACGGCGAGCCTCCAAGACAACAACCGAAATGACTGACGATGCTTCAGAGACAGTACCGCTGTATTTCATCTCTAATGCAATTAGTGTTTTGCCTTCTTCTACTATATTTTAATTAAACGATGGTGTAGTCAACAATTTCCATGACTGAGGTAATGCAGAAGGTTAGAGATGGATGTGAGGACAAAACAGCAGATAGGATGAAACAGAAAAAGTAGCAGACTTGATAAATAGAAGGGGAAAAAAGGCAGAGGAACTTTTTCTTCTTGCTTTAAAAACTATTTCAGCCTCTTCCACATCACTGCTTCGCTCACCGAGGGCGTCCTGCAGGTACTTCTGCCCCACCAGTTTGAGGTACTCCTCTATGGCCTTCGTCGCAAGCGTGTTCTCTCTGAAGATGAGGTGCTCGTTCTCCCCGCAGCGATCCACCTCGGACATCATCAAGTCCGTGAGGAAGTCCTGCAGAAGACAAAGCAGAGAGGACTTAATGGCTGCAAATAAATACAATCCAGTACGATTTAGCTCATGAGGATTTATAGTGAATGCCGCATCTGAGGCGAAAGCTTTGCAATGTTGAAAATCAGGATAAAAAAAACCATGCAAAACTTGATTTGTATTGATTGAAATAAAGTTTATTGGAAGAGAGTTGGTAATCTTCAACCACGTCCTCTGTGACCTTTTACATCACCAACATCTTCTGTCATTCCAGATGCTGTTTTTCCACCTGTGGACCTCCGCATGCTTCCTGTCTAGAACAGTCACCAGACTGAGCTCCTGCAGAAACGCATCCTGCTCCACATCACTCACCTCCCACTGTACAAATACACGCCCTATCACAATTATCCTGTCTGACTGTCTTCATTGTCCACAACTCTGCAAGCCTTTCTTTTGTCCTTCCTGTCCTGCTTTAGCTTCTCTCCACTAATTCATGGCCATTTTTGTACAGACTGTTGACTTGCCTGAGCCTGATTCTTTCAGTCTGGCTCACTGTGGGTAAAAGTAAAAAGGTGGCAATAATATAACTGTGAATCAAAGCTAATTAACAGTGTGGCTCAAATGAATGCACATGAGTAAAACTACTCAAAAAACATAGGGGAGATCCCTTTAAATTAATTATATGATGAACACAAATTAGCCTGTTTTGTGAAAGGAAAGTTTGAACTTTTTCGTTTCGGGGGCCGTTTGTGAGAATTGGAAATAATCTGTATACACAACACTGACAGATTATTGATCATCTTTTAAGTTGATGCTGTAATCTCTAAAGCAAACAGCTGGTTATTTACACATTCAGCAGACAACAAGCGACATTAGCATATATTTAGAGGCGCCTCTCTGGCCACCTGACGAATGTAAATCCTATATTCTCTCCTGATTGCTCTGTTTTGCTCTTCGCCTCATTCTGAGGGAAACATCCGTCTTTTCAGCAGCTAAATGATCCACTTTGATTTTGTCTAATGTTTATCTGCAATATCTTTCTTTTCTTTTCCCATGTATTTAATTAACTATACAGATATCAAATCTACATCATAATATACATAATACATAATATATGTAAAATATATCAATTTACTCCTGCACACAAACATTGTGTGACAGGTTTTCATTTTGATGATCAGTGAATGTGAGCAAAGAATAATTCTGGCATTGCAATAAATAAAGGGAAGCAGAATAGCTCTATTTATATCATCCTTTGAATTTGACTTATGCCAGAGTTGAAACTCAGCATGTGGAGAGAAACAACAGCCCCGAACAGAAACAAATAAACAGGGAAAAAAACGGTGACAGGACTCATATTTTCATATAATGGCAGCAAACATTTTCCTCACATTCATTTGAATGCTCAAGCGGAGATTCTGACACCTTATTGCTGTGCACTCAGTGCATAAAAACAGAAAAATCCTTGTCTCCCGCTCATACAAACAGAAAGCATGAAGGCAACTGACAAAATCTGGATCTCAGTTAAAGCCAGCCAAATTTCTAACAAAGATATCATCACTTTAAAAGAATGCATGTCCAATCTAAAGTGTTTTAACCGTCTTTTTTAAATGGCAGCGTGAATCATTTTGATGGGATGCTTGTTTATCTTACTTGTTTAAAAGAGATCTCCAAGAAAAATATAGTCTTTATTAGGCAAAAAAATAAATAAATAAATAAAATTAAAGTTGGAGACGGGCACTAAAGCTCCCAAAATCCAACGTCTGAGAGGGAGAGATGGAAATGGAGCCATCTGGGGATGAATCATCCCTTGTTTAGATGCCATCAAGACATTTCTTGGTGTACTCTCATGTAAGTCCCCTGGCTGCTTGTTAAACTAGGGGAATCGGCGTAGCGGCAAGGGAGAGGAGGCGACTGACAGATGTAGAGAGAGAAATAGAGAAGGAGAAGAGGAAGAAGAGACGGAGACGGCGGTCTTTAAAGAACAGAGGAGGAGGCGGAAAGACAAGAACAGAGCCTTTTAGATGGTGTCTATGGCTGCTGCAGACGCCTGTTATCCACCTAATCAAAGAAACACCGCGGGGAGCCAATCACCTACTGATGTGAAGCGAAAGGAGCCTTTTTGGTTACCACATTTGCACATCGCACACACACACACATGAATCTACAGATAACATAATCTAAACTTAAGTTTAACAAATGTGAATATCAATAAGCATTTAAATCAAACCCAGACGGTTGCATTAAAAGCTGTTTAGGCCTATTTGTGTGCGTCTGTAGCCGGTTTGTTGTTCAGACAGACAGATAATGAGATAAATAACAGAGCTCGCAAAAGCGGTGAGTTCAAAAATCACTTGATTTTAAGACGTGTTAACAGAGTTATTGCCTTTTAATCTCTTCAAAGTCATGTAAATACTGTGCCGGTGTTCAGAATCACAAAAGGTGTTGTGATCTGTGTTGGTTTGTCTTGTTTGTTGAAGCCTAGGAGCACAGAGTCAAGAAGACTTCAGGCATATTTTAACTCTTTCAAGAATTTCTTAAAAAGGAAGGCATAGGTGTCAATGAAAATCAAGCATACTTAGTCGACTAATAATTATCAATATGTATGATTTATTACCTCTGCCAAGGACAGATTTCCACAAAACCTGGTAGAAGAATAAGGAATGGCCAAGGAAGGAACCCTCTAAATTTTGGAGCGGATCCAGGGATTGCTTTTCCCTCCCTCTCTCTTTTGCTAGATTGTTCTTTCAAATTTTACTATTGTATTTTGGATGCATGTTTTCTAATAATGACAACAAATGTTTGTACAGTGTTACAGTTATTATGCCATTGATGATTTACCTCTGAGGAATATTTAGCAAAAGCTTTTGTTGCAGCTTAGTCTGGAAACTATTTCCTGATTGCTTCTCAATGACACCGGTGTTGACGGAAGTTTGCGCTCTCTCAATGCTTTCTAGCTATGTACTCACAATACAAACACTCTAGAAAACAGGAAACAGTTGAAAGTAGCATGGCGGCCCAAGTGGCACTGTTATCACTTTTTTTTGTATATCTTATCCTTAAGTCTCTCTTTCAAACTTAAATGAATGACATTCAAATGCTGCTTGAGCAGAGGAGGAGGGAAAACGATGCGCTAATGTCCAAAATTTGATTGTGCATTGCAAAGACAAAGGTAGTGAAAACTGACAGTACACCTGGAGGAGTCGTTTCCAACACTTCTGATTGGAGCTGTACCCTCAGAGTACAGAATCATTAAGAAATGGAAAGAGATCCTAAAAGAAGTGGAAGGACACACGTGAGGGAGGCCACAAAGCTTCACATGCTGAGATAGGAGATTGTGCTGCAGCAACATTCGGCCGGCTGCTTCACCAGTCAGGTTTATGGATGAGTGGAAGCCACCTCACATGAGATCTCAACTTACAGTTTGCCAGAAGCCATGTGGGAAGTCTCTGATGTTAGATGGAACAAGAATTTATGGTCTGATGAGACCAAAATTGCATCCCCACTGTGAAACACGGAGGCGGTTGCATCACGCCGGTGACCCAGAAGAATTCTGAGGTTGGAGGCTGAAATGAAATCAGAACATCCTGGAGAGAATCCTGATGCAGTCTGCAAGAAACCTGCAGCTTGGGAGAAGATTTCTTTTCCTGAGGGACAGTGACTCAAAGCGTGAAGCTAAAGCTACACTACCTTTAGAGTGGAACAAGGCTTTAATTGTTGACATGTTGATTTTAAGGAGGTAAAAAATTATCCAAAGAAGTATTTTATACAAGTATTATTTTCAAAAAGGTTGTATTTAAATATTCTTTAATTCAGCACCTCAGACCAAACAAATTCACTGTAAACCATCCCTGAATTATAGTCCAAAAATATAATTTATCCCAACTGCAGAGTTCGTGTTTATTTTGTGTGTGTGTGTGTGTGTGTGTGTGTGTATATATATATATATATATATATATATATATATATGGCATGTGGTAAAGAACAGACACACACAACACACAGAAGCCTGAGGATACCTGACCTTTTGTGGGATAAGAACACCCTTCCCCATCATTAGACGGGGGGTCTTGTATTTCATTTTTGTATTGGAAGGAAATGTCATCCCAATTATGATCTTTCCTCTAACCTCTAACCCTCTGTGGCTCTCTCTCTCCCTCATCTCCTCCTTCCTCTCTGGCTCCTTATGTGGCCACTGGGGCGATGCAAATCCAGGCCCTGATTAGAGAGGACGGTTAGAGGAAGTGGAGGAGGAGAGAGGCAGAGGAGGAGGAGGAAACTGAGAGAGAGGAATCGAAAGACAGAATAATAATTTCTGCTGGTAGCCTAAAAAAAAAAGAAAGAAGCCTGGATGCCACCACCTCATGAGTGTTAAGCCTACTACTTTATAGATGGAGGATACACTTAGTGTGTCTGTGAGTATTTATGCAAGTAAGCTTGGAACTTAATTACAATGTGGATGTAAGGGAATTAGAGGAACCACAATGGTAGACCTGCAATGCATTTCACCTCTGCAGTACAAACTGATTTAATATCAATCATTTTCCAGCGTATAACATATGCTCTTATGATTAAAAGGCAACTTGAATAATTTCTTGGTTTTTTTGGTTAATGCAGCATCGCAAATCAGCTGCAAGTGGAACCATTTTGACACAGTTCAACATGCTAACATGCTCACAATGACGATGCTAGGATGTTGTGTTGAAATGCATTTGCGAACACCAGATGGAAAAAAGACTTATGCATGACGTTGATGTCTGTGATGTGATGTCTGTGAGCTAGTTCAGGTAGACAACTCCAGCTGCACTGCTGCAAACACACTCATGCACATGACATGACTAATCCTCCACAAACGTCATCAACACACCCTCCCAATTTGGGAGGGTCTATTTAAGGTGCAACAATTCCCCATCTCTCTCTCGGCCTGTCAACGCCGCTGCTGCTCTCGTGCATTTGCTGCTGCACCTTCAGCCCCAGCATCCACCTGTAGGCTCCAATTAGGGGGTTCAAGAAGTTTTCCATCACTCCCCAATATATGCATATAAACCTATCAGTGGGGAGTGATGAGTTTGGAGTCTATATGTCCTGCTGCTGTGATAATAAACATTGTAAACTCCTGAGTTGTCTGACTGAAATATACTCACTGTAATGGATTACATCCTACTTTAAAGAGTATTGAAGTGATGCTTTTAACCTAGTGAAACCTGTGAAAACCAGCGGCTGCCTGAAGGATAGGAAATTGGTGTAAAGATCTTTACTATTCTGTTTCATCCGATGATTTGCTACAATGCATTAAATCACGTAGAACCACGAGTAATATACAGGTCTCAGCATGACCTGAAAGAGACTGGAGCTTCCCCCCTCCCATCATCCCTTTCTTTGATGCCCTCAATCCTGCAGACTGCCCCCCTCTGTTCCAGTGCTAATAAGGAGAAGTAGAACGCTCTCTGTATCGCTGCCACATCTCATCAAACAAACCATGCCTCAAAAAACCCCAACACACAATGCTGGGGGAGAGGATGGTGATATGAGGATAGGGTATGAGTGGAAGGTAGATGGTGCATCATGGCCGATCAGATCTAATAAAAAGTAGGGAACAGGATCCTGCTGAAAAAGACAAGTGCTCCCCGCAGATGGGGTTACTTGTCCTTTGCACTGCTATACACACAACAATCTAATCACCGCGAGGCACAGCCATATGTGCTCGCAGTGCTTACATCTCTATTGTCTAATATTCCACTGCTAGATAGACAGACAGGCTTCTACATCAGAGACAGAATCAGGATCACGATCAGGACTTTCTCTGCAGAGAGAGAGAGAGAGAGAGAGAGAGAGAGAGAGCGAGCGAGGGACGTTTCAAATTACATTCTTCCCAACATTTCTGTGCATCGAGCGTGGGAGAGAGGGGAGAGGCAAATGAATAAAGGGTCAGGTTTATGCTTTGTAATTGGTCGTTTTTATGTTTCTATGGCAATGTGAAGCAGAGAAACTCAGGCGTGAGAGCAATGAAATTCCTTAAAAGGATAATACTGCTGTCACAGATTTTCTTCTTGAGCCTCTTAAAAGCTGTCAGTACCTGAAGAATATGAGGATGACTCAAGTGGGTTCAAATATGACTGACAGATCACTTGACCCAGCTGTGTTCTACGCAGCGTGAATGGGAATCAATGCACTTTATGTTACCTGACAGGAAATAATGATGAAGCTTGTATAATGGGTAAATGATGCCGCTCTTGTGTGATGTAAAATAAAATATAATATATATATATATATATAATATATTCAGTATGTGCTTCATTTTACTTTGAGGGTGTCCTGCTGTTGAACGAGGATTTTTTTTGTAGTATATTCCAATGACATCCAGCAGAGCATGAATAGTGATTTTGGTACAAATGCTTGTATTTCGTTGACTTTTTTATTTTGTGTATAGCTACAGGTATAAAGCACCATTACTGGAAAAGTCATGGACTGTGGAAATAATGGGATTCATTAAAAAGAAAACAAATAAAATGGAAAATTCCGGCCAATGCTTGGAGTGTGTGCACACACCACAAGGCAGAAAACACACACTTTCAGATCATTTAAAATGACCAATTTTGGGGTTCAGCAACTGGTTCATTGTAGCAGGTGAGAAAAAACAACAATAACTGTGAGGAGGGAAGGGGGCAGGAACCACTCCATCCTTCGCTCTCCTCCTCTCTCCATCTCTTTCTGCCTCCCCCTGGTCTCTCTCTCTCTCTCTCTAGAGACTGGTGGCTGGTATTGCAGTGCTGTAGCCTGCAGCTCTTCTTGTGAGGGTCGCGTTAGGTTGACGGAGAGGACTGGAGGCCAAATGGAAATGGAGGAAGCGGTTCCTCCCGTAGGCACAGAGGCTTATCGTTCAATGCGAAAACAGGAAGGGCTGCAGCGCTCTTGATTTGGTGCGCATGGTCATTATGACGATGGGTTTGACTGGAGGGGGGGTGGGTCTGACAGCAAATGTCATCAGCATCCCAACATGGTGTTTCTCTTTCTTTATAGTCCCTCTGTGTGTTTGTTTGTCTTATATATTTATTAAGCACAGTCCACAAAGCTGTTATGGATATTTGATCAATAAAGAGAAATTCTACCCACTTTGAGGTGACATTTAGTCTCATATTGAGTCTTTAAATCTCATCTGAAAGCCCTACAAGTTCACTATTTTCTATTCCAGTTCAGTATTAGTACTGTCAAACAACACAGACTATCTCACCTATATTGACAAATGTTTCAAAGATATGAATGTAGACTTCTACAAGGCTGAGCTGTGTGCTAAATGCTAAGATCAATATGTTAACAAATCCACAGAGACATTGCTAACATGCCTTTACGATCTTTAGCTCTTCCCGACAGTCTATGTGTGGCAAAAAGAGGCAGAAGTGTTGAGACCGAGTCCTCTGGGCGACAGGAATAGACAGTCATGAGTGGCAAGGTGAACTTAACTTGGGGTGAGGCTCATCACGTTGCCTAGTATGTGGAACAACAGAGGCAACTCAATTTGTACTAAGTGATGATTATAAACAAATTGGATTTTACTCATGTGCAGAGCATTTTGCATACCTTGTTGTGCCTGATTGTTATTACACATATAGAACTAAATGCATGCAAATTAAAGTAGTGAAAATGAAGTGATAAAACAGAATGATGGTGAGAGGGGAGACGGGGAGGGAGAGAAAGGCAGAGTCTTTGTAATCTGAGTGCAAAGAGAGACGTTGAGAAGCTCCCAGATCGATGCCAAGCATCCTTGCAGAGCTGAATATTTCTCTTTGCAGTCTGCTGCTGCTTGGCTCCAGAGCCACAAGCTGTGCCGATATAAAGCTGAAACTAGATTCCTTTGACTTCTTTTCTGTCCTTGCTGTCGGTGCCTTCCCTCTTCTCTTCGCCTCCCTCCATAAGGAATGGACGATAAAAATCTTGCAGGGATTATTAAGCAGTCTGAGAATGTGATGCCTTTATGAGCAAGTGCTAGGTGTCTATTTCCTGTTCAGATTAGAGACAATTACCAGACATATATGGTTTAAAGACGAGCTAACATCTACTTTTCTCAATGCACCCTCTTGGACACTGCACTTTGGACCGGTGTAAACATCTTCAAACTGGTTTGATATGAAATCAAACACGGGAACAGAATTTAAACCAAATTTTACCACTAGGTGTCACAGTCGACTCAGCGGCCGCTCCCATTGAGCCCATAAACGGGTGTGCGGAGATGCCACAATCCATCAGGACAACTGTGAGGCATTGTGTCAGTAGATTAGATTATTATTATTACTTCAAACCACAACTCTGACCCAATCCATAACTACCTGAGGCCACAAATATCTTAATTTTAAACAGCATGGGAAATTGGGGCTGCAGTTGTATTATGAGCAACCACCTCCTAATGTGATTCCACATAGGTGTGAGTGTATAAAGTTGGCATCTGTGCAGTGATGCAAGGTGTGTCGATCAGTACAGCATCAGTAACAAAATCTCTCCAGAGAGCTTTGGCCTCAAGACACAATGAAGCATGAAAGGGAGATGAAGGAAGACAAAGACGAAAAGTAGGCAGAGAACAAGGCGGAATCAGCGAGTGTGCAACGGAGCAGACTATTCGGGGTGTAATTATTCAGTGACGGATGATAAAGTGACACAAGAAGACACAGAAGTATCGATGTTGCATACTAATATGCATCTCTATAGCCAGCTGCGACGAGAAGCTGTTCCCCACCTGTGCACGGAGAATTAAACGTGATGCATATGAGCGGGGCTTCAGAGCAACAAAGAGTTATCGCTGCATCTTCAACGTTTACCTCCCATTCACCTCTGCTAAGTGTAAGAGAGGTTTTTTTTTCCTTTCGTGACACTCTAATGCACCAGCAATGCACAGCCTCTGCCTCTTCGTCTGAAAGAATTAGACACTGACTCATGCATTTTGACTTGAGCCTGGACAGACGGACGACTACGCAGCAAAACCAAGGAGACGGGTAAATAACCAAAAGCTCTATTAAACCTTTTTGCAGGAAAACAATAAATCCAGCTTTAGAGGGTTTTCCACAGTTTTAATTTTGCTGGACTAAACTGCTCGCCTCCTAAATATAACTCATCCGTGTTTGTGAAAGCCGCACGCAAGGACGTAAGTACTGGATTGTAAATGAACAAACCATGCAACATTGGCCAAGACGCAGAAGCGGGGGGGATATCCTAAATAGGGCAAGAGAATATTTCTGGAATAAGTGGCTTGTCGCCGTGTGCTGGGTTTGGCACGACATCACTACTCTATCTGTACATGAGTTGTATGTGCTTTCTGTCTACATATGTTAGACCACATCATGGAGATTTGAGGGATGAAAGTCTTCTCTGAAAGGACGCTGTGAGAGCAAACAGCATCGCCATTTCCATATTTCAGCAGCAGCTTTCATTCTTTTTAATGTCAGTCCAAAAGCTTCTGGTTAACTATTTACAATTCCCCGAAGATAAAAGCAGAAGTGTTTTTCTTGCATATGATGTAGTGAGGAAATTATTTGAGGGTTTGTATAATAAAGAGCAACCTTGGAAATAGCATCTCTCTCACAAGCAGCACATCCGCAGCTATAGGAGAAAGCCAGCTGGCGAGGAAGACCGTGAGGTGAGAGAGAAGTAAAAGTTTTAGTGCTTTGGTCGGAAAGTGTGGATTAATTGAAAGTAATTAGGGATGTGACTGTCTCTCGGGGGACTAGTAAAGGCTTTCTCCCCCATCAATCAGCAACTATCAGTACCCAAAGCGGCAGACTGGCGGTACAGTGTGGATAGACATCACTTCTAAAGCGCTGATCGTTCATCATTCCGCTGAGCCGTGATTAGGTCAAAGAAAGTTTCATAGCTCTGCTGATGAGATGCTGTCAGGATGGCTACACTGAGGGAGAGGTTGTCGCTGGCAACTGAGGAGGCAGAGAAGACGAAGAAGTTCATGCTGCAGTGAGGAAAACAGCCCGAGGCAATATTCCACCAAAAAAAAAAAAAGACATTAAAAAGGACAAACGATGCTCATTTCTATGACAAAAACTGGCTGTTGCTTATCAGAACTGAATTAAATCCATTAGTACAATTACACTAATGTTATTTTCTTTACTGTTTATCTATTAATCTACAGGTTATTTCTCTTGATAAGTCAATGAATCACTTTGTCTTTAAATTGTTATACACTCAGTTGGTTATTTGAGGTTGAGCCTCGCCTGAACTGCATACCTAAAATAAATGAAGAATAGCTCCACAACTGTCGGGTGCAGATGCATAATCTTGGTGTCTATGGATAGATAAGACCTAAAACAATTTAAAGTGTCAGTAACATATTACCAGCTATTATGTCTGAGTAAACTTTGATTAAACAAAGGAGAAATGTCTACTTCTATACTCGCCTGATTTAAATAGGCTATAAAATCATTATAATAATAATCCCATAGACGGCATTCACTTTACTGACTCAGCAAATCCTTAAAAACAACTGTGACAAATTTAATAGAAATACTACAAAGTACATAGATTCTACAAAGGTTTTAGTGAGGCAGACTCTGCATTTTTTCCTGACTTGAATAGCCAAAGAATAAAAGATTTTTAAACCCCTTTCCGTCCCTATAGAGAGATATAGGCTCGGGTTTAGGAGGTTAAAATAGCAGAAAATAATTTTTAAAAATGCTAAAATGTCATTTAAGCTTGAAGAATCAGCCAAACGACTGATCTGTTATCAAAATAATCGATAATCGATTCGGGTCTAAGCTTATTTTCATCCACTTTTCATCAGCAGCCTATAGGGCGGCTGTTCCTGTCAGATCTCATCCTCCGACACCACGCAGGGACAAAACGTCACCGTTTGTTTCACTGCACTGAAAAGACAAACACCGTGCTGTCAGTAAGTAAAGTCAGTAAAGCCATTTTGGATGGATAGGAGAATATCTGAGTCCATCAGCCCGCCGTCATGGGAGACTTAGCTCCTGCTGTGTTAGACTAATCTCCCCCCCCCTCACCCCGTGCTTACAGTGCTACAGACAGTAGTGGATATATTGTGCTTCTGTCCTGCATCGGTATGCCGTGAAGCACTGCGGGGGAAACATGTAAGGGATTAGCTCGAGTTAAAAATGTAATACAGCCTGTTGCAGTGAGAGGAAATCACCTGTCTGTCTGGTCTTTATCTGCTCTATATTACAGCACTGGGAGGGGGTCAATAGTTCATGAGATGAGCAGGCAGCGGAGGAACAGTTAACTTCTGTGTGCTTAATAATCTCGTCAGAAACTCGTGGCTAAATTGGATTCGTTATGTCTCAATGGAGAGTACAAACGTGGGGAGAATGGACATAAATCCTCTTATTGGTACTGACCTTGGCTTTGCCAGTGCTCTGTAGAATGTGGACCAGTGCGCACGCCATCTCCTCCTTGTTCTTGACGCTGATCCCGGGCTCCAGCACTGAGCATAGCAGCATGTAGTTATTGGTGGTGTACTCTGCAAACTCCTTGTACATCTCCATGGGAAGGATGTTCATACTCTGATAGCGGGCTTTGATTCTAATCATGGGCCCAGATGTCTTGCCCTTAGGGGGGTTGGGAGTACTGACCGGATACCACTTCTCCATAAACTGCCGTCCTGTAACAGTAGCGACGGGAATACTGACGAGTCCAATGTAGTTGTTCTTATCTTTCTTCTTCTTCTTGTCTGTGTCTTTGTAAAGGTGGGCTGTGATGCTCTTGACAGGAGGCAGGTTATTGAACTCAAAGTGTTCCCCCCAGAAGACGTTGTCAGTCTTGAGTTTGCAGGTGGTGCGGGCGTAGAGTGAGTCATCCAGACAAAGCTCGCAGAAGTATTTCTTTTTGGCTGGCATATCCTTCGCCTCGATGATCCACAGCTTCAGCATGTTCTCCACCCGACGACTGTTGTCCTGGAGACAAGATGAGAGGATAGGAAGCGGTTTGGGAAGGTCTTTCAAGAACTAATTTTACAACATCACCACTGAGAAAAAGAAGAAAAACAAAACGCAATCCAACATAAAACTAATCTTGGAAACCAATATATTAAATAGATCACAAGTAAAGCACAAGTAAACCTCTTTCTTGGTTGTAAATGTCGAAAAATCATTTCATAGTGTCGATTTAAAATGCTTTGCCGAGTGCTAACCCATTCTCATAGAGTGATTTTACCAAGAGTGGAGCTTATTTTTGGCCCATTATTCAGATTGCCTTGAAAACTACCTCTGAAGATAAAGATAAGAAAGGAGGCGTTAATAATTACAATATCAGAGAGTCTCCCATAATCACGAGGATGTTTGAATTACTGGTAAGCTATGCTTAAGAAGGGTATCATCAGACAAAATCACTTCTATGCAACAAAGTAGTATTCATATATTTTACTGTGGCACATAACATTAAATTCGTCCCTGTATGAGATGTTTGTGAACTTTGAAATACATTCAATCTTATCTTTAATGCGTCTGTGGGTCATTTAAGGTGTATCTACATTAGGTGGGACCTAAAAGAAGGCATAGAGGAAACTGCTGCCAATCACTCCTGTACTGTATGTAATGAGCTCAGAAGTATTCCTGAAGATTGAGAGCTAAATTTGAACCTTGGTGTTACATCAGTTCAGTAACATCTTGACAGTTACGACAAAATGACTCCCTACTATAAATGAAGATGCTCTATACCATCAATTATAAATTAAATGTGTGTTAAGTGTTCTTTCATGCACATGCTAATGTATTTGCTATCAAACACCAGCCCACAAAGATGATCTGCAAATTGCCTGGTGCCTTATAATTACTCATAATTGCCCTCTTGCACAGGAGCTGGATTGTGCAGGCTTAACATTTAGACCACCTTATTCAATTTACATTCTTTTTTTTAAATCTCTGGCAGACAGGTATTAAAAATGATTGGGCATGTATTTTTACAGTATTAGCATCTCCTTCCAGACACCAGCAACAGGAAGGAGACTTCAGGGTGAGGTCGTGGTAACAAATACGAACCTGTAAACCACAAAGTCAAACAGGTTGCGTCTTGAATGTTTGCTGTTTAAAGCCCTGGTGGATTTCTTCCTCTGCTGACCAACAGTGAACAAAATGACTTTTAATGTTTCTATTTACTCAACTAGCGGATCTTGATTTTTTTTTCCCTTCTCCTCTATATACTGGATACATGGTCTTTGTAAATCAGCGTTAGCTTGTGACGCTTCTCTTCTTCTGCCATAGCTGTGTTTATGAGTAGAGATGCTATCACTGCTCAAGAGAAAAAACACTTGAGGAGTCTTGGTGTTCCTCTCTGCAACCTTTGTGTCCTCTGCTCTTGGAGGCATCCAGTGCAGGAAGCACACAGCTGGATGTCAACATATCAGATTGCATTGCATGCTTGCAATGTCAACACCTCGCTGTCTTTACACTGAGCAGTGTGGCAAAGAGTGCTTTGGAATTGGGACACTTGTACTGACTCATTAGCGCTGATTGCTACACGCAGTCTCGCCCCACCTACAGCGTATTTACGTTCTTACTTTGTTCGGCTGCACCGCTCTCCTCAGATTCTCCATCCATTTATCTCTCTCGGCTGATGAGCGGCAGGAAAAACATTTGCTTCCCGAGGAGGTGGTGACCTACCGCGGAGAGAGAGAAGGAAAAGCAACCATTTAGTGATCATACCCCATGCATAAAAATGACAGACGATGATTGGAACAGTCGTCTTTACTGAAGTTGATTTCTAAACAGCCCATTTCTGAAAGCAAACAAGCTTCTTAACAATGCACACGCATGCAAACTAATGGGTAAGTGGAGACTGAAGATGACTTGGCAGTTTTGAGGAATGACTGAATGATCTGGATTGACAGACGATGCAGATGAAAGACTTGGCAGGCTGGGTGATAAGTTGATGAAATGAAAAATGCACAGTGGGATATAGGGAAGAGAGAGTGCATAAAAAACAGAATGATGTAATGAGGAGGATGATAAAGATGACTGAACAGAAAGCCTTCGTTCATTCCTCTCACCCTGACACTACCAAAGGCTCCTTCACATGAGTCTAATGGTAATTAGAGGCTTAATTAGAGGCGTGTTGGAAATTACTCTGGTCCACTGATGATAATAAGGATGTAACCTTTCATACAAGCCGTCCATATCTGAACGTTTGGCTATAATTGGCCATCAGCAGCTAATCAAATGAGATGTGAAGAGAGAGAGATGCTGCTGGTACCAAAGCATTGTCCTCAGCTGTTAACTTGCGTTTCAGTTTTAATCATTATAACGAGTATTTTCTGACATTTTTTTGATCAAACGATTAATCAAGGAAACAACGAGGGGAAAAGCTGATATTGAAAATAATCAAAAATTGAAGCTCTAGTTGTGAGGAAAAAAATACCAACTAAAAATGGTTTGTTTTTGCATTTGTATAGTTGCCACTATTAATAGTAGTTGTCATACTCCTGCTATTATAGCTGTTTGCGTGCTTGTCTGTTTGGTTTTCCCCAAGATATTTCAAAAAGTTATCCGAGGATATTGATGAAATTCCATATAGGAAGGATTTTGGGCAAAGGAAGAGTGGATTAAACTTTAAGGTCGATCAAGATACAGATTCTGGATCAATTTTTTTGCCAATATCATGAAAAATAATAAGAGGTCAATCTAAATAAAAAAATACCCTGCATGGAGAACCCATTGGATCCAGATCATAATCCAGATCTGAGAGATTGAAAAAATATATCCTTGCAAGTGTTGCAGGTGCTTGGGTCTGTAAATTAAAGAGTAATGTCGTGTGTGTGTTATTAGATCATTCCTGTTATGAATATATGAATAAAAAATGGACTTGACTTACGTTATGGAGCCTTGGATAGCTGAAATAACACCCCCTACTTTAGAACATCAGATGTGTGGCTGTCAGTGGATGCTTTAAATAAACAGTGGGAATGTTGAAGAGCTGTGTTGACACATAATACATATTACTGTGCTCAGGTACTGCATGTGTGTGTGTGTGTGTGTGTGTGTGTGTGTGTGTGTGTGTGTGTGTGTGTGTCCCCCTCACCTCAAAGCAGTAGTCCTGCCCGAGGATGCTGCTGTGAACAGGCTTGATGACAACCTCGTCCTCCATACTTAGGTCCAGAGCTTCCACGGCGCTACTGGGGCTGAGCAATGACTCATGGGAGCGAGACTCCTTCAGCCTTGGCATCAGATGAGATCTAAGAGTGGGAAAAGTGAGAGAACTGAGTCACTCCAGCAGAGTATGAGTAGAGGAAGTGAGAGAGAGAGAGAGAGAGAGGGAGAGGGAGCATATGCACTATGCATATTAGCGAGTGTTCACAGTGAGTGTGAAGCGACAGAGTGTGAGGATGACGAAGAGAGGATGCTCCGCCAGCCTCAAAGTCAGCGAGTCCTCGGCGTGACACGAGTGCACGCTGCATCGACACGCGTGGACGCTGCATCGACACGCGTGGACGCTGCATCGACACGCGTGCACGCTCCCACTTCTGATCTCACCTGCTAATGGAGTATTTGCTTTACAACTTGAAATATCAATGAATGAGTGAAAAAGAACGACACATTTGAGTCAAGCTGAACCACTATAAATACGAAGCCTTGATTATCAATGATGGTCAGGCTTGGATAGTTTCCATGATGTGATAAGGCATGGCAGCGATAAAATAGAAACCCTTCAAAAATGCTTAGAGGGCACTTTGAGAAGCTCAGTATTCTGACAAAGACAGCCCTGAAGCCCCATTCGTTTAGATTCTAAAGCCAGAAGTAACATTAGGCGAGCGTGGCAAGCTTTGCACTGTCACGTGAAAAGAGAAAACGTGTGCCTCTATGCAGCGTTTATTAGCACGCGTTTGTGTCGTCCTCCAACATGTCATGAAGCGAGTGGAAAGTAATGGTTTCTAGTCTTTAAAAAAAAAGGAGCTATAAGTCAGTTTTTTGTTTGAAAGATTTTAAAAAAATTCAATTTTCAGCAGCATGTAATTAAATAATAGTTTTAATGACACGTCTAAGATGCCTGTGTAGTGCATTGCAGAGATAAGCCCTGAGGTTATCAGGACATCATGACGTCAACCGAGGTGATACCAAAAAAAGTAGGCACCAGGTACCAGGTTGAGTCGAGTGTAAAGCCGGTGACACGTACTGGAAATGTGGTTTTTAGAGTCAAACATCAGCCTTGCTCTTGCATTTCTATTAACCATCAACCATACCCATGTCCCAGTCAGCCTCAGTGGTAAAAGGATGAAAATCTACATGGGAGTAAGGGATGTAAGCTGTGACAGGCGAGCCACACAAACATTAGCCCCTGACACTCATGCACTGACAGGACAAGGAAGACAGCGGGCCCGTTGCTGGTGTAATGAGTGGGAGCATTCTGTTAAAAGTGCCGGCTTACATCCTAATCCATGTATGTGAGCCGGCCTGTGTGTGTGTGTGTGTGTGTGTTACTGTGCATCTCTTCTGATGACTGAAACAGGGGCATTCCAGGAAAAATGCATCACCCATAATTACAGAGTAGCAACCGCATGCAGCCCTTTTGTACGGTCAGCCAGTTGTCAAATCCACTGTCCAGTGTGAAAAGGGTAATGATCAGGGCTCTCTCCCCTTCATATCCGACTCACACATCGGGGCAAATATAAGGAGATGGAATAAAAAAAAATAAAAAAAATAAAAATACATGGGCAAACACAGGAAGACTGCTTTGCATATGAGAATCAAGTTTTAGGAGCTTCTAGCTTCTCCCAAAGCACAGCTGCAGGGAAGAGTGTTTGCACCTTGCTCTGCTTTGTGATTGGCTGACTGGGTACTGGGCAGAACAGACAGCGAGTCAAGTGAGCAGAGAGGAGGGGAAAGAGGGGTTTTCTGGTGGGATGTGCTATTATACACAGGAAGGGATGGGAACTTAATGTCTGAACCATTGTCCACAGTCCTAAAAACTGCATGATTTGTTTTTATTTTTATGGCTCACAAACACCGTAGAATACACACTTCTAATATCAAATAATAAATAAAAGGAATTTTTCCTATGAAAATGGGCTAGAAGATGCCGCCGATGTAGCAAGATCATATGGATTCATATTCTGCACGTTGTGAAGGGAAATAACCACAGAGGGAGGAAGGCTAAAAGGAATATATTATTATTTCTGCTATTTCATATTCCCTTTTTCTCTCGGCAAATCATATTCGAACATTAGTGTCAGTGGAAATGGTGGGAGACTGCATATGAACTGATGAATAATAATGCTGCCTGTCATCTGTATGGTACTGTGTTAAATTGTAACGTGTAATTTACAGCCCACTTCGAAATAATGACAATAAAAGACTGTCTCAGCATATGAAATCCGCTCATAACTTCTGTATCACCCCGGTTTGACACGCCGTTCATGTCGGCCTCTGCAAATAAGAACTGGTATTAAAAGCGGGGTCCGCTGTCCTCATCTCACATCTCCGGTTCCCTTCCCCCAACATTGTCTATTTTCAGCAAACGTCCTTGACAATCTGTCATTACGTTGCCTCCAATTCTCTCCCATTCTGCCCCATTCAGTGTCATTATTGTTGATGTTCAGAGGATAGACTCTCTGGTATGTACCAGACTCTTCTTCTTCCACTAATGTTTATCTGTCTCACTGTGTTTATCTGTCTCCTACACACTGACAGGACTAAAGACACTGGAGTAAAACACATGTTTGGAAAAAGTCGAGCCAAAAAAGAAGAGGTTGTGAAAATAACAGGAAATGTAAGTTTTTACTGAATCCATAATCCCTTATGTTTGGATACATAATGGAGATAAATGCCTGTGCACTTTTAAGAGACACACACTGATTTGTATTTCTGTATTAAAATATGAAATTATGCTTCCATTAAAAGGTTGCGCAAGTTTTAAGGATGTTTTTTGAAATGTTGGCAGAATAAAATGTAAATCGACAGGATTACATAATCAATCATGCACCAGCGGCTCGGAACATCAAATAGTTTTCCTGTGGTGTTTCTATTAGGTTTTTATTTGATAGAAAAGGGAGATGTCTAAGACATTGCAGCTCTGTAAACCAACATTATTCTGTTTTTTTTGTTTTTATTTTTTAACCTTCTGTCTGGACAATAAGTCGCTACATGACTTGAAAGCTTTTTCTGCAGTAGATCCACCAGAAGCAGGTACCACAACAACGAAGTGTACTCAGAAACATCTGTGTCTGTTTGTATTTTATTGCCTTGATTTTTTATCAAATTTTATTTATTTATTTAACCAGGAAAATCAACCCGTTGACAGCAGGCAGCAGACGTCATAATTTAAATCACAACACGGTGTACAAATACAATAAATACGGGTACACGCGGCAATACAAAATACACAATGGAATCACAATAAAAGTGCAGGTAGTGAGATTAAAGCAATCAAATGAGACAAGTACAACCACGCTGTCCAATGGTGTCACGTTCTCGATCCTTTAGGATCACTGCAAAGTCATTCTTAGAAATGAGAGAACAGAAGCGTACATTTAAAGACGGCCAGTCTTTTCCATGTCCCAACTTTTCCACCTCAGCCTTAGTGCAGAAATGTTTGGACAGCCATTCTCAGATTTTTATGCAAAAGATGAAAAAAACAGTAACTTATGGACAGATGACGAGTGACAATGGCACCAATAAAACCTTAATACAGGGCAGTGAATGCCTTTTTTCCCCATCAATTAATGTTGCTGATTTATCTACTACAGATCGCTTTCATCATTCAAACACCTGGTTGGCTGGTGATACAGATGTGGATTCACCATTTAGGAGGTTGTGCCAGCAGTGCGTCAGGCCAAAAATCCTATCAGCGCAGTCTGAGATCTGTGCCCAGCACAGGTTCAATAGAAACTCAGTTAGAAGTAAGTACCAGGGAGAGCAGGGCAGAATAATGGATTCTGAGTCTGTCTGGGTTGCAACCAGAGCGCCTCGTCTCTGTATGCTGTAAAGAGAGTTCATGTGATAGCCTGTCTGGGATCTGATAGAGTCTCTAAAATCTCAGGCTCATATAGACGTCAGGGCACTTAGACTTCTGACACACTGACTGCACACGGGACTATATTTAATACTGATAGCTCAAGATAAGCTGAATAAATGTGCTGTAACTTCAATAAAATCACATCCTACTGGGCTCCTACATGATTATGCATTTGTTTCACTATAATTACATGCACCGCAACATTAGCACATGATTGCATGCGTGAAGTAGCCGTGGTTAATCCTCACATGGGGCAATAAGACCCTCTTTGTCTTGCGCTTCCACCCACGTTACTTTAATGACTAACAAGAAAATGTGGCCCTAATGACCAAAACTAAAGCTGCTGACATAACCTAAAACAACAAATACTTTTCTCTTAAGAGGCCTCCAGTTAATGCTAGGCCTAAATGGCCTGATGTTAACAGTGTTTAATGTAGTGCCTGCCCTGCATATTGTGCTTACACATACCTTTGCTTCACTGTTAGATCAGCATTTACAGCAATCAATATGCTTTTCAGTTGCAGACTGACACAGGAATGACTAATTAATAATACTGTATAACAAACAAAGATAAATATACCTGAGACCTATGAGCCAGTGGGCATGCATGTCCACAGGTAGAGTAAGGCAAATGCATGCTGGGCAGAAAGAATTTGTTAGTCACTTTGGACCAAGGTGTCAGCTACATAACTGCTGTGTGATGTAAACTTAAAGCAGAAGCTTTACTGAACGTACTACAGTAAGTACAATAATTTGCATCACTGTGGTAAATAGTTTTTTTTGCTTATTTCTCTGTTTTTGTTTGTTTATTCCTCATTAGATGGGATTTTGTCATTGAATGATGGGGAGGGGAGGGAGAGAGGATTTGTTTGCTACATGCTCTAAATGTCTTTTATTGTATTGCACTAACAATAAAATCAATAAAGATATTGTTGAAAAAAAATTACATTTTGGACATGAGCTTGTCAGCCTGTAGCTGTGAAACCAGATGGGATAGCTGGTGAGAAGTTGGGCACAGTGGTTGGACAACTGGTTTGTAAAAATGTGCTTCAGCTGAGGTTTCATCATATTTATGTCGGTGTAGAATCTCAAAATTCTTGAACTGCTCCTCACAGCTATATTGGGTTGTAGATGGGCTCAAATAAAAAAAAATAATATAAAAAAAACATGGAATAAGCCGGCAGCACCAACCACACCGCAAGCACCTGGGCCCGAACTCAAACATCAAAGTGGATAAAGATCACAGTTAGCTTGGAAACACATACTGTGCACACAAAAGTAACTGTTCAAGCTGGATTATGAAACACGTGCGCTTCAGAGAGGCAACAGGACAAGTAAGCCATTATTCCTGCATCAAGACTCGCACAATAAAATGTCCATTATTCCCACTGCTTTGGCGCTGACTCGGTGGAAAGGACCACAGGCCGTGATGAAACAATTAAGTGTCTGTCACATTGCAGAGTACTCTGTCACAGGCTCTGATCACTCATTTTATCCAAACTGATGTGGTTAGACTCGCTCACTGCTTGGCAGGAATAATGAGGCACCATCAGTTCAAAGAGGAATTTAAACTCCTGCCACAGTCGGAGTCAGACGATTTTTGTTGTTGTTGAAGATTCATATTTCTGTTTCATATTTTCCAGAAATATAATTGCTTTTGTGCTTTGGGTAAACTTGTCAAAATGAATGCTATTTTGCACCATTTCATCCCATCAACCTGCCATCTGTCAACTGTCATCTGCATTGGTGTGAACAGTTGGGTGATGGGTAACAAGAGAATATAGACAAAATACAAGCGTCTGGACCACAACCAGAAACAGAAAGCAGAGCAGTGAAGAGGAGGCGAGAGAAAGAGAGGGGGGGGTCCTGTCAGATGGTGCTGGTGCAGAACAGTGAATGTGAGAGCTGAACCACTGACATGTGGCTACAGGCCTTGGAGCCCAAACACCAATCAGGGCGTCAAGAAGATCCAGTCAACAGAACAGAAGAGCAAAGCTCATTCGCCGGCGAAGTCCGACACGCTGCAGAATGAGAATTATCTCTGGAGACGAAGAAAAAGGCCCTCTGCCTTGAGTGAAAGAAGTCAGCTGGAGATGCAGCAGCTAATGTGACAGCCTCGCTGCCAATAACCCTTAGAGGAAAAATCCCACACATTCAGACCGACACTCTCAATCAAAAAGGTCCTTTCTGCTTATCCATCCGTGACTTCTTTGAGTCTTGATTGGCTGTATCCAAGAATGACAGTGAAAGGGAAAACACAAAAAAAATGTACATTAAAACAGATGGGTTGCAGACAAGTGGGCAGAGGGAAGTCTGTGTTGGTACATATCCAGTGCATTAGTGCTTTGCAGCACCTTTGCTGGTTGACGGCGTCGGCTCTCTAGGCTCTTACACCGCCAGCGGAGCGGTCTAATGCACACACAAGACAAAAGAGAGATTATGCTGGGAAGAGCGAAGAGAGAGATACTGCCATGGGCATCGCTGCACCAAAGAAGAGGGAATAAAAACTCTAACTATGGTGTGACGACTTCTGTGAAGAAAAACCAGTTAGAGCTCTAGATGGGTGCACACATTATCTAACAGTGTAGAAGAGAGTGCTCCGCACAAAGAAAGTGAGCTTTTATAAGACAAGGATGAGAGGGTATTCCAAATGTCCCTCTCCCCAGGAACATTTGGGTAATAATAGGACGTTCCCAGGCCAGATGAGATATACCTTATAATGCCTCAAGCGAGTTCTGGGTCTATTAAAGGGTCACCTCCCATTTGGTGATGCCTGGAAAACCTCCAAAAGTAGGCTCCAGGGAGGCTTCCAAAAGCGGACGCTCTACACCAAGTTCCCTTTGGATGTCCGAGCTCCCCACCCTATCTCTGAGGCTGAGCACAGCCACCCTACAAAGGAAGCTCATTTCGGATGCTTGCATCCCTTTCTTTTCGTCACAACCCAGACTTCATGACTGTAGGTGAGGGTTGGAATGTAGACTGACTGGTAAATCGCGAGCTTTTCCTTCCGACTCAGCTCTTTCTTCACAACAATGGTCCGATAACACACCTGGTGTGTTACTGGTGATGCTGCACCACACTGGCCGTCCATCACACGGCCCATTTTCCCCATCACTCCTGAACAGGACCCCAAGACATTTGGGAAAGTGCCTCGGGGTCTTGAGAAAGAATAGAAAGAGGAGAGAAAGAAAGTCCTTCTCTCGAGGCAGCAACTCACCCTAAGCCGGCGGGAGCACTCCACCATTATCTGTCCGAGAACCATGGCCTCAGATTGGGAGGTGCTGCCTCTCATGCCAGACGTTTCACACTGGTTAGTATCTCCAAAATAATCAGCTCCTCTCAGCCCATTTTTAGAATTCTGCAGGGACGCCTGACTCAGAGCAATGGCAGACACTCCATTGTGGGAAAGGTTGGCTGGTAAGATGAAGTGGCTGGAGAACAATTGTTTTGGAGAGCTAATGCAGTCACCGAGCCGGGCTGTCTGACACCACACACACACACACACACACACACACACACACACACACACACACACACACACACACACAGCTTGATTACAGTGAAAGCATAGCCTCCCTACTTGGCTGGGAGGTAATTCGGTGTAACATCTGCTAAGACATTCGCTGCAGGAGACCAATACAGAGAGACGAAGAGCTGCTCTTGGAGCAGGCCGGATGGGGTTTGGTTCTAAAGGGCATGTGCTGAACAAGAGAACAAGAGCAGCTGGGTACGAAACACAACCGCTGGACACAGTAGATCAGACTAACAGCTGCAGAACACAGCATGCCAATTACCTGTGATGATCTGTGAAGATCGCTGAGATTTTTTTCAACATGTGTGGTGATTTCATGAGAGTATTATTTTCTGCAGGATATGACACATGTTGAATTCTACTTATTGATCTTATTCATGTTCCCAGGTGAGTTTTAACAGCCAAGAGTCAAGGGATCATCACAGCATCATACAGTAGAACGGACTGAACATTTGTGCGTGGGTGTATGTCCATCGCTCTGTTCACAGTAATTACAGCAGAGGGGGAGGCTAGAATGGAACAGCCATTGTAAGGACAATTTATAATGAGGTCAAATGTCACACTAATGAGTTACTCCTTAAGTAGCAGCTAAGGCCAGAGAGCAAAGGACGAATATCATACTAATGACTGGTAAAAAAAGCTTGTACAGTGTTTGTTTAAATAATGCACTTTCTGGGAGTGCAGTGAAAAAACACCATGATTGAATATTGCTTTACTGAAGTACACACAATTTGTTTTTATCATACAGCCTAGAGGAATAATCTGTCTCATGACTTCACATCCCTGGCTTATGTGACCTGTCACCCATATGCATTAACACACATGAAGTATCACACATGAAGTAACAGCAATGTGACGCATGATGGATTAATAATTATTGCACTGAAATGTCATGTGTATTCACCAGGCAAGTACAGGAGCGTCATTAAAAATTGGCTTCTAAGATATTAAAATCAACTCAATTTATCTGCGGTCCTATTTTCTGGTTTAATTGGATAAAGATGATAAAAATGCCAAGAACTTGATTACTCCTCTTTCTCTGTATGAAAAAAAACAAAAACATTACTACAATTCATCATTAAGGGTTGGGCAAGTAGATAAGCGGTCTATTTATATTATATTTTCACAGGACCAATGGGGGACACACAAAAAAAAAATCACAATTATTAATATTTCTGTTTAAATTACACAATAAATACTAATTTGAGAGTGAGGACTGGTGAAGTCATGCACGGAGACTTGATTATATCCAGACTATCCAACCGAAAAACACAGCTGTAGGTTATCTGTGAGAGCAAATTGTTATAAACCATATTTGCATTGTAAAGTCGGAAAAGGAGGTCAGCTGACACCGCATAAAGAGCGACAAAGTCCGCACAGGGAGGAGGTCGGGGTGGATGGATGGGTCGAACCAAGGACTTTCACTGAGATGACCGTGTCCTTTGAGAAACCAAAAGTCAACGGTCACTTGTTTTAATTTAAATACTTAATTGTTTTCTTTAAGCCAAACCATGATCTTTTCCTAAACCTAAGAAAGCAGCTTTGATGCTTTAAAATTAACCACGTTTTTTATAGTTACAATGATATAAACACACTGGGACCATTTTCCAATGCCTCCTATATTAATATACCGTATATTGTTTTGGGAGTCATTGGCAAATATTCTAATTTGTTGTTTATGCATGGAAGTGTTGATTATTTCAAAAGCAGGCAAAATGAAATCAACTAAAATCAACAGAATGTGTTACTCTATTGATTTTGGCTCATTACCTCCAGCATGGACGTTATGTTTTTTTTGTGCGTTTGTTGTTTGTCAGCAGAATTATGGAAAAAGCGCTGGACAGATTTCCATGAAGCTTGGTAATAGAGTGTGGTATGGGCCGAGGAGGAACCCATTAAAATTCTCACAGCAGATCAGAATTACGGAGCGGATACACACCAAACCCCACCCCGAAGTAAATAAAAAGATGGAGTGACATTAGCAACAACAAAGCAGTGAATCAGAGAAATATAGTTATTGTACTAATTCATTCATTCTGGCCATGTTCTATAGGACAAATATAGACGTCCACACGTCCGCACATCCCTGCAGGAAGGAGCCAAATTGCTGGATTTTGTGTGAATTCAGACAAAGTGCACATCAAACACACACACACACACACACACCTGCAGCTCTTTGGACATCCATGACACAGATGGAGAAGAGGACAGAGACGGGGACAGTGATGTAACCAGGCCGCTATGCTTTTAGCCTGCAGTCTAATGCTGTTGAACATACATCCACATATATAGTGGTCATACCAGCAGATTTGCATATAAGAGTGGACTATTTGCCGTGAAAGAAGGATACTCTGAGTGTCCTTCTAGTTACTAATATATTCTTTATTTCAGTATCTATTTGTGCCAAATGTATTTCACTATGCACAAGGGGGAAACGTCTACCGAGTAATATTTCAAATATGCTGTTGTACTTACAAGAGCATAACCTTTTCTTCTTTTAACATAACCAGCGCTATGGTCTGTCCCCGCATTAATCCGAACCATGGGGAAATGAATCAGCGCTAAGTGAATCATGATGAAGTATGTGCTAGATGATGGCTGGTTCTTGTTAAGGATGTGCTTGTGAACCCACTCAAGTCTGCTTTGAAACCACCAACAGATAACCTTGACAGGTCAGGGCTAATTGATTATTCTAAAACTAAGAAAACAGCGTTCACAACAAAACAAACATCTTTTCACTTTCCACCTCATAATTGAAAGAACCTGCGACCGCCGTTTCCGCTTAACTCAGTCATTAGTTCTGTGCTAAAATGCAGCATTAGGGAGAAATGTGGGGCACTGGTAGAAGACGGAGGCAAAGATAATATAGTCATCACCATCGTAAGACATAGGATGGTGGAATCACTGGCTTAATTGGACCAATGTCTGCCCAATTAAGTGACTTATCTGACTTCAGGCCATCTAGCAATCCTTACTATTAAACCCTGAGGAGCAAGCAATGTGTCAAAGTGATGTGACAGACTGTCATTTAACATTATAACATGAGTTAGTGGGAGAAAAGATCCCTGATGAGATCCGGTTAAGTATTCCACTATAAAAATGCTATTATTGGTTATACTGTAGAGTTTAAATGAGTACTTACACACACACAGAACAATGCATGATTTCACTTTGACTTTCTTTTGGTTATTCCTCATTAGGCATCGTTGATTTGTCATTTATTAGTGTAAATATAAGTAGACAGACACAATAAATAGACCAGTAGCTTAAAGACAGACACATATCAGAGGGTATGACTCAGCTTTGACCATGAGGCTGTGAATACTTAAGGCACGCAAAGGTCGTGGAAATGGTGTGTGTGTGTCTGTGCTCATGTGTAAAACTGCCTGTGTGTGTATAATAGGCATGCAGGATAAGTGTAAAGCAAAGACAGACCAAAACTGCATGCAAAAAAAAAAGAGAAAAAAAATGCAGAATTGTTCTATGTTTTGGCACAAACTAAGGAAATTATAAATTAGTTACAAGAAAGCTCTTGAACTCTTACATAACTGCAAAGTGCTTCAGGAAGTGATAACAGCATTTGCAAAGAAGTAGAAGAGATGGGGAAGTGTGGTGTTCACTTCTTGACCTGAATATTCAAACATCCCTGTGGCATTGGACAAAGAAACCGGCTAACATTCAAGTTCACGAAGAGAGACGAAGGAGGCAGAGACTTTCTTCCCACACAACATGGCATAACAATACCTAGGATGTGATCTTTGGAAAAAAAACTACTTTACCCATAACTTTTTACAGTTTTCATTGTTGCATTTTTATTAATACCCGATAAAAGACAAGTAGTACTGATTTTGGAACATAATTGTAAAGTGCTGTCAATACTGGGATCTTAATTCCCCTTTAAAGTCATTATTTGCCTCAGGCGCTGAATAGTTTTCATGTTCAAGTCTAAACATGTTCTTGTTTTTCCTCCCAGCACCTTCTCTCTTGGACTATTCTGATGTACGGCACTTTTTCCTCTTTTTTAATTACCTGTCCTGACCTTTCTTTTCTTTCATTATTCATACAGAATGCACTTCATGGCATATAAGTAGCAGAAAAACAGTGTGTGAACTATGGGTGGACGCAAAGGCAGAGGTTTCCAAAACCCACAGCCTGCAGCTGTGCTCTAACCATCAACTGCATTAAAGCACACACCAAGAATCAAGCATGAAAACAAAAAAGACACTTACGATCTACTGAATATGTGAAACATTGTCCAGCAGAACCTCTCCCAACTGGATCCACAAAAGGCGCGACTTCGATTTGGGTCGCATTCCTCACTGGCGGCCGGTTTCAGTGTTTTCCTGACTATTTTTGAGTCTCTGGGAACGTGGCTGGTGCCTCTGCCCTCTGAGTTACACCAAACCGCTCCCAAAGGATGTCTGCTGCTACTAACACACCCCTCTCCACATCCCATTTAAAAAGACAGTGCTCTTATTTAGGAGAAGCCTGCCCAGCGTCCATTTAAAGAGACTTTTTGGCACTTTTTAGTAGCTTTTTGTAACCTTTGTGTCACCTACATAATGTCATATCTAGCTTATACTTTAGCAGTGGTATTAGCATAGTGACAAACATTAACAGGTTTTCAGATTGAAACATTGCACATATTAATGCTCACTAGCCTCACAGGTCGTGTAAGGGTAGTGCTGTCTCCTATTTTATTTTCGTAATAGAGGAAAACATCAATCCCTCAAAAGTGATGAAAAAAGCTGAGTCTGTAATGATGTTATTTAAGTCTGAGGAAGAGAGTAAAATCCATATTTTTCCATCTGAAGTCAGTCCCTAGGATGCACCGTACCTCTGCAATCATCACATCTGTCTCCCCTGCTTTTTCTCACCCTGACATATACCTCGAGGTGGCAGCCAGGAAGTCAGCCTGCCTCCTCCCTCCCTCCCTTTTTCCCTGTAGCAGGAAACAATGGCTCAGGCTTCAACACGACGCTGTGTGGGAAAATGCTGGGTCCTTGGACAATTGAGGGGGACTCCAGGAAAAGAGAGAAAAAGAAGGGAAGAAGGCATAAAAAAAGGTAAAAGAGGGAGCAAGAGAGGGAAGGAGACAATGAGACCCCCATGTCACCAGACTTATTGTACGCTTATTTTCACATAGCTGGAGACCCACTGAGGGGACTGATGTCGCAGCTAAGGCATGCAGTCAAGAAAATGATGTCAGAGTTCCAAATAAAGCCAAAGCCACAGAAATGCTGCTCCTCTCCTGTGTAATAATTACATGGAAATCAGCCCAGTTTGGTATGGAACACTTTCAGCATTTTTTATTTTTTAAAATTCTTTCTGTGAACGAAAGGAGAAACTTTCAGCTCAATCGTTCAAAAGTCTGCCAAAATCACATCCCTGTCATTATGTGAAACGACTTGTGGAGTACAGGAGCATTGCAGTAATACAAGAGCTCTACAGTAGCAGCTGCTGCCTCAACAATGGAATTCATTGTGAGCTGTGCAGCGGAAAACGGTCTTTGCACACCATTACAGGTGGACCGGATCTCCAGCTCCAAAACAATTTCGGCATCATTTGGGAGGTGAAACTGGAGGAGGTTTAATGTACTTGTCCTCGCGATGCAATGGATTAGAGTAGCTAGGTCTTATCGCAAGTAAACAGACCGGCATGCCTTGCTGTTTTGCTGGGTAAAGGTTAACTACAAAGGCAAGGCAAAGCACTGAGACTAAACACTCAGGGGGATTTCCTCATTCTTCTGGTCTGGGTGATGATAATATCATACCTCACAGGTTTGCTTAGAGTGTGACTGCATCCAATGTGGGTCCAAGCAGAGCTATTCTATCTATTAAAGTTTGTTTGTAGCTGGAGAGGACTGCAGAAAAGTTTCTCAAAATGCTCATTATTCATAAGGATACCAACAATAGCCTTCTGTGCCTCGTGACTCACGTTGGTTTTGCATCTGCATTAGGTTTCTATGCATGCACACACACAAATAAGTATTTTATAATTTGGCGAGAAAAAAAATCCATGTCAAATTGTGCCAGTGTGTGGGTGGGTGCAGGCGAGGTCCTGAGCCAAGTGTGCGGCAGTAGACAGCAACAGGATGGGGTCATGGGAGAGGGTGGGAGAGACGAGGCTCTCTTGGCTAACCGTCTGTCTGTAGGCAGTCCCAGAGAGACCTCGCCTCTGAGTTATTATTCCCCTGCTAACCGCTGACCTGTTTAGTAAAGCAGCACCTGCCTGCACAGAGGTAAAGAGGGAGGGAGGGAGTCGGAGGAAAACAAAATAATCGGTGGATGCAGTGCGTTCCGGGCAAGCTTCCACAAGTCTGCATCACAGAGAGGTGGGTGGTGGATGGAAAGAGGGTGAGACATGTTCGACAAGTAGGTGTTGTTAGAGGGCAGGGAAGAGGAAGGCAGAGAGAGAGAGAGAGAGAGAGAGAAGACGGAGAGAGCAAAGTCAAATGAGCATTCCAGTGACTCAAGAAGAGAGAATGCATGTGAAAATTAATAAGGAGGATGGAGAGACTGAGAATAATACTGTAACTGTTGAAGCTACTGCACTGAATCTGTGCTGCAAATGAAGTTTAATTAGACTTCCGCTGTTCAATTGCAACATAATTCTATATGCAGACAACACATATATGAGTCTGAGAGTTCCTCAGAGATTTGTTAAACCATTTACACCGACGACACTGTCCCTTTTAATATGTCTGGATATATACAGTGCCTTGTCCTCCAGAAGGTACTGGAGGAAAGGCAAGAGGAAATGATAAAATATTAGCGATCTCTCCCTCCCTCCATCCCTTCATTATCTCTCTATAGCCTGCCCTCCATTTCCTTTTTGCAAAGCAGCTATAGAGACACAGACGAACCAGCGGCATCAGCTCTTCTGCATATTTGTTTATGCAAAAGAAAGACATAAAGAAGAGCATGGGAGTGCATGGACAAAAAGAGACGTTTACTGTAAGAGTTTTGCTCTAAGAGCTCTCTCATGTTGCTCCTATTGACTTTGCACTACAGCCTTCAGGGCAGGAAAGAGCGAATGAGCGATTCAATTATTGACGTAGCACAATGCTGCCCCATCACTGGCATATACTCCTCTTTCATCCTCTCCCTGGGCAGGGTTGAGGAGATGCAAAGAAATATCACTCAGTGTTACAGTCGCAGCCCGCTTCAGTCGTCCTTCATTCTCAATGGCAAGACTGATGACGATATTCTAACCTGCAATTTGCAGACATGCGTGGCAAATTTCAAAGCACTGAAGTCACTGAATACAAGCACACGGAAATTAGGACATTTTTGTGTCAGTCTCTCTTTCATGCTCTAAATCCTTTTCAGATTGATCATTTCAATTTAAATGCCATCTGTGTGTTTGCGTGCATCAAATGTCTGTAATCTCAGATGAATGTTTGGATCTGAATGTAACTGGGCCATTTGAATGACGCATTTAAAATGTGTTGGACCATCTCGAAGCCGGTTCCAGCCTCCTCCTCTTCCACAATAAACAAATTATAAAACAAGAAATAAGGAATCTTGTCATGCAAAAGAAAAGCTGATATGTAAAGGAACGACTGAAATGTAAAAGCAAACTTGAATATTGTACATTAATATTACATTTTATTACACATATTGTAAGAAAACAGGCCTGTTTGCAGCTATAGCAACATTTTTCTAATAAGCCAAATGCAGTGTTTCCTCCTAGGTTTATTGGTGAGGGGGTGCAACGCTTTTGAAAAACGCAAATATTTTGACCTGGTTTGCACTTTGGGGTCGACGTTTGTCCATCTTTGGTTTTGTGGAAGTGTTTTATTGCAACGTAACGTACCGACTTCGTCCTCAACTGGGGTTACTGTCACTCAACCTGTGTCCTCTTCTTCGCTCTGAGTGTCTGTGTGTGATGCACGGATAAGCCACGCCCTCCGTAGGAACACCAGACCAGAGCAGAGGAGAGTCGAATCATTGATCATAAAATCATAAATCATAAAAGACGCTCATGCTCTGCTGAAATGAAACGAGAGCATTCCATAAGTAAGCCTTCATTTTTTCTGAAAAAAACCAAAAATCTAATTTAAAGATACAAGGTTTTCTAGACAATGAAGAAACCAAGACACACAACAGTCCTCAGTAAAACCTTTGTGCTTGCTTCAGTGGTCATGCTTGTGCAGTCAGGATTAAGTGTTGTTGATTAAGTGCTAAACTGTGGCTGCTTCTGCCTCCCCTTCTTTATACCGCCAGTGGTCCAGACCTCTTGACCCCCAATCGAGAGGGTGCGGCACTGACCCCGCTCCTCCCTCTCTGTAAATGTGTCTGATCGAATCCTCTGCCCCACTTCATCAGCTCTCAGTAAATCAATGGACATCACAGAGATGATCCATGACAGAGTAATTGCACAGATACAGAACACTCGGAGAGTGATGCAAAGAGATGGGATGGAGCAGCGGGAAGATAAGGCACGAAGCTGAGCTGTGCATTTGTTCCATTTTTAGTTTTATTATTTATTTCCCTGCCCCGCAGATATATCAAGGAATAGATTACATAATACTCTCTATTATAATAGGGGAGTGTTTAATTTAACGATACGCTTATTACATACGTTCGAGCCAAGAAACAAGAATTAAGAGGAACACTGTGGAACGTGCTTAACAGGTTATAGAATAAGCTAATATTGGAATATAAATATTGTCTGTCTCCATCCATCTTTCCCTTTTGCTCCAACTGTACGTTTACGGCTGTGAAAATGACTAACGGCTCTATTTCCCCCGTGTCTTTCTGGTTAGCAAGCTGTGACATAAAATGGGATTGCTGGAACATACTCAAACACACACTCAAAACATATGTTTATATGCATGTAGTGTGTGAATGTACGCATAAACATTTGCTCATGCATACAGGCAGATACAGAAAGAAAAAAAGAAAGGGAATCATGCTGTTAATATAAACACAGACTGATGCTACAGATACTTGTAGCATAATACGTAGGAGTCAAGCTCAGTTGTATTCTGGAGGGTTCAACAGCTGGCTATAATCAAGGGGGCCACCAGCTGAGCTCTCACACTGTATCTGCATACTGCAGCAAGCAGGCGACAGAACCATCAAACAATCATTTATGTGTTTACTAAACCAAAGATGGCTTCCTCCGGCGAAGCCACCTCCGAGGAAAAATAAATGTTTGGTTGAATGATGAAGCGACTAAACACTCCCTGCATTTTGTGGCAAGGAAGTTTGGGTGTGCTGAACAGTTACACACAAACTCTGTTTTTTTTGTTGTTTTTTTTAAATCTGGCTTCTTAATGAGACATAACTCAACTAACTGGAAATATTAATAAGTTAATTATACTTGATGAGTGGCTGCTGACTAATTCCATGCATGTTAGTGGCATGTCCTGTACAGAGTGCTCTGCGCCCATTGCATTTCTGCTGCAGCTGTGAAACTGTGCACGGTGCATTAATTGGACCGTGGATTAAATGATGACGAACCACCAAAAACAGCCCTTGAACTCATCATGTGCAGACAAGGCAATGTTTCTACAATTAAATGAGCTGTTGCTCTCAGAGACTCCATAAGTCTCCGTCTCTGGGACACACGGCTCTCTTATAAACTGCCATTTGCCTCCAACACATGGCTCGGACTAAGAACGCTGGCCAAAATCCAGCGGCTGACCTCCCCGCCCCGGACAAGTCATCTGATTTGTGTTAGCTGGCTGCCCTCTGTCACACAGACCAGCTTTATGTGATGCTGCTTTAGGACGCAGTCACCACTCACAATCAAAAACCCATCTCTGCATTATCATCTCTCTTAATATCTCTGGTAATAAATGCTGGAATGGAAACCTTTAGGGTTTAAAAGCAATAATTCTAAATGAGTATCCTGAATGTACGCAGGATGCAGTATGTATGTATGTGCGTGTGCTCAGGGGAGCAGCCTTCCCTTGCATTGTCACTGAGAGAGATGAGCAAATAAAGAAGTGGACAGCACAGCTGGAGTTAAAACAACACACAGTGGCAGAGGAGCCGTCAACAGTCTCAATGAAGCAGAACCCGACGTGCACAAGTCCAAATTTATATGTGTGGCCACACGTTAGCGGCAAAACAAAAATTATCCCCCCCGAAATGAACCCAAGCAAAACAACACATAAAAGACGGCGACTGACACCTGAAAAGCAGAACACTCACCAGCCATTGTAAGGATTCCACTGAGCGATCAACGGCAGGCGGAGGGAGAAACCGAAGCTGGGCCAGAACAAGAGGGGAGGAAGAAGAAGAAGAAGAAGAAGAAGAAGAAGAGCCGGGGATGGATGGATGAGGGCAGAGGGAATTTCAAAGCTCCATTTCACCCCCCTGCTGCCGATTCAGACTACTGCTCGCCTCTTCGCTCCCTTACTTGTGGTTTTCTTCCTCCCTCTCCCCCCGACTCCTTCTTTCTTTCCTCCTGCTGCTGCTGCTGCTGCTTTAAGACAAGGGGTGGAGAATAGGCGATACAATGCTCTCCCTCTCTTGCTGCTCCCTCTCCTCCTTTTTCTCTCCTAGCCCGTCTTGCTCACCCTGTGCGGAGCATGCCCTACTTCCTGTGTTGTCTCTGAAATGGGACAACAATTTGGTTTTCTTTCCCTCCGTATGAATGAGTTGAAGGGTGCCCCGACACTTGCCTCTGATTTGGGCATAGAAGGCTTGTCCCCCTGTTCTCCTGCTGGCTCTCCCCACTCTTAACTCCAGCTAAACCCCTCTCCCTTTCGCTGTCAGTGATTGACTGCACCTCCCATTTCTGTCTGCTTGCGCAGGGAGGAGCCTGCATATGCTGTGGAGGGGGGTTGTCACGTGTGTCTGGGTGTGTGGGTGTGTGTGTGTGTGGTGCAGCTGGCCCTGCCCCCCTTATGTGGCTCCAGTAGGAGTGTGTGTGCTCTTTGTCCTGTCAACTCTGCTGTGAGTAGCCTTCGCTGTCATCCACTAATACTACTGCTACTGCTGCTGCAATCACTGTTGTTGACTGGGGGTGGGGGTGATGGTGGTGGTGGCAGCGGCGGGCCGCCCTGAGCATGGACTCGGTTGAGTTCAGCTGGGGTACTATAGGGCTCATGCTGGGGCTCAGACAGAAACAACACTGAACATATTAGACTGGAGCTCAGCTTTGGCAGAGTGACTTTGGCGATGGGGCCAGCCAAAGTGTTGGTAGCGAGACTGGAATGTGGGAGGGAGAGTTTTTGCTATGCTCAATTTGAGCCGGGATTGGTAGACTGGCAGAGGAGATAAGGATGAGTATGAGGCTATTTCTAGAGCTTACACACTGGCAGAGCTGGCACAGAGGGATAAAAAGGGCCGGGGCAGGACACGCCGATAACACGGGACAGCTGTGGAGAGCCGCTTCACAGGAGCCAAGGCCACTGATCTGCACTCCCTCCACGTCTGCAATGATGTCATCAAACATGACATCACCCTAACCCCCTTATTTCTCCCAGACACAAGTGCACATGTAAACCAGATGACCACACAATAGGAGAGGGAGGGTATAAATGCTGAGCTCAGAGTTCACACCCATGCTAAACAAAAGCTCTGGCCGCGGGAACAGTGTTGACCAAAATAAAGAGGAGTATCTCGGTAGCTCGCTGCCGGCCACCTGTTTCCTCCTGAAGATGAAAGACAGCGCTGCCTTCAACATTTCTGGCGACATCCGATTAGAATTGCTCTCGATTTTAGTCGGAAACCGTATGTTTACAAACTGGTTTTACTGAGGGATTCTAAACATGAATAATGATTTATACAGTGGATAAATAAAAAAATAAAAAAATCATTTCTGGTTCATTAAATCCAATGTAAAAAGCATTTGTACCAGCCCAAAAAAAAAGAAGGTTTTAACTTAATCTCAGCATGACCTGTCGAGGATTATAGATTAATCACTTATTCTTAGAGTGAGAGCAACGTCAGTCCAGTGTAACAAAAGTGACTAAGAGTGATTCAACTCCATGGCACACACTTTGCTGTATCTTTGTTTTGTAATACAGTCTACTATAATACTATTGTCTTGCAGGTTCCCATGGATCTCTCTCTTTCTTTATCTCTCAATCCAACCGGTCGAGGCAGAGGGACGGCCACCTCCAGCCGGGTTCTGCTCCAAGGTTTTAAAAGGCAGTTTTTTTTCATTGCTACTGTCGCCAAGTGCTTCTTCATGGGGGGATTGTTGTGGCTCTGTATAATAAAGAGTATAGTCTAGACCTGCCCTTTTTGAAAAACCCATTAGATAACTTAAGTTTTCAGATTGTGGTGCTATGTTAATAGAATTAACTTGACTTATTGTAAGGTATTTCTCTGATTAACAGGCGAAATACAGTTGTTCAACACGCCTTCTTGTCAAGACACAGGTTAAGAGTTAAATCAGATATAAGATCAAATCAAATCTTCTAATTATTATGAATTTTTTCCCCCCAAACACCTTTGAAGGTAATATTATCTTAAATCGCCAACAACATACTCGAATTCTGCACAACTGAAATTACAAACATGTAAGGAAAGTTAAAAGATAAACTATGCAATGAGCAGCAGCGTGAAAACAATGACTTGCTCAAAACCCTGAATGTGTCATGTGGAGAGAAAAAAAAAAACTCTGCTTTTTCTGACAGAAAGGACAAGGGTACACAGTCTGAGTGCAGGGAGCTATTTGAGTGGGTTTGTAAATGCACAAAGAGAAGCTGAACGTCTGACCCAGACATAATCCAGCTAACAGTGACAGCACTCAGAGAATATAGCCTTCTTAAAAAAGGAATCTGTCTGGTGCCATTTCGTCTCTCCTTTTACTTCAGGGTTTGCTTCTGTTGTTACAATTCTCCATGTGGCGAGTATGCAATGCAACGCAATGGCAGCTATCAGTAATGAACGCCACAGTGGGAATCAGCCTCCAGGAGTCGGTCAGTTAGACTGTGACAGATTCAAGTCAGCGTCGACAGATTCTATTCTATTTCTGCATCAGTAAGATTCTACTTTACATCGACGATCTTGTAACAGGCGATGCATATTTTCAAAAGTAATACACCTTTTAATTTAGTGGTAGCCCATCCATGTGCTCAGGGCAGGCAGAAAGGTAAACAGGCAGCTAGTCACCTTAAGTGCCTCTTAGCAGTCTTTAACTGAGAGCGCGGCAAAGATAATATTAGATGATAGAGATGATCAGCGGATATGAGATGGCAGGAGAAGAGAGGTAGTGATAGAGGAGGTGGTGGGTTAGTGACATAAGGAAAGTCTTGATTGAACTTCATTTCAATCAATATTTTATTGACGAAATGTTGATAAAAGTGAAAAGTCTTCAGTGATTGGACCCCGGCTGTGACACCCCCCCCAGTTACACTTACCACGAACTCTCTAAATGTGACTCATTTGCATAAACATGGGCCAATTGTGCGTCAAATGCAAGCATATTACCTCATTTCGAGGAATTAAAGCAGCACCAGATCACAGAGACACTATTCTGCTTGTTGTTGTGCAGTTTGGGCTGCATTTCAGCCTGAAAGAGGGGAGTCATGTTGGAGGCAGCCTGAGTTTAGTTGCCGCCACCTGTGAAGCGAGTCAGTCCATGCAGAGTCAGAAGGACCAATTAGAAATCTGGATGGAGAACAAGCTTGCCAAATCACTGCTGGATGATGCTGATCAGACTGCTGCAACCTGAAAAAGAGGTTTGCCTTTTGCAAATCATCTGAAGATGGTAACAGATGGTAAATGGCAAAATGAATAAATGGCCTTTCTCCAAGTGCTGGAACCGGAAGTTATAATGCAGTGTGCATATTGCCGACTTCCTTCTCCTCATATCACATGCAGAGTCATCAGAGTAATACTGTATACCTCCTATGAGCTCAAATGTCTAACAGGTACCTCACATCACCATCTCTGCACATTTAAATTATTTATTATTTGCTTTAATACACTTTGATTTTTTTAATCAGCAAAAGCAAAGTTGTTTTTAAGTTCTTAGTTTACAGAGCTGAATTTGTTGGCTATGTGAATACTGTCCTGTCACTATAATAATAATAATAATAATAATAATAATAATAATAAAATAATAATAATACTTTAATTATATAGCTTTTCGAAACCATTTACAAAGCACTTTACAAACAATAAAAAATAAAACATTAAGCAACAGTCAATAAATCAATATGTAATAAAATGAAACCGGAGGACCTCAGGTTACATTTAAGCTCATAGGAGGAAAGGAGGTCTAAGATGGTATAAGATGGTGTGTTGACCACAGTCAGATATAGTTATAGTTCAAAACCATCATTTAATTGTTATAACACTGATATAAATGGTGAAACTGAACCTTTCGTACAGCTCTTCTCCCTGTGAGTTAGTTTGGATGTGAGATTCATACCATAGTATCTCAGATGCATGCGAGTACAAGGACCTGACCTCTGCAATATATTAGCTTTTATTAGGGCACGGCAAAGTAAAAAACTCTGGTGGACTCCCCGTCACAAAGATTACACACCACCATATCCACGAATATGAAGAGGAGGGTGAGCCCTGATCATTTCAGTGGCAGGGCGGTCTGTTAGTGAAGGGAAAGTGGTGGGAAAGCATCTAGACTCATCACTATGGTAATTCAGTGGGTCTATAAGAGCCGCTGAGTACCTACTGGACTGTCATTCACACTGAACTCTTCCGTGTTTGTCTGTGTTTGTGCGTCTTGTCAATCTATAGAATTTATTTTTTCCATGTATTTGAATTTTGAATTTTTTTTTATTTTTTTATTTGTGGATGGATTATTCCAGGTGACAAGTGGAGAATGGAGAGTCTTATAGAAGAAAGACTATTCGGATATAAATTCCACACTGTTGACAACATAGGATATGAAATCAGGACACTGGGGTATTACTGTTTACTCTTTACCTGTGTTGCACTTTTCATAGAGTAATCTTCAGAGACAGAAAATGAGGCCTGAAGACGGCAACAAAATTAGAATTTCTATATTACCAGTGCATGATAAAAAGCAGAAAAGCCTGTGACAGGAGCAGTTTAAAGGGAGGAATGGATGAGTCAATGAGTGTTACATGCATACTGAGCGGCATTTTAAAGAATGTGGGCCCTGCTCTGATGGGGTCCTCAGTATTCCTGTCACGCCAAAGGCCCTGTCCATTACTACTCATTACCCGAGCAGAGAATGAAAGAGAGGAGACTCTTGGCCACTGAACCACCCAAATCTACCAGCTGGGCAGGTGTCAACACCACTAGGATTGATCCAGGGATGATTCTGCAACAAACTACGCAGATGGTAAAGTGATCAGAGAAGCAACATAGGCGACAGCACGACTACCCAGAATTCATTGCACGTAGGAATAGAATAATTTGGTATAATGTAAATCTCACACATTCTGTCCCTGAAGGGATGAAAGATACGCTGTCGTACAAACGTCTCATTCCTGAATGTTCAAAAGAAAGATCCTCAGGAAGTTGGCTCTAATTTTCTTTGTCTGCGAGTGTCTGAACCACAAACAGAAGAGTTAGTGTACCTGGACGTTTAACCTTGGCTGTCACTTTAGAAAACTTGCTCTGTTTGACTTGCACAAAACACTGAGCCAGACAAATAAACACAATTATCCTGATTGCAAGACCTTCTAAACCTGAATAGCCATCGCTGTCCTTTAAGCAAACGAAGAGCACTCTGTTAATAAAAGCAGGACAAATCCAACCTTTTAAAAACACCCACCTCTGTCTGAGCACATAAACAACAGCGTCAATCTCGAATTAAAGAAAACCTCATTATAATCTTGAATAAAAGGAGATAATGCCACGAGGCCTTAAAATCAGCACAAATTAGAGGTATTAAGTTTTTGAGATGCTATTGATGGGTTCATTGAATCCATCCTGGTCTGTATGGGATAGAGCTTAATCATACGCAGTGGTAGGTGAATCCTGTTCTGTTCAACACATTATTACCCTGAGAGCTCTTTCTCATCTCCACCAAATCATGCTGATGCATTGAAAATGAGACGGCGAGAGGGGAAGGATGCCAAAGAGAGAAAGATGCACTCTTCTTCTGCCTAATTATACAAAATGAAAGCACTGCCGTTGTTTTTCCATCCGATTGGCAAATAATCTGTGCCTGGGCGACTGATTATTGTTACTTCTAAGTGCACTTCTCTGTTCAGCGTCCAAGTTCCTGTGAACGACAAAGCGAATGCATGATTCCAGAATTAACAAGTAACACAATGGCTCACTTCTCCTAATTAAACATCGATGAAAAAAAAAGAGAAAGTGCGTCTGTGGGTGTGCATGATTGTGTGTTGTAAAGGGTCAAGTGCACATGCGAGCAAAATGAAGGGCGATAACAGGTTTGGAAGTGAGTAAATTCTGGCAAATATGAACCAGAGGAGTGGTGAGTGGGGCTCAGAGAGAAGAGAAGAGGATGCGGGGACTTGTTTGGAGGCCTTGGATCGGGTTGAATGTGGCATATATCCATCAGTAAACAGCAGCTCCAAACAGCTCCAAACAACAGCTACTGGGGTGAACAAGAGAGGTAAAGGTGACAAATGATAGCAAACCATTTGTCACCATTTGTTTTGATTTAATACACATTCAGTCTTGCTCAGTCAAGGAGAGATGAGGTGGCGTCTCTCCTTGACGGTCCTGACAGAAGAAAAGAATAGGAGAGTGTGAGGAGAGGTCAAATGGGAAAAGAGGCTGGGGCATTTAACATGAAGGGTCGTTATGTGTTGGGATGCTGGAAGAACAAAAAGTGAATGTCAGGGAGGTGGGAAGGAGGGAGCAATAGAGAACGGTTAGATATTACAGTCCAACCTCCTGGGGAATGTTTACTGAATTTAATAACTCTAAATGGCATCACTTTATTGGATTTACGGATGGATGTCTCTTACTCCCTCTCTTGGCTACTCTCTTTCCATCTTCCTCACACACACACACACACACACACACACACACACACACACACACACACACACACACACACACACACACACACACACACACACACACACACACACACACACACACACATACACACACACACACACACACACACACACACACTTATACCCTCACCTCCAACGATTCCCATGGTACCCGTTGACGCAGCTTTATGGAAAATGCATCGGGGCTCCTGAATCCTGTTACAGGCAGCCATTTTGAGTTTAGATGTGTTCAAACACAGAGCGAAAATCCATTTTTTGTGAAGCGACATTACATAAAAATCCAATGCAAAGACGCAAATTGATGTGAATTCCCGCCTGCTAGCTCCTGGCGATGCGAATGATGCCGAAATGTTGTGGTGGTACTATTGAGTACAGTGTGTAAAAAGTGCTTATAAAACTGCTGTATACTGTGTGGTATTCTATGTAATGAAAACAAACCATATGCTGACCAAGACAGGGGACAGAAACACGACAAGATAATATTTGCACAGCTATTTTGTCCATTTGCTAACATTAAGAGCTGTGAGTGATGGCCAGAAAGCCTTCCTGCTGTTTAACAGATGCCGTCCTTCCATAAAAACCCATGAGTCACCGGTGCCCACTGTGCTAAGAACTGCAGCTACCCAAACACACACACCCACACACAGATATGCATGTGATTACAGACGGAGAATGACAAGCACATAATCACAATCAGTCTGTTCCAATCCGACCACTATTGGTGCCACAAAATCACCACAGGCAAGTATTCTCATTACACAGTGAGGGGCCGGATAGGCCGGAGGACGTGGGGGAGGGGGGGTATCGACAGCAATGATGTTAACAAGTATTTGGGGGGCACTGAGTGAAGATGTAGGGCGACACTACACACATATACACACACACACACACACTGAAGCACTTCTTGCTCGTGTTTCGGACACAACATAAGTGCCACTGAATTATATTGACCAGTGGAATCTGACATGATGCAACAAGGAGGAGAGAGCAGTTACAGAGAGGGAGACATGACACAAGGAAACACAAACCAGGATAGCATTTCTTTCTTTGTGACTTGAATGCACATTTTCAAGCAATATTTAAAATATTCTAAATGCTGCATTCTTAACAGTCTTGTTATTCAACCTCTTTGCTGCTTTTATTGGCACAAACATCTCCATAGCACCACCTGTGGTTAAAAACTCTACAGGGAACCTTTACAAACTAATTCCTGCAGCTAGGTTCAAATCTATCTTTCAACATGTGTCAAGAAGCAATGGCAAGTGCCGCCTTATTCGATGCATTCATTTCTGTAACTAAAATAATATCTGCCATTTGCTTATTGACATAAATATGAGTTGAATCCACCCTACAAGCCTGCGGTGCCCAACCCAGGCACTGTCGCTAAAGAGCTGCAACCACTATGTTATTCATGAGTGTGTCTACAGGGGCGAAGCAAGGTCAGTGTGGATCAGATCACGGAGCGGAGGCTAGTGAGGGTTAGATAATCTCTACAGGAGTGACACATGTAGAGCACATCAGGGCAACACGAGACATACATACATCACTTTCACTTTCTCACTTTCACTTTCACTCTATGTTTATATTCATATTGTCAGTTTATATCTATATTTAGTGTTGTGTGTGTGTGTGTGTGTGTGTGTATGTGTATTTCAACCTGCTGCTATAACAAGGGAATTTCCCAATTTGGGATCAATATCTAAGTCTATACCGCACAGGTGCATCATTAGAAAGACTTCCAGATTATGAAATTAGTTTTATATTCATTAGGTAAATGAAAAGTATTTGATTGAGGCCTAAAATCTGCATATAAAAAAAAATCAACAATATTTTTTGTGATCTATTTGAGATACAGTAAGTGTAGTTTTCCTGTTCTGATGCCATATTTATCAAATAGAATGGAAATTGTGCACCCTGTCACTATATCCAGATGATGCAACACATCTGAAGACGCTGAACTGAAACTGCATATATTTTAAAGACGGGGTATAAATATGAACATCACAGCCCAGTACTGTCTGTGTGTGACAGTGTACACAGTGTACACAGGTATCTGTTGTATGTCTGCTTGGCTTAAGACACTAGTGTTCACTGAGTGTCTTACGTCTGATTAACACCGATGAATATTTCATTTTAGAAGTCCAGCTGCTCCTCATCTGCAGGTCCCTCTCCTGAGAGCGCCTTGGGCAACAAAGCCTCACAATTTCCTCACAGCTAACACACACACACACACACACACAAGAAAAATAAATGTGCAAGCATTTCTGTCAAATGTAATTGGAGAATATATTCTGAGGAACGTGAGAGATCAACTTCCTATAAATGTCATATAAACCACAACATTATATGGCTATACGATGTTTGTACAGTGAATATGTAATGTTCCCCTCCATACACTGCATCTCTCATATTCAAGCCTGCATATCTGCACACCAGGGAGTTTTGACGGCATAGTATCCCCTCCCTCCTCCTCCCTCCATCTCCCCTGCGTCTCATCATTTCCCTTCTCTCTCCTGCCAGTTCCCAAGCTTGTCTTCTTCTGCAGTGATTTCTGCCCTGTGGGGAGGCAGCTCCCAGACTGATGGGGGGGGGGGGGGGACGGACGGACTCCTCTCGCAGCACATTTCTCACACACTTCTTCATGCTTTCTCACTCTTTTTTCCCCACACAAACACACACACAGTGCATGTGCTACTATATATGCCCCCCTTGCACTTATAATGCCCTTGAAGTGTGAAAGCACCAGAATGGCATTCCTTCCTTCTTCTTCTACATGAGGACAAGCATATGGAAACATGCCATGATACGGTATAGGAGCCAAAGGTGTGCATTTTGCAAGGGAGGTTTATGCAGTGCGCTTGGTTCTATCTTTAACCGGGTAAAAGATAAGACACCTCCAATTTCCTGTTTGATATTTTCCTACAGAAAACGGGGGGGTGGATTGGGGGATGACGAGGATGAAATTGGAGAATGATGAGTTTGACATGGATGGAAGTGTGGTGTGAGCTTATTGGTCGGACTGCACTAGAGTAACAGTTCACACACACTAACTATTAGTAGCAGTAGTGTTCCCCCGTGATAGTGTGACAAGGATGTTAATGCCTCTATGAAGAGCGGCAACAACTCCAACTTCTGCAACCCAAAGCCGTGACACATCACTTCAAAAGCAGCGCCCCTTATTAATTACACTCCACATATGGACACCTTGGCTTCCTTCCAGACGCAGCGAAGATAGGTGCCGTTACTCATGCATACGTTCAAGGAGCATAAAAAAAAAGTAATCAAGATTGAGCATGAAGTGTGAGTGCAGAAAAACATAGCCTGGGTCTGGAATCCTAATTGACATCGCTCAGCGAGGTTCAAATTTTGGCCAAGTAGCAGAGCTCCTGAGGAAATTAGGAAGAAAGTTATCAGAGCCTGGCAATTATGACAGACTGAAGCAAAATATCCTCACATGGGCAGCGAAGACTCGAAATCGAATCGAGTCAATATGTCATCATGATATAAATGAAGCGACTATTTCTGACTCCAATGATTTTCTGATAAGGTAATGATGACTGACCGATTGATCCAATTGTAGTAGCAGTTTCAGAACAGAATATCCATTGATCCAAATAAAATGGCAGTCAGTAGAGAGTAAAGCTCCACCAAGGTCGAACAATCCTACACGTCTGTCTCGCTCTTACTGGACAGTGGTTTGATTAAGAGGAAAAAAGGCCTTGCAATGTTAAGGAAAGATATAAGAAAATTCCTGGATTTGCACGAAAATCGAATGGGTTCTTTCCTGACCTATTGCCCCTTCCTTACAGGAAGTTCATGGAAATCTCCAGTAGTTTTTGAGTTATCCTGCGAAGCAACCAACAAACCAACCAACCAACGAGACAAACAAACAGGTGAAAACATAACCTTCGTAGCAAAGGTAATAAATAAACGATACAAAAATCCTGTAGAGTTCCTAATGCATGAAAGGTTGGCTTATATCAGGTTATTTCGTGGGTCAGTTGAATAAATAAACATGACCTTTTTGCACCATGTCCCTTACTTTCAAAAAAGCAAACGCATGTGTAATTTGATTATTAAACATGGTAAAAGACATAGTAATATAACAGTTTGTTGTTGGCATCCTTTATTAAACTATTAGGTTAAAGTGTGGGTGATGAATTTTATGGTTTCCCATTTCTGTTGGCAGAGATTTTTAACTTCTTTTTTTTTTAAACTTGGCAGCACGCATCTCTTATCCGTTTGATGTTTCACTTCATGTTGCCTCGCCCTGTTTGGGGCCGTCTCACACGCTGCTCGGCAAAATTGGGCTTTAAAGAGTATCTGCACTCACCGGCGTCTTGTGTCTTTGTTTATCCACTACAAGTCTTCCACATTTTAAGTTGTTGTGTTGGTGGTTTCTGTGCCAATATGAGAGTGTTTCCTTGATGGACGCTCTGGTCTATCAGAACAACAGCATGTGGTGTGTTTAGCCAACTCGTCCCACCCCACTGTGTCCGTTTCTTAGACTGCTATCCTGTATGATTGATTATGAATTGCTTTGTTTCGGTGATGTGTGACTGTGTGACTTATCAACAGAATATTGAAGCTTCAAATGTTCTTCTGTGCAAAGTATTCATCATTGTTTTCTAGCCTTAACGGTGAGGAAAAAGCTCAAATAAATCACATTTCTGCGTAAGTGCAACCTTTCACAGCTCTACTAAAAAACAAACACGCTATGACACAGTGGAGGAATGGGGATTCAGCATCATGTATAACAGTGGGAAAAGGGTCAGGTCTATTAGGAGTGACAGACTGGAGACTCAGGATTCACTGGTTTTCACAATACCCTGACAACACAATGCAAAAATGTCAGCGGTGACCTGAATAACCAGCCATCAGGAGAGACACCAGAATTGAACAGACATATGGATAAGCATCAGCGCCGACACAACCAACAAAGACCCTACCTGTCATTGTCAATGCTCCTGAAGCCAGGAAGGATGTGTCTGAAGCTGGAGTTGCGGTCAAGTTTGGGTTGGCTCTTGGTGCGTTTTATCGAGCCCTTCAGCCGTCGACTGAGAAAGCCCTGACGGAGAGACACAGAGACAGTCAGCAAAGTCGTGTCAACGCCAGTCTGGGAGGAAGATCTCGGAGGTGTCAATCACTGAGCTCAACTTGGCTGTGGGACATAACAGATTAATATTGAAATTTACGATCCAGGTACCTAAATTCTCTGCTGCAGAACGTCATGAATAGTTAAAGGGTGATAAATGAGTGAGGATCTTATCAGAGTGAGGTTACTGTTCACGGATGATAGAAGTGAGGACAAGGTCAAACGCAAAATACTCCCTGAATACAGAGTCATGAAACTAGCAATGCATTCACAGATATAGTATATCTAGTATAGACATAATAAGCTGGTGGATTATAAGTATGCAAACACAGATATGCCTCTTTATTAGTTTTCTCATTTTTCCTTTTTATCTCCGTCTGTGTGTTTACTTCTAACATCTGCAGTCACACTCCCCCAAGCACCTTGCCATCTCCATGGCAACTGTTGGCTGGCATTAAGAGCGAGAGAATATTAACAAATGAGATGTGGTACATATATGGCAGGGTGTTAGAAGTTTTGAGAGACCACAAAATTATAAGCTTGTTTTTGCTTTTTTTTTCATTTTTATTTTTTTAGATTTCACTGCAGTGAGGAGGACAGAAAATGAGAGGATGATGAAGAGAGTGATAAAGATGGACTTTGAACAAAGAGGGTGCAGAGGGGAGTTGATAGAGCGACTTAGGAGGGCAGCACGGATGAGAGGGAACTTATATGTGAGGCAATATGCGGGAGAAAGTATCAAACGAGTTCAGGTCGCGGCGTGGCTTTTCGATTCCAAGCGTGCAACATAACAGCTGATTCAAGGCAAACTCTTAGAACCTCTGAGATACACCCACAGTGCCCTCACCTTCATATCCTTCTCAAACGTGCACACATTTCAAAAGTGAAGACACCTCCCTTCCACCCCAGTCAGGCCATTAAGACACCTGTATAATTACCTCCTACAGTGTGAATAGGTAGCCTCGGGCAACAATGGTATAAGGATCATAATTAGAGAGTGACTTCCAGACAGCATGGCAGCTGATCACAGAGGAGCTACAGCATCCTGATGAACATCATTAACAAAAGCACTCAGGGCTGCGAACAAAGACTTGCTAATGTATATTTCAAAGTGCGCCAATCCTGGCAGCGTCTCGGTTTCACTGGTGTGGGCGTACACGACTAAAAATAAAAGCTGTGCTCAAATTTTTATAAACGCCTATAACACTGATTTTAAGTGGGAGTTCATTTTGTGTTCACACTCGAACTGACAAAACTGAATATACTCAGTTTTAAGGTTATTTTGAGGTATTATCTAACTGTATTATAAGCCTCATAACTTCAATTTAAATATGAATAAGACACGGGAAGACGTTGCAAATGTATGCACAAAATGCCCACATACAGAGGCATTTTCACACAAATATTCATGAAGGAAGGAAGGAGTCCACATCTGCTTTTTGGCATCTCAAAATGGCAGCAAATTGTCGAAACTCGGATTCTGATGATGTTGGAGCCCTTGGAACATCAATCACTGTTTTTCCTGTGCAGGAAATGTGTAAACATCCATATGTATATAATTTGGGGGAATTGCATGGACCTGAAAAAACAGCCAACTACATTTTTTTCTTCTCCTCCATTTTCGAGGGTTATCACTGAAAAATCTGAAACCTGCTTAGTGCCTTTCTAGCATTTTAGATGTGCTGCATCCAAACCACATTCAAGAGCCTGAAGGAATCATATTTCTGAAGATATTGAACCCTTATAATGGCTTCCTGTCTAATGAAAATGACGTAATTCCCATGGGCAAACAATTCTCATTAGCAACTACTTTATAGAGTTTATTTTTTGGTGTCAAGTAACGTTTACAGAGACCTTAACAAAAATCTTCCTCTGTATTGAAACAAAATGAGCCCATTAAGAGTCATATATAGGAGTCTGTTTAGTGCATAGAGACTACAACCTTATAACATGAAGCCTTGAATACAAACATTCAAACATTGAGTCTTAAAGATGTTGGGATTTTTCATGCAGTGACAAACTACTGTAATGAAAGATGTTACTGAGTTGCACTATGGGTAATGCATTTTTTTCAAATGATCTTTTTATTTTATTTTATATTCAAGCCTGCTCTGCTTTCTCCTGATGAAGTTAAAGCGGCAGCGTCATTCCAAAGTCACTCGTTGATTGACGTTTGTTGGTGCAAGCATTGCATAATTTTCTGTTTGTACAAAAATAAAGTACACAGATCGACTGTTACTTACTGCAAAAACTGTATACTATGAAAATGAGCATAAACCACATATTATATGCAATTAGTAGACACTGTATGATGAAGGGACACAGATGATGTTGATGGAAATGCTGCTACTGCAGATTTTTTGTTTTGTGGATGGACTTTATGCATTTTAATACTATTGTCTTAATACATATTGTTTGTCATTCATCATCAATAACGATCAGACTTCGTTATTATTCTGCCACCAGTGGTCCGCTCAGGGGCTATTAGCTAAATGAACAGGGCTGCCTCGCCGACGTCGGTATCACTTCCTGTCTGAAATACTCACCATATAAATACATCATACACTCCACATGCATATGTGAGTGTGTGGGCATGTGGTTAGACTAGCAAAGGCCCCATTCTAAACAATGACAAACATGAGTCAGACTCTGAGCAGGAGCAATATTGTTTTCTTCCATTATATTTAGCATCTCTGATCAGTTCCAAAGGAAAAATGAAAGCGCGGTAGAAAAATTCCCCCAACATCTACTCCTGTGTGCAAACACACATTTCTAGATATCACTCACAATCACCTCCAGATGTAAAGTAATGTAATGCCTCTTCATGGAGCACCCACAGTGTGTGTGTGTGTGTGTGTGTGTGTGTGTGTGTGTGTGCCTGCTGCTGTTGGCATATTCAGATCTAACACACTAGAAATAAACCAGTGAGTAAAAACCTGTCCCTGCAGGTGATGCAGAGTGATTAGTGGCTCTTTGTTCTGTTTTATTTCACTCCTTCTCCTGATGGGTAGACTCTGATAACAAATACCCACATGAGTGGAAAACTTAAACTTATAAATTCTCTGCTTATGCTCCATCACTTGTTCTGCCACAGCAATGTGACATTAAGAAATACTGTTCTCTAAATCAGCCTGTCAAAGCACTAGAAGAGATATACTCTCCAGGTTAAAGGTCTGCAGAAATGAACGGCCTACTTTCTCACTTACAATCAGTCAGTGAGGATGACTGATGCCTATATTAGCACCAGATTAAACCCCACAGGAGGCAAGCACACACTGCGAGTGCTGCAAAAAAAAAAAAAAAATGTTAGCATTTAAATCGCCTTCAGCACCTGCTCATATGAGATGATTGAGAGAGCAAGATAAAAAAAATAAAAAAATGCAGGACGGCAGGCAGAGACACTTTGTGATTAAAGAGAGAGCCCAGAAATAGACGAGACTGGTCCAAAAATGTAGAAAATGACAGTGAGTGTCAGACGGGGACGAGCTGCAGGAGCAGGATAAATGGAAAAATAGAGCATTTATGTGGAGGTGGCAGAGCAGGAGTTGATAGAAAAAGCAATAGAATGAAACTAAATGGGGGGGGGAGAAAAGTACAGCAAATGAGTGACAAGGTCGCAGACGCATCAGGGATCAGGAGAGCATCAGACCCAGACAGAATTAACTCAGAGCTGAAACAAAAGACGGTCAACTACATGATTAAATTTGTTCCTCTCTGTGGTTTATCTTCTGATCAGTCCTGGTTCAGATTTCCACGTGGCACCGATCGTTACATATCAACTGATGGCTGACATTTCCTGACAACTGAAACACACGAATACACAAAGCTCGATCTCCTCCACCGTCTTCCTGCATGTGCTCACTTCTTAAAATCAAGACGAGAGATCGTGTCATTCTTCCATTGTGAGGTAAGGAAAATCAACGTGTGCTGTATGAGAGTACCACTTCCTTCTAAGCTTGGTTAAAAAAATACCTATAAATATCACTGCATGCATCAATGAAAGAACAATAAAATATTGAATAGAGGATTAATTAACGTATGTTTGGTCAGAAATATTATTGCTTTTGCTGGCCTTACACCTACTTACACACAGAAACATGATAAGGCTATTACAGGCGGTGCAACCTGACAGGGGGCTTTACCTTGTCACATGTTAGCGTGGATTTCAATGAGCTCTGTAATTATTCCACATCGCTATGGGTGACAGCTAATTAGTGGCAGGAAGGGATGGAAAAATCTGATTCAACACGCGTCCTCGAAGGGGTGAGGGTCCGTCTTACTGAACTACTGTAGCTCTAAAAGGAAATGTGACGGTTGTGGGGAAAAAACGTGTTTGTTACGGTTACCTTGATTACAATGTTCTGCGCATGCCTGTGTGTGTGTGTGTGTGTGTGTGTGTGTGTGTGTGTGTGTGTGTGTGTGTGTGTGTGTGTGTGTGTGTGATTGCATAACAGGCCTGCATACTTGATTGTAATCTCAGCCTGTCCAAGCCCATTAAATCAGCACTGAGAGGACAGCTCAATTTAATCGCTTTGTTTTCTTTTTTAAGTTTTCTTTTTTTTTCTTCTTCTTCACGAAATTTAAGTAAATGCAACACGTTTATTCTATTCCCTTTGCGCTGCAATTCCAGGGTTCCCTAATTGGGGCTGATAGAATCAGTGCCTGGACAATCAGCAGGGTCCACATCAACCTGTCTTGTCCCTCCTCTAGCACAACCTGATGAAAACAAGAGACATGCCTGTCCAATTAGACCCCCTGCTATTATCTTGGTGGGGGTTAGGGGTTGTTGGGAGGGATGGAGTCAGGGAGAGACTGGATAAGGAGCTAAGTCACAATTGAGAATCAAGCCAGTCAGTTAGCACAATCAGCACGACGTGACAAACTAAAAAAAAAAAAAAGGTTTGTATGCCTGCTTTCTAAACAACAAACAACTACCAAGCTGCAGGTTTTGTATTTAAAGCGTGCAAAATTCTTGTATTTGTTGAATTGGCTGTGGAGAATTAGGCTTTGGAGAGGTTTTATTTTCCTCTCATGCCTACATGGTTAGAAATAGTTTTTGAGCTTTGTGCTGCAGGAAGTGCTGCTGCGTTTGAGCGTGGCATCCGCTGGTGTGTGCAGACATCGAACCAAGTCTCCACAAAAGAACATGAGAGAAAAAATATTGTGACAGATTTAGCTCAGGGCCTAGGAGGAGTACTTTAGATGTCACCGCGACTCTCTTTTCACTGGAGGGAGAAAAAGCGGGAGGTGGTTTGTCACTGCTAAAAGTGGCGGAGATGCAAGAGAGGAGGATAATACGATCTCCTGCCTGCATGTGTTCCTGTTTGTATTCATGTGTTTGTATCAAAACGTCTCTATCTACTGCATTGTGTCTCCCTCTACTGCATGTGAATCCATTTGGTCTATCAGTATTTGATCTATCCACTAAAGTGAAATCTTATCTGTTCTCTGGTTTGCATCCATTAAAAACCTGATGGCAAAGTGAAGGGAACTTAGTTGGCTGTGCTACAATTACAGGCCAGAGGGTGGCAGCATGAGGAAAAGTGCAGGAAAGGGTAAAACGTTGTCTGAGGATGCTTTTCTTTGTGCAAGACGACACCGCTGCTTAGCAATAAGACCACAGAAGTAAGTTAAGTGGTCATGGGATTGAGACTGGATGACTTTGCTGCAGTGCTCGTCTTCTCCTCGTCTCCCCTGGAGACTACAAGGAGCTTCTTAAGCGACACTTAATCAATATTTAGCCCCTCTATCTGCCCTTTTCTGTCTTCTAAAAGCTTTTTATGCTTTTTTTTCCCTTCTAATTTATACGTCTGTAAATCGACTCACTGATTAAATTCACAGTGGCTCAATTCCCATTCTGTCTACTAAAAATTTGTCTAAAAGAGAAAAAAGACAAACAGACAGCAGGTAACAATTCAAAATCCCCAGAAACAACGTTTCCTTTTTTTTTTTTTATATGAGCGGATGAGAGTTTGCCAATCTCTGAGCCATCAAGCTGTGGTAATTTTAAATGTGCAACTCCTTTATTGTCACTCAGCAGGTGGCCCAACACCAGTGGGCCCAGCCTCTTTATGTTTATTTATTTATTTACGGCAGCCTAAGAGGCATCTCAGCTTTTTGCAGAGGCAACACTTGCACGTTTTTGGTGAAACTTTGAGTGCTGAAGAGAGCAAATGGTGATAAACGGACAACACAAAAAGGAGAATTCTCATTAGGAGAGTTTTCAGAAATAACATCATGTCTTTTAGCACCTATCTAGGCCAGTTAGTGAGCCTCCTACGCCTTTACAAAGGCTGGAAGTTAACATAAAGATGGCAGGTTGTTTACAAGAGACTGAGTGCTGAGCTTTCCTAATATCCAGTGTTTACAGTTCACCTCCAGGTCGTCATCTTCCCACTCATTATTTATCAATGGAAATACGCATTGCTAATTGCTAATTAGCTTTAAATTGATGACTCATGGTGGGACTTTTGCTTCATTAACTGGATGTTTATCTATTGAATTAAACATGGCAGAATGCATACCAGATTTTAATTAGAGCAAGATGACAGACACAGGATTGCTCTGTGTGTCTCTGACATAGAGAAAGGCAGACAATATTCCTTTAAGTGAGTGAGCGAGTGACTGAGTTGTGCATGTATAGGTGTCAGGGTGTACGTGTTGCCTTACATGTCGTATGTTAAAATGATTAAGTGTCATGCAATGCCATGAAACAGGGTGTAAGAAGCCAGAGGAGGATGTTGTTCTCACTATAAAACCAAGATGTGCAGATGTGTGGATGTCAAACATCAAAGGCCCCATTCCAACACTTGATGAAATGAGTATCGGGTTGGCACGGTTCCATCTGGACGCCAGACCGGCCCTCTGAAGACGTTCACCTACAAAAAGGAGCCCTCTAAGACGAACTAGTGTGGAGACAGAGACCAAACCAGAGGGTACAACACGTAGAGACGATTCATAAAAAAAAAAAACTCACGGTACTCACGGTGACTCTGAAAGGTGTGGCAGCGGCGGACGTAGCCTCCATGGTAGGTGTGGTCTTGTCCGAGGAGTTGCCTGGAACGCTGCGTCGGCGCCCTGTCCTCTCTGGAGGAGACTCTGGAAACAGACGGAGACCCTTAATATGTAAAACCCTATGTTTAAAGAGTAGTTTGACATCTTGGGAAACACAATTACTCGCTTGCTTGCTGAGAGTTACATGGAAGGAAAAAAAACGATACCGCTCCTATTTCTCTCCATTAATTACGGAGCGAAAGCAAAGAGATGATTAGCTTAGCTTAGCTTAGCATAAAGACTGCAGGCAAGAGGAAACAGCTAGTTTGGTTTTCTGCAGAGTAAAACTAGAACATTTGAATCCGAGGACACAGATGCCCCCAAATGTGCCTAAAAATGTAAAAAAAAAAAAACTAAAACAAATTGAAGAGGCTAATTATGAGATGCACACATTTATGGTCCCTTCAAAGCATGTGTGAAATTTCATTTATTTAATTCTATCCATCGTTTTTTTCAGGAGGTGTGGATAGACTATACCCCCCTTATTAAATCTGTTATAGACGGATGAGGCTAACCCTATGTGGCCCTTTGATGGGGGCATAAAAAGCTAAATAAATTCAATAATCAACACTTCTAAAGCTCCTTAACACTATATTTAGATTTAACAAATACACACATGTTAATTAGTGAGCTTTCAATGTGTGTTTTTGAGCTTTGGACGAAGCCAGGCTAAGTGTTTACTAAACTAAACTAATTACATGCTACATAGCATCCATGAATGCATGAGAGCGGTACCGAACCCCATCATCTGAGGTAAGAAAACAATAAAGTCCAAAAGAATTCTAACCATTCCTTGACTAGTCAAAAGATATGCAGTGTTGCGTAATTAAAAACACACACTATTTAACCATGACCAACCTTAGCTTGGAGGTTTGTAGCATTCAACGTGTGTATGTGCAGTACAGACCATAGGCAAATTCAGCATGGGAACATGCAAACATATGTGTTTATCATGTTAACACTGGACTGCATTGCTGTACATTAACCAATCCTCTGTGAACGGAACAATGAGTCTATTCAGCTACATTCCATGCCTGATTTCCTCATCCTATCCCCCATTCTCTGACCTTATCTGTTATCTCTTTAGCTCGTGTGCGTTAGCTCTTTCTCTTACTCTCGTCAGGCAGAAAGCTGAAGCAGTCCTGGAGTCACAGACTGTGCACGCGAGTGGAGGGAACAAATCTGGACATGTCCAAAAGGAATGTGAGTGATGTGGAGCATGCATGTCTCAACAGACTTCAGCTAGCCATCACCGCTACAGAACAAACTAACATATTGTGTTAGCCAGGTGGAGAACTTGCATAACCCCAAATGAGCTTATGTACATAAGATGGAACTTATTATTAACAGGACATTTTCACCTTTAAATAGAAATGTGTATTAGTAGGTCAGATAGACTGACCTGATCTGTTTAAACACATGCCATCCTTTCCGTTGCTGAGACTGTTTCATTATTTAACGACATCTATGACTCTCTGTAACATTGGAAATTAATTAAATTAGAGTTAAGTATGTGTGGCGATGTGACTAATAAGGATGAAACTGCATTATGAAGTGAATCCTTTTCCTTTCTCTCTCTCTCTCTCTCTCACACACACACACTGTAGCACATAATGCCATGTTTCCACTGCATTGTACAGTTTGGCTTGACTTGACTCTAGTCGGTCTTTGGTTTTCCCTTTGTCAAAGGTTGCGGCAGGTACCTGATACGTGAAAGTAGTGTAATTTAATAATTTTGGAGGGTCCAAACAAGCTGAGCTGATAAAACACAACAGAGCAGGGACACATCTTAAATATACAGTATGGTAAAATATGTATTAAGAGGACCGTTACATTGGGAATGCCCTGCTGAATGCTCATGTGATCATCATCAGATTTGGTATGGTGACATCGCTGATTTTTTCTACTCTACAACATGAAGCATGATAGGTGCCATTGAAATAAATGGGGCGTGATCAAGCACTGCAATGATATTACCAAAAAAATGGATGGAATAAATATGTGCATATAAATCATCTCTAATAAGCCAAAAAAAAAAAAAAAAAAAAAAAAAGTACACACACTTGACTGTGTCGTGTTTGTTGGCGCTAGCCTTCCTATTAGCTTGTCAGGCTGAGCTGTGCAAAATTAGCTGTCTGCTGTTTAACAGGTCATTTGACTGAATTAGCGCGTGCTGTGATTGAAGAACAAATGGAGGAAATGCACATCCCACTGTGCAGAGCACTGGCTCACATCCCAACCCACATAATGCTAAGCCTAACATTAACATAAACACAGCCGGCAACAGCAGACAGCAGAAGAAACGCAACATGCTCCGACACAGAGCAGACGTAATCCGTTGCTAGATCAAACCTGTAATAATAGAAAACCAGACAAATTTGGATTTTTTTTTTTTTTTTTTTTGAGCAGCGGTTCGTTGTTCTGCGGAGGTCGAGAGGATCTGGCTTCAAACTAACTCTTCGTATCACAGAGATGTGTTAAGCCTGTCTTGGTTTTGTATTCTGGAGGTGTCTGAAAGGCACATGCAGTAGCACATTTCAACATCCCTCTATCAGCACACAAGTGGATGTGAGACTGATGAGAGCTGGTCCAAGTCAAGAGGCTTCTGAAGGAGTTCCTTTGTGGAGTTAAAAAGCAAAATGAAAGTCATGCTAAAATCCAAGTCCTTAAAGATCTCCCAAAGGTTTCTGCAGAGGTCTAATGATTAAATATAAGGTCATGCAAACTCACCTAATGCAGCCCTATCAGTTGCTTTTTCCGCACTTTACCAGTTGAAACGTGAGGCTCTAATTAATCTACCTTCAAGTGTCAAGTCATGCTTTTAGGATGCCAAGTCTCACTTTATTTAAATCTCACTAAGTCTTCCATTTTGAGTCTAAAATGTATTAAAGTGTCTGCATTTGTACCGGAGCTCCTTGGAGAGCTAATCCTGTCCCATCCCGGTGGCTGTTTCATGGATAAAAAATGAATTGACTCATCAGTTTTACACAAAACATCACTTGATGTTTGAATTAGTAAACACTCTGAGGCAATTTAGTAGAGCTTTTCCCAACATCTGGCAATTACCTCGGTGTGACTTCAGCTACCTAATTGAGTGGCAGCTCTGATTTCAAGTCTAGAAATACTAAAAAATGAAAAAGATAAATGATGTCAAGACATGAACATGTGGGTAAGTGGCCACATTAAAAACTGGCATGGCAAAATGACCTCCTTGCCTCCCTTCGTTGTTGAGACAACGAAATATGATGGCGTTTGAATATTTGTTGTCATGACAGCAAGTGTATTTCATCCTTTGAGATCTGAAAATCATTCATGGCAAAAAGGGATCATAAGGTAATTATGAACAGAGTGAATTAAATCAGCAGCGTGAAGTTCTGCTCCTCTCATCACAAGTTATTTCTGTGCTCGACTTCACTGAATTTACCCCTCTAGTCCTCCTGGTTTCCTCATGTAAATCTTCCCACTTCTACACAGATGGCTGCCACTAGCGCTCGGAGTAAAGCTCGCGCACACAAATCACTTAGTTGTGAGCTAATTGCAGAGTGAAATTGCAGTGTGCACTTCCACATGTTTTCACCATCTGCATGTAATGCATCTCCGCAAATACATGAAACTCCTGCGTCTGGGTCTAACCTCCTAACCAGTAGCAAACATTTTTTACAGACATTTGCTCTTAATAAGACTTCAATTAAAACACAAAACTCCCAGCTAAAGTAAAATATCAAAGAGCTCTTTTGTACTACATGTGGTAGCTGGTTTCATATTGTTAAAGCTTCCTGTTTAAAGGGGTCTGTTGAACAGCTGTGGATGAACATATTTTGGTATGTGAAGGTGGATGTTTGCGTGTGTTTGCTAGCATCTAGAGCGCAAGGCTCTAATTGTAAGGTCAAAAAAAGGGTCAGAGGGGACGCAGACAACAGCTGTTGTGTCTAAAAGGTGAGTCTGGAGGCCTTAAGGGTATCTATTTATTATACTGACCTTCTCTCCAATTTATTCCCTGAATGGAATGTTACTTATTTCCTTATCCTCCGCCTTCTCTTCCTTAAAGTGATCACATAATTGCCGTTTTGCCCTAAACAATCCACTCGCTCCATGTGCCTCAGACAAGCCGCATTTAGTAGTACCAGACTCGACTCGCCTTGTCTCTGGTACTTTTCTGCCGGTAGATGGACGCTCTCGTGATCTCACCTCTCGTGATCTCACCTCTCGTGATCCTCTCATCGGCGGTTTAAGAGAGGAACGTCTGCACCTCCTCCATATAGCAGCGTACTAGCGTACCATCTAGGACGTACTAGATCATAGTCACCTGCATTTCATGTGTGCATAGGAGTGTAGGTGTGTCCTTGTCAAGCCGGCAAAGATAGGAACACCACTGCCTGGAAGTGAACTCATTACTTTATGGACATTAAACCAAACATTAAATGAAACAAATGACTGACTCTTAAAGGAATAGTTCAGTAAAAAATGTTTACTCGATCATATGTGGTTAATATAGCTTAGCATAAAGACAGGAAGCAGGGGGAAACAGCTCGTGTCCTACTAGCACCTCTTTAGCTTGCAGGGGAACATGCTGTATCTTGTTAGTTTGATTCATCATCCATGTATCTATCATTAAATTCAAATTAATTCTGTCTTCCTTCCTTATTTCTTCTCTCCTATTAACAGTTATATGGGTTGGACTGCATATTTCCTTTGTGTTCCCCAATCCAATGGCCACAGGCAGCTAACCTTCCCTTCCTCTAAGACCTCGCCGGCACAGGATATTCCAACTTGAAAAATGACTGTAGACGAAGGTGGGGGGAGGAAGAGCCTCTCCTACTTCTGAAAATTATCTGTCATTTTCAATGTTCTCAAATGTGCAAGACAAACAGGATGAATGTGTGAAGTGTGCAGGGGAACGGCATGCTGGGCAGGCGTGTAAACGTGTCACAAACACTGGCAACTGATGGCATCGAAAAACAGGAATGAACACGAGGAACATTTTTGCATAAGGACTTCTGTTTGGTGTACAAAAGTGCTGTACTAATATAACAATAATGGCTGACTAATTGTTCTTTTGCCTGGAGTGATAGGCTTATTGTTGTTTCATCTCTCGAGGAGCTGGGCTGTGCTCAGTGGCTCGATGATGAAAGGGGAAATTCATAAAGGTTGTTGTAAGCAAGTTGCTGTTGTTGCACAGGGAATCTAATCTGCCTACAAACGATAACATGACTTAAACAGAACATTCTGTATCTACATCGTACTGCTGATGTTACACTAATAATCCCTCAGCAATTTTGAGTGATCTCTGTGTAAAAAGGTTCCCCCCTACCGTTCATTTGGACCTCCCGCCTCCCCCAAAAAGAAAGGCACAGAACACTTTGTTTATGGAATTTACGTAATTGTGCACTCGATATTGATACTGATATGATATGAATTAAAAAAAATAAATAACTGGGAGAATGTGGCTGATGTGGTTTAGAGATGGAAGAAAAACAAAGACGTATCACTTCGATGGAATTGCTGCCAACACAGAAACTCTTTTTCCACTTGCGGTTGGTGCAGTGGTATAACAGAGTGGTGCTTCTTCCCTCAGAAATAAGCTTCAACAAGACAGTAAAGTTCAGTCATCAGTCATGTGTGACAGGTGAGATGACATGCCAGTGGAAATCTTTATTTTAACCAGTCAGCGCTTGCTGGTAGCAGAATTAAAGCTCATACAGATCAATTCAAATATTACCGGTTTGGCCCCCTGAAGGGAATCTCATGGGCAACGGTGGTTGTGTAATAATGGCGAAAACATCTCCAGTGTTCTCACGCTCCACTTCATCATCAAACTTTAGTGGTTTGTTTTCATCAAGGTTTTTTTTTTTTTTTTTTTGGTTTAAAAAAAAAAGCGTATTTGAACAGGGCAGAAAAATAATCCTGAGCTCACCAAGCTAATGAACAGAGAGTCGGAGTAAAGGATGCTGTTATCACTAGCAGCACGTGTCTGCATTTCAAGAAGTCTGCACCCTCCGGGGCTGAAAAAGAGCCTCCATAGCAGTGCAGCATTTTCGTGTTATGACAGGCGGGGAAAGGAGAGGAGAATCAAACACACACACACACACACACGCACACACACATGCACACACTTCATCCTCTGTGGGCCAGTGAAATGTGCAACAACAAAAAAAAAACACAAGCTGTCAAGCTGTGTTTACTGTGTTCTCTCTACCTGGAGGACTATCATCCTCCCTCCTTCACAAATACATCTCTCTTCTGTTTTCTCCCTCAAATATATGAGACAACTAGGAGTTGTCTTGACAGCTGATAGCGCCGTTAAAAAAAAAATCTGTCTCTGGAATAAAAATGGTGAAAGTCAATCAAAGAGCATCTTGCAAGAAAGAGGTTTTTATTTCTATTTTTTTTCTTCCAGAAGGCATAGACTCATTAGTGGTTATATCTGACTCTCAGATGGAAAGTGAACCATGTAATGGAGGTCACAGTGGAAGCCCACACAGGCACGTACTGCAATACAGGCCCAACTTTGAATCGCTTTATGGCTTAGTCTAAAAGCGTGTTGGTGTTTAGGGAGGAGAAGGGGAGGGAGAAGGGAGGGTTTTTTTTTTCTCCCTGTGTGAGTACACTATAATGTGTTAACAGTGAATTGTGAGGACAATGCTGGACTTTTGACCTCTTGAGATGTGGTATTTACTGATGGTCTGATAAAGAGGTGCTTCTCCGTCTCCTTGGAGCGACTCTGTGGACACGAGGGACCGAAAGAGAATCATTTCAACCCCCAGCACTTAAAGTTCTTATTTAGCCTATAAGATATAGCTTAAATTTACACCAGCATTTATTGAGTGTGTGAAACCAATAAACAGAAATAAACAGATACTGGGAGCAGCAGTGCACCCTACTTAAAAAAGATTTTTTTTCCCCCCCTCAAATTCCATATTTGACTGAGTCATATCGAGAGAGAGAGAGAGAGAAGCTGTTTCATGTTTAGTTTGGCACATGCATGCCTTTGTGTGCAGCGTGTTATAGGAAGGCAGGGGAGAGAGGTGGCGGAGGAGATGGCAGAGGGGAAGAGTGGGCTGCAGATTGAGGAAATATGTGTTTGTGTACAGCATTTCTGCAACTGCCAACTAAGATCCTACTGATTTCAATGGCATCCAGAGCACCATACGGATAAGAAGCAAACACCCTGTGCAGGGTTGGTGTCAATTGATAAAGCTCTTTGAAATATTGTCAACCATATCATCTATGCATGACTATTAAGACCATCTGATTGGTTTTGATTGGTTTTCAAGGGCAATAGATGCATTTCTTAAAATGTGCCTGTTTTTTGTTGTTGCTGTTTTTTTTTGCATTTCTCATCTTTATATTGCATCCTTTGGTTATATTATATCCAGATCATGGAATTCCATTTAAAATATGAGCTGGGCTGCTTTCACATAAATTTGTAAAGCTATGTAAAAGACAACAGTAACAATGGCTAAACCGAACCACATGCATGTTAGAGACCTTGACTCTGTGTGTGCCTTTACATGAGCACATGTGGAAAACAAACTGCTTACTTGCACATACTTTATGTTGTATACGTTGATGGAGCAATGCAAAATTATCTTCGATAGTTGTGCAGCTATTTCTCCACAACTGCTCCCTGGCTCTGGTTTGTAATCCGAGTTGATATCTATGGATTAAAAAGGGGATTAGCCTGCACCTGTCCCCCCCTGTTATTGGACTCTTAGCTTGCTCAGAAGCACTGCGTCATCTGGCCCCCGTCTCCATGATTCACCAGGCTGAGGAAAGCGATGGTGATAAAAAGGACAGACTTCAGAGATGAGACGAAGATCAGACGGTAATCCTGGGTTAAACACTGAGATGATGTGGAGAGTCCCAGCACTTTCACTTCATTGCTTTATTCCTATATCAACTGTCCCTGCCGTCTGTCTCATGTCTCTGCTTCCTGTCATATGCTCTCATTGATTGCACTTTCACTTCTCACCCTATAATACAGGACTGACATCATAGATGGGAAGTATTTCTCTCTTGGGTATGTTAGTTATATTCTCCTGGCCCTTTGGCGTGCTTGTGTGTGGTAAAAAAAAATTAAGGCAAAATGATCAAAGATCGAGGTTGACGAAGTTGATATAGGGGAGCCTTTGTTTAACCAACAAAATGATCTTAATCTCAGCGGGCAGCTCAGGCACAAACTGCAGAAACAGATCAAAGGGCTAATCTGTTTTTGAGAAAACAGGAAAACGGGATTCAACTCGCCGTGAAGTTCCAAGCCTGAACTTGGCACCGCTTAGCTCCGAAGCGCTCCTTTACTCTCACTATTCGCTCCTGTTAATATATGAAGTAAATTAAGGCCCTGAGACTCTCATTATTAACACAGGCTTGTTCCCAGCTGTCCTGTGTTTATGCGTCAAAATGACTTAGGACACAGGAAACTGAGTCATTATGATCGTCTGTGTTGTTTTGCCATGTTTCCATTCATCAGCCTTTCTTATGTCCTGACTTCCCAGCAGACACACACACACACACACTAACACACAAAAATCTGATTTAATCATAAACAACTTGACAAAATCTAAGCATGTAGCACAGATCTAAAGTGTTTCTTGGTAATGGCCCATTGAGAAAGTGATTACAGTATGTGCAATAACAGTCGGTGGTACTGTATTATTGAGTCTTCCCTGAGTAGTTCAAAGACTCACTTGCTGCAGCTCCTTCTTTACTGTTACGATGTTTCATGGCTTCATTCGGTTGTTCCGAAAAATTCTGCTACTGCGTGATTTGTTGCGTAAGATTAATGCTCTCAGTGTAGTAGTCAGAGCCCGTGTCTTTTTCATGCATTTATTTTGGAAAGCCCACCACTTTTTGACATGTGTTCGAGTTACTGCACCAGGACTACTGTTGGACTACTGTTCTGTATTTGTCTCTCTTTATGTTCCTATCACCTTTTACTTCCTCTGCTGAAGTTTCTTTCGGCTTTTCCTTCCCCTTCCTGTACATTTTCCTTGTGTTTGTTTGGTTAAGTTCTTCCCCTGTAGGTGTAGCCCTTCAAAAGTCCACCGAGAGACCTTACGCGATATCGAGCAACACAAAGACTTAGACATGACCTGACTTGTGCTGCAGCTGCGAGCTCATCCTTCCCAACATTTCATCTTGATGTTTTATCAACATAAGAAATGCTCAGCAACAAAGTGCTGCACCTTTAAAGGATTTTTTTAGGCAGTGGATAAATAAAGTACTCACTTTCTTGACGAAAGTTAAATGACAAAACTCAATAAAACTCATTTCTGTCCACTTACTATTAAACTGGTGCTAGGAAATGGTTAGCATAGCTTAGCATAAAGACTGAAACAGATGCCTTGGCTGTGTCAGAAAGTAACTATCTATACCACCAGCACCTCTAAAGCTCACAAATCAACAACTCCTATCGTCTTTGTTTAACCTGTGGAGGCCCCTGAATGTCACTGCTGCAGGCAATGAAAAAGTCCAGCGCAGGTCAGCTGTTCACCTCTGTCTCCATGCTTTATGTAAAGCTAGGCTAAACTAACTGGCTGCCGGCTCTAACTTCAGACTGAACAAAAAGATGGGAGCTCGTATTATTATTCTCATTTAACTCTAAACAAGTCAGGGAATAAGCGTATCTCACAAAATGTCAAACAATTTCATTCACCATTAAATGCTAGAAAATAACTTTTAGTTTAGGGTGAGTGTTAGGATTAGGCTGCTTTACTGTTAGTGTAATTGTGCTTAAGTTGTAAGGTTAAGTATTTAAGACTGAAGTGTGAGGTGGGAGAAAATGAATGATTAGAATTTACAGGTGTCCTCAAAAGTACAATAAGAAGAGTGTCTGTCTTAGGACGGGTTCTTGCATAAAATGGTAAACTTTTGTTGCGGTTTGGCCATTTTAAGGGGCTGAAAATGACCTAACTTTTGAAAACAGGTTCCAGAGTGTAATCTTTTGAAAATGCCACCGTTTACCGTCACTGTGTAAAATAGCAAAACACAAATCTGCTGAAAACGGTGATGACACGGCCCCAGTTTGTGCAGCACTATTACATTTTCAGCCTAATAGCCATTCAAAGACAGAACCCTATGGACCCTTTTTCATTTTAAAGCAGTTCTACAACAGCTCTGCCGCAGCAGACAAGATGATGAAATCTGCTATATTTATTCCATTTACAGAACAATTCGGAAACAAAGAGTTTGATTGCAACGAAAGGTTTAAAAGACGCCAACAAAACAAGTCAGATCAGACAATGCCACTCTGTCTTTCTCTGCCTGTCCCTCTGGCATTCTCTCTTCGAGATAAGCACTAATTTTGTATGTTAATGTCACCAACTCCAGCAGAAAAAGGGGAAACAGTGATGTGAGTGTGAACCAAACTGATATAAGATTTTCCAATCACTGATAATGACACACCAACATGCACACACACACACATACTGAGGAAACAATAACACATGAGCTCATACAACTGTCACCTGATCTGTCCCAGTCACAAAGTATACATCAAAATAGGCTGCAGCGACTTCCTCAAGATAAACTCACAAATCCATGCATGGCTGTGGTGCGAACAAAGGTAAATTCTTTTTTAAAACCGTGCTGCTGGGCTTTTTGACTGACACACATTTCACCATTATCACATCATCTAGCTCCAGGCGCATAGAAATGTTATCTGGGGAAGATTTTTATTTCTCTCCTCACAAACTTTCAACAAATCAGAAAAATAAATAGACTCTCATTGAAGGGTGGCCAAAGTTCAATTTCAATTCAATTTATTTCAATTCAATTTATTTGTATAGGGCCAAATCACAACAAAAGTTATATCAAGGCATTTTACAAAAAGAGCAGGTCTAGACCGACTCTTCGTTCTAGAGTGACCCAACACTCCACCATGAGCAAGCACTTGGCGACAGTGGCGACGAAAAACTGCCATTTTCCCTGGAGAAATCTACTTTATTGGCCATGCATATGTGCGACCACTGTTTAAATCACCTGTTAATATTCGTGCAGTTGCATGACAAAGACCTGCAATAACTTATTAGAGAATCAAACTGTGCACACAAAATTATTGCGTTATCACCTCATGAAGTTATTCCAATACATGTTGTACTAACAGATCCAGTGCAGCATTAGCATCCATTCGGAGTAATCTCTCTGTGATTGCAAGTCTCTTTATCAGCCCTGTTTTTTTCTCCACTAATTTTCGAGGGAAAAAAAAATATTTGTCTCATGTAGCGTGTGGCGTGGGCGAAGACAGCTGCCTGCAGCTGGAAACAAGACTGTTGAGAGCAGTGAGAGTGGGCCAGAACAGTAAAAGCGAAGCAATGAGTTAAAAGAGGCTCTGTAGAGCTGAGGGAAGCTGTACAGTCGTATAATAATCCTCTGTAGGTTCATCACTATGAGCGATTCCACTGTTAATATTTAAAGAAAATGTTGATTAAAGGGAACCAGATCACTAACACAACTCTGGAATATGAGTCACTTGTATCATGAAAATTTAATTTTTGTATATAAAAATAGGACTGCCCATGATTTGACTTCAAAAACAGTTGCACTGACAGTCTATATCGCTTCAATAATCAATGCCTATGGAGATTATAGGCCAAATGATCACCTGCCAATTCACCCACTTTGCAGTCTCTAGATTGCGCTGATACTCAGTTATCATTTTAATGTCTTACAAAGCACATCCAAAGCATCTTTCAACAATTTCATTACTACACCTACAAAAGTCTAAGCGTGCATCGCTCTCTCCCCGATGGTCTTTTGCTTCTTTTGAGACCAACCTTAACCACCACCCTGTCTGTGTCTGTGTCCCTGCGTTATTATGAAGTGTGTGAAGGTTTTTGTGAGGGTAGCTTGCACTTAGCCACAAAGATCAAGGCTGTGTGTGTGTGTATGTGTGTGTCTGTGTGTGTGTGTGTGTGTGTGTGTGTGTGTGTGTGTGTGTGTGTGTGTGTGTGTGTGTTCTTTTGAGAACTGAATGATAGAGAAGGGAGGCTTCAAAGCTCCTCTTTCATCATCTACAGAACCAAAGTGAGACATACAGACCAGGCATCAACACATTCTGTTTACCCCTCTCTCATGACTGTGTCTGGATTTTTCTGCCTCTTGCCATAGAAGACAATCTACTCTTGATCATGAAAAAGTTCGTTTTGTAAGAGGTTCTGTTTCCGAAAACTGAGGGTGAAATTACAGTATGTCTTGTTATGTCTTGCCTGAGCTTATTACTCACTACAATGTCTGCATCATATCCACAGCAACGGAGCGACCAACGCAACAGTCTCTCACTTAATATCTTGCTTGGCTGGCGTGTTTGCGAAGTTTCGTTGGAATAAATTCAACAGGTTTGCAAGATTGTAGAGATAGCCTATACTTCTTTTCTCTTCATTCAAGTCACCTGAGCTAAGCCTGGAGGGCAGACTTATCACTATAACCTTGCAGTTCAAACACAGCCTGCAGCTGCAGGTAACAGGGCAGAGAAGCAGTAAAGTGAGGAAAGGGAGTGCTTGAGGGCATGGGCCGACAGAAAAGCAGTTCTGCTTTGTAGAAAACGAACCATCTGATTTAAAAACATTTCTCGGTTGCTAAGGACAAAAAAATGTTTTCAGGCCTGTACAAAGTGGAACCAAACAGGTTGACACCGAGGTGTGAGCTGTCAAGTCTCAGTGGCACAATTTGATGGTGTCATTACCCCGTGAAGAGTGACGCCAAACTGTCATTTCACCCTCAAGAGCGCAACGAGCGAACAGTGTTGCCAAGGGTTCTAAAAACAGTGACTGGAAAGGTAGTTCTCAACACTTTGTGTTGCTTTCACCATATGCACTTGCTTATAAGAATCAGATTACAATCAAAGTTATTATTGAGCTGCTAGTATCTTTATCTTCTGAGTTCTTTCAACCACAGCTACACTACGATGCAGAAACAAAGAGTTCACTTGAGTCTTGTGTTGTGTACAAGGCTAAAACTGCGGCATGATTAACTTTTACTAGCAGTTGTAGTATTTATTACCCCTGCTGGCAGATGGCCTGGTGCGACTGCGGGACCGGCTTCGCTGACGCTGCAGTCGGGACTTGCCCAGAAATCTGTAGTAGTACGAGCGTCTCCCAGATCCCTTCCTGGTGACCCCAGCCATGGTGCTAGTTTGAACTCTGAAGCCCACCAATGACGAGATGTCTCAGCAGCACTGAAACGAGTCCTCTTGAAGCTGGTATCAGTGCAGATAAACTCCTGGCAACGACCTCATGGAGTGCAACTCTGTATATCTGCAACTTCTCTGAAGAGTCCTCTTGCAGACACTCACATCTACTTCAGTTTACGTCCTTATGGACCGTGTCGTGATCAGATCCACTCCATTGGGGAACCATCAAGCATCCACTTCTGCTCAGTACTTGTGTCCTGTCCCACAGGCTCAGACTTCTGCTCCACCTTTGAACACTCCCCCTCAGTGTTTCCCACAATGAGATCCCAGAGGCATGATGTCCGGAATACTGTGTGAGTGTGTATCCTGAATGATAGGAAAGCTGTTCCTGTTCTCAGTGCCAGAGTTGCACTAAAGGAATTCTATAGACAGTCAACCCGTGTTTCATGAGGCAGCAAAGGAGTGTCTTGTAACCAACTTAAATACACCCAAGCCTCCTACCCTCAACTCTCTGTGAGAGACAAGAGAGAGGGTATGCTTTGTTGAGAGGAAAAGTTTGGGCTGCGTAGAAAACATGCATAGAGAAGGGCTTCAGCGGAATGGAGTTAAACAAGACTGCTATCACATCACAGAATATTCTACTTCCCTCCGTCAACAAAACTAATGCGTTACAGAGGCACAGATAAGACAACATCTGGTGCAGTAAACAAGTTTGGCGTATAAAAAATATCATCAACGCTCCCCCCCCTGTTGTTGACTCCAGATCCAGTCAGAGTCTCAGTCACGTTCCTGGTTTTACAACACTTTAATTTGTCTCCCTAGGCAAGAAGGGTCTGGCAGGGAGTGACAGCCTATCAGAAGCAGATGTAAATAACCTGTTGAGAATGTCAAACAGCCAATCAGCATGTGCTCTTAAGAAGAGGGAAAGGCAGAGGGATCATAGTCCACAACCAGACATAATGAAACACATTCACAATTGTATGTGTTACTGTCATATTAAAACAACATGTATCACAGGCATACCCTGTTTACTTCCAATGGGTTTTCATGGTATTAATGTGAATTTATTTTCATTTTGCCTCGTTTTTTTTGCAGCTTAGGAAGAAATCCACTACAAGCAAAATGAGTATATGATGACGAAATAAAAGTAAATCAGTACAACAAAGTAATAGATAAATAGAAGATAGTAAAAGGTAATAAAAAAATAATGAAAAGATGACATCACATTCCAAAGGTAAAATGAAAAAATAAGACTAAAAAAAGGGGTGAAAAAAAATAATAAAAGAAGATAGAAGAGACTCCAAGACAAATAAAGGACAATTAAGAGAGAATAAAGATACATTTAAAAATAAAAGACTGTATAAAAATTACAAAGCAATCACAAACATGCAAAACCCAAAGAAAAAATTTGAACCTCTTTGTAATCACATCTCTCTGGGTCCAAAAAGATAATACCTCTCCTTCCTCCTATACAGCTATACTCAACTGTTCACCGATGCTGCTTTTAGCTGGTGAGAGCAGTGGGGGCCATAATGCTACATGTTGTGTGGAGTTCTTGTCATTACTTCAGTCCATAAACCTCCAGCCACAGAAAGCAGCAGTGTGTACATGTGTCTCTGTATGTGTCTAACATTGGTCTGACTGTTTCCCCAGTCCCACAGAGAGTATTTAAAAGTCCCATTAGTATAGGTGCACATCACTCCTGACGAGCCAGAGCCTCATGCTGGGTAACAGAGGGAATCTAAAGGCCTTCAGGCTCCACAAACAGCCTGAAGACACTGTTAAAATGTTCTCTCACTCCTATGGAGAAATCAGTGACACACAAACAGCGTGTCAAGATTTGAAGACCTTGACTTGAATGTCACATAATAGACAAATTAGAGTTACAGCTGACCTCGTATGGCCAACAGTAACTCCAATTCACTCACACAATAGAGACTCGTGTGAGGGCCAGCTACTTTTTTTCATTACAAAGCAGACCAATTGGTCTTGTATAGTAGTCACTCTGGGAATAGGTAGATACAATGAGTTCTTGTTAGACAGGCCAGGAGCCCACAGACAGGCAGACCAGTGAATCAGGGTCATGCAGAGTTTGTGTGCTGCTGCTGGCCTCCTCTGATTTAAAGACAAAGACACCAGTGAGCAGTAAAAAGGGCCAATAAAAGGGGTCAGGAATAAGTAGACCACTGTTTTTTTTTTGTTTTAATGTGAATGCCAGTTCTCAACTCTGGACCCCAAACTAGCATCATCAATGATTCCTCACGCTTATCTGTAATGCTGGCTACGTTAGAGGAAGTTAAATTCCTCTAACGTAGGCCATAAGCTCTTTGCTTTGTTTTGTTTTCTGCTCTGTTTCGATGTAACCTATACAGCTTAAAATGTGAACAAGGTAGAGATCAGGGTACCATAAAGCTACATATCAGATTTTGTTAATGAATAGTTTTTTATAGCTTGAGACAAACGACAAGCTGATCACACAGTTAGCCAAATTTTTTTTGTCATATGATTATATTATATTATCATATTTTTACTGTGCCTCTATGATTAGGGGCACTGTAGTTTATTTTGAGTCTAAAAACAGTTCCAAATGCATCATTTATTTTCACTTGAGTAACATTTCCTGAAAGACTACATTGCCCAGCTGTTTTGGGAAATTATTCAACCTTCATTAAATATGACATTGCATGTATGCAACCGGTTTAGTTTTTTTAATCGGTGCTGTGTATTTTAACTCAATTTCATTTTCTACATAAACAGAGTATAATAAAGTTCATCCTGATTTGCAAGTTTCTTTCCACACTTTGATGGCGTTACATCAAAACCAGACATTTTCACTAGTAAATTTAATTGCCTTACTTTCCAGTCACTCAGCATCGTTAATTGTTAATTTAAAAGGGCAGAGTGGAAAAAGTTTGAAGCACTTTGTTGCTTGCAGCCAGACACAAACACACTAATAATAAAAAATATATCAAGATGAAGGCATTTAATTCATTGTAGTGATCGGCACAACACATGCAGTGTCCTGACTATAGAATCACCATGCAGGAGACAAACGGTAGCCCTTTTTACACAGAGATCCTGCAATGAAGACGCTTCTATATGACAACTTTGTTTATTTACACTGAAGAAACCAGCAGGGGACAAAACGCCGCTCCAGTATGTGATCCAGAATTAACTTACATCTAAAACCAAGACAATCACTGAATCTCTAAAGCTCCATAATATTTCTAAGACGTGCAGGTGAAAATACTCAGCTGATGGGGGGAAATGGAGCCAATTACAGTTTCAGAGCCAGAAAAATGACAAAAACAGATGGATTAATTCTTCACGCGGTTCACACTCTCCACTTTTCTAGTGGGTTTCACACCGAAAGTGGCACATACTGACAATTACAATTGAAAAAAAAAAGAAGCAAGACACGACACCACAGAGGGAGATCACAGAGTGATTTGACAACTCTGAAATAAGAAAGCAGACAAGCATTTGAGCATAAAGATTCAAGGACTGAGAGTCTGGGCAAAATGTGTTCGTCTGGAAATGACAAAACCCATTTGAATGGATTAGGAGCAGTGGATGAGACAAAATTGAAAGCTAGTGCCGCCTGAGTCTCCTGGTGCAGATAATAGTTCACCCTCTAACAGACAACTTGACTCTATTATATATAATAAAGTCACTACTGCTTTGGTGTGAACAGGAACAGAGATTTAAGGGAGCTATCTTTGTCTCTCATCCTGATGCTGTAGAACTGTTTCCTATTATACACAGACGTGTCTCTATATTCCAGCCCAACCTTACTGATATACTGTCACCTGTCAGTATATTACAATACAATTCAACAGCACCCCAAACTGCAGACATGACCAAAGAGCTGAATCAACAGCTGAAAAACATATGGAGGTATAGGATTTGATGCACGACTACTGTGTAAATTGTTTTCTGCATAATCATTATCACAGTGTATACAAAATAATCTGGTAGCTGAGTTGTTACGTGGTGATACACTTTAGAAAGAGCTGCCACTTATTACATTATGTAAATGAATAATTCATTTACTGAATCTTGGCACAAACCATAAGTATACATGCAGACAGATATTTGAGAAAATAATAAGAAAAAAAAATAATAATAATTTAGGTTTATATATATGTCAGAAAATAGTTAAAATAGCATGAAATTGATTTTAAAAAAATAACAGAAGCATATCCTCACAAATTTCCTGCTGGAACTGGGGATTATTTGATATTTTTGCATTAAAAATGACTTTTACCAAACTTTCTGTTGGCCGACAAATAGATCAATCAACTGTTGCAGGTCTACAAATTTAACAAAATGTACCTGAGTCAGCTCATAACAGAAAATGAGATTGTAAAGAACCTTTATATTTACATTGGCATGAAATATACAGCATATCCTGTGGAAAACCAGCCAATGGCAAATAAAGGCTTTATCAATACCGACCCCTGCTGGAGAACACAGGAACGTACAACTGATTGGAACAGCACTCAAGTCCTGACTCTTCAACCTGCCTGGAGTTGCTAGATGCTTTTAACAGATGCAGACACATACAACGCACAGTTGGAATAGCTGTGGATTATTATACCGAAGGACCTGCATTTACTGAGAAACGTTGCACTGCATGGTAAGACCCTTATAAAAAGTTAAAATGACAACAATGGCACTACACTAGAATACAAACACAGTAAGAAACACAGACAACAGATCAAAATAATCACATGTTTTTACAGTGGTCTGTTTTAACTATAAACAGAGCATAATAGCAGAAATGTTATTGTGGTCCTCGCTAACCGCCCGCCGCGACATCTGAACGTCCCAACAGTACCATCTAATCAACTCCTAATCCACAAACATTTGGCAGAGAAAGGAGAAACAGACAGAGAACAGAGAAATCAACGACCCTTCTCTAACAGCGCGTCTGTTTCTCGGGCAAACATCGTCATCACAAAGAAAGTGAAGTGTGTGAGTGGATTGAAGAGACGCCAGCGAGGCGATCAAAGTCCGGCGGAAAAAATGTCAGCAAAATCTGCACACAAGTTCCTAAGATATCTTGCGGACAAACAAACAAATAAACGAGGGTGATCACGTAGCCTCCTATAGGACGCATGATGATGGAGGTAAATATCCTCATTGTGTCACACGGTCTAAGGAAATCAGCATTTTTGTCCCTTGAACCAATCAGTATCATCCACCAACTTCTATATGATTTTGATGAATGTCATGTCTAAAAGTTGCATTTTCATATGAAACGATAAAATATTACTATATAAACTATGAAACTGTCCAAACCGCATCCAAACAACTGCTGGCCAGATCCAGAGACCCTGTTATTAAGATTTGCCCGCATTAATCCATATTTTTTTCCTGACTAAACTAACCTACTAACACTCCTGCTGCTATAGTAACAGACTGGTGCCCTCTATCCGTGTTGTCTTTTCATCCTCGTCGTATATTCATGCCTCTCGCTCCCTCTTTCTCTCTACCCCGGAGTAAAGGCCAAATTGCAGAATGTCCCGTCCCAAGCAGAACTCATTAGACAATACTGGAGAAAGCCAGAGAACAGAGAGGCCTGTGTCACACTGCTCGCCAGAGACAAACAGACACGCAAAGATGGAGGAGGAGGAGGAGGAGGAGGAGTGGGAGTGAACTCGTTTTCACGATGATTAAAAGGAATAAAGAGCCCAAATAAGTGTGAGAGGGAGGAAGAGATGAGAGAGGTCTTGCTAATGATGCAGCCACTTGAGATGAGCACAGACAGACCCCAGGAGATGTTTTCAAATGTATTATCAAACCTGTCACAAAAAGGCATAGGCAGTCATGCACCATCATGCTCAGTCACAAGGAACTATAGTGCTAATATATCGATTCTGTATGTGCACACATGTCCACTGATTGTCGCCATCCAGGTATATTATTAAGAAAATAAGAAGTATTGCTTCATGTAAAACATGCAGATGATGATGGAGGTAGCTTAGGAATGAGAATTGCACATATGCAGTATCAATCAGGCACCTGAGAGGAACAAGCATCGACTAGCTCACGGTTGCTACGGTATTACGTCACATTGTGCTTATTGGTAGTCCGACCGTGTGGATTTAAACTGAGCTTGTGGTCTCGCCTGTGGCTGTTTAGCTCGTCTTATCTCCGTACGTCAGAGGTGGGCTTCAGAGGCCCCCCATAACGCCCCAAAAACAATAATAGTGAGGCTCGCGCTAGAGAATCCAATGAGCTCCTGGCCTGATTATCAAGTATCAGCTCGTATTATAAAGCACCGAACAATACAAACAAGACCTAGCATGGCCAATGCTTTTAGATAACGTGCGCACAGGTTGAAGCGTCTGCATGAATGCTGTGAATTAATAAGCAGCAAATGAAACTGCAGGGATGGTTCTTCCAGAACCCCGATTGAATTCATTTCAATTTCAATTTAATTACACCGCATCTGTCAAATAAATTCTGCGATACTTGACAGCATAGTGTACTTATTAATAGATATAACAATGTTAAGATCACTATACAGCTATTTAAATACGTATCTAAGTCTGAGTCCAGCTAACGATGACTTTCAGACTTGATTAATCGATAAATAATGTGTGAGAAACGTGAAATATGCTGATGATGTAAGAGCAACAGCTTCAAAAGTTTTATTTTGTGAAAAAATCCAAAGATATTCCAAAATGACCACATTTGAAAAGCTGGAATTTAAGAATGTTTGGTGTTTTGACAATGAATCACCTGATCGACCAATAATTCTACCTATTATAACACATTCACTGAGCGACAGGGCACACGCACACGCACACACACGCACACACACACACACACACACACACACACACACACACACACACACACACACACACACACAGAGTTTAGGCCGTGTGCAGCGCTCATCAAAGAGAAAATGTCAGGATTACAGTGTGAATAGCCCACATTCTGTTGTTGACATTTAAGTGAATGCTTACACAGGAAAATCCGTCCAATCAATTCTCTGCAGATCAAACAGCCACCCAGCTTGCAAACACACTGGGACCAGAAACACACGGCGCATCATGAACTGCATGACTGGCCACATTCTGCAGTCGCTGCACACTAACGCGACCTCACATCAGCACACTCATCTATGGCAGAGAGAGTGAGACTCATTGATCCCACAAGCGTTGCACATGTTCATACGTGCACATATAAATACGCACACAAACACACACACACAGACACACACACATGTGCCTAAACTCTCCACAGATTTTCACTGTCCATCTCCTTTTAGTAATCCCGTTCTTATTCAATCTACATGTCAACTCTGGGCTAAATCCCAGGTCAAACAACACGCTGTGGGAGAGGGTTGGGAAAATAAAATCAGAAATGAGTGTTGTGCCGTGTTAAGAGGCTTTTCAGAAACTTCCCTGTGTGTGAAATCAGATTGAAGTAGCAAGACAGAGGGTTTCATGATACAAAACAGAGCGAAACCTAGATCTGTTATCTTTAAGAGTGCCATAATTTGTATTTTCTTTTGAACAAGATGTACCTAAATGTACCTTTTCATGCTTGTTTGTTTATTTGGAGACCGATCTGACAAGGAAATTATTAGACTTCATAGAAGGTGCTGAAATATTATGGCGATAATTGATCTTGCTTGTAAGCCATCTGTAAATGTCCTTACTGTTACAGGACAGGCTGTAAAGATGCTGGAAAAAAAAATTAATTAGAGGACCAAGAGAGTCGGGGAGTCAGGTTTAAAGGTAACGAAACATGTCATTACAGAAGTGGGGCTGCAGTGCTTCAATTATCCTCCTCGTGGCTCATTCCTCAGCTTTTTATTGCTGCTCTTTGTTTGTTGTTACATTTAGAAAAACGTATTACTCCTTATGTTGGAATTTATGGAATTTAGTCACAAACCCTCGTAAGGCTAAGCCACAGAGGCTCCATTGTCATATAATCAATAGGCATAATTTGTTAAATGGCCATGTAAAATTCACCACCGAGTAGATGAGGAGGGTTGCTAAGGATTTGCCAGCTGGCAATTAATGCTACTGTAAAACATCTCCATCCATCAACCACTGACCTTTGATATGCTCAAATGTGCTGACTGTTTAGGACTTTCCTGCATGTGCACAATCTGGCATGCGTGCATCCATCCATCTAATTGTTTTGGCTAAAGCAAGTCAATGCAATGCAAAGATTACTATGCATGAATGCACAAATGAGAAATCACACAGAGCCCAGCTCTTATGGAGGAGGTCCTTTTTAAACAAAGGCAAACATACAGTACATGTGTGTTGTGTCACAGGATGGACGTGACTCAACAAACTGTGAGGAAGGGGAGGCCTTGTCTAATTGGTGGTGGTGGTGGGGCGCTTAGGTTTTCATAGGGGCCATTTCTGTTTTTTTTAAGTGCTGTGCAACATTCTCTTCCAGTGTATTGGCGAAATTCCAGAGACAAACATCTCAAATTGAATCACTAATCAAATCACTAAGTAGAAGCATTCCAGACTTGCAGGAATGCCACTACTGCAAGTATGACTGCATTTAATTAGCATAACTTACAACACTGTGTAATAATCCACTTGCATGTGAAAAAAAAGGATTCAGTAGAAACACATAAATAAAAAAACATTTGATGATGCTGGGCCACGTTGTTCCCGATGATTTCAGTGTATAAACTTCAAGTCTGTGTGCAGCAGTTTGCCTATCTACTGTGCAGTAATTCATTTGGGTTTAAAAAAAAGGTAAGATCCCAATGCTCAGAAGTTTTAAATAACCCATCAGGCTCAGCTGTACTTTGTGTTTTGTTCTATTAAGTAAATGTAAGCATGCTAACATGCTAATCTAAACTGGTCAACATGGCAATGTTAAACCGGCTTAATATCAGCATAGATAGTGTGAGGATATAAGCAATTTGGTGTTAGCATTTAGCTTGAAGCACTGCTAGCACGGCTGATGGCTTGTTTAAACAGATGATAAACTCCAGTTTGTAACACTTGCTAAAGAAACCTCCTTCCTTTGAGTGATAGTAGAAGTGAAGTAGAAGCAACAACTGTTGAAATATTGTCCCTCTTGGCTACTTAGATTAATTCCTTGCACCATAAAAGTTGGCCTCTCTATTTGTATGAACTTGTTTTGTATTATTCTAAAAGACAATTTCAGACAGCAGCGTTGCTCCTATGTATCTGTCTGATAAAACAGCACTAGCAGCAAGCTTCCAAGAGAAACAAGTTAACTGGAACAGCAGATTCTACTTTTTCAATAGCCTGTTGTGTGGAGACAGAGTTGGCAACAAGCCTTCTGATGCTTTCAGTGAGGCACACCTCAGTGTAACTCAGTGGACAGAAAGTTGCACACGCAGACAAATGGAAACACTATACACAGACATACTCAAACATGAGGCAATGGCAAACATCAGAGCAGGCACTAAAGTGAATTCTATTTGCTGCTGAAGGTGGCCTGTCAGTGCTGTCAGCCCCCCTGATCAACACGCGTGGGAATCCACATCTGAGCTATAAACAGCAGCCTCGACGAGTCTCTTTCCAAGGCACATACACAGACACATTGTGGGTGTGTTTGTGTGGATGTCTAGGTCCTTCCTAAGATGAAATGTTAATTGGCAGCAGGAGGAAACAGAAGATTTGGAGTTCTGTATTTTACCGGTACTCAGGGACTGCACCTTTTTTCTTCTTCTTTTTTTTCAGAGTGGTACAGCCGCAACGACAAATCTACTAATTGTGTCAGATGCACAATTGTGTATGTCTGTGGCTATTCAGAGAGATCGAGGGCAGGACACATGAGGAGCATGACTATCTGGGACAGTTCAGGCTACACCAGTTCGACTGTAGCGACTGTAGCTCAATGCTCAAAGCCAGGTTTATTATACGAATCTCCTTTTATATTCTGCATACTAGCCTACAAACTTAAACCCAAATTGGATGTATGATCAGTGATTTCTCATAAAAGCAGTTTCGTTGAGTGTGTTGCGTGTGAAGGGTGGAAGTGGGACGTGTGGAGTTATGCGACAGGAAGTGGAGGTACGTCGGAGGGAAAGAGGAACCTTTGGGAGTGGAATTCATTTCCCCCTCTTTCCTGTTTTCTGTTTTGTCTCAGCATGTTAGGCCACCTTCTCAAACATTAACACAATTTTCTCTCACTCCCACAGTGTGTCTGCGTGTTACACTGAAAGAACACAGGAGGAGAGAGAGAAGGGGCATAAATGGGCCTTCAGGAGGCAGAATTTGTGTTTTTGTTGATCTGATTACCAGCTCTAAGGAATATCTACTGATGCCGTTGCCCTTGCCCTTGCAGAAAACCGCCTGATGCTTATGAGATGCAGTTCAAAGACAAAACAATATACTGTATATATATATATATATATATATATATATATATATATATATATATATATATATATATATATATATATATATATATATATACTGAAAAAGGTCTGGATGTCAGGCGTGAGTTTTAGTAATGTCTTGGTCAGGCTACATGACTTTCTGTCTCTGAGAATCTAGAATCATGGAGTTGTTGTGGTTTGTACTGTACATGACGGATTAGTGACATGGGGGGGGTCACGTATTACAAGACCTTCCACCAGTAGAAATCTCCAGTCTGTCTATGTTTCGTCACGAAAACGCAGGCAAGAAGTGACACAAGCAGTCAAAAATAGTCCGTGCACTGATTTACAGCGGAGGAAAAAGAAAAGAATACGGGTGAGAGAGTTGGAGGCAAATATTGCTCTAATGAAAAAGAGCTGCCTGCTCACATTGGTTGCATCCTCTACACAAACAGATGCATGATTAGACTTGAGTTCAGAGGAGGACTGAGAACGACAGCAGAGTGCATCGGCTCGTTGAAAAAGATTGTCGCATTGCTATACCAGACGTGATGAGATATTGAGCCTGCTTGATATCTGTTGGGCATCTGCAAGGCATTGGCGAGCTATCATACATAGCAATCGTCGCTAACGGGGGAGAGCGCTGTTTTGCCTCTGATCTGTTTTTTGTTGTTGTATTTTTTTGTCACCCATCTCCGAAAACTGTCTGCGGGTGGAAAATCAGGGCTACAATGCCGTAGCGTGAACTCGACTTTAGCCCCCGTCTCGCCAACTTTCATTAAATGATTTATTGCTTCATTGCTCTCTCTGAAAACGCTACAGGCCTCAGATCCATTCAAACGAAGCCTCGCTGCCCCACCAGCCTGGGATGAATATTTATACCTTTCTTAGTTGTTTTGTGGCGTCTGAAAGCTCAGCGACATGAAACAACTAAGTAAGACTTTTATCTCAAGCTTTTCATCTGTGATGCCTCATAACTCACATGACAGTAAAAGGCACACTTGAGGAACAATAGAACTAAAGCATGAATAACATGACACATGTCCAAACTGGGTTTCTCATGGGTCAACCTGTGTACTCTCAGAGTGAGCAGTAAAAGGATGTGTGTGTGTGTGCAAATAGTACATGTTTTTTTTTTCTGTATTCCAGTTTCATTTTGTGGCAGCCAGGGGTCTGGTTCAGTGATGGGCTTTTCATTGGTTACCAGTCTGTCTGGGGCTCTGTGATGAAAGCCCATTTATCAGTACATCAATGTCAAGGCAGATTTGAAAAGAGAGAGAAACATTTTTGAAAGACCAACAATAAAGACACAGCATCGCTGTGAGCCATATATTTTTTTTTATAGAATATTGTAAGTTTGCCTTTTAAGAGTAACCGATGTCCATTATATGTTGGGTCTTTTTTCATTCCTTTCAGCAATAACACCAATGCACTTATCAAATAAACTACAACGATTCAGGGAGGCATCTCTAAAAGGGAGTCGGACAAAGCAAGAAAACCCAGCAGTCAGACTATAAGACAACCCAAACAACAAATGCTAATGCTGACATTATGATGCAGACGGTCATAATGATTTTCTTTGTTCAACTTTACATTGTTGTTTTGCACACAGCGTTTCGTTTTCTACTTCACCTCCAGACAAAGTTGTTCATACAGTCTGGCTATACCAATAATGGCTTGTTTCCAACTGTTTCTTGTCCTGTCTTGTTTCTTGCCATTTGTTGCAATGTGGCTTTGTTCCCAGATCTCAAAAGACTTGGTGAGCACAAAGCACCAAAAAAAAAAGCAAAAATAATATCCAGGTTCTAATGAAGCAGAATTCTCCTTAAAATATGTGCAGAAACCTGCCTTACTAATTCCTTATGCGTAAGACACACACATGACTCCAAGTACTTTATGTATATTTGATTGCTTTTATGAGTGTCTGGATGTGTAAACACCACAGTGTTTGTCGGCCCCGTGCTGTGAGTCATTCAGAAACAGATCATATAAACACTTGCTGTTCCTGGGGGTAGTCTGCAGTACTTTGAATTGGAAAAAAACAAAACGGGAAAGGGGAAATACACACATAAAAAGGCCTGAAGTAAATCCTATCCTAAAGAAATCACTTACAAGTCACTACCACACTGTTCAACTAGACTGTGATCCACCCCTAGACACCTGCAGGCAAGAGACTTGCAACATTTGCTGTGATCTCTTGGCTCATTGAAAACTAAATGGGTGGTCCGGCTCCTTGTGAATCAACATAACGAGGCTTTAACAGACGATACGCCGCACACGAAATCTCACACCTTAACACGTACACAACGCTTAGATCGCGAAAGCAAATCGATGCGCCCAATCTCGCAGGGCATCAATTTTTGTGAGACAGAATCCATTTACATCCCAGAATTGTCTTTTCAATGGTACTGGCACAGCAATATGTAAGTGCTGTTAAGCCCACACAGTGTGAAAGTGGACATGACTCATTGCCTCGGCTATTCATGTCCCATTTCATTTAAAAGTCACCACATTACCGTCGTTAGTTTGGTGACAACATTTAAAAGACAGTTACATACATAATAGTGTTTCCCCTTGGTTTACTGGTTGGGGGGGGGCTTTGAAAATGAAGGAGTATATACATCTATATATATTATATATCTATAAATCTGAAAAGTCATTCCATGTTTATGCTAATAAATATTTTTATCATAACGATATAATATAGATATAATAGTTCTCTTCATCATATTAGCCACATGGTGTAGCCGTAGCCTTGACGTTAAATGTGCTCTGAGTGCTTCAAGATGTGTGGTGTAATTATTGTACATTTTTTTCTGCTTTTACACCTTTTATCTGTCTTGCAGAGCCAGGAGGAGTGTATTGTCCTCTCTGACAGCCATCGCTGGGTGCAGCTGTGTCAGCAGCGGAGGAGCCATTAGCATCCTCGCCACTGCTACCAGGTTCAGGTCGGGTAGCGACAGGTGACGAATGAAAAATGTAACATGTAACATGCCCGGCGTTACGTGCAACGTTTTAATACGTTTAATAAGTGTTCAGCAACCTTTTTGCCACAGTGAGTTTTTGATTCCTCTCCCCCTTCTTTTTTTTTTTAGTTGTGTTTTGTGAGTTGTTGTCGTGTTTGTCATCTGTTGTGTTTTTAGATTTGTTATTTTAGCTTTGTCATTATGATTTGCATTTCAGGGCCACCGTAAAAACAAGGAAAATACTCTGTATACTCTGCCAAGTAAAAGGAAATATCTCATCAGACAAGTATCAATCAAATATTGCCTTTATTAAGATATTCAATCTTAATTTGATTCCAGTTTTTGCTGTGTAAAAATCTCGGTAAGCACAAAAACCACATCTGCTGAGAGGGGCCACAGAATTATGCTGTTAACAACTACATATGGACTCCAGCTGGATTAATAACGAGAGCCAATATATCAAAATACTATTATGTCATTATCATATTATGGGACATGTGCAAGAGCATACGCCTTGAAGCCTCCAGTCACGTAAACACCTCCATGCTCATACGTGTGTGAATAGGTGAATTGTAACATTGTGTGTTTACAACAAACAGGTTAAGAGAAACACTTGTGAAAGTTCGATGCAATGTTGGCTGTAGCTCTAAGGGCAAGTCTTCAGATCTCATATACAAACAAACAAATGGAGTCATGAATGATGACAATCTTCAATCATTTGCAAAAAATGTGTCATTAAAGGCAATAAAGAATTATTGTATGCAGTAATTACATTTCTTCCCCATAAGACATTCAATTAAAACCTCAATGTTTGTGCATCGTTTGAGTGTTTGTTCCCTCAGTAAGTGAGCAATAGTGAAAATAATTTGTTAGTTAAGTGGGAAAGCAAAACAAATCTAGATCTTACAAAATGCCTTGGCTTTGTGGCCCTACATTCAGAGGTTAAGCACTTTGACAAAACAAAATAATAATGAACATTTTCCACAGCCGTCATTAGCGGTTGACAGTAAAGAAAACAATAAATTGCCTTATTGAATTAGATCTTAATGAGCAGGAAGTGCCAGCGCAGACACAAAAGCTGCAGCTGCGTGCCTAAACATGCAAGAAATTGAAATAGAACACAGATCAGCTCTCTTGATCACACATAGAACATGTGATCAGATGCACAGAATCTGCCCTGCAAAACACATGGTCATAATTGTATGGCTCGTAGACTAACCCCTCCAGGCCCTTCTATACGCTCCACATCCAAAATCCACATCCACAGTGAAACCACCCCTTTACACTGCTGTCAAGCATTTATCAAAAACCTTTCTGATGTCTGCTTTTATGCCTCCAACTAATGACATAGCTGTTGTTCAGAGAGCTGCGGTGGGAGGGGAAAATGAAAGCTGGAAAGGGAGTGGGGGAAAAAATGAGGGCAGATCCGATGCTATGAAAAGTTTGTGAGGCGGAGGAAGGTGTTTTTGAGGGAGACGCCATGGAGACGTATGCAAACTACAAGACTTATATTAAAATACAGAGAACAGAATTATATGTGACTTCTAAGTGGATAATAGTTTAAAAATAAAGAAGAATCCAACATTCTTTTCTCTTTTCTGCTTCTATAATGTGGTTTTTAAACAGTTTTCAGTCTGATATTTACGCCATTGTATATCTATAATTAGTAATTAAAGTTAGCATGAGATTTTTCATTTTAGAATAATAAAAAAAATATCCAAGCAATTGTGTTCAAGGTAAGAGATGTTGATTTGGAATCTTTTTTTTTTTGGTTTTGTTTGTTTGCTTTGTCATCATAGTCCTATTTTTCCACCAGAAAGGTGAGCTGTCGCTTAAACTCATCACAGCCTGCATTCAAAACTACAGGTGTGGAGGAAGTGACAGACAACTTTAAACAAGCAGACAACCCAATGGTGGCCTTTGCGTATAAAAATCAACTGTTGAACATGTATTTCACAGTTGGAAAAAGTGGCTCTGACGACAAATATTTGTGATATTGCTGCTATATAACCAGAGGAAACAGAGACACGGGGCTGTTATAGGAGTTATACTCATCGAGTAAGCGTATTTCCACTGGAATACACACCAGAGATTTACTGGGGAGTTTGAGGCAGAGATAGCAGAGATATGCGAGTAATACTGGGATGCTATTATCTCTTTAGCCAGTGTGGCAGCAGTTTATCACAGCACTCAATCGCCAAGTAATCACTGCGTGTAAGGAACTCCTTCCACTTTCACTGTCTCAGAACACTTGGTCAGCACTGCCTGGGCCGCCACAGATAAAGATGTTACAAAGAATGAGTGGAAAGACTCAATGACACATTCTATTAGGTCGCATTCCATTTATCACCCTCTGTGACACCACACTCACACTGTAGTCTGTTGCATCATATAAAAATTCGAGTGAGATGGTGAGAGGTTTATTTTAAACGAGTGTCAAAGCAACTAGATGATTAGTTCATTGACAGAAAAAAAGTACTTCTGTCTATTTGGATTAATGCCAAATCACAAACGGAGTCATCTGTGAAGTAGAATGCAAAGCATGCCCTGGTTTCAGCCACTCAAATGAGGGGATTTGCTGCTTTTCTCTGTTTTATGTGATTTTAAAGTGAACGGTTTTGGATCGGATCCCTTTTTCCGTTTTATTTAGAGCCGCAAATCCCAACAGCATGGGGACAAAAGTGTGAGCTTATTCTTTAATTTAGTCTCTAATAGAGACATGAAACTCTACTCGTACTGGAAGCAATGAAAGGGAGACGAGGAGCACAAGAAAGACTCATCCGCAGACAGAACTCTACCAGTAGATATTCTGTTCCACCATTTACATGGAACAGTTGCTCTTCCGATCGGTTGAAGAAAAGGTTTATACTACCCCTCTGCAACAGAATGAAATTTTCAGTTTGGGTGTTTTTATTCAGAATGAGGTGTTTATATGGAGCATTTTCATTCTGATTGAACTTTTAAACCGATTTTAATCAGAAAAAAAGGGTCCATGTAAACCCAGCTATAGGCAGGCGAACAGGTCGCTCAGGACGCATTCATATCTGTGGATATTTCAGAGTCAGCAGGCCTATGTTGCATGTTTTTGGACTGTGAGAGGAAGCAGGAGCGCCCCGAGGGAACCCACACATGGAGAGAACATGCAAACTACACACAGAGGCCACAGGTCTGGGTCAAATCTGTCCGCTAATCGACTACCAAAGTTATCCAGCTGTGCAACAGAGTGAATTAGTCCAGCATCTTTCCTTGTGTTGGAACTGATCCTAGTCTGGATCTTAAAAATGCCATTTCAACTGGTCCATAATTCCCGCTCGGTGTTCCCAGTAATCCCTCTTCTCCGGCTGTTCTGAGCCTACTTCCTTCCCCACAGCTGCTGGCCGTCTCAGCTTGCTCTAATAATAGGACAACAATGCCCACGCCCGGACACACTGCACTACTACTGAGAAGATGAAGAAGAAAAAAACTCAACTTCTAAAAACCGTGTGAAGTAATGTGACATATTATGAGGAGTTTATAACGGATGAATTACTTATTTCACACCCCAAAAGTGAGTCAACGTAAATGTGTAAAGCCAGGGCAATTATAGACGTCCAACTCCAACAGAGCAACTTCCTAAATTGTTAACGTTTAGTTCCTCTGTGTGCGGGTAATAGAATGCAGCATGTAAACACATGTTGGTGGAGGAATGACGACGAGGTTGCACACTCAAGTACTATCAGCGGTAGAAGGATCAGGGAGGACACTGTAATCATGCAGTGGCTGATAAATGACGCTTACACGCTCCTAAAGCAGTTAAACACTACCTTGATCCTTTGACACAGTGTTGAAATGGGATGACTCACTGAACACACTCTCACACACACACACACACACACAGACGGACACGCAAAATAGATTATGCATGAATGTCATATTTATCGTGTGTGGTCGTGTCAGCAAAGCTACACATACAAACAGAGAAGAAAAAGGAGGCATTGAGCAGAGAGGAGCTCGGACTGAGTTCTCTTTTCTCATCTCCTTCTGTCCCACTTAGAGAAACAGGGCTCTGAATCACATCAACAGCTCTTTGAGTCTTTGAGCCTGTCATTTATTCAGCAACCCACTTTTTCCTCCTCATTCATTTCCTCCATGAAAAGATACTTTGCTTCTTTTCTAGCCCTTACTTAGCTTCCGTCTCTGACAGATCAGTGATAATGTTGCTTCCCTGGCACGTGAAAAGCCTCCCTCCACACCTCCTCCTCTCCCTCAACCCCCCCCCGCCGCCATTCCACCAAGAGAGCAACCCCACAGAAAAACTCACCAAATTTTGTGATTCAGACCTCGCTTTTTTTCCCATTCACAGAAATAAAAAGGACAAATAAGACGCAAGAACGCTGGCACTCACCTCAGACGAGGTCCCGCTGCCGCAGGGGGAGCAGAGGGAATATCATCCTCAATCCACACAGACAACCAGGAGCAACAAGTAACAACTCCAGCGATCTCTCCTCCCCTCTCTCACACTCCTGCTTCCTTGCTCCGTGTCTCCTCCTTCACTCATTCGGGCTGCAGTGGCTGCAGTGGACTGAGCAAGTATGCGTGTGTGTGTGTGTGAGTGTGTGTGTAAGGTCTTGTGGACTCCTGCAGGGATATTGACTCTTAGCAGGGTTCAGGTCCTCCCCCTTCCCAGGCTCACAGAGAGAGAGAGAGCGAGAGAGAGAGAGAGAGAGAGAGAGAGAGGGAGAAAGCTCACCCTCACACACAAACAGAGGGAAGGAGAGTTCTCTCTTTGTCTTCTGTTGCTTTTCTCTCACTTCCTTGCTCCGTGTCTTCATACGTCTGGAACTCCCTGCTCCACAGCTCCTTTCATATGGGAAAGAGAGTGTGTGTGTGTGTGTGTGTGTGTATGTGTGTGTGCATGGGGTAAGCCGTCGTGCCTCAGCGCCCGGGGCAGGGAGGAGGAGGAGGAGGAGGCGGGGTTTGGACCTCAGAGAGCTGAATTCCAACCTCCCATCCAACCAATCGGAGGTCGTTTTGCGGTTGACCAAAACCGCGGGGCCAGGCCGGGTCTCACTACCACACTCCAGCTTTAAAGCATTAGCTGGAGTTCACTGTGAACTTGGCTACAGTTTACAGCACTGTTGTAGATGACCACTGCTGCTTTTATCTTGTGAAACTACATAATGCCATTTTACTATATTTCAACATTAAATATTCAATAAAAAAATATTGTAAAATGCTTTTATTTCGAATGCTATGGCAAGACAAGGTGGAGTTTTTACACATCTGGCTTATTCTAGGCACAATGGCATTCAAAATGTTACAAAGTTAAAAAAAATTTTAAAAAATCAACTTAATACATTTATGACTCGATCTGCAAATGACAGAAAGGAGCTGCTGTCTATAAACAGAGAAAAGAACAAAGAATAAAGAACCCTCACTTGTTTTTTGTTCCTTTCTCTAAGAGATAAACTAGTTAATTTGCTAAATCAAACCAGGCAAGTTTCAGGCAAACGTTGTTTAGTTGGTAAAAAAAAAAAAAACACTCAAAAAGGTGATGTGATGTTTCCCCCTCTCTTCCCACGTCCCACCCTCCTTCCTGCCAAACAACAGTAGTCTCATGTTTCGGCTGCTGTCCTTGGTCAGACATTTGTCAAGCGAGGCATTTGTCCACAGAAGTGACAGCAGATCTAGCCCCCCCCTCCCCCCTCCTCCTCTTCACACCAACTCAAGTTCTTCTGACCACTTCTCCCTCTCCTTCTCTCTTCCTCTCATCACATTTAGTTCCTCTCATACTACAGCCTTTGACCAATAAGAAACATATCACAGGATGATATATCCAATAAACCGCCCAACTGTATTATTATGTTGGCATTTATTGGAGAAGGTACAAGACTAGACACACAAGACTAGAGCCACATCTCCACTGGACTTGACTTGACTCGGCTTGGTATCGGGTACTTTTCTGAAAGTGCCAAGGCTTAGTCTTCAACGCGAAGACACACACCTCTGTGATCGAGAGGATCAGCTGTTTAAGACAGGAACGTCTGAACCTCCTCAATATAGCAGCCACAATTTTCAAAACAAAGTTAGTTTAGTTAACATAGTTAGTAGACGGCCATTGATTTGTGCTGTGCAGGATCTTGCGTGCGTGTCGGGCATTGACTAATGAGTGGGTCTGTAATGTTTCATGTGACCTTTAAGTACCTGCTCGACTCGCTTGGAACCGCAACGGAGGAGGTACTAAAAAAGTAGATTCTACAGGCACCAGGTACTTTTTACCTAATGGAAAAGATTTTTAAAAAAGGAGCAAAATCTATCTGGCACTGTAAGACACCCAGGTCTTCATACTGCATGCCGAGGTTGCCGGACAGGACAGGTTTAAAAAACCAAACAAAACACCAAACCAAACCAAACTACCAAACCAGAATGCACAAAAAAGAAAAATCTAGAAAAGAAAACCTGTTTTCAAAGCATGCGTGTTGCTATTGTTATTGTCTATTCTTCGTTTCCTTCATTTAACAATCGTCGTCTATGATTAAGCTGATTACAAGTGTAGCAACAGGCCATTAAGAGAGCCGACAGGTTAGAGGAAACTGATGACAGATGACTCCTGTTCCTCCACTCCACACTCAGTGTGTGCCGACTTCCAAAACCAAAATGGAAACAGACCTGTTCCCAAACGTCTCCATTTAATGTGAAATGATACAAATTGTTTTTGGTGCAGGGGCATTACATTGTTGACAATTGGATAAATGTGTTGATCTATTACTTTCATATGTTTCTTGCCTCTGAGGCATCCAGCACAGCTTTAAAACTCTCCAGTTAAACACTGATGTATGACTTTTGCTTGTCGTGCACCAAAGCTTGCTGATTAGTGCTAACGGACACATTTTTGGAGACGATCACTCCTATTTCTAAGACACTCTTGATTACTTCCAAACTTCCCAGGCAGTTTAAGACAATCGGTGATGCTTTTTTCTCAGATTTTTTTTTTTTTTTTGCAGAAACGTGGTGAGTCATTGTGCCATTTAACATCCCAGTTAAGTGTGAGGTACAGGAATATGCAAGACGCATACGTTCTTATTCAGCTTGAATGACCTCATCGACTTATTCATGTAAATCTCTCTGAAACTAATCATTTCTGTTTCATAAAGGTTAATTATGAAACTGTAATTAAAGAGAAACAGAAATTAACTATCTATGTTGTACAATAGAATTTTCAGAATAAGAGCATTAAAGCTGACTGCAGTCATGCTGTATTCTATGGCCATAAATGCTCATAGTATTATCATTGTCTCTGTTTTATTCTGTAGTTGCAGTCCTTTTACTGGCCCGCAGAAATCAGAGTATAGCTCCTTCAGAGGATGATTCATTTTTCCAGTACTGGATGGTGAGCCCCATCCACAGGTCACAGGGCATGTTGCCTGCAGAAAGAAGGCTGTGAAGCAAGGAATACTCAGCTACTTCACAACAACTACAAGTATGGTAGGATTAAATTATGCAGTCTCCAGCTCCAGGGGGAGACCTTTCCTTGATTAGTCCACAAGCTGAGTTCAAGTTAAGATTTGTGACATTAAAAAAAAGACTCAACTCTGAAAACACTCAGTTCTTATTCACATTATTTATATTTCGTGTGGTTGCATTTATTTTGTAACTTTTATTTCCCAGCTTAATGTTTATGCTTCGACACCCTGCAGCAGCATCATGATAGTTTATCTTCTCTCTTGACTCCATCTGAAAGTTTTCTGATTCTCTTCTATCCTTACAGTAACATATTACTAATTAGTAGTACCACGCACTGGTTACATTAGCCTGTGGTGGGCTGGTGGGTTTTTAGAGATGACTGAGGTTACACCCAGAAAGATGCAACGTTTGCTTTAAGTCCAGTTCTACCTTCAACTAACAACAACACTAACAAAAATGGAGTGAGAGTAAAAATGGCAAAGACAGAAACCCAAAGGCTGAAGTGACATAATGAGTGAGTACTTTGGTATGTGGGCTATTAAGTTACACAAGGACAAAAAGTGAGGCAGTGAAGTCTACTTCTATAGACAAGTCTGACACGCCTCCCGTTTTATCTCCCTCTTTGTTTGTCCCTTTTCTGTGTCACTAATCCCTCACCCCCTGTCATTCTGTTTATTTCCTTTACTCGACTTGTGGGTGTTGAGTGTGAAAACTTAAGAACTGCAGAATGAGGACTATGTTTAACTTCGTGTGTGTTTAGTCTATGCATAGATGGATGTGTGTGAGAATGTTACAATCAGGGTCAGGGGAGTAAAATGCATGAAAAGGATTGATTTTAGTCAAATGGATCCCCCCCTTAAGAAACAGCAGTTATGTTTCTGCTGAACCACAGTCATGAGCATGACAGCAAAAATGCAGAAAAAGAGTTAGAGATGCACAGGAGAGATGAAGAAAAGACAAGAGGAGTATAGCAGCACAGAGCAAATGAATGGAGGGAAGGAGTGTGAGAGCAGAATGACAAACATAGGAAACGAACAGGATCCTAATGATCTGAATCTAGGAGTAATTCTGTCATTACATAATCTCAAAATATCCAAAAAGCATAACAAAATGACACAGTGCTCAAAAAATGGGAAACATTTACACATTGAACTGTCAAACTAAATCAAATCAGCTTATGATTTGTTGCGTTTCCTCTTTCCACTATAAACTATAATTTAAAAAAAAAGTGTATTTCATTCGCAGAAAAAGTTGGCAAGGACCAATCAGGAATGACAACAACTGCCATTTTGGAGACAAAGGCACTCGTTTGAGGCCTGTGGGGTCAGGCTGCTATCATGCCTACCAAGTGCTTTTTGTGGAAGGATTCCAAAGGGAATTCAACATATGCAGGGCTAGAAATGGGGGCATCCTCAGGCTGAGCAGTCTTACATGCATACCACGCACTGTAGCTGCCAACGCCCTGTTTTCACTAGGACTTTTATAGCCTGTCATTCGTGTCTCTTTCTCCACATGTTTTCTATCACTCTTTATAGTAGACTGTGTAATTAAGGCCAAAAATCAAAATCCGCCAAGAGTAGCATACTAAACTTTGAGTGTCTTGTCATAAACATCGTCAATCACCACCATCTAAAACCTCCACCATGTGAGCTATTGTTGACTTTACATTGATCTGATCATGTAAGTTATTCTTGTGCTGGGAGGTTGAGTTCTTCTTGCCAAATCCGTGATGCTGCTGGGCTTCTTTGAGAGCTCCCTCCCAAATGAAACACCTTTTGGTATAGACGGTCCATTCTTTGAAGACGGCCCCTGACTGAACTTACAGAAACATACATATAAAAGTTGAGCCTTTTGATTAAAATTTTACCAACAGAGTAGCTTAATTTGGAAACTGCAGACCTCTGCTGAGGTTGAGAATTCCCCTACAACGGTTTCCTTCTACTTCAATTCCAATTATTTGCAATACCTGTATTTTAAATACTTGGATCCATCCATAACTTTGACATAGGGACTACAGCTGTTCCTTAAAGAGTCAACATTCTTCCCGAAAATTTTATGACCTGTTCGCATTCCTGATGATTTCATGCAAATATCACAGCGTCAAAGAAAGGGACGAAAAATCATGGATCCACCCCTTTATCCAGATGTATCCTAAAGTTTGATGGCTCCTTTTTTCAACTCTTCCACTCAGTTTCATGGTAACCTGTCATGTAGTTTTAAGCACGACTGCAAAAAACTGTCAGAAAAAGCCTTAGCTTGGAATGTTAAAAAAAAGAAGTGGAAAAATCCTAAATCCGCCCCTTTATCCGAATCCACTCCCAAATTTAAAGGATTCTTTCTTAATACATGCCCAAACCTGTTGCCAAGTTTCATCAAAATGCATCAAGTAGTTTAAGTGTAATTATCGTAATGTTGAAAAAGCTCTATATCGCAATGTTGAAAGAAAGTTAAAAAAAATGGATCTGCCCTTTTATCCAGAAGAACTCCAGAATTTAGAACTCAACCTCCAGTCTTCAGTGCTTCCTTTGAAATCCTGAAATACCTCTATTCTGCATATTTAAAAAAATTAAAGCTATTATATTAATTGGCTAGATTTTGTATTATGTCATTACATCCACTTACATCCACAGTGCATTGGGCTTCACCGGTGCCCAGAAGTTGTCTGGCGACCATGTAGGGCCAAGAATAGAGTCTTAATTTATTCCATTCATTCTCTGCGGTAGGTCTTATCAATATGCATGTAATATATTTTTGGCCACAGGCAGGACTTTTGGCGGGGCCGTTTCCTCCTGTTGGATAAAAGTCAGGAGACGGACATGGTGTGCAGTGCAACGATTGTTTCTGTTCTTCAGCATTTTAACACAGGGCTGTCATCTAAATGTTCAAATGTAAATCTGGCTCTTCTCAGTCAGACACTGCAGATCACACCGTAACCTTCTACACTTTATATCCCATAGAATACACAGAGCAGCTGATGTGATGTGATGCTTTTGGTCATCAGTTCATTAAATGTTATTGTCAAATATAAAGCAGATAAAACAGCAAAGACCTCAAATCAAACTTGTAAAGCTTTATGTTATTGCTTCTCCAGTGGTCTCATTTCGGGCTTAAATTACTGCATTTTCCCACCAGCGCTCCACCCGAAACCATCACAAATCTTGAACTGGTTAAACCCTATAAACAAAGAGGAAGGATAAACACTGATTAAGATCAGTTTACCTTGCTATTCGAGCTTCCCACTTTGGTTAAAATCTCCCAGGAAAAGGCTCAAGTCTGCTGATGTTCATGCTCTCTCTCTCGCTCTCTCTCACTTTTCCCGGTTCCCTTTCACCTATAGTCAATATTTTCCAGCTCCTTGTTCTCATCTCATCGCCGCACCACTCTCACCGTCTTTTGTCCAGTGCGGTACCAGCACATTTACATAAGATTTACAGAGACATGAAAAGCGCATTCCCAACATGAATTTGTTGTGAGCGTGTAACAAGCTCACGGCTGCATTTGGCTCAGGTTCTGCCCCTCGCAGTCGCTTCAACTTAGACACACGTCACACTCTTCTGACAGAAAAACAGACACAAATGCACAGGCCGCACTAACATGCTTTAGATCCGCATGACGTGCAGCAAAGGCTCAAATTGCATTTGCGCACAATTTCCAATTTTCTTTAACTCTCTGTTGTCTTATAAAAAAACTCTGCACTGCTTCTCTGTTTCTTGTCCTGGCCTCCATTCCTCTTCGGCGGCGCTATGTTTGACGGACAGTCTCTGATCGGGGAGGCTTTCTGACAAATGGGGCCAAATGGAGTCGTGCCACTGTTGCTGCTGGCCCCAAGTCAGCTCTCTGAGGTTATTGCTTAGCTCTGCTCCTACAGTGTTATTTATATCCACCATCACCCAACTAGTTTTGAGTGTTTGATGAACTTTTCATGTGCCATCTCCGCTGTGGGCCTTATGGTTGAGACTCCTCTGGGTAGCAATCTGCTATGTTGTTTTTTTTTTATATGCAGTATATTTCTTTGTCATAACACTACAGTTGAAAATGCTGAATTTGTTAAGACTTTGCGAGACTTTAAATTGACACAATAAAACTGCCAAACGTGGATTTTATTACTTGTTTTACAATTGTGTAAATCCAAATAGAGCTGGTCAGGAAATATGTGTGAGAGTGCTGGAGTCAGTAATGGCTTTTTCGACTTCAGGAACCTATTTGGGATTAAGAGTTTTACTTCCATTTCAGTCAGATATGTAGCTTCAGTTCTCGTTTCTGCCTCTGAGATCTATGCAGTAATTATCGTCACCAATTGGTCACATATAATTATTCATAAGACAGGAAAGAACTGGTTGCAGTATCACTTTTAGGACTAGAGACAGAATCTCAGTGTCGTTTCGCTGTCCTGATCGGTGACTCTGCTCTGGTCTGGTTTTCCTACCCAAGGCGTGGCTTATCCTTGCTTCACACACAAACGCACAGAGGGAAGTAGAGGAGACAGGTTGAGTGACAGTAACCCGAGTTGAGGACGAAGTCGGTACGTTACATGAAATAAAAACCGAAGATGGACAAACGTCGACCCCAAAGTGCAAACCAGGCCAAAATGTCTGCATCACTACGCCACCTGCCACCACCCAACCTGCTGCTACCTAACCTGAACCTGGCACCAGTGGCGAGGATGCTAATAGCTCCTCCGCTGCTGAGGGGAGGGAAGCTATAGCCCTAACACAGCTGCACCCAGCGACAAACACAGGAAGACAGGCTTTGACCCATCTTGGCTGTCAGAGAGGAAATACTCCTCCTGGCTCTATATGACAGATATAGGAAAAGTTTGGTGTAAAGGTAAATAAAAATGTACAATTAATTACATCATACACCCTGAAACAAATTTAAGTCAAATTACTTGAATAAAAACAAAAAAACAAAAACAACTTGATGACTTCAAACTCAAACCAATCAGTCTATAATCTGGGATAGGTTTGATTTGTTTTGGAAGGGAGAAACATAATTGCGCCAGAGAAAAGTTTAGTTTAGTTCCTGAGGCTCCGTGGTTCCCAGGACACTGGTTACTGTGGCACCAATGCTTTCTGAACGGTTCCACCATAATACCAAGTTTAAGTCATTCTGACAAAATTACCAGTTGCTGCCTTTTTAAAATTGAAGGGCAAAATATGCTGTTTGAAGCTGACAGCTCTAAATGTACAGAGGATGCATGCATGCATTACCCAAATCTGTAACACATATGTGTCCTTGACATAAAGCTTGTCAGGTCTGTACTGAATATAAATGTAGCTCAAAACATCTACCAAAAAAAGACCAGTGAGGTCCTCTCCCTCTCTGTGTGTGTGTCCTCCAGCATTTTCATGCCTTTTCCTCTGTTTTTTTTTTTCTTTTCTAATTTGAATTTTTTGGTGTAGTACTACCCATTATGCAACCAGCCGCAGCGATCCTCTTGCATGGCTGCATGGCTGAGTGCGAAGATGTGTGATGTGGGTTTCGTTTTTCCTCGTCTTCAGACACATGCACCAGTTTTTTTCCCCCACTGATGAAGTCAAATGTAAGCATGAGGGTAAATTCCAACAGCCACAGAAATGCAGTCGGTCTCAACTGGATGGAGGCGCAATCTGAACGCTTTCATGTAAAGTATTGTCAAAGAGTCAAAGTATTTGCTAATAAGCTTGTGGATCAGTATTAATGGGAGGAAAAGTAAAAGGTAAAGGTGTAAAGATAATGTTTTTCTTTCATTTCAAAAATCACATCTAAGCCACAAATCAGAAAATAATCACAACTACTTGAGTCAAGAAAAGCCTGTGGCCCTCCTACAGTCTTAAAGTCAGTTATTTAAAACTACTCCTGACGTTCCAATCCGGCCCCACTTGCCTTGACCTCAGGAGGAGCATGACAAACAGCATGCCTTTTTATTCTCTCTTCTTCATATTCTTAATGCTTCTGATTATGCTGTAGCAGTGAGGTCAGAAGCCGATAGCAAAAGAGTGAATATGTGCAACATGATCTTAAGGCTGCCGTACACAGACTGGCTTCCATAAATGACAACATGAGTTGGTCTGCTTGAACTCTGGAGGCATCAAGATCCAGATATCAGAACCGACACTGATACACAAAAACGCAATCTGACCCGTGTGCTTCGCTCTCACCAGTTTCTGGCTGGGGAAGTGTTGAAAAGGATCAGTCTGTGACATTAAATAAGAATAACGTGTGCAATTGTTTTAAATAAAGTTGTAATTTCAATTTTTAGAGACTTAAATGTAGTGTCAGAGTGGCATTTCATTCCCTCAAAGCAGCCATAATCAATGACTTTATGATAATGTATCTGATGACAATGTGACACAGTAAAAAAGGGATGCTTGAACCTAATTATCCTGTTAAGTTTTATGTTGCGTCAGCATTGACGTAATGAGCTTTTTTAGCCTCTCATAGCTTAATGTTTTAGTTTCAAATCCCACACATTGACTGACAGTAAAAAAAATAATAAAAAAAAAGACCTTAGTGTTCACTACCTACGCCCCAACACACATCAAACAAAGTTAGCAACGAGCTCGTAAAGAATCTTCAATATATTGCAAGTTTACAAGACAGATATTTCAGGAGCATGTGGCCAGTGGAACCTCCAACCTCAAACCCAAGTCCATGAAACTTTTAAAATCTAAATTTGCCTCCCAAATAATTCCAGTCCAGAAACACACAGACCTTCACAGTCGACTCACAAACATGTTTACAGTCGGAAAACAGGACAGACTAAACATCGTGTGTACCCTTTAGAAAACTCTCATGCGCCAAGGCTGCAAATCTCAGAGTGAAGAGAGTCTCTTGTACCCGAGAATGAACTTAAGCTTGAGGCCCTGCTGCTAGATGGTGTTTCCTCTCTCACGACTAAATAAAAACATATTAACTGACAGATTTACACGCGGCGTGCCACCCAGTTCCAACATCTGGTTAAATTTGAGCACATGACAACGCAAGCGAGGATGAATCGCTTATTGAAATCTGAACATTCTTCGAGACAAAGCCCTGCGAGCGCTTACACCCACAAGACCACAATTTCATCTGGATGAAATCTTGGGAATTTTAAAAGTGCAGTCAAAACCCCTAATTCACCTCGAAATGGAAAATGAGAGAAAAGACCCTTGTTATCCACAAAAAATGCCTTATAGCAAAAGAGAATAAATCTCTACTGGTTTAATCCCCTCTCATAAAAGTTCTGCACAAACACACACACTCTCACACACACACACACAAATATGTCCCTGTGTTTTCTCCTTTAGTGCATGAGCAGGCATTTCAACCTTTTTCAACTCAGACAAAAACACGCAGACCTATTTACATGTCAATTAAGGCTGCGGATGAGGACTTTTTGTGTCCCACCCTAACACTCCCTCTCATCTCTTTGTGTCCCTGTGATGTGTGATGTGCTCGTTTTGATGCCTGGTAAGAGAAATAAGCACAGTGGGATTTCCAGCTTACTCCTGAGAAAACTGTTGAATGCACTGACGTATACATAAACTTGTGCAATAAAACAAAAGCTGTGGAGAAATACCACTCAGACTATTACATAAAGTGTTGTAGAGTCGGAGAGGATATCCACTATCGGCAATCGTTTTCTTTCTGCACACACAACATGAAATAGGTATATATACACTTACTGCAAATGTGTACTGTGTGAAAAGAGACTTAGATTTGTAACACTCAACAGCAATGGTGTCTGTGCACATGCATGTGTTTGTGCGTGAGAGAAAGTGTAAATTGATGCCTACAAGCCTGACGCTGAAGTCTTCCCGAGGTTTGCAAGCTTGAGAGCGAATGCAATCGGATGATATCAGATTATTGGCCTTTCTACGCTCTATTTATATTCTGTCTTATATCTTCTGAGGCTGTGCACACTGGGGGAGGCCTGCTGATTGGCTGAGAGGAGACAGTAGGTAGGTTAGCGTCGGAAGTTGACATTTAATGTTGGGCAAACGTCACTGCGAAGGTGAGAAAAATGCTCATTTCTTCTCATGTAACGTATTTGGTTTAGATTCTCAACAGAAGTTTGGCATCTCAACAGACGGATGAAAGTGGAGTTTCATCTTTAGCAGTTTTCTTTTCCTTTTTCTCCGTCTCCGCCGTGGCAGACAGCCCAGTGCATAAAGCAATGTGGCTTAGACACTGGTCTCTTGGAAATATGTTCTCTGTTGACTCATTCTGTTAACCGCATTCCTCATCAGCAGCACAGCAGTGTCCTTCCCATCGGCCATGAACACAACACACTATCTTTTCTGGCCCAGTTAATAACACAACACTTTTTTTCTGCCTTTTAACTATCTAGTTTAGACTCTAACATGTGGAGCAGAGGAGAGAGGAAAAAAGAGAAAAAAAAGAGACAACGGAAAATGAGGGGGAAGAGAAAGAGAGAGTGCTCTCACTGGCCTACAGTGCAGCCCAGATCCCCCTGGATTTATTTGTCTACATAACTCTTTCTCTTTCTGCCTCTCCCCTTCTCTTTCAATCTCACACTTTCATTCTTTCTGCTGGTGTCTCCACCACAAACACCCACATGCTGAAACCGCATACCCAGCAGACAGATACACAGATTCACGTCACCGTCAAATATTCCTGCAGCTTCTTCACCACTGAACATAGAATTCTGAACTTTCTTAGGTACATACAATCCTTGTAATCCTGTCAAATTAATCACAAAAAGGCCATCAGAGCAAAACGTCGTTAGCGTGCCGTTGATTTCATCACGTCGGCAGGGAAAACACCCTTCACCCTTTAACCCTCAACCCAACAGAACAGACTGAAGTCCTATTCATCTCACCACAGAGGCCCTATAGTCAACAGTTTGAGAGCCAGATGGAGAGCCCGGTCATAGTAGCACGCTAACAGGAAAACCATGTGAGCCGACTCCAACACTCTCCCAACATTTCGCACCATATAACTCATCTTTTCCTTCCACCCTGGAAGCCAAATCTCACACTCACCATGCTGCGCCTCTGGATGGGAGCTGGTGTCGTGGTCCATGTTAAATTCACGGGGTGATGAGCGTCCAGATCACACACCCATATCCTGAAGCACGGTCAGCTCTGTAAACATGAATTCTTAACTCCTTAAAACTGCTACTACAACTACTGTTTTTTACTCCTATACTGCAGCCAACCCCTGTCGCCTGCTCTCCGCTGTTCTCTCCAGGCAGAGCTGCTGGCTCTGGTCCGGCCCCTGCAGCCTGCCAGCTCAGCTCAGACGTCCACTGCCGTGTTACATATGTCTGAATGAACCCGACTCTGAAGAGTGGTGAGAGAGAGGGAGAGAATGAGTGAGAGAGCACAATTGGATCGCAGAATGGGAGGGAGGGGAGAGAGAGAGAGAGAGAGAGAGAGAAGTTTCCACACTGTGGTGGTGGAGAGAGAGAGAGAGAGAGAGAGAGATATGGGTGGAGAGGTTTGTGGTCGTGCTGCATGTTTCCACTTTGATCAATTTTACACTCTCAGCATATTTTTGTCATCATAAAGAGAACTTGGTAATATCATTTTGGAAAACATGAACACGGCAGAAGAACTGAGGAACTTATAGAGTACTGCAGTAGGCGTGTTAACAATGGTGGACTCAAAAAACCTGACTGGTTGAGCTGGCTGGGCATGGTTGCTATACTCTCATTTCAATTTGGCACACAAAACAACACTTGATGCTTAAGCCGACCTTAATTAACAGCTTGTGCAGCAAGAACATTAGAGCTGCAGCTCTTACAGTGATATTCATTAAAAATGAATTAGGCTATAAAAATGTAAAACATGGAGAAGACGGTGCTCCTCACACTTTCTCAGCGCTTTCTTAAAGGCATGTCTTTAAATGGCTTGTTTTGTCTCAGATGCCCACCAGAAGATCCAATCGATGTAAAATGGAGAAAGTCTTTTTTTTTGGTTCCTGATCCAAAGGGATGTAAATATTGTTCTGCTTGGGCCATAACTTATCATCAGAATCTGTATAATCACATTTCATAACTGCATTGCAATCTTTTTTCCAATTTGAAACACCCTGTAGACTATAACCAGACGTGGAATAGCCTGTTTCTCCATTTGCAACATTAACTCACAATACTGGGTTAAAGATAGTTGTTTGTTTTTTTACGAGATCCTCATCTGCCAAGTTGATAGCTATGACTCACATTGCATTATTATCCTCTGCCCCAAAGTGGTTTTGGGAGGGGTGATATGGCCTTTACTTCAAAATTTACACTTGCTGTAGTGTCGCAAACTTAAAAAGTTTCCTCCAAAAGTATTAAAGATAGGAAAATGAAAATTGATACAGTAACCGAAAGAGGTGAACATTGTAGTTGGATATGGGTTTCAGTATTTGGTGCGACGAAAGAGCTGCACAATGCAGTGTTTCCCTTACGTTTATTGGGTTGTTTTCTTTGTTTTTGTTGTTTGTTTGTTTTTTTGTTGTTGTTTTTTGGGGGGGGGGACTGGTCAGTGCGGACGCAGCAACAACAACAACAAAAAAAGAACAAAAAAAAAAGAAAATTACATGGCCAGACGGAGCTTGGCCAACCTTCACCTTGAAAACATTTTAATCTCAACTATCCCGGGGTCTTTACAATCCCTGCATAATTCAAATACTTTGACTTAATCTTTATTACAACTGCATGACGAGACACCGACAATGCAAACAATCCATCCAATTATTTAGTAGTGTGCTGTCTGGATGGCCTGGAATGACTGGCACAAAGTCAACAAATACCATTATGGCTAATGATACTGATAAAGTTGGAGAGAGAAAACATCAAAGGGAATGTTAAGATATGTAAACTCTATGAAATATTTTTTTTTTGTGCTAAAAGACATGTGGAAATCATTCCATAACTTTGGTCAGTTATCCAGATGAAAATATTTATGCAGAGAGTGAAAACCCATTAAAAAAAATAGGGCAGCGTATGCCCCGGCGTCTTTGAAGAACCGAGAGCTGTGAACTTTCCCAAAGCAGCACCCAGAGAGAAAAGTTTCACCTCAGTGAAATTAAGCGTGGTTTGTTCGGGTGTGAGCGAAGCAGCAGCGCTCTGTCTTCAGCGTGTTTGTGCCAAAATGTGGACTAGTTCAAAAGAACAGAGGCGGCAGACACTCTCTATTCAGTCAAAGGATGAGGCGAGATGAGAGCGCTCTCTGATTTGCTGTGGATTCATGTTCATCTCGTGTGAGGTTTTATTCATCACGGTGCATTATTGTGAGAGCTTGAGTCACACAGGGGTAAGAGCAGGTGGGGCCTACGCCGATGAATAATTTAGTGAAACACAGAGCGTGTGAGTGTTTGCAGTGTTGTTGTGATGGAAGAATGTGATTTGAAAATCATGCAGGTGCACAAAACGTATGTACACACACACACACATACACACATGCACAAATGATATCTTAAAGGTTATTAGGAGGAGAGAAGAGGGTACTGGAGCGTGTATTAGTGGGGTAAATGTAACAACAACCAAATTACATGTACTGTAATGATGCTCTAGTGGTATCTTATCCCAGTACATTAATGTGCGTACAGTATACGACCTGACATTTCACGGTAACATTGATCAGCTTTACATCTGATGCTTGTTTTAGGTTACCTTCTATTGGGTATCGATGTAGAAGACAGCTGCGATTTTTCTTATTTTAATCAAAACAGCTGATTTGCAAACACGTCTAAATCGTGATTTTAAAATCCTAGACATGGTTTTATTATTAACAAAGATCATATTAGATTTTTTTTCCACTGGCATTTCTGAAACAGTCGGCATCAGTAAAAGCTGATTTTGACTTATGAATTATTGTATTTTTTTGTTTGTTTGTTTTTTAATGCTGGTGGTCACTGAACTTCAATCCAAATGCATTAGAAGGGATACAATTTACAATTTACATCCATTGTATATATAATAATCATTTTTGAAATATTGATTTGGGGTAACAACCTAAAAAGTGACGGAAGTATTATTATTATTATTTAAATGGTTGACATAAAATCCTGATGACAAAAAAGTTGGAACACTGTCTAAAGCATAAACAAAACAAAATGTGTTTACTTTGTGATCTTTTTTTTTATAAATATACTGAAAATTACAAATCCAACTTTTGATTTTTGTAAATATATGCTTATATGTGCTTATTCTGCATGTGATGCCGGCACCATGTTTCAAACAAGTTGGGACAGGACCGCCAAAAGACTGGGAAAGTTGTGGAAGCTAAAAAAAAACCCACCTGTTTGGAACAATCCTAATTACAAAGCTGGTAAATGGTGGGTGATAGCATCATGATTGGGTGTGAAAAGGCCATGCTCAAAGGGCTCAGTCGTTAACAAGCCAGGATGGGGGATGGTAGGTCACTTGATTGTATAAAAGATATTATTACAGGGGCTTGGAAACACTTTTGGAAAACTGTTTCCAGTCTGTTTTTATTTAAGTTCACACAGCTTGGTTGTACTGCAGTAATATAACAATGTATTTTAATGTATTCTAGCTAAATGTAAATGTAGCCTGACAATGTGAATCCATCCACTTTCTACAACTGCTCATCCTTTACAGGGTTGCAGTGAGGGTGGAGCCTATCCCAGCTACCATTGGGCAGAACATGGGGTACATCCTGGACAGGTCAGGACGGAGAAATAAACCATTATTAAAGCTCACATTCACGCCTATTGGCGATTTAGTGTCACAAATTCCACACAGAAAGGCCCCAAGTCTGGACTCGAACCCAGAACCTTCTTGCCTTGGAGGCAACAGTTAACCGCTTGCACCACTGTGTAGCCCCACCATGGAAATCTGAATCAGCAATTCAGAAATTGTATCATCATTATGTCAAAGTTTCAAATGTTACTGGCAGAGTCGCAAAGGTACCCTGTAATTAGTGAAGTAGCAGGCAGACTGTGTTTCTTTTCTTTTAGTCCCTGTCTCCTCTTAGGAAAACAAAATCAACCTAATCACAGATCCAGTATAAGGATTCGTCTGACTCTCTCTACTCAGCATCATGTCATCACTTGGATCAGTCAGTATGGATTACAAACCTGGATGCACAAACCTGTTTTTAGAGAGTTTGGGTGTGTGAATGAGCACTGAAGACAACAACCAAAGAGTGTCCCTTTATAACAAATATGTGCTGTTATGGAATGCTGAGTAACAATCGCAATCATCGAGCTCTCATCATATTCTCATCGTGAATGTGACCTCACATGGGACACCTGAGTACCGGACGAGCGATCACTGGGTCTGCATTTTTCTGATAATCCATACCAGTGGGTTTTTTTTGTCCAATGGTAGACAAAATAAATTGATTTAAAAATGAAATACTTTTGCCGATTTACTATTTGTAGTCACTATTCTGTGCTCTCACACGAAAAACCCAAAACACAGCATTATCTGATTAGTTGAATCGCGCAAGTAGCAGCATATCAACACAGAACCTGCAAAGTAACTAGTAACTTAAGTAATCTAAATAAATGTAGTGGAGTAAAAAGTACAGTATGTGCCTCAAAAATATACTGGTATGGAAGTATAGAGCAGCACAAAATGGAAATACTTGGGTAAAGTACAAGTTCCTCAAAATTGTACTTAACTTCATAACTACTTCCATAAGATTTTAATTTTTACCACAAATGTGTACTGGTTCCAAATATTGATTATTGGTCCCCTTGATTACTGATAATGGGTGTTGGTTTGGGTCTCAGGATCAGTATTTTCTCGCTCCATTCTCTTTTATATTTCCTGTTCCTGTCTGTCTCTCCCCTGTCTGTGTGTGTGCATTTGTTTGTGTCTCTCCAGGGCGCGGCTGATTGGTCCACTCTCCAGCTCACTCCTGCTGCCTCCTCCTCTCCTGCTCTCCTGCATCAATCTCATCAGCTCCACCTGATCTTCCACTCAGTATCGTATTGTTAACGCTTACAAGTGCTCTAAAGTTACAGTTCTTGGAAGAATTGACTCCTTTAAAAAAAAAAAATGTTTTTTTGTAACAAACATGGGCATTGAGGGTCTGCAGAAAGCATCATTATGATCCCAGTACAAAGTCTCACTAAAATCACAGTGGTCACAAAGAGGCATCACAATGCTAATACAATTACACAATAACACAGACGCACACATGTCAGGAAACATGACTAAACTTAATAAAAACCTAAACTTAATGTTCTGTACTGGACGGCAAGATAATGCAATTGGTTAATGAAAAAGAACCTGAACAATAAACACACCCACTGATTTAAGCGTGGGTCATATTAGCTCGCATGCCTGCTCAGTACCTAGCAACGGTAACTGTGGGATACGAATGCCTGAACGTCAAACCTCAGTGCCACCTAGTGCCTCATTTTGACGGATTATATGTCTCAATCTTCAGAGACACATATACACACTTCACCAGCTTTTACTGCGTGAGCTGCTCCATCGTGTTTGTAGACGGAAGCGCATGCAGCATCAGAGCTAGAAAGTTATTATAAGTACAAGAATGTCCTTGTTTTTAAAAAAAAAGGAAAAAAAAGGCAGCATGACACCTGCCATTTGAAAGAGACTACGCTACATTTTTCCAAGTGGTTAGGATGAAGCATTCTCGGTGCAGTGAAGTGCTATGAAGGAGCAAGCCCTCCATCTAGTGGACGTGAGGTAGAAGGAAAGAGGAGCAGCACTTTTAAAAAGGATCATCCAGCTATGAGAGCAACGCCAGGCTCATTTGGAAGTGATTGGCTCGTTTATGTCATAGATGAGCATGAGGAAGTGCTTCTCTTGAGTTACACTGCAAAATTCAACCTCTACATGAATGCATGAATCTGTTTTAAGGTGATACTTAGCAGCCATGGGCATGAAGAGATTGTTGGTGCTCTTTTATGACACATCTGGTGTTTGGGATTTTTTTTCTTTCTGCAGTCTCCAGAGTCTCAATAACAAGTGGGTTTTCTGAATTATTAATTATTCTAATACAATTCACTAGTTTCAAGAAAGCAATTAAAGTAACAATTGGTTTGTGTGTGTGTCTGTGTGTGTGTGTGTCTGTCTGTGTGTTCATCTTGATCACTGCAAAGTTATGTCCTAAGGCGACTCACCGCTCTCAGTGGACAGCTGGTTGTGGAAATCTGGGAACTGTGTTTCCACTGGAACGCTGATGGTGCGCCGCAGAAGATGGGTCTTGCATGATGCGAAGCGCCTGTCCTGCAAAAAAGGACGAATCTGAGAGAGAGAGAGAGAGAGAGAGAGAGAGAGAGAGAGAGAACGTGATTCGACTGCAGGCACATTGAGCAGAGAGCAAACAAAAGAAGAGAGAAAGCTAACAAGTAGAAAAACAGTTTCTGCTGGAAATACAATAGTCACCAGGCCTCCTTGTCTATGTTGCTCTGGCTATTCTGGTCACCATGGTTTAATGCTGTGTCAGGCCAATAGCGCACAATAGCTGTGGAGCTTCTAGATAAATGATAAAACGGGACAAACATTAGCAGCGCATCAGTCTGTGTCAGCTCATATCTACCTATAGCTTGCATATCAGAAGATTAAACAGACAAAAGAAAAAGGACTGTCATGGTGAGAAAGTGGTGAGCCAAAGAAAAACTGAAAGGGCCTGATGTCCTCCAAGATAAAGGCTTATCGAACATCCTCACACCTCTCCACTCAATGCGGCGCCTTGTCTGTCTTGTTTTCCCTCCGTGTCTGTGTCTTTATCTCTCTGCAGACCCTTTTAAACAGCCTGTTTGTGTCTCTTGATCATCTCTGTGACTCACCTCTTCACACGCCTCATGGGACTTGGGTTTAAGCACAGCTCTGACTGAAACCGCTTCAGATTCAATGACAATGACTGGAGTTAAAATGACTGAGTATAGAAAGCTGTAATTACAGTCCCACTACTGACTGCAACAATTCTGTCTGGGATACGTGCAGCATAAGGGGCAGGTATCCGTCTTACAGGAACACAGGTCTGATTTGAGTATAATCTAGGGATTTAGTTTTATAATAATAACAATAATAATAATAAGACAAAGTTAAACTAAAATGTCCAAAAAGATTAAATCTGAAACTAAAACCTTTCTGATGATATAATAAAGTCTTCTAATTTTCTGTGAAAGGGTTAACTGAGAATAGAATATAACAAGAAGGAAACTGTAACGTATTTTTTCACTTACTGCTAATTCAATTAAGATAATTGCTTTTGCCAGAGACGTAAGCACTGATTTGATTACAACAGTAAAGCAAATGGTAAAGCTGACTTGAATTGAGGCTAAATCTAAACACGGGTCAGTGGCCACTTCAAGTGTCCTCAATTCTGCAGGGATCTTTGTGCTGTTGACTGACATTAGCATAAAGAACTTGTCTTTAATCATGAACTGCACCCACTGGCAGTAATGCAGAGATTTAGAAACAAAGCTAAGACCAAGAAATTTTCTTGGAAAATACTCTCTCAGCTCTAAAAGTACAAGATTTCGCTGAAGACCATTGCATAGCAATCAGGCCAAATATAATGCCAAATATCTATTTATAATAATGCCAAATAATTATTGGCAAAACGGGCAAATATATAATATAATGCCAAATATTATTTATTTAAATGCTTGGAATACCCTTACAAAAAGCCTCATTCTCCTCAAACTTCATCAAACACACCCTCCCAATTGTCGGACTATTTAAGCTGCGACAATTTCCCATCTCTCCCGCTGCCTGTCAATGCTGCTGCTGCCCTGCACACATATTGCTATCTGCACTTACAGCCCCATCACCAAACCCAGCATCCACCTGTAGGCTCCAGTTACGGGGGGGTTCGTGAAGTTTGCTCGTCACTCCCCAAAGCCTCTATATAAGCATATCTGCGGGGAGTGACTACAGTCGGAGCCTAGACGCCAAACCTTCTTAATAATTTCTCTACTGTTAAAGTAATAGTGTGCCTGTGCATCCCATAATGAGCTTGACAGGACCACTCATGTTACACAGTACACTTGTTTGACCTGAGAACAGAGAGCTGAAGGTCAAAATGTAAAAAAAAAAAGAAAAGAAAAAAAGAAGAAGAAAGTCTAAACTACAGACACCCCTCTGGAATCACATATCTCTTCCAGTTTTATTACCTTTTATTGCAGGCCTCAGGAAAAGCGTCACACTGAATGTTAAAATTGTTTTCTTCTCAGGCAGCTATGCATTAATTCTTGGACTTGCTCCTTGTTGCGTCTCTTTGTCTCTGTGGATGCATCGTTTGTCTTATGATCAGGGAAATGTCATGTAAGATGCAGAAATCGCAAAGGGCCTAATTACCTTTGGCAAACAAGGCAATCATTTATTAAGAAAAACCCACAACAAAAACTCCTTCACAGCCAACTATCAATCATAACATTTGTGCAGGGATTCCTAAAGTCTTTAAGTGATTCTTCTTCCTTCACTCTAGTGTTTGTTGGTAGTTTAACTGTGGCTAAATCTAATGTACTTAAATGTACTTCTTAGACATGTTGCATTCTGTGGTGATTATTTAGATGTATAATGCATCAAATGCACAACAAGAACACATTGGTATTCTCTAAAAGTGTTTCAGAAACTGTATGATTGCTTGTTCATAGTTGTTGTGACTCTGATCATCCGGAGCGAGACCATTTGGAGACTTTATCATCGTTTTGACCTGTAGTTTTGCTGTGATCGCACAAATTCCAGCAGTGTTACAGTAATCGAGTGTTTACACATGACCTTTCACAGTCCGGGTCTCTAGATGGAGGCTTTGAAAAGTTTTTTGTTCTTTTGCAGCTGGGAAACAAAAAGCACTGTAGTGGAAAGGCTGCCAATGGGTCAATTAAAAAAAATTTAAAAAATCCTTCCTGCAGTTATTGGTCCATATGGAATGCAGAAATACTTGCAGACAAGGAAAAACTGAGGATACACTTTTCTCCCAAGCTCCAGCAGCCATATAAAAATGTTTTTTTTTTTAAATGTTATAAAGCATAGAAATGACGCTCTGTCTGGGTGCCTTTGTGACTTTGAAACAGAACATTCATGCCTGAGCACCAGTGTGATGAAATTAAGTGTTTCACTGTTGCTCTGCTGAGACCTTCAAAGTTACAGAAGAGGCTTGAGAAATTCCTCAAGGCGGCTGTAATTTTATTTGCCTCTGATCGCTCTCAGATAGCGACATTCATTGAAACATGTGATGCCCTGAGACTTTATGGCTTACACATCCACTAGCGAATTGCAAATATTAGATTTGTGTTATTCATTTTTGTGGCCAGGCGATGCCATAACAAGAATGCACATGAGTTACGGCACCCACAGCAGGAGGTGCATGCAAAAATGGGGGATACAGGATATTTATGCACTCATTTTTAGTGAGTATCAAAAACAAGTAGTTTCACTGAGTTAGCCTTGAAACTGAGTTCACACTTACACCGACACATTCCGGTGATTATAAATGTTAAAATGTGACTGAAACAATAACAATGATGATAACACAATGAAATTGACATGGACAAAAAAAAAAAAAAAAAAAATGAAAAACACGAACAGAGAAGAAAGCCTGTCTGATCTCACCACCTCCTCCTCATTCAGAAGCAGCATCTGACAGTCACCAAGCAGACAGTACTTTGGGTTCCACACAGTTTGCTCCTCATAGGAGTGACCACGTGACATCCAACGTGTCGATGGACAGCGCACGTCTAAAGAGGAAAGAAGAAGAATCACACAAAGGAAAAGATCAGTTGTGATGGTAAAGAAAGTACAAAAGGCACCCCTAAAAAAAAAAAAACTCAAAATATGGGTCTGTAAATAATGGAGTAAGAGTTTCAAAAGTGATGGGGGAGGATTTCTGATGAATTGGCCCTTCATCTAGATGCAAAGAGAATTGCTTTTCAATTCAGAGAACCGAATAAGAACCTTTTTCTTAATTAGAAATGCCACAGGAGAGGTAATAACTACCGCATGCTCTCCAGTGTATTCACATCAATTATTCTACGGATGTGTGACGAACAAAGTATATAAACATAAAGCCAGTGACATGAATTGCATTCTCCTGCATCCCCAATGATGACGTGACATAAATCTCTGAAAAGCAATACAATATACGATCCCTCACACGGGGAGAAGCAATCCATCAGTTTTCACACTGTCACAGAGACTGACTGCATCAGTCAGCGCAGAACATAACCCCTGGAGCTCCATTACAGATCCGCTCTGTGAAACCAAACCTTATCAGCATCTCATGTATTACATACAGTAAGAAAACACATTTCTGATGGCTGAACAGTTTTATCGTCACCTACGGCGATTCTTTGAGGGACCAAGATAACCTGCTGGTGCAGCTTTTGTGAGCTGTGTGTGTTTTTTTTATAAATGTGATTCAACTAAGTGCAATTCGTGAGTCAGGGTGTACTGTTTTGGCGGCATAGTACATTCTCACCCCTGCTGCTAAGAGCAAGCAATGTGCTTCATCATAAGATACATAAAACAACATGAAATATGCATATAGTGCATACTTAAAAAAAAAACAGCTATGAAAGCACTCAAAGATATAATGCACTATAAAAAGAGATTCCTGTTTAATTTATACACTTTGTTCCACTGTGGTTCTGGAAGGTTTTCATCCCAGAAACAGAACATAGCTTGGAGCTTTCGGAGACTCTTCAATCATGGATGTTCGCAGCAAATATTCAGTGTCACTGCACTGAGAATTTCTGTCACATGTCTCTTAATAATATCATTTATAATATTGTTGAATTAGAGCTGCTGCACGCTGGACACGAGTGTGCAAAATGCACAAATGTGCATATAAAGTTTAGTCACGACCCTGTCAGTTGTGTCTCTTTGATCACTTCTTAGTTACTGATTGCGTCACATCCCAGGTAGCCTCATCATCATCATCATCATCATCATCATCCCATTAATGCATGAACACACTGAGTGCTGCCGCATACAGCACCTGTCTGATCAGCTTACAGTCAGGCTGTGGACAGGAGCAGGTCAAGCACACCGAGTTTTCTATTTGGCAGAGCTTCTTTTGAGACAGGATTTTTCATCTGGGCGTTGATTAAATTACAAGATTAACAATCAGTTCCACAAGATTTAGAATTAAGAGAAAGACTGGAAAGAGAGACATGAAGGAAGCCTTGTTGACTGGTGAGTTTCGCTTGGTATGTCAAGCTTTATTTCCTTCCATAGAGCAACAGGGATGAGATTCATGTGTGAAGCAGATGAGCTCTGAGTCTTTTACTAACATGGTGTAAATCTCTGAGCCAACATAGCTGTTCAACATCTAGAACAATAGGAAAAAAGACACTCAAAAAAATATTTTTGGCAGAAACAAGCAGGTCTCTGACATATCTCATTGACTCTGGTTGACAGGCATACTCAAGGACAACCCGCTGATATAAATCCTATGGATTTTTTTCATGGCCTTGCTGATTTATTGATCAGGGTTATAGCAGATACATATTATGATGCAATCAATATTTTGCTGGCACTGCCGTCCCAGGATGAGACCATGTGAATACATAGACAAACTGCAACCTGCATTTTCCTTCACAGCCTCATACTGCAGTCGCTTTCCTACAGCTGTAAGGCTAGGTAAGATAGGCTATGTAAAATAAGACAAGTCAAGTCAATTCATTTGTATGGCACATTTAAAATACAACACAGTGTTGCCCAAAGTGCTGAACAAAATATGGCTAAAACAAGATAGAACAACAAGAACAAGAAGAAACAAATTAAAGCGAATAAAAACGGGTAAGGCACATTTAAACAAATAATAGCCATGAGAACAAATTAAAAACAGCAAAACCAAAAAAAGAGAGAATTAGACAAAATAAGTGAAAAGTGAAAAACATTATCTGAGAGGTAAAAGTCGGGGCGAGTCCATTCATTTAAAAACAATCAATATTTTGTAGCTAATCCTGTACTTAGCAGCTAGCCAATGTAAGGATTCCAGAAGTTAGCTAGTTAATTTAGCCACATATTTTTCCCAACACATATTGTGTATAAAATATGAACATAAAATAACCATATGTATTACATTTTTATCAGTATTCTCTTACTTACTAAGCCAAAGGATGGATACCGGCAGAGCATTTCTCCATTCTTCCACCGGTGTCACGTTCAGACATGTTTTACTTAGGTCAGAGTTGCTGTGAGGAGCTCAGATCTTCCAATGGTGTCGATAGTCCACTCTCAGAACTTCCGGGTACGTGAGGGGGCGCGCTCGCGAGGTAGTTCAAAATGAATGGAGGTCTGTGGAACTGAAGCCCCAAAATGTAACATTTATGGGGAATTTTTTTTTTCCTGCCAACTTTCATTATGTTTTCGATATAATGGGTAGAGACAAATACAATTAAGTCCATTAGATAATTTTTTTCGGATTCATTATTTTGTGAAATACCTTCATGTACATAGTTGTGACATCACTCACCTCGAGCCATTTTATGGCATTAATAGATGCTAGAATATCTCTATTATCACATTAACCAGATGTACATTGGGGTCTCCTGGTCCTCCTTTAGAGTTAGTTAGTTAGTTAGTATGTTTTCATTTCACTTCTGATTTATAATCAAAATTATATTTGCACAAACTAAAATTTGGGCTTTTTTGTCTAGAAGTAGGTGAAAATAATTATTTTAGCCATTTATCTCCATTCACTTCCATTCATCCTACGCAAGCGTGAAAAACAAAACAAACAAACAAACAAAAACAAAAAAACGGTGAAATCTCCCTTCATTGGATTTGCACAAAGGTTTCACAGTTAAATCCAAAAATAAAGATTTCCTACTATTGTTTCCATATGTATTTATTAATTACTCTGAGCTGGATGTTTAGTAAACAATATTTATTTATTTATTTCTGACAAAAATATTCAGTCTAACAGTAATCCAGTTTCAAGTAATGTCAAAAAAGGATCTTTTCTGACAGGATCACATCTTTTTCATGGGAGGAAGGGGTTGGTGGTTTGCCAATCAATCAGCTTTTTCCTGCAATAAATTATCATTATTATTATGTTAATATTTTTCGGTCAGCCTCTAGTCGCCCACTTTGCGTTATTACCTTCGACTGTAGAGCAGTTATGTAATCAAGTACTTTCCACTGAAGCTCAAATAAATAGAAAGAGACCACAGATCATGCATTCACTGGGCTTTTGTGTGTGTGCCTTGATGCTTGTGTCCATGAAAGCCTGGTATCACAGATAAGTGTGCTTCACTGTGTGTGTAAAAGATAAGGAGTGTTCCCATCAGATAGCAGCTAGATGCTCTAATCTAACTCAGATGACACACATTGTATTTGCATACAGCCATGCTGTGCTGCTCCCTCGTGTTTTTACATATTAGTGGCCGGAGAAGATCAATAGCTGCATGATATTAGCATTTTATTCCCATGTGGTCCTCAACACAATAATAAATTTCACCTTTCGGGAGCTGCTATGGAATTATTCTGTCTGGTATTGATATCAAAGGCTACAAGCTAATGGAGTTACATCAATATTTTTACATTTGGAGGAAATGCCTCTCAGATATTGAGTTTCAAATTTCTGCTTTTCCTGTTCCAACAGAAGACAATATGAAAGTGAGAGGCAGAAGAAAATGGGACAATTAACAGAACACTAAGTGTAACCTTTTCAATGGTGCACACGAGTTATTTGAATTTAGATTAGGGTTGAATTTAATTAAAAAGGGACTGTTGGGCCTTAGTGGAAATATGTGGTTTTGCTCAGTGCCCTTCTTGTTTAGAGGTTTTGGAATCAAGACCTCAGGTAACTTTGCCAAACACAGGTGTAACCAATCACCTTCATTTTTTCCGCATGTTGAGGTTTGTCAGTTCCAGGACCCTGCTATATGGCAGACGGGATTTATTCATTGCACTCTTTGCTGAGTTTATTCCAGTGCTTTGGATGGATGTTGTAGACGGTGCGCTGACTTGAGGCCAAGCTCAGGATAGTGATGTCATTGTCCAAAGCCTTCTCATTGCAGCTGAATGCACACTGTTTTCCAAAATCTAAATCCTAAAGCAACACTCCTACCTGTTCTTGCTCCAGTTAGTACCACCGTTAACGAGTGCTGTGCCGATTGATCTGGCAAACAACTTTGAATGCAGCACACAACTGTCATCTCGGGCTTAGGATCCGTGAGAAATCATTGATGCTTAATTATTTGCCTCTAATTCAAGCACTACAAGCAATATCACAAAAAAATAGTGTCAGAGATAGAAACTAAATTAGGATTGACAACAAAGCAATGTGGTACATATGCACTCATCATAACCTACTGAAGAAGCACTTTGCATCCATATAAATAGTAAGTTATAAATCCTGCCCCTCTACTTGCTTCTGGCTACATCAGCATGCTCTGATGCAGCTTTGGCAGATTTAGAGTCCCTGAATTTGCTACGCTTTTGATGGAGTGCTTCATCTTGTTCTCTGCTCATACACAGCAGCGCTGCAGGGTGAGCCTACATGCAAAGTTGAACTTCCTCTCAGAACTTTCTGGAAATACCATGCATTTGCACGACACTTAATTTTCCAATGCCAGCAATCACAATTTAGGCTGCAGGTAACTCATAGAGGGAAAGGTGAAGAATTTTGCATTCTCACTGAAAACCACTCATTTACACTTCCCCAGAACCATAACTGTCCAGACACAAGCTCAAACAGACCCCAGTAATACCCTGTGAGCATGAAGATACCAACGCCACGAGGAGACATAGACTGGTCAATGGTACAATGGAGCAAGCTGGAAAAAACTAGAAAATGTCTCTGAAGATGCTGCTGCTTTGACACTCATGGCATAAATATGAAGCTTGAGCAGTTTAATAGCTCTTGGTCATCAATTAAAATTTAATCTGCAGTCCTCAGTCAGATAAGGAAATGCTCAAAGATCTGTGGTCTACATATAAGTGAGTTGAAGTGCTCATGAATTACTAGATTTGTCAACCACACAGGAAGTGTACTGCAGATAAAACCCAGGCAAACTTGAGGGGCGTCAACGTAACCATGGTACTAGGACAACAGAGTGACATTTACCAACCTTTGAAGGATGCAGCCTCTGAATTGAGACACAGCTAGAGAGACAGAAACAGCAGGATGCACCTTGGGACAAACCGGCTGTTGTTTCTCACCATTTTCCAAATTTCTTTTAGTCCACAGTCTGTTTTTGAGATGGTGATTGAGAGAAAACCACCTTAAAGGGCAAACATGACAGCAATGTGTTAAGTGCTCTGAATAACAGCTGGAATTGTGGAAACTAAATGTAAAAAAAAACCAACCAAAAAAACAAACTACCTGCAGGTAACATCATGCCTCCTTATTTCTGTGATGGAAAGGCAATTCCACATTAAAATTGTATAAAAATTAATAAATAAACTACAAGCCAAGAGCTAAATAAAATTGTACCTGAATGCATATAGCTAACGATGGATTCAAGGTCACTAAGAGATTTAATTTCTATCTTTTCACCATTTACTATGAATTCCACTCACCTTTACTTTGAAGCCTTAATAGCTGGTGAGTGCTGGAGTTGCAGAGGCAGTGCTGCATTTGACTGCGATCGAAGATGCTTTTGTTTACATGCAAACTAGAGTTAACTAGCTCTGTTGCTGTTGGTTGGACAGTCTTTGTCTGGCGCTCTGTCACCTCATCCCAAATGACGGCTACGCCTAGATTTGTGACCTATAGCTGCTACACTCAAAGGAATAACTGAGCAGAAGTTTTGATTTCAAATCACTCTTCGTTCAACAGCTTTGAGTGTCGAGGCAAGTGATGATAGTTTGTGATGCTGCCATTGTGTTAATGCTTTGAAAGAGCTATGGGAGGACATAGATCACCTATTCACACTTTTAAAAAGGGGCTATGACTGCAAATGGCCACATGTATTTATCTTAATGAAGACAGCCATGCATAAGAGACATATTTACCCTATAATATTTTTTTAAATCATAGAGGAACCACTAGTTTTGATTACAGATTTGTGCAAACTTTGTATTATCATCTGCTTTTAGGATTCAGTTTGGAAATGATGGTACATCTCAGATGCTGTTGTGTAGCCATATTTGAAAAATAATTTCTTTACTTATTGAGTTGTAATGGCACAATTATAGGGAGAATATTAAATACAGTATGGAAAGAAACTCACAAAGCTGTTTACAAATTAATTGTGGCAATTACAGAATCACAATTTATGGACTTCAAACAGTGCAGATTGAATAATTGACTTCAGTCACTTTAAAACTGGTCCAATGTCATTATAATTATCTATTCTCTCCTTTCTGCAGGCAAATGCTGGACTAAAGCCACTGAGAGGAATGCGGGCGATATTTGATCATTGATGCTGTGGTTTGCTCAGAATTTACTAACATGATACCTGCTGCAGCTTCATCCTGAGCCCTTGTTTAATGTAATCCTGTCACAGTTAATATGCATAGGAATAGGAAAACAAGGGATCGACTCAAATGCTGTTCAGTGTTTTAATACGATGTAGGTACAAATGCTTACAGAATGGTGACGCATGCAAATCCAACAAGGAGCAGGCAAGAATCCAAATCCAATATCGGGAAGAAAAAAAAAGTCAAACAAGCTGGCAGAAACAGGTTGAGGTAAACAGAAGCTGTAGCTCCAAAATATGAAGCACAGGATAACAATCTGGCAGGCAGCTAGTGAGAATTATCCAGTTACGTAAGTGCAGGGATAATGAGGCAAAGTGGAAACAGGTGAGAGTGAGTTCCAGTCAGCTGGGAAACTGCAGAGCGGATGATGGAAGTGGGAACAGGTGTGTAATTGGGAGTGACAGTCAGTTGATGGGGAGGAAGGGAAAGTCTGAGGGCGTCTGGTGGAGGATGAAGAGGGCAATAAATGTTGCTGAGGAGGTGAATAAAGGGGAGAGACATAAAAGCAGGTTGTGATTCATCCAGATCCTTTTCCTCCTGTTCTCTGAGAGCTTTGATTCAAATACGTGACACTGCCACCAATATGTAGCTGAGAATAGATTTCATGTTCGGTATCTTTGAGAAGAGAGAAGATATATCTAAAAACAATAGATCAGGATCAACCAATATAGAAGATCCTATTTTGTTTAATTCATAATGATAAATGCTAATAGCAGGTTTCCAGGGTCAAGGAATGAGGTTGTATTAGTTATTTGGCAGGAAGCAGATCTGAGGGAAGAGACGCCATCATGGCGATATCACCATAGTGTGTGCTGATGATCTGCTGATACATTCCCCCCCCCCACACCATTAGGATTGTTACAGGATTTTGTTTTGACACATTCTAGAAACTTTTTGCACAATGTTCAGGTTTTAGTGACAGCGGCGTTGGCGTATTATGCTCTCTCTCTCAGTGCTTTCTAGTTCTGAGTGTGATGTGTGTCAATTCAAAGCAGCCGATGATTTCCATTTCTGTCGCTCCCCCTGCCATCAGACTGAATGTGTGTGTCGTTGAGGATTACTGCTTTCCTGTTTTAGGATTAATTGAATCTTGGCTGGAAGAATTAAAATTTTATTTCTATATTAAATTGTTACACCTCTGAATGATGTCTGTCTCCAGTGAAGACAAGAGGAAATGGGGGCACAATAGCATTTGGAAGGATGAGAGTTTGATTCATTATTACAGAGACTGAAAAGGATTAGATGATTCAGTTTGGTGCAGATTCTTTTAAATCTAGAACAGGCTGATAACAGAACAGTTTGTAAATGAATGATGAAGAGAGAAAGCTGGCCATAATTTATAGTTACACTTGAGCTGCTTAAAGCTAATGTAAAATGTTTTGTATTTATATAATTTATATCTATATTCTGTAATGTTTATCTCTGAGAGGAATAATGCATGAGAATTTTAAAAAAAATCAGCTCTATAATTTTAAGTAGATTATTTTATTTCATCACACCTTTTGCTTTATGTGTGTCTTTTGTTTGGTATCGATACATTAAGGAAATTGTGAGCAGAAACTCTGCCAGGCAATCAGAAACATGAACTGTCAACAGAAAGCAAACCAGAGCTACATGCAGCAGGCAGAAATGCATGTTTGACTCTCTGTCTCATGGTTTAAACAAGTTATTTGACTGGTGGAATGAACTTTATCTCACTTTAAATCCCTGTGAATCTTAACGTTTCTCTCCAGCACTCACACAAATTATGTAATTCTCCTCGCCACCTGCTATTCCAAGGCTGTAGGCTAATACGACACGCTTAAGGGCAAATTCTGCCTCTCTTATAACACCTAACTTGTGACTTTGCAACTTTTTCCAACACATACGACTGATTTTATTTTATTTTTTAAATGAATTTTCAAAGTTTGAAAATTTAGATTGTTGCTATAGCGCCACCATCAGGACTATTGGCCTACAAATCCAGCTGAGGAGGTTTGGCGTAGGACTGGACCTACAATATGTGCAAAGTTTGATTTTTCTTTCACGCATATGAGGGCAGATTTCATTGTAGGAAGAAAACATTGGCAGAAACAAGCGGGCCTTTGAAGCTTCGGGATCATATCCCAGCATGCTTTGAGCATACTGGGATATGATCCCACTGACCGTCCAAGAAAGTAGCATAAATTCATGAATACATGCATGGTCACATGTAGCTGTTTACCCATTAAATGGTGTGGCTGATTGTGAAAGAGAGCTAAAAAAAAAACATTTGCGCTGTTATTGAGTTGAAATGGAATCTAAATGAATTTTTTTTCCCTTCACAATACAAAGTGTCGGCTGCAATGAAAAAACATCTTCTCATGATGATTTTTCTAATTTTAAATGCCATAATTTTCTCAACGGTGTTGCATAACCTAAGACTCAGTGAGTGTAAATCAGAATAATCCCAACCAACAATTAATTTTCACCTCCAGGTTCACATCTTAGTGGCTCTAATCAGGTGAGTTACATAACTAATGAAAGAGATGAGCACAGTTCTCAGCTCCATTTTCTGCCACGTTATACTTCCACTCCATTACATTATGGAGACAAAAATTGTACTCGCTCTAATGCATTTATTTGATAACTTAAGGTATGAGTTAATTTACAGATTAACAGCATCAGAGCCAAAGTAGCACATCTTTACATTTATTTATTTATTGGCAATCTGAAAAAACACTGAATCCAAAAGTCAGAAAAATGCATATCGGATCTGATAATTGTCCAGGCTGATAATATCCTTGTATATTGAATACATACAATCTCATTGTAATCTATTATTACTCACACATTTGATACTTAAGTATATTTATAGCCAAAAAATTAGTTTTGATAGTTTTAAAATCAGGATGCTTTAAATATTAATCAAGTATTACAGACATATTTTTGCACATTCTCATCCTTATTTTAAAACCAATTGTTTGCATAGTTTCTTGTTTATTGAAGATGTTTCTACTTCAGTTTCTATTTTACATCTATGTGTAGATTCATGTGTTTTATGTAAGCACCAGAACGCCAAGTCAAATTCCTTGTATGTGGACACGTACTCAGCAATAAAACTTTTCTGACTCTGATTCTGATTTGTATGAATGACTTTTGCTTTTACCAGTCAGAAGATTTTAAATATTTTTTAGCACAATATCTTTACTTGCAATCAAGTACAAATTTGGGGTACTTTTTTTTTCACAACAACCAGAAGATTCATCCCCATGACTAACAACAACTATCAACCTCGACGGGCCAATCACAGCACACTTAAAACAGACTCTTTCTCTCTTTAACAAACTGATTTTCCAGAGCCATCAGGAGGCAAACTGTGATATCTCTCCATCAGAGGACAATAAAACAACTCTTTCCGTTATGACCGTCACTGTACCGCACTGCTGACGGTGTTAAGTTAGAGAAAAACAGGAAGACTCCAAACAACACAGGCTCTGTCATTCCATCTAGGTCATAAGACAGCAATATGCTGGAGACCATATGTACATTCACAGCTGTGCTTTGAATGGGAAGCAGTTGTAGTAGCAGGAGCTTGTACTCCACCTTAACGCACTCCTTCCAGCACTGCCATATGGAGAAAAAAAAAAAAAGGTACAACCTCCTGTTTTTCTGCAATAATAATCATTACCACCTCTTCTAGCACAACACATCCCCTCATGGGCAAACATAAGAGGAGAAGAAAGACAGGGGAGAGGAGTATGGACAGATGGATAAAGAGAGAGAAGCCAGGGGAGGAAAACAAGAGAGAAAATAATAATGTGTCACATAAAAATGAGAGGAGTGCAAGGATGGAAACGTGACGGGTGATGACAGAGATGCACATCTAATTTTATATTTACCTGACAGGGAGTCAGAAGACAGGCTCTCTTGCTGCTGCATCTTGATTGTTGGCTCCAGTGTGAGACTGTGTGTGAGTGTGTGTGAGTGTGTGTGTGTGTTAGAGAGAGTGAGCGAGGCAGCACGCCTCACTGTGTGTTTTGATGACGAAATCTGCGTAGCAGCTCAGGGAGCGAGGCAGGAGGAGAAGAAACGAGCTCCTTTATTGCCTCGCCAAGTGTCTCCCGTCTCACTCTCAATGTCTCTCATTCTCATCGTCCGTTAGCGTGGATGTACACAGAACACATGTGGTGCAGATGGTGATTTATGAGGCGCACAGTGGCAGGGAGATGGGAGGAGCGCGGGGAGGGAGGGATGATGATGATGAAGAAGAGGAGGCGCTGAAGAAAAGAAGAAAGCAATCACCTTTAGTGAAGGCTGACTTGCTCGGGCACTGAGCCATTACTCTTCTCTTTCCTACCCCCATGTAACCTTTCAGCGTGGAACGCCGAGGCAATTCACAGCTCACATGTTCTGCAGGTCAAATCTTATCTTTGGTGAATTTGCGAAGATGAATGGCAAAATGCAACCATGTCAGAGAAGACAAGACTTCCACGCTTCCTAAATCACCTATCTGATCAATGGATGTATTGATTCATGAATGGCCTCATCTCATCCACTTTACCCTATAGCTCTTGGTTTCTCGCTCTATATGTTCTTCTCTCCGTTTGCTTCTTGGTTTCTTGTATTGTTGCTTTCCATTTTTGAAGCGACGGACTAATCAGAAATTCTTAATAACGCCCCTGACGGCTTGTTTTCCCTTGATTAAAACCGTGTCCCGCATCAGACATCAGGGCTAATGTGTGTATTTCTGCAGTTGAGGAATGTACCGTTTGCAAAACAGTGCAATTATGCATGCCTGTTAACGCGCACCATTATGCATGGCTGGGTGCCTTCTTTGAAGAGGCGATAACTTTTTCCATGGATTTCCTAGAGGGTCACTCCTTGCCCTCAAAAATAGCTAATATGACTCTTTCACTTGCCATCAATTCAAAGTCCTCTGTCTGTTGTCTGAGCTGTAATCTGTATCTCACCCATGCTTCCTGTTTCTCCTCACTCAACATTAATCTTTCATACAGGCTGTTATCTGTCAGCCTCCTGCCTTGTAACGTTGAGCAACACTTTAGCAAGTGAGCACAGGTTCTCTCATTGACAAGTTGGTCCATGTTATTTAGAATATTCTCATTCTCAACTATTTCAAAAGTCCATCTCAGTCTACTGTGAGAGCTTATTATTCTTTTTTTTATTTGCAAAGCTATGCAGCAGAAAATATTTAATTTTATTCTAAAATATGCATTCGAATAAAGAAAAAAAAGTAGATCATCTGGCCTTGGAATCAGATTAAGGATGCATTAGCTCCCCAGGAGGAGCGGTTTTCTGCCTAGGCTCTCCGTGCATCCCATTAGTAAACTGCCTGCTCCTTAAATATTCCTCCTTTCTATAATATATTCACACAGGCCGGCCGTTTCTCCAGAGTGCGCCACTCTGCACCAGGATTGGTTTGACACAGTCACATGTGCTGCGTGTCCTTTTATCCAGCCATTGAAATGCTTGTCTAAAAGTAATAATGGAACACCGTAACTAGGTTTCGACCCATATCAGACTGCAGCTACAGCAACATACTTTACATTAGTGCAGAAGAAGTCTAAAATAATAATAATAATAATAATCTTTATTTGCACCTTTAAAAACAACTGTTTACACAGTGCTTTGACTGACAAAACAATGACAGGAAACTCAAGGCAATAGGACAATTATAAGTGCCAAACCATACAGCCAACCAAGATTTGAGACAGAGACGAAAGAATTAAAAGCTAGATTAAAAATACTAAATATACAGCGGATGATAAAAAACTGAAATATGGAGAAAAACCTAAGGTAATGGTCAATGAATGCAAGAGAGAATGAATACGATGACAAAATAAAAGTAAATCAATACAACAAAGTAATCAATAAAAAGACGACATCACATCCCAGGGGGAAAATCACAGAATAAGATTAAAACAAAGAGGTAAAAAAAACAATGAAAGAAGATCGAAGAGAATCCAAGAAAAATAAAGGACAATTAAATGAGCATAAAGACACAAATGAAAATGAATAAAAGATGTGAAATGTGGATGCACTACGGATTGCAATGAGACACTCATTTATTCAAATGTATTTTCTGTCTCTCATGTAATGAATTTGCAAATCTTGGTCATTTATTATGAATACTTTTAAGAGTATTGCTACAGACCTTTTAAGCATCTGCACCAAACACAGGTGGAGTAGAATACAGTGTAAGAGGTAATATGTAAATTCTGTGCATGTCTCTTTGTCATATTGCCCATCCAAACATAGCTTATGACCGTGGGAGGATACAAACACATTTATCCTTTTTAACATATTGTGAGGGAGACAGGATCAATGACAGAAACAGACAATGACTTTCTTTCTAGTTCTGCAGGACTTGTTAATGAGCCTTTCTCAAGCTGCATGCAGCTCCTGTACTCTTTTGAAATGCTTTGACAGCTCGCCGTCCCTCTTCCTCTACCATGTTGACCTATTTCAGTCGTCACAGTTGTTGTTCCCCTGTGTCAGGTCTCTACCAGAAGCCTGTCTTTATCTACTTGTGAGAATGTCAGGCCAGGGATACTGACAGAAACTGTCAGACGCCATATGAAGACCAAATCTTTCTAAGATTTTCATCAGATACTGTATGTGCAGGGTTTGAGTTTCTAACCTGTATTAGACCCTGACCCAAACCTGAAAAAAAACCTTTTGTACATATTTATGTACATAATTCATACATACCGTTGTACGTACTTTAACTATACTACCATCATTCTACTGCTTATACTGTTCTTATCTCATCCATAGCACATGTAGCAGTGTATTTATTCTACATATGCATATTTGCATTTTACTGCTTCTGCACTTCCGGTTAGATGTCAAACTGCATTTTGTCGCCTGAATCTAATCTAATCTAATTTTGAGCTCTACAGGACAACTTTTGCAAAAGCAACACAATGTAAATTGAAAAAAAAATGCAAGAGTGGTGTGCAGATAGGATGTGAAGGCTAAACATTGCACTGTTAGCAGTGAAACATGGTGTTGGTAATCAAAAACCATATATTTGTAATGGTTAGGGTAGGGGTTGTGTTAAATTAATAGAGAACAACCACATTCAGCAAAAAAAAAAAAAAAAAAAATCCACATTAGCTCACCATCCTTGCCTTGCTGGATCACACAGATAAGCGTATGTGTTGTTACCCTCCGTTTATTGAATTGCACAGTTGGACCATGTTGTCAGCGTCTGTTTCTCACAGCTTATTCTTAATTATCCTGTTCCTAACTCTGAATCCCAGGGAGAATATAATGACACACAGGGAGGAAAAAGAGCCAGCCGTATGCCTCTATGTTTACACACATTCATGTAGAATATATGACATTTCTTTAGCTGCCTCAACTAATTAGGTTTTGCCTGAATGTGCTGTAGAGAAAGACTTAACAGGAGTGCGGTTCGGTTGAAAGTAATTAACAGCAAGCGGGGGAAATTCTATAAACACAGAGTCTGATGATTTAGAGGAGTGGAAAGTAATTATGCATGTGATGTACAGCGGGCAGTGCTTATTGACTTGGTTATAGACATAATAAAAATAATAATAATAATACCAATATGGGAAAAAACATAGTATAAGAGGAAGGCTGAGGCCAAAACCTCGTTCAAATTACTTCCTTGTATGTAAGGGTTGGAACTGAGGAGTAGTAGAATTACATTGGGTTGGTAGATGTGCAGATTGTGCTGTGCAAATATGACAACCTGCACTAATTCAACAATTCACTGAATAACTGGTAATAATTGCATGGGTTTTTCATGTATATTGAAACACCGCCATCTAGTGAGCATTTAATCAAATTGCAGGATACTTATTTGCACAAATATACTGCAACATCTATCTTATTTATTATTTATCTACTCAAAAAGGCATGCAAGTACCTTAAGGTATGTATTGCACATTCAAACATGGCTTGTGCACAAATACTTGTACAGTGCATTCATATCGATGTGAATGGACACATGCATTGAAGTAAAAGACAACAACATTACACATGGAAACCAGATGGCCTCATGCAGAGGATTATTTGGGCTCAACAGACACAACACCGAGCTAAACCATGTCTGCAGTTCCTTTATTTTTGGGGCTTCATGCCGGAAACACTTTCTGCAGACTGAAGCTTAGTGTGTATGTCGTTTAATGAGGTAAGCATGCATGACTGACCCGCATAACTGCAAACAAGGCATGGTGTAACTGGCAGATGCATTCTTTTAGGAACAGAATTAACAGAAAACTTGCAGGCACCTAATACAATACAGCAAAGTTCATGTGGCACCACTGTGGTCTTAACTCCAGTGGATATTTGTGTAAATAATAATCCAGATAAGACTCTGACCTGTGCTCCTCTCAAGATGTGCAAGTGTGGTCATGAGGTCACTGACAGAGTAGTTTGGTTTTGTTGCTCAGTTAAATTTGTAATTTTGGAAGCTCAGATCAGCATCAGTTCTTTAAGAAACAAACAAAGAAAAACATTTTAGAACTAGACAGCACTCAGGGAGCGCAAACTTTCGCCAAGGCAGCTCAGTTTCCCCATTATGTCACTGCACCCAAAACCATTAGTTCCATCATAGATTGACCCTCTATATGACTCCTTGAGCATGAAAATCTACCCCTAGAATCTGGAATCTCATTGGTATCATTATTAATTTTATAGTTATTCAAGAAAATGGTGGTTTTCTTCAGGATCTAGCTCAGTAACTTTGGTAGAGAGGTTAAATTTGACATCCATTTGAACAATAACAATGATGACAACATTCCCATTTGAACAATAACATCAACGACGACAACATTCCCATTTGAACAATAACATCGACAACATTCCCATTTGAACAATAACATCGACAACATTCCCATTTGAACAATAACATCAACGACGACAACATTCCCATTTGAACAATAACGACGACGACAACATTCCCATTTGAACAATAACATCAACGACGACAACATTCCCATTTGAACAATAACATCAACAACATTCCCATTTGAACAATAACATCACTACACAAAGCTGAAGCTCTGCTACGCTTACCTACAGCTGATATTTTGTGCATCAACTCAAAGCTGACAGGTTGACTGTAGCTACTTGTTTGATATCCTGTGATGTAATGTTAACTGACACAAGTCATTTTTATGGCTGTGGTATGTAGTTCTTTATAGGACAAATCAAATATGCACACAACATAGTGGAATTTACAGTGACAATGTCAGAGCAGTGAAATAGTATAAATGCACTGAGCGTTGGGACCAAGGCCTAAAACAACAGCCTGTGCACATGGCTCATTGTCCTTGTCTGGCTGTAGTCCATGCAGAGATTGGCTCTGATTTTAATGATGTATCAGTCGTCTGGAATGGCTTCATCCATCCACTTCATATAAGCCAGGCTGCCATCCTCCACCGGGAAGCTGAGGACTTCTGGGTTTGCATAGGGATGGAGAGACCTTGAAGGGACCCAATCGAACAAAAAAATATAAGATGAGAAAGATAAGATATAGATTTTTTTTCCATACAGCCTACATGAACAGCAGAAATTCATATCTGCACTAGGCAAGGACAGGCAAATTTATTTTATAGCACCTTTCAACAACAAGCAATTCAAATGACATAGAGGCATGAAGACAAGGTATAAAACAAACACAGGGCAACATAAAGAAACTGAAGAGATTACAGCGCAGAGCTACAGCGCAGGTCACAAAATATAAATAAAGAGTCCAAAACTTAACTTGAATTGTAGCGGCAAATAAAAATTCTTGAGCCCTGAATTGAAAGAACTGAGAAAATGGAGCGGAGCGGAAGTTTTCTGGGAGTTTCTTCAAGTTATAAAGACTGAATGCTGTTTCTCCATGTTAAGTTTTGACTCAGAGGACAGTGGGCAGACCTGCCTCAGATGATGGGAAAGCTTCGGATGGTTCATAGGATGGAAGTGACAAGTGGTAGGGACCTTGTCTGTGCTCGGCTTGTGCTGCTTTGCTTGTTTGGGGTGGAGGCAGACGGCCTGGCAGCGACTGAGAGATTAATTTAACGCCATGATTACAATGAATGAAGGCACCGATTCATGAGCCGGCCAGCCAACACGCCAACAATGAGACTGTGACGCTTTGTCTTTGTGATTCAGAGGCTGCTGGGTATCAGGGAGAACCATCTCAGACCTGGCCAATGGGTGAAAGCCACCTGGTCTCAACGGATGCCTACATCAACAGATTGCTGTTATCGGTGTTGTTGATCCATTTCAGACTGCAGGTTTTGCTGAGCCGTGTGTTCAGTGATCTGTTTATCACTCTATTGACTAGTGGCAGTGGTCTACCAGTAACAAATATTGGGCTGCCAGTTTGTCCAGACAGTTAAACTGATCAATGAATTAATTTTCTATGTTATGTCACCGACCATAGGAGCTGGAATTCTTAAATATATCTTATACCTCTAAAAGGTGGAATCTTCTCTAACTGGAGTTACCACTTCAGATGAGTGTTTTTCCCTCTTTCCTCCATTTTCCCATCTTTGCTTCGGTCTAATAGAAATGTATTAATGGTTCAAAACTCTCTTCCAGCTGTAATGCGGGGAACGGCTGTGCTTTGCCCACCTCTGGCTCTCTGCCACATGTCCAGGGTTGAAATTGGCTGAGCAGAATCCATAAATTCGGCCCTTTGTGGGAGCACTCATCTTTAGGTTTTACACCCAGATTATCCCTGCAGGTAGAAATCCCATTCATTGCACATGATTTCATGGGTTTTCTATCAGTGAGTCCTAAAGTTATGGGGTCATTTGGAGATTGATGAGGTTCTGACGAGCTAACTCATCGTCAGAACACATTGGCCGAGCGTCGCGTAGATTTAAACACTTCTCCGCTTCGCATATCCTTGTCTTCATGGAGTCAGGTGAGCAGATTCTCACCATTCTAGGGCACAACTCTCTCAGTCGTCCACTGTGTTACTTTTTGGGTCAAGCTACTGTGAGGCTTTTATAGTTTCAGACAAGTAGGAAAGAGTAAAGTTGCAAAAATAACAGCTAAGCAGAAAGGAAGTGAGAGGTGTGTCTGGACAGCAGCAGAGCAGGAAGTAGCAGCTATAAAAAGTTGCTCCAAATATCGATTATTTTGGGAGCGAGGCTTCCCAGTTCACCTAATGCCTACCTTACACCAGAGGACTTTGAAAAGACTCTGAAAAGACTCTTCAAAGATTTTACACCCACTCACATCTAAAGACAATTTGTCATCAGTCATCACAGACTATTGGATTTTATTTATTTATTTATTTTATAGAAGACTCGGGTCACTGGTTACAAGACACATTTACACATTTTCTTTTGAGATTGTTTCCCAGCATGCTGCTGCTGGTAAATGCACAGAAAGCAAAAATCCGTTCAACAAAAAAAGAAGAGAGAAAAGGACGGATCTTTTGGCCACAGCTGCCCTCATGTGTCTGTAGTGATTTGTGCTGAAATAACAGCCAAAAACAATCAGACAAGGCTGAGGGAACGGGGACGGCAATTTCTGTCCACTTCTTTTCCGTCTCCACTCTATTGTGGTACCAGCGGGAGGACGTATCACACATTTGTGTTCACTCCACAACTCCAATTTCTCCTCTTTTTCCACTATTGAAGAGAATCTCTGCTTGTTAACATTCTTACGCCTCCCAAGAGTCCCCTCTATGCTTAGTATCTACCCGGTTTGCTGCTTCCTGTTTGGTGCTGGAGAGAGCGCACCTATTGGTTGTTGACAACGTTCCAGTGATTGAACGTCACTATTTGCATGAGCCAAGACTAAAGACTTACGATAAAAATAAACACGTCTGATTTTAACACAGTGTCAAGACAAGAAAAAGACTGACTTACAACAGCTCAGACTTTTTGTGACCACCTTAAGGCCCATTTGTCCGTCTCCATATCCGTCTTTAACGTCGAGCATAAATAGGCCTTTACATTTCAACAACTTGGCATGTCAACAAGTCTAAAGGTCTGACGCCACAATGACAAGAAGAAATATAGATGATTAACTCCTAATGGTTATTTAATGGTGCTGCGGTGGAGGGTTATTTTTAAGTAATGAATGTATATGTAGGAGTATAAAAAGTGTTACAATCATGATCAAACATAAATGAGAAATATCTGCTTATGAAAGTGGATTTTTATTAAAAATTATTTGCAACCTGAAGCAACTTAATGATGTTTTACTTCCTCAATACTCCCACATACAGCAAAAGTAAATTATAAAGTTTACAAGCCACACCAATACATTATGTAATGCACTTTTTTTATGAATAATATGTTGCCCCTGGAGGGCTTTTTTTTGTTAAGCAGTAGGGTGAAGTAATACACAATAGTGCCCACATTGAAAAATAAACCTTTAGCTTAAGCAGTTAGGTTGAAACTTCACCTTCATTTTACGTACAGTTTTTAATAATCTGTAGCAACCGTTACATAAAGCGACATCTCACCTCACATAATCTGTGACTTGCTGGATCCGGGAGGTCTTTGTTTTCACCAGCTGCAACAACAGCGACAGCTCATCTTACAGTTCTGCTCTCTGTTTCAACACGCCGTAGGAACATGTTCATCTCAGAGGGAATCAGTCAGTGAACTTACCATGAGAATTTCACTTGCATCCTGGATTTCTCCATTCCAATAGTACCTTTAAGTTAAAAAACAAAACAAAAAACGAGACATTAGAACTGTACTGTCAATTAGCAGGGACTGAGGGCATGCTGCAGAGCCTTTAAATCTGGTAAAAAAGCTTTTATTCTCTTGTTTTTTCTGACACAGCAATCAAACAAAGCATTTATTATGTCCAAAGTGGTTTACACTGATGATGCCAAACTGTCCCTGAAAGGCTTTTACGCTGTCAAGTGCAAAACTGCCTCCTTGCTTTAAAATCTGTGGGGGCTTTTTTCCCCACAAATTGTGATTATCACCTAAAATGTAACTTGTACCGAGTGAAATGTCAAAATAAAAGCTTAAGACTGAATAAGCCCACCTCTGTCGCCACCGCCACCCCTAAACTAATCCAACCATATCCTCTATTTATAGGCTAAACCCCTATTTATTTAACAGGTTCAACACTGTGTTTTCTTTTCAGTTATCCTCTACACACCCTGAGTTTTTCCTCCCTTTTTTCCACTCGCGGTTATGCATTAACAGGGACGCTAACCCATGCATATAAATGTATGGCTCTTTTAAAGGCTAACTGCCACTCAGCTTCGAGTGATGGGAAAACTGATAAAAGTAATCAGCTGCAGCCAGCTTTGCTGTTTCCTAAGCAAACAAGCTGTGCAGGAGGAGACCAAAAAAAACAAAACAACCTCCACATGTGTTTATGTATTTATGTGAGGGACAAGCACAACTAGGCTAGTCTGTGAGTGTAAAGTCGTGTCAAGGTAGGGGGTAAATATAAATTACATTGTGGAGGTCCTGGAGAGGATGTTAATGCTGGCTGCCAGCCGTCTCTCCATGATCGCCCTGGAAAAAGAGGCAGAGGCAGGGAGTGTAGACGGAAAAGGCCGGGGTGGCACATGGAAAGAGAGGAAAGAAAAATTAAAAACACAAGCCGCCAACTGCTTATCAATTACAGCATGAAACTGAGCCGCCCTCCTCAAGTAGGCCACAGGAAAGGATTTCTACGCACTAAATTGACAAAAGATCTTTGCTTTCTGCTGCTGCTTGGCTGATATGATCGTCTATTAGCAGCTCAGTCGAACTTTTTTGTCTCTTTCCGTCTTGACACATAGAAAATAGAGCTCACTTACATGCAGCTACAATGCCAACAAAGGAGATAAGAGTGCAAACACAAACACTCGGAACAGTTGTTGACAAGACTGTAGCTCTTATCGAGACGGAGAAGTCAAACATATTCCTGCTGACGTTGACTTATTTCAGTTTGCAAATCCATTAAAGGAAAGGCATTTAATTCACATCCATCTTAAATAAGTGGTTTGATTCAGTATTTCAAGGAAACAAACTTATTCGGTTTTGTTGTTGAGGGTTGGATGACAAGATTGATGCCACTCTCATAAACTGGAGCTCATTTACATGCAGCTAAAATAGCAACATATGGCGCTGCTTAGCTCAGCGAGTGGCTGCTACACAGCACCTCAACACCTCTAAGACTCTGCAATCAACATGGTTTATCTCTTCTGTTTAATGTGTACAAAACATAAAATGTGAAAACAAAACATTGTTGGGTGTTTTTACCAAGGTGTCGTCTCCAATTGTTTGTTTTTTGTTTGTTTTTTACAGATTAGACAAACAAGCTACAATGTGTTAATTACTGAGTTTAGAGGTGTTGCTAAGTGGATTTTACTTTTGGACAGAGCTAGGCCAGCTGTGTTCTTCTGTTTCCGGGGTTTGTGCAAAGCTGAGCTAACAAGGTATCTTCCCATTTTATCTCAACAAGAAAACTAGATAATAATTCACTCATCTCTGGGGAGAAACTCTGAAAATATATTTCCCAAAATGTGCATCTATTCCTTTGACATAGAAACATTTCATATTACAAATGAAAATGTTTCCAAAGGGCATTAATGCTCATGATTAATCTGGAAAATTTGCACATTCATTTTTGTTTGACGCAAAATTAATCAAAGCACGAAGTATGACCCCAGCTTGTTCCTGCAATTCCAACAAGTATTTTATTATTATTATTCTTTATTACCTATCACCAATTTCCTTTAAAAAAAATTTTTTTTATTCCAACACCACACGGGCTTTTGTTTTAACTCCCTCCAAAACTACAAGCAAGCAAATACTAGTATTTTAAACTTGTGATGAATCATAATTAATCACAGCCGATGATTGTGACTCAATTACATTTTTTTAATCGATTGACAGTGATGGAAACTGTGAGATGTAACCTGGTCTGATCCACTGCTGTACCTGCCAATGTCCTTGGCTGCCTGTTCGTTGGGGCTGTTGAGGAGAAGAACAGAGTGGTGGCCCGGAACATAGCTCCCTGTGAAGGCTGAATGAAGCTGGACCCCAATGGACCACAACCCAGGAAACATGGACACCGACAGGACCAAGAGCTGCACAGGAGGTCGGGTGTGGTGTGGGTGCAATAAAAGGGACACGAACATCTCAAAATGTTTAAATGTTGACTGATTTTACCAGCATGTTTGTGGGGGTGATGTTCGCATCTGTCAGGAATTATTAGGACATTTGGCTGTTTCATGGCATTTCATGTCTGGATAAGGCGCAGTTATTATAGCTCAATTTAATTATCTGCTGCCCTCTGAGAGGATTGTTTGGATTGGATTCAGTATTTATCCTCTTATTATCTGGCGCTGTCTGCCGCAGATAAATGAGTAGGCCTTGGCTTGGACGCAGTGACCAATTTATAATCTGTCCTACTTCTCTGCACAGCACAGCATCACCCGCAGCACAACATAGATGGAGAGCCAACAAAAAAATAGGCTTATGTTGGGGGGAAAAAAAACAAAAAAACACAATTAGTAACAATTAAGCATGGGAATCTTTCAGTGGCGGATTATTTTGAGACTTTTCTGAAAGTTTTCAAATGAGAGATTAGTGTGAAAGTCCGTAAAAATAATCACAGCAGCTCTTACCACACATGAAATGAGCAGCACTGAGCGAAAGAGAGAGTAGAAGACGGCCTCTTTGTGGCATCGCTGGAACAGCCACTCCATCCTGCTCGATGCGACTAATGTCATTCCCGGAGTCCCGACTGGTGCAGCTGGTGACCGGGACAACCTGTGCTTTAAGTTCGGCCACACGTTCTCCAGGGGTAATTAGTGCTCCGTCATGTTTACAACCACGTCAGCCCCGGTTAAACAGCTGATCTGATGGAGAACAATATTCTGAAACCTCATTATCTTTTTTTAATTTTTTTAGAAGAAGTGCGTTAAGTTGACAGGTACGACTGGTCGGACGGTCTAAGAGCGATAAAACTCCGCGCCATTCGATTGGTTGTTTCACACTTCCTGACACGGCGGCGACCAATGAAACGGCCGCTTCACCTCTGCCGCTCTGCCCCCCCACCAGGCAAGGGTCATAATCGGCTTTGGCGTCCCTACCGTGGAAATTCTGTCCGCCTCAGGATGTTTCTGTGGTGGAATCATAAACCTGTGAATGCACGAAATCAAAAGATGTTCTTCAGACCACATCATAAAGCATATATTTAGCTTTTAGTGTAACTTTTTCTTAAATTTAATCTCCTGATCACATGTGCCTGTAATCAGAGCCAGTAACTAAGTACATTTACTTTTTGAGACACTTACTGCAGGCTGCTTTACTATTATACTTCTATTTGAGATTGTAGTAATTTTGCATTTATTTGACAGAAGGATTACTTTTCAAATAAAAAAAAATCAGAGCTACAGCAGACAAGGGACACAATAAAAACAACATAAAACAGCATATAATAAAACATATCTGGTACTATATAAATAGTACCAAATAGATTGTAAACAACTATGGCGCAATCTTGTTTATAGTGGATTGATGATTAATGGAGATGATTGCAAAGTCTTAAGTGCATATTATGCATACAAAGCATCTGATCAGCTTATAAAATATAAAGCACTGTTTAGCAGTAAATTGCCCACTAGGTTGTTTTGTCTGAGGGGCAGCAAGAAGAAGGTTCTGAGTTCAAATCCAGACCTGGCCTTCCTGTCTGGAGTTTGCTCCAGCCCCTCCTGCAACTCTGCAAAGGATAAGCGGTTATAGAAAATGGATGAATGGATGCTTCAAGCTATTTAGTAATTCTATGAACATCACTTGTAAACACACATTTTAACTGATAAGAGATATGAAGAGTCTGCTCCAAGAAATACATGTATATACTATTAAAGATAAGTCAATTGATTTTTCTATGCTCTATATCTGTGTTTGGTGTGCATAAGATTTTGTGCAACGCTTGTCTCTCTCAAATCCAACAGGGGTTTGAACCTCTCTGGAGTCTGAGAGACCCAAAAACAAACTTTGTGGGATAAGCATTTGTAAGTAAATTACTTTTTGGCAAACAAAAAGAAAAAATGTATGTGTGAATGCATAGGTCACATAACATATAGAAATGGGTTTTCTTATTTGATGATGCTTTCTGGTCAACCCTGTGTTTCAATTATTTGTTTTAAATAATGTTTACTGCTGTAAGAGAAGAGGAAGTATTAATTAAACACATATTAAAATACAGGGCCATAAAAAAAGTACTAATTTAGTGACTTTAGTGGCCAGTTTCACGCAGCTCTATGGGTTCGGGGACTAACCACACACACACTGCCCCCAGCAACTCGTCCTTTCAGGTAAGCTGAACAGAAAAGCCAAGGACCCTGCTAGGCTGCATGTGAATGCAAAACATACAGCAAAACAAGGATCTTAGAGAAATATGAATAATTCAGAGGTGGATTGTTGAAGCAGGAACAAACAAACGTGATACGGTGCACTTTGCATTTCATGAGAGTGAAGTAGAGGGAAAAATAGACACAGACAAACAGATAAGCAAATAAAAAAATATGTCAGTATTGAAGCTTTATTTGTGGGTTGAATGATCGTAAATTGGAATATCTGGAGTGTAGTCAGCTCATAGTCATAAATAAGTCAGCTCATTAATGCTTTGGATTTTCTAAAGGTGTTTTTGCGCAGGATGTCCACATGGGGGCGCTGTGGGACCACATACATCTCCCCTCAGCCCGTCCCTCCATTGTGAATAAATTAAACGCAGTGTTCATTTTGCATGTGAAAAACTCTTGACTGAAATAAAATGTAAATGCTCTGACAAAGCAAGTAGCATGACTCATCCCAATCCTTTTTCTTTTCTTGACCTCTTCCCTGCCAGCCTTGTGTTCCTTGTTTTGCCTGCCCTCCCCACTCCCCTCCTCCTCCTCCTCCTCTTCTTCCTCCTCCACCTCCACCTCCTCCTCCTCCTCCTCTTCCTCCTCCATCGGACACAGCACAGATCAGAGAGCGAGCAGCAGGGGGCGCCACGGGCGTCACAGCCTCAGAACAAAACCAGTTCATTTCACAAGCTCACCCAGGCTTCATTTGAGAGCCCATCAGAGAGGCTCCAATAGAGCCACTTAAGCCACTGCTCCCCAACATGAAAGGAGGCAACAAAAACAGAGATAGGGAGGAAGGCGAAGGGCTGCAGGGGAGGCGTTTGATCTGCTTGTACCGGGGCTCCACTAAGAGGGGTTCACTTCCCCTTAAGACGACTGAGAAGTCTAATATGAAAAACAGTTTTTGTTTAAATTTCTCTCTATGCTATTTGTATATAATGAGGCCACGAGATCAACAGAGCAGAGAGGAGAAAATGGGAGATGAGAAGAAAAAAAAGGGGCACAAAGGCAATCAGCAATAGGTGCCTTGTCTAATTTGCCATTAAACTGCGATTGCAACTCTGTGGGATCAATGAAGTTTCCCTGCTGTGAAAGAAAATCTGGCTGGGAGAATTAGAGAGATGAATGGAGATCAGGAAATAAAGACGGGAGGTGTGTGAACATGGAAATGGAGAGGTTACAGAGAACGCAAGGAGCGTTTCGTCTCCCTCCCTGTGTGGCAGCCATTAATGCACTGACTGGAAGGTAGATGATGTAGGGAGAGAGACTCTGGACACTGGTGGACACAGAGGTCAGATAAGTCCTAATGAAGGGACTTTCCAGGTAGTGATTACTTCGAAAGGAAGAGACTGATCCTCCCAAAGAGGTTAATTAAAAAAGTCATGGGGGCCGAGCAGGGAAGTGTCTCCATCACCGGCGTGAACCCTAGTGACCCCTCCGTCCTCCAGGACAGACAAAGCCATCCATCACAGCTGATTCCTCACACTGGAGCCACTGAAATCCCCAAGTGACTAAAAACACAGAAGTTTATGTAGCAGCTCCACAACTCCGACAAGCAGTGAGAGAAAAAAAAATACGCCGCAATACATCCCCGGCTGAAGTCCCTCAGGTAATGAAACCTCTACCATCTCAAGGATCAGACAAACGCCGTATCTTGTCATCTTCCCTCCATTCTCTTCCTCAATCATCTTCTCTTGGTCTTTTTTTTCGCCCTCTATGTCACAACAGTTGGAGCACAAGAGGCCATTTATCAGAATGCCGGACAGACTGGCATGTTTACTTCCTTGGTGCTCTCCAGAAAAGATTGCAGTTTTTATGTTGTTTTGTTTTGTTTGTTTGGCAGCACAAGCACGGTGGTCATATTCAAAGCCATGGCGGGAAAAGCATTCAATTCTTGATGCTGGCCACGAGTATGGGAGCGTTACCTTCCTCAAAGGCGTCACGAAGGAATCAGACATCCTCCATGAAAAAAAAATCCCTTCAGCAATCCCAGCTGAGATGTGACATTTGTTGTCTCAATTTTCCCAGTTGTGGGAGTTGAGGACGACGGTGTGATTGTGTCCAAAAGGGAGCGACAGGGGCTGGTACTGAGGGAGAGAGAAAGGGGGGATAAGAGGAGAGAAAAATGGAGCGTTTTGGTTGATTAGTTTTGAGAGAGGACAGAGAGCCTGGAGCGCTCTTACAGGAAAAAGTTAAACATTTTCAAAAATCTCTTCTCGTGGATTTCACCTGCAGCAGCGGGAGGCTTAAATCATGTCATGCCTGATTGGTTGAGAGGGGAAGAAACCGATCCCGGACGCGGGGGCCACCTCCATCTCAGAAAAACCTGTGCTTCCTCATTACACTTTCCCAGCCGTGCTGTCTGAGGCATAACCATTCCTGTGCTGACACAGGTAAAATGAGCTCATTTCCTCTCCATTCACAGGCTGAGTGCACCAAAATTCAGAGAAGGGAGAAGCATAATAAGTTCAGACTCCAACTTAGAGTGCCTGCAGGCAATAAAGTGGAGGGTGAACGGTGGAGACTTGATGGAGGGAGAGGGTGAGTGTGCCTGCATGTATGAAAAAGAGTTACATCTGAAAAAAAAGAGAGCATTGCTGCTCTTTACTGCGTCATCTATTTCACAAATCCTCTCAAATGTACAAATTTTTTAAATATTTCGCTATTGACACATTTTTAAATAATTGCATCTAATCACTCAAACACACGCAAATCTGGTGAGGGTTCCAAACGTGTGGGTTCATTAGGGCGGTGTCATGGTCATACCGCATGCACTCCTGGATGCATTCTCATGCTGAATGCATAAAATGGATTTGCAAAGAATTTCCATAAAAGGATGGAAGCAAAACAAACATCTAAAAGGTTCAGTTCTGCAGAAATTCTCAGTTCTGCAGAAATTCTGTCCGCAAAGGCAAGGTCATTTGGAAAAAAACATGGCAGTGGATGCGTGCTGTGCAGTGAAGATCAGGCTTAGAGCTTGAGTGTATAGTTTGGTGTGTGTGTGTGTGTGTGTGTGTGTGTGTGTGTGTGTGTGTGTGTGTGTGTGTGTGTGTGTGTGTGTGTGTGTCAACCTCCGACATTCAGCAATCAAATAGTAGCTTTATGGAAATGCAGGAACAACCATGAAAAGGGCAGCCAGAGGAATGATCAGAGGGAAATTGTATGTACATCTCCAGCCGCTATGTCGCCCCAGTCACCCATAAACCTGCGGCAGTTACTGTACATCTAATCTGGTCTCCTGTCTCTTCAAGCCACAGGGCAAACCCATTTCTTATCTCACATTTGCTTTGTCTGCTTTCTCACCTGCCATATACGAATATGAACGATACCCACGTGTCCTGCACATTCCCACCATTCAACACGACCTTCCTTGGCCACCTGCACATCTGTTCCACTTCTCCCACTTTCATTCATTCCCCGCCAGATCATCAGATGTGTTTTTTGCCTTAGCGGTCCAGCCTTTTCTTTGCCCGTTATGACCCCCCCCTACCCACCTCCTGGAGTCCTGCTTTCTATAACCTGATCCCCTATTGGATGGGTTTGCCCCATATCCCCCTGCATGCCTGGCGTTGCCTGTTTTCAATCCTCACCTTTGTATTTTCCCAGCCTGGGGCGTGATGAATAAACAATACGTACGTGCAAAAACACAGACTGCATATTTCCCACTCATGAAGTGATTTTCATAAGAGAAGAATCTAGTATATGAGCAGCTCGTGCCCACATCACACACAGATGGACATGAAATGTATCTTTAGAATAAAACATTTGTTTAGGTTGTTTGGCAGTTTAACAGATTGTTATTATTCTTTCAGTCCGCACAGCTTTCTGTAAAAATTACACACAATTTAAAATGTACATTATTTATGAGGGAAGGGCTTTATCATTCTTTGTATTTACTATTTATCTAATGCTAATGATCTTTTCCATTAATGATATGGAACAGTGGAGCACTTTGTAAAGTCTGTTTCAGTATGAGTTCTATAAATTAATTATTGATGATCCCTCTGGCGTTTAATAATGACCATGAGATATCACAGAGACAGTGGTTTGCTAGCACATGTGAGGAATTAGTGGTGCAAATGCTATAAATAGACACAGCTGTGAGTCATGGCTGTGCATAGTGACAGCTGCTCAGGTGCTGCCGGAGACCCTCGCTGATTTGACGCAATCTGTGAAATTTCTGCCTGTTTGCTCGTCTCCCTATTGAAATCTTTAATTCGTTGCAATGCAACATTTTATGCTGACACCCACATTTAGCGTTATATTTATATATCTATTTCATAGACTGTTATTTGTCCTGTGTTCTGTGCTTGAGGTGTTGCTGTGCAAGAGGTGTAGCACACCCAAGTTCGTTGTACGCATGAGCTGACAATGACAATAAAGGCTTTCTGATTCTGATTCTGACATGTCTAATGCGTGACGGAGTAGACACAGGCATCAGTTGGTGTTTCAACGTCCATTTTGAACTTTGAGAGTGGAAATGAGGCTAATTTATGCATGTGCACCCAATTCCAAGATTTATAAAAGAGGTCAGATAAAACATGATTTTATAAATAAGATGACAAGAGTGCATTTATTGTCCTTTATGTGTGTATTATATGCAGGAAAAGAATAACATGACAGCTCCAGAAAACTGAGGCTATAACCACTCCATAGCCCGTGGCGGCTGGCTGCAGAGTAAGTCATAAACTGCAGTTCCAAGTCCTTCACTACTACGTAGACTCCAGCTCCTATTGACGTCACCAGCACAAGATGGCAGCAGCCATATTCCGGATATTTTTAATTCAGTTCTGTACAGTGCGAGGAATCAGAGACGTGTTCCCAGTCTTTTTAGTCCATGGTGTGTATAGTATTAGTCACAAATCTACAGTATTATGCATCTGGCCCTGGTCTCTGAGTTGTTATTTTGGGTGCAAACCTGTTTTTCCCGTGGCTTTCCACTTCATCTGCTCTGCAGCAGCTCCTTTGCCTGATAATTGTTTTCCACCTGTGCCTTTTCAGCTCAGCTTATTATTCGGACCTTCACTGCCAGCCAGCTGATAACCTCCAACTGCTGTGAGCAATCAACAAGAGTTCACCCACTGTAGTGTCCAGAAGGAGGATCCCTTTAGAGCCGGAGCAGGAAAGGGATAGGAGAGGGAGGTAAAGGAGAATAAGAGAGAGAGAGGAGTGATGGACAGATTGCCTTTTTTATGGTCATTCAAAGGGAAATCAATGATAATGAATGGGTTGGTTCATGCAATGTAGCGATAAGGAAATTACCATCTTAAGTAAAATGCTTCTGCACGAGTGTGTGTGTGACCAGAAACTGATAAGGGTATTTGCTATCAAGGATGAACAATCCAATCTGCAGGCTACAGCAAACGCACGTGTCCTGACCCATTAGCAAGTCGTCTAACCTAAAGACTCGGTCAATATCTCGACTGTCGCATCGATTAAGCGGCTGTGACTGGTTTGCTGAGGTTCAGATGATGCAGCCAATACAGATGAAGCATTAGACGGATTCTAATCAAAACAGGCTTTGCAAAAATATCAACTCCGTTTCTGTTGAATGGGGCAGATATTATACTGTAACCAGAGCAGTGCTAGAATTAAACCAGCAAAAACTAAACATGCAGCAAAAGATCTCTAAAGGATACTTTATTTATTTTTTTGGGTTTCACAACACACTTTTTTTTATTAACACCCATTCACACTTCAGTGAATGGTGGAGTCAGTCTCAGTGAAGTACAGCCAAAAGCATTGGCTTAAAAGGTTTGAACAAAGAACAAACTGGATAAAAAAAAAAACTACTCCTAAAAAGCTTTTGGTTTGTTTTGTCATGTGTAAGAAAGCAAGAGTATCTCTCCACATTTAAACTGCACCATATTTATTTCTATTTAGCCATTATTTAACCAGGCAAAGTCAGATATGTGACTATAGTTGATGGTGGTGGAGGGAGGCTGTTCTCCAAACGTGCTAATTAAAGTGGGAAGGTGTGTAAAAATGGTACAAACAGCGTGTCCCTGGTGGTATCAAGTATTTTGCAGGTTGCATGAGTAAACATATTTGCTCCGTCTATTTATCCGGGTGCGTTCGTTGGCCTCCTCGGTTTCGTAGCACCACATCGAGCATGGCTGGGAGGGTGGAGGTTTACAGCAGATAACAATAGATGCAGGAGCGGCAGAGATCAAACAATTTTATTTCTGTTGTAACTGGGAGAAGGGGCCTGCTTCGGTGCCTCATCTGGGACTGCTGCTCCAGATTCTGATATTCATTTTCCCTTTGTTTTCTCTCTTGGCCCTTTGAAATATTTAGTGTGAATCCCTGACTAACATACACACATTAAGTGTGCATGTGTGTGTGTGTGTGTGTGCGCATTTCCAATCACCACGCTCCCTCCAGGCATCAATCACCAACTGTGCACTCAACATCTGGATTTGGACAGTCTTTCCCTTAGGACAAAGAACACTTCAGAGATCTCTCAATTTTAGTGTGGAGCTCATCCCGAGGGGTTGCTTGCTCCAGCTCATGCCATGCATTTTATTTTACCACCGGAGGCTCCATTGAGGAAATCTCCCTCAACAACTACCCTCCTCCATCTCTTTATTTCTCCATCTATCTCTATCCTTGGACCGGTGCAACTGTAACCTCCTCCCAAGGGTTGGACAGCCTTTCCTGCGGTTTGCTCTCTTGTACGGTTTCAAAAGCAGACGACAGGAACAAAAAGTAGCCGACCTAACACCAAACCTTTTTAAAAGCTGATAAATTTACTGATGGAAAAAACAGGTTGAGTGTGATCTACCTACAGGCATAAAGGCATGTCTTTAACCATAACGCCAAGTCAATCATATTTGATACAAAACAAAACGCACACATGCAAAGTGTTATTTAAATTATTATTTTTATGTTATTGTCAGAAGGTCCAATAAAGTTCAGTTTCATAGAATCAGAATTTTCTGACAATTATTTGATGGTTGAGGCTTTATGTTACCCTTCCTCAAGAGTGTATAGTTGCTCCTCAGCATGGCCTTAAGCCTCAGCAGAGCACAACCTTTAAGGATACCCTCACAATCTGTACTACCTTGTTAGTTCACATGCACCATATGTGGCCCGCTGTATTAGTTATTCCAATGCATGTCTTGTTATCCATATAGATGAGAGAGAGAGAGAGAGAGAGAGAGCGAGAGAGAGAGAGAGAGAGAGAGAGAGAGTCGACCAGCAGATGGCCGGGGAAAATCCTTCTCCAGGAGTGTTCGGATTGCATTCACAGCCTCCACACACCTAGAGACTCACAGACAACACTCTCTGCCAGCAAATGTGTCACCGCTCTCCAATCCTTCCCAATTCTCTGCGATGCATCGGCAACGAGCCAGGCAGTCGACGGGGTGTAAAAGTTTCACAAGGATTGCCAGTGGAGATTTAATCTCTGCTCCCTTTCCAAGAGTTTCCTGCTTCATCTCTGTTATCACCAGGTCTGAGAGGTATTAAAGAGTGCAAATAACATGGTTATTTCCCAGATATTAATCTTGAAAAGCGATGGATTGCACAGGAGTGTGCCATTTTGGCTTTCAAACTACAGTACATTTCATTAGCTATATGCACACACAGCGACTTTTCCATCTCTGGAGGAATTCCACGTCTAATTTCAGAGCATTTATCTTCTAATGGAAAGCAATCGCTAAGCTAATTTGTGATATATGCGTAAATTCGACACAACCTGCTGATTTACTGTGTATACAAATGAGACTATAGATAATGCAACAAAACAATTGCATTAAATGTATTGTAAACCTTTGCTAATTTGCACTGATGTGCTTTTATTATTTCGTTTGAAAAAAGACATTTGACTTACTGTACATCTCAACGCAAAGAGCTGCCTATCAGTCCTTCTGAAGACTGATAGTCATGAATTGTTTATTAATCCTGTATAGGACATCAGGTAAGATATGCTCTTAGCTGGAAAATAGATCCATTAGTGTAACTGCATGGAGAGGGGGAAAAAAACCTTTAAAAGGTTTTCCTATTGCAGCAGTTAGCTTATATCAGAGCAGTCTGGTAAGAGAGAGAGAGAGAGAGCAGGAGCAAACAAGACAGCAGTGAGCTGGAGGGAAAATCCAGGATATGTAAGTGTTGTTCAGATTTTTCTACCATTGTCCACATGACCCCTGTTCCCTGTTTGTGCTGCGGCCCGGTGGCCCGCCTCTCCTATTTGACACAATGAAGACAGACGAGCTGCTCTGAGATGTGCTCTCTGAGGTCTGTTGTTTCACATTCCCCTCTCTGTTTCTTATGCCTGTCACATACCTGCATGGAGTGCATTTGATATATGCCCCGTTTCTGAACAGTCTTGTCCAAACAAACTTTCCTGTGCACACTGGGATGTGAGGAAAAATACATGCAAAGAAAAAAGACTTTGCACATTTATTTACAGGCAGGTGCTTAGGAAAGGGATGAGCCGATGAGAACTTACAAAGGGAATTGCAGAATTAAATCAAATATATTTATGTAGCCATCGGCAATGCCAGCAGAAATGACTATGATCCTCTTAAACACAGAATTTATATGCATCTTTGCATCGTGTCAATCCATCCCGATCTCATTCCCATGGGTCGAACATTTTGTCACTTGGTATGTCATTCAGATGTAGAAGGTATGGTTTACCATCTGTATGAGACGCATCAGGTTTTAAACTAGCTCCAGTGCAACCATAACATCATCGTGACGATGATGTCACAGCCTAGCTTTGCACATGCCCATTACAGTTCCAGCTTTACACGCGTACGCTGACAGAACACTATAGACAGAACAACAACGACGGACTGTCCGGTTTTGTTTGCGCTGAAGACTCTGTTAAGTTTATTAACACTCCTCCAATGTAGATTTGCTGCTCCACAACTGTGATCTTATTCTGTGGTGGTGATTTTTGAAAGGGAACAGCGCCAGCTACTGTCCTGACATGCATACTACAGCGTTTTCAGACGCTTTTGTGGATCCATGTGTTCGGGAATCGTTTTGAGAACGTTGCAGCGTGAACGCAGAACTTTTTCAAAACATAATGTGAGAACTTCTCCGTTGTCATTTAAACAGGGTCATATTTTACAAAGTGAGAACGTCTCAAGAAGGGTGGAGGTAGGGGTTGAGTGGTGGGTCACTTACACAACCTTTATTGAAGAGGGTTTGCATCCTGTGTGGAACCAAACATTACTGATTTTCTCAAGTACGTACCAAGTAGTTTATGTGCTTAAAACTAATTAACCTCACATTCAAGTCAACCACATCTTTAAAAAATGGCTTTGCATCTCACCCTCTGATGATAAGGGGTATGTTGTGTGTCTGCATGAGATGCTAAGGGCTGCAACAAAGCAGCGTTTTTATCTGATGGCCTCGCATGAGACTGTGTTGGCCTGTCTGCCTGTATGAAATGCCAGGTCATGGAGATAAGTCATGCAAAGAGAGAGTTTTATAGAAAAGAACTCCACTTGCATGATCAATCATGTTAGATCAAGTTTCATGGCATATTAATGCCTCAGATAATCAACATGTAATGCAGGCTGCATAATGAATGAATGCAAGGCAGTGGCTTTGAGTAATGGAGCGAGGATATACTTCACACTCCAAGGAAATAGCTGGACGCCAAGTATATCACTTGATTCATGTGTTTGGCCTATACTCCAAACCCATCGGGACTGACTTCGGAGGACCATTAGTTTTGTTGTCATTGCTAACTGTATCACACAGGAGACTTGGCAACAAAGAGAGAATATTGCTTTTCCAATTTCACTCTCTTTTAGATATATGGACTCCTGATATACACAGAGTTCATTGATTTTCACTCAGACCTTAAAATAATCCAGAAAACCTTGCTAGTAAGGACAAATTGCAAACAGAATGCATCAACAATGTTTCATTCCACCCCTCCGGCTCTCTCACGTCTGTCCATCAGTGACCAATTCCACCCACTCAATCTCATCACTTGTCAAAACATTTTGCTGACGGTCGTGGTTCAGGTAATAACTATTGTGTAGGGATGCGGTTAATAATACCAAGTGGACCTGAGAATTCCTGCTAACCTCTCCTCTGGAAATCAATGTCTCTAATAATGAAAACCTATTGCTACTGCCGATGCATTTTGTATAGAGTAGAACAAATGAACTGACCCGGTGTCAAACACATCAGTGATTTTTTTTATGGCATCTGAATGGATCTGATTGCTCACTACTATTTACTGAAAGTCTGACTGAGAAATAAATCTGATATCCAGCCTTATTTTCTAAGATCCTATGACTGGAAACAGAAGACAAACAAAATAATAAGAGCCTGTTTGAAAGTTTGCATGGCCTCAAGTAAAAAAAAAAAAAAAAAAAAAAAGGAAGAAGAAATACATGTTACCGACACAAAAATTATTAATTTCGCAAGAATGTTGTAGATTTCAACTTCCTTGTCACGTAAAGAAACAGCTATGCAGGCTCTTGAAGAGAAAATCTTTGTAGCAAATATCATGACATAAGACTGGAATTAAATCGCCATCCAAGTGAAAATTAGAGATGGCAGTACTCCCTGACTGGCCCATAATAGGGTTTTTATGTGCTGCGGTATAAAAAGAAATGTAGTGATCTGTGAAAAAGGGGGGAAAAAAAGGAAGAAAAATTACAAAGCGCCTCCAAGGGCCTGTCTCGTTATTATTAGCTTTAGATGAAAAACACAAAGACTACCCATGAGGCAGCGCCATGCAGCAGGCAGGCGTTTTCTGACATTTGAAGGGGTGGTGGAGTGAGGGTGGGAGAGCTGCAAAAGAAGCAAAACTCCTAAACCACTCCATGAATTGAAATAAATTGTCAAATTATGGCTTGGGACAACATTTTCTCCCCACATCACTGAGTTGCACACGAGACTGGCCCAATGACCAAAATGTTTCCTGAAGCCAGAGCTTTATCTATACAGGGTTATGCTGTACTTGAATACATATTTCTATAAATGTTGGTTGCCTAAAATAGAATAGCCTGTTTATCCTTTAGCGCAGGAGTTTGACAATAATTTGTCTGGGTCCCAAACCCGTAAGTTGTTTAAGTTTGGCAGAATTTTTAAGCCTGAGACCCAGACAATACAAGGTCAAATGCAGTTCCAACAGTTCCAGTAGGTCTCAGTTTTGATGATCAAGTTTTTGTAAATAATCCTTATTTCAGGTAAAAGGAGGGAGTTGGGCCAGGAGGACTGAGTCAAAGATTTCAAGGATATTTGATTTATTTAATACAGACAAACTCACACTGAGCATGAAATGCTCAAGATGCACAAGATATATACTCAAAAGTTCACCCTGTGTAAATATGCATGCATGAGATTTCCTTGAGTTTCTTAAAGTTTCAGATGGCACTCAAAAGTTTACAGTTGAAAAGTCTGCAGTCCTGAAAAACTGCATGGTACAAAGGGATGACGGAGGTTTGTGATATCTCGCCTGAAGACATACTTTGCCAGTGTCTGTGGAGAAAGCAGTTGCATCAGTCGAAGTTCTACCGGGAATGGTGAAGACAGGAGCACGGGTGAGGAAGAACAGCCAGAGGAAAATAACTGTCAGACTTTAGCAAGCTCACCTTAGATATTTCAAATCGGAGACAACCCTTTAACTTCAGTAAATAATAACTGATCAAACAGGGATTGCTGTTGAAAGAGAGGAGGTCAGCTTCTTTAGCAGCATTGTTAATTGGGTTGTACCATTTCTGTGACAAATGCAGCTCTGCAAAGCACATGAAAATAATAATCAGTATTCAAAAACACAAAGCAACCCGTGCACTTTGTTATTTAACAAATACCCAGGGTGTGTTCAGTAAAAAAGCCCATGTCCACAGTGTCAGGTACTCTGATCCCAGATAGGTTGTTGTGATGAGCTCTGTGCAGCAGGACAGCACCGCTGGCATGCTAAGCAGCCGTTCTCTAAGCATTTATCATTTCATCAGAATATCAGTACTAGTTTACTTCACTGCAAGACTCAGAAAATCAGCTCATCGACACATCATTCAGTAATACCGTGTGTTAAAACACCTCAGGGTGAGTGATGCTAAATGTTATATCAGTCAATTAAAGCAAGGCAACATATAGCAAAGACAAGTATTTAGAGACTACCATATACATAACCTATTTACCCTCGCAGCAATTTAATGTTGATAGCAGACATATGTTAACACCTACATTCACACTGCTGTTTTGCATTGAAAATGGTAATGCTAAACAGAAGCACAGAAGAAATTTAATCATTAAGGTCACCCTACCAGTGCTTTTTTATTGGGACAAATAGGAAATTGGAAAATATATTAGTTCTATAAGTTTGAAAGGTCAAAAAAACATTTTTTCTTTGTGAAATAGTTGTTAATAAAAAAGAGAAACAAACTGATCATTGACATTTTGAAAGGTTCAACAGCAACATGGTTCACAGATCAACATCATTTACAATTATCACCCATAGAAGTGAAAGGATCTTGGTTCGTCTTTAGTCTCAAAAAGAGCTTATGTCCTACTCCCACTTATATGTTATATTTCAATCAGGAGAGACTAAGACTAAGGTGAAGTACGATTAAATTTATGGTGAACAGAAGGTATAATCTTAAAAGACTCTCCCTGGTGGTGGTGAGGAGGAATGGAGCTTAATGTTGGGAAGACTTCATGATCGGAAGGATTTGATAGGAGATGGCCGGGTGTCCGGGGATGAGGCGGGGAAGGGGTGGAGGCGGGTTGCAAATCTTTGCCGGCCTGAAATGACAGCTGAATGACAGCAGAGGGAGAGAGCGTGCTTAAAGTGTGACAGTTTCCAAATGATTGGCCAAAGGAGAAAAGTGACAGGTTGTGATTGGATGAAAAGGGAAACGAGCTAGTGAAGCCTAAAGACTGCAGAAAGCTTGTGACATAGAGGACGAGCACAAAGGTAGTCTTCCTGACTGAACTTTTGGTAAGATACTTTTTCCAATGGGGGGACCATGTATGGATCTACTATTGATCTGAACTATATGGATCAGATGAATGCATTATCATAGGGGTCACTGGTAGATGGCCTCCATCGGCCTCTTTTCTAGTTGCTGCAGGCAGCTGTTTTTCCTGTCAATGCTCTGGTAAAGCTCTTGGAGCAGTATCGATCATCAGATCAATCCCTGGACAGAAAGGATACATCTGGATGGGGCCTTACCGACGCTGAGGTGCCCTTGAGCAAGGCCCTGAACCACAACTGCTCCTGTGGAACTTCAGAATAACCAGCTAACAACTTAAGGAGGTAATAATACATCACTATGAGTTACAGTTTGCTTCAATGCCCTCAAGTAGTGGAAAAAAACAATCAATGAATGCAGGTTAACAAAATCTTATGCTTCCACTTTGATGCTACTTCATATTTCTTCAGATAGAGCTCAGTGCAGCCATTATTAAAGTTCTCACACCATATGCTCCTCTCTCCTTACTTAAATCATCCATTCGTCCACCTTTATTTAAAAAGACATGCTATCATACTATAATACGACGGATCTCTGTCTGTCTGTCTGTCTGTAATTCGCCTGTTGTGAAAACCGTTCATCTGATCTACTTCAAACTCAGCATATGAGTTGCTGGGGGCCCAGGGAAGTAATTTCTCGACTTGGGTGAAATTCGGTTCTGCGACACACTCATTATTAATACATTTAGAATAAACAAGCGAACAGCGCTCTCTCAGGGCTCTGCTGAAACAGCAATACCTGCACCGGAAATGGTGGGGGCAGTGTAAATACAATTCAAGCAAGGCACAACAAACGTGTACGGAAACAACGAAGAAGAAAAAAGTGAAGCGAACAAAACTCTGTCCTCATGCACCGACGAGTACATCTTTGCCTCCGCTTTTGCCGCTTTGTATTTACTAGGTACATTACCTCCTCCACTGTCGCCATATTTGTTGTTGATGAAACTTTTGATGTTTCACTGCCACAGTTTTTGTACATAAATGGAGTATAGATGAGCCGTTACTTTTTTTTTTGCTGCTGGACGTGGGATATGACGTTACTGTCATGTGTTGAGGCACATTAAGGACGGGCGCCGCACCAGTAACTCCAACACTCCAAAATGACCCAGTATAATAAAATACATACCAATGAATTGTGAATGTCTCCACTTGCAAATTCACCTTTGAAAAGCATCTGAATGCAGAGCCTTCCACAGTGAGAGCCCTTGTCAAGGTTACTAATGACTTACCTTTAGAAAAAGTGTCCCAAAGTCCCAACTGTGACACTGTGGGGAACTGAGTTATGCGAAAATGAGCTCTGCCAGAGATCAACGCTGTTTCTCATTTATTTGGGGGTAGAATCAAGAAAGACATGCAAAAGAATGATGCTCATCTTTTTTGTGCCATGGCGGCTAGATCGGCTGGATGGAGGAAAATGCAGGAAGAGACAACTGAAAATTTACTTCCATGGGAGACTTCCATGATCCATCTGACCATACACATTGTGAATCAACGAGTGCCACAAAACAATCAATAGCCTAAAATGGCACACTGGTCCCTGAGTTATCTGTTGAGTCAGTTTGTACCTGTGCAAATCCAGGTAAAAAACGTCCTGCAGTTCATCATCTAGAGGAAAATACTACTGAATTTAATGCTGTTCTGATATTAACTGTTGGTCCTCAATGTACACAAATGATCAGACATAATGCCTACTGTGTGGTACATCAATATACAGCTATGCATCTGCATCAGAGTGTGCATACATCACACATTCTGCAGCATCTATAAGTCTTTCCCATCCTGCCACATATGGGAAAACACACATAGCAGGCTCCTTCTTTCACTGACTTTGATGGGATGACATCTCTTCATGAGAATGAATCACCAGCATCACAGCATCATCCAAAGCTCATGTCTCTTCATTTGCATGGCTGTCTCCCATGACCATGGCAACAGACACAGGGAGCCAATAAAGCATTACCTTCGCATCTCTTCGAGTAGACATGTGATGAAGCAACAAAAGATGAATGTCACATAGAGATGTGCGGTATTTGTGTGTGTACATACAGTAAATGAGAGAAGTTGAGAGACTGGAAATAATGAGAAAAAAAAAGCCTCAACGCGACAGGAGCTCACAGCAACACAAACTGTTGAGGCATGAATTCAACGCACACACACACACGTCTGACCGCTTTTATCCATGCATAACAAATACTGGAGAATGCAAATTTTGTTTGCAGTAAGCTTTAGGTTTCTTGAAATTAAAGGTAGACTACATCCAGTGCAAATTAGATTATATGGTACAGTTGCTGTGTGGAGCCAGAAGACACAAACATTCTGCACAGGCTTGTGGCACTGATACAAAGGTACACTTGAAGAGTCTGTGTCATATGTGCCCATTTATCATTCTTCTTTCAGCTGTGATATCCACTTATGGCATTCTTTCTTAAATCAAAAGATGCTGGAGAATATTTATTTGAAATAAATCCACATTTTTAGATTTAGAATTGTGCCTCCATAAAGTTGAATTGGCAAGAGATTGATGTGAAAAAAAGAGCAGCCAAAATATCTGCAAAAGAGGCCATGAAGTCCTGACTCTAAAGTGGTCATCAGAGATTTTTATAATAACTGTAATAATAGAGCAGATGTGAAAACATTGTAAAAGAGGTCGCTTGTGGCTAAAAGAAATTGGTGCTACTGCAGGCTTAATAATGAGACATGCTTGACAAACCCCAAACCCTACATTTTCCTTGATGCAAATACATAGCGTAGTTTATAAGACCCTCACAGCATGCTAAACATCCGCATCTTTCAAACTCTGTGCACCCAATTTGCAGTGAACACATTTTGTGATACGCCTGTCTCTGAGTCCAAGCTGAAATACTGTAACCCTGATGACATCATCTAGCTTATTTTCTCTGATTTGACAAAGCTCTGATGGCGAGTCATACTATGGGCATAGGATGTATTAAAAATGTTAGTGGGACCATTTAATAAGAGTTGTGGAGTCCGCCTCCCCTTTTTAACAGAATAGATGTGGCTTTACTAGCGGAACATGTGATCTCATCCAGATCAAATGATTGGCCCCTGATCACTCATTTGAAATGAAAGTAAATAGAATCAAGGAGTAATTCAGAGCCGTCTTTAATAATAATCTCGCTTTTTTCCCTCTAGCTTGAAGATCTCTTTATGCCTGCATGCAGTTGAACTCCAAATTAATTTCTTTAATGGTATCAAATCAATGAGTAAAGTGGAGAATTCATTCTCCAATAAACAATAAACATTTTTCTTCCAATAACTTTTACTACTACGAAGAAAGAGTTCTGTGTCTCAAAAGGTAGATCATGTTGTTAGGCAGCTGGCTAGCACACATTTTATACACATAACACTGCCACTGAGAAGGATTCCAAATGAAAAACATTTAGGACAAAAGTCATCAACACAACATGCATCTACCACCATTCATGCAAAGCAGTAATCTTGAATTCATATGAGGGTTTAGGAGTGTATCAGGGCAAATCCATGTTATCCAGCTGGTGAACATCATGATAGCTTTGTTGCACAAAGTCCAAGAATCTCATCAATTATTGACACGAATGTGACAAAATTAAGCACCAAAAATCACTTCAATCACTTTCACCACACAGTTATCGCTGGTATCAGATAAAGACGTGGCGCTCCAAGAATAGTAAGAAGTGTTAGAGATAATAATAAAAGTAAAAACTCACACCTATAGTTTCTCTCAACGTTTGATGCACTCTTGTGTGTCTGTGTGTGACATGTAAGAATCTGCCTGGGTGCAAAGCAGCAGCTTCATTGCATTCTCTCAATAAGCAAGCAGAATGGATTTGAATGAAGTTAATGAAGCTCTGACACGGCGCTAAGAAAAGAGAGCCAAATTCAAAGACTAATGCGTTTTCAACATAATGGTGGGCTGGTGGGTATATGTGTAGTTGTTGCTGTTGTAAAATAATTTAGTCCCACCCTCATATAATAACTTCAATTCCCAAGGTAGTACTCTTCAGGATGAGTAAACTCAGCTTCAAGTTGAAGCTCCCCTTTAAATCCATCATTTATAGAAATAAAATGACGCCTGTAAAACTTAATTGCGCCACACCTTGTTCCACCAACTCCGTGATTCTTGTCTGCCGTCAGACCAGATTTTTGGATTACCACCATGGAGCAATTTAGTCGTGTAAACTGGACAGATGAGACAGTGCTCGCAATCTTTTTCAGAGTGGGTGAGCAAAACACTATTGATTTCTCCTCTGAAGGTGGATTAAGAAACATGTTTGCCTTTCTCAACGCAGCGGTCTTGGGATGACTGCAGTGTAAATATGAAATGTGTGTGTGTGTGTGTGAGAGAGAGAGAGACAGCTTAATTCTGCCAGTGACATTTAGCTTTTGGTGACATTTTTGCAGTCAAACAAACAAGTTCCAGGAGATACTGGACTGGATAAAATGAAGAAAAAAATATCTAGCTGTAGATTGTTAATATTCTAATTTTTGTATGTTTGTTAATGGTACAGTCAAAAGGACAATTACTTTAAACATGACTGACTTAATGTAGTGAAAGATCATGTCAGTTTTGGGCATGTTCTGCACACCTTTACAACATCAGATTCAAAGCTCTCTCTTGCTTTTTCCTCTTGAACTTTCCCTCTTTCATTATTTCTGTCCTCGCTGCCTTTCAGAATGATCTGATCTTTTATGTTTCCTGCTTCATTGCATTGACTACACTTTCCATTCAAACACTGGTGAGTATCATACTCTCTACTTGATCGTAAATGAAATCCAGGGTCAGTATATTATGCAAATCCACAAAAACACAGAGTCATTTTACAAAATCTAAGAACATTTTGTAATTGGTGCAAATGGCGTCTGAATAATTGTTGTATACAAGGACTGGAGAGATGTGAGGGGTGGAAGTGACAAAAAACTAAATGATGAAACTGGTATGAAAATACATGTGAATCGCAAAATTGAGTGGTAAAAATGCATGTGAATTGAAAAATGGAGTGGTAAAAGGGGACAAAAATTACTCTTTTTTCAGGTCAGAAGTAACAAAGATTGCATGTAAACGATACAGTGATCCATTTGTTTGTGTTGCAAATGATAAAATGAAATGTCAATAGGTTTATCAAATCAAATGACAACATATCACTCCATTTTTCAGTTCCCATCCATTTTTACCACTCCATTTTTCAATTCTCGTGCATTTTCATCACCTCCAGTGTTATCATTTAATTTTTGTTACTTTCCTCCCCTCATAGAGAGGAGGTTGTAATCCATACACGGCATTGGTTCTGTGGCTTTAGTTACATAAATATGTATCTCTCCATACTCAGCATAGTGAGCTAGTGACAGTGCAGATATCTTGTGGTTGTTGGCTTGTATTTTCCTGCCTCTCTGATGCTGTCTTATTACCATCTCCCCATCCCAGAGGAAAAGACCCCTTTCTACCTGTGATCTCCCAGCACTGACACTATCTACTCAGAGTCTGTGCTGATGCCTTGCAAAATGACAGCCCCAAGTCCTCTGTTCCACTGCCAGATAACAGTGCAGGGGGCCTAGAAAATACCAAATCACATTCTGCTAATACCCTTAGTGGTGACAGCTTCTATCTTAGTTCACTTTGGAATCCACTGCAGCAGAAATACCAAGGGTTGTCCTAGTCTAGCGGCTCTGCAAGTTTGCTTGGAAAGGTCTTTTATTATTTAGTTTGCAATGGGGTGAACAAAGAAAAAGCCAAAGAAAGCATCATTGTTGAAATGAAACGGAAGAGGGATGTATAAGAGGTAGCAATCATACCGCAGCAGCAGCTTTTCAATTATTTCTTTTTATGGACTGAAGCGTTATTGCTATAAATCTGCAACTGTGGTGTAAGTGGTTCAGATATCCAGAATGAAGTCATGAACAACAGCTAATCTGATCAGAAAGTCTACCCGACACCTCCCCTTCGACATATTCTGGGAATGTTCTACCAGGTGGAGACTCCTCAGGGTGGGCACTGAACATGCTGGAACGATTCGAAATTGTCTCTGGCCTTACAATATCTTGGGATCTCTTAGCCAATCCTTCTAACTTATTTGCAAGCTCATAATTTCCCATCTGTACCCTGAGCCAGTCAGAAGAATCTCGCGCTCCTCCTGCCCTTGCTTGATCTGTAAGTTTGATCTGCACTGGCGGTGTTTTGTCTCGCTCATCAACAACACCAGCCGTCTGGCAGTGGCGAGATGCCAGCAGTGGTGGGATGACTTCCAGCAGTCTCACGTGGTTTGGCGTACTGTGGTGACAGTGAGGCCATGTGGTGGCAGCTCCACTAAACACTGCCCCTCTGCCCTTGTGAAAGTCTCACTCCTCCTACTCCCCTGTTTGGGAGACAACAAAGATGCTGCTCTGTGGCTTTGTCATCGTTCTCCGCAAAGTACCATAAGGGTTCTCGGATGACATTAACCATCCTTCCTCCCATGAGTTGGTTTGGACACAATCTCACGTTCTTTATTGCTCTTTAACCCTGTAAAGCCTGAACCATCAAATAATTGCCAGAAAATTCTAAAAATATCAAATCTATCTATTTATGAAAATATCAAAGAAAACTTTTTTAAATAACACTTTGCATAAATGGGGTTTTGTTTTGTAACATTTTTGATACAGCCGGCATTTCAATGCATGTATCTGATTGTATACATTAGGTTCATCACACTGATGATGTAGAGGTCTCATAAAACTTGGCGTTATAGTTAAGGACTTTTGAAATAATCTGAAAGGCAATGATAGAATTGTCTCAGCCATTTTCAAATAAACACCCCCATATCTGGCTTCTCCAACGTTGGAGAGGAAAGGACAGCAGTGAAAACATGCTTGACTCTCAGTCTAAACATAAGCTCGCCGGCTGTCTTTGCAAAGGAATATGAAGCTTACGTTTTGGCAAGGAAGGACCACTCCTGTTGGCATCAACAGGCTACATCAGTGGAATCTGAGCAGGACATATGTGCAGCATTGACCTGCCTTTGTTGGCTCACTATCCTCCCACACTCTGCTTTGCAGGAAGCATGGGTGGGGAGTGGAAATTTATTCCTGACTGTCTGGTCTTTTGCAGGTCTCTCCTCAGGTTGATGTTAGAGCTCAGAGGAGGGCGTGAGAGATTTATTTGTGCAAGAGGCATACTAAACGGATGCCTTAAGATCTACATGTGTTGGCTGTGCCGTCTCTCACCTTCTGTTTAGTTGGTGAATTTGTTTAATGTGCCAAGCTTGCCCAAAGTGACCTGCTGTGTTGTGGTGCCACGGCATTGGCTGTCAGTTTAATGTCTCAAAAGGACAGCTTTGGATGCCTTTGTTTTGGCTGCTGATGTCGCTGTACATTTGGTCTTGTGTCTGTGAAAGTCTTTCAACATATATAGTATCAAATAGTTTATCAAGTAAGGTCCATCATTTGACTTCATAAATGTCAGTCTCACAGCAGTTATTCAGATTTAGAGCCTCGTTGGAGGGTGAATACAAACCATTGGCTTCATATTTTAACAATCCTTTTCCAATTTTCCAATCTTAAAGTTGCACATCAGCATTATTATACTATTTATGTGATTTCAGACAGAGATTGCTTGGGGTGCTAGGACAGTGTTGGATGGTTCACTATGGTCCAGACTGAAATATATCCAAAACCCTTAGTTTGGTTGTTGTACGGTTTTGTTCACTGACCTTGGTGATCTGGTTTTCTTTTAGTGCCACAAGGTTGACATTTTTGCCCTTTTTTAGTGAAATGTCATTGGACTCATTTGATGGATTTCCATAACATTTGGTACATATACTTATGCACCTTTGTTCATCCATTCAGTTTTCATCTCGAGCCATCCTCATATCAGAATTCTACTTTCTATGACAATTGCAAAGAGACTCCAGCCTCACAGAGCTGCCACCATGGCTAGACTTGTAATCCTGTTATCATATTCGTTGGTTATGCACTTTGATTTCTATACAATGATAAAATACAGATTTTTTTTTCTTATCTGAGCATTGTCAGTCAAAAGTAATTGTCTGAATCCTCTGTGTTCAGTAGCCCATATAGTTTGGTAAGTAGACTTTGTATTACAAGAACGGTTTCTAGAGTTTTCTAACTCTTTTTAGTACAGGATATCTCATTCTCTGACACTGTCATGCTTTTCACAGTCTTTCCTTTTAATCACTATTTCATTGGTGACAAACAATTCAATATTTATGAAAAGCTGCACTGGAAAAAAAAAAAAAAAAAAGATTCGCTGACAACAGTCTGTAGATTACAGTCAGTCCCTGAACTGAATGTGGATGTCGAAACACACAAAGAGATGGAAGAAGCGCGTGGCAAATCCAAACACACAAGCAAACAAACAGAACTGTAAAACGCTGTCATCTTCGCTCAAAGACACACTCTGCAAGCTGTTTGGTGTTTCTGGTGCAAACCTCTCAAGACATTTACAAGTGAAATGTTAGCTCACGTCGGGCGGATGCGTTTTCACTGCAGGCAAATTCTGGGAAAGAAGTTTCACACGGAGACGCACACATGTAACCCCTCCACACACACACACACACACACACACACACACAAAGCATACATAAGAAGCACCTTACATTGTCAGAAGTCACATATTGCAGGCATGGGGCTCTGTGTGTCTTCAGTAGTCAGTGGCTGCCTGTGATTTGGATATAACTCATTTTGGAAAGCAAAAGCCTGACAACTCACTGCGCGTCCCATCGGCTTACTTTTGTTTTTTTCTACTGCGCAAATATTGCTCTCCCCAGCTCGCTCACTTCAGAACAATCTCCTGAATTTACTGCAGCTGTAATTCCATTTTCCCCAGGAAAGGTGACCTCCACACCAGGTGTGGTGAATCTGTCACAGCTTCCCTGCTACCTCCATCCCCGCTGCTAATGACATCTATACTTTATGTATCTTTATGCTCACCGGTGGCTTTGTGCAATAAAAGGAATATTTGACGCTTCAGTGTGTGATGACAAGTATGGATCGCTTTGCATTTGCCGTGGGATATTTGTCTGTGTACATCATTTTCACTTAGCTTATGAAAAGCTATATAGATTCATCACTATTTTAAATATTTATTTATTTTGTTCTGTTCATTTATTTAAAACATTTTTTTTTCTTAGATTAGATTCTCTTAGATTCTTGCTTACTTCTACTGCTGCTGTACGCCGGGACGGATAAAAGGACTATCTCATCTCATCTCATCTCATCTTATCTACACTCTGTGTGACCCTAAACTTGCAAAACCGTGTGTGAAAGTCACGTGGAATTTTATATGCACAATATTACATTCCGGGTGACGTGTACAATAACTACATGTCGAATGCCAACATGCTGTGTGTGTGTGCCCTTCTGTAAGTGTATGACAATGTTGGATCGCATGTGATATAACAAGTCAAAAATGATTTACATGTGAGTATCCATGTTATACATGTTGTAAATTCACATGTGCTTCCTGCACAGGAGCAATTCAGTAGATGTTAGAACTAGACAATGAGTCTGTAACATCTGGTGGTTACAGTGTATCAAAAGAAGACAAAATAAGAACTCAAAATATATATAGTATTCTAGATCTAACAGTACGACTTAGTGACAAAGGTAGGAGTTAAAGGCCTCTGGAGATGTGAAATGTGTCACAGTTGGAAAACAGTTTGACGTCTTTATATGAGCTGAGCGAAAATACATTTTTATTTTCATTTTCCTTCCAAAGCACCTCACATTTTGTTGAGAGTATGTTGTACATTTTTAACGCCAGTCTCTCCCCGAGATGGGGACCCACTTATCATAGTAGTTTCAGCAGCAATGGCATCTTGTGCTCTCTGTTGCTAAATTAAACAGAGAGAGAGAGACACAATCTTAAAAATGCAAGCTTGAATGAGATGGAATGAAATTCTCAGGATGTTCGACTCGACCGACCTCTTTATTACACTCCGTAACGAAGACGTTTTCCACTGTGGGTGAAGCATAAAAGAGTTTCTACGTTTGGATCATGAAAAAGGCATGCATTAATCCTTGGAGGGAACGCCATCTGGTCTGAAACGGCACTCTAGTTGACTGTAGTTTGAGAAAACATGGACTCCTGTTTTTTTTTTTGTTTTTGTTTTTGTTTTTTACCACATCCCACAATTCCACCTCACTGGTGAACTTAACTCTTATCAGTGCTTTTCTGTCACAGCTGAAAACCTGAGCTCCTACAAACATAATGTAGGTATTTATTTTTTTTTACATTTTTGTGATGCACACTACTATTAGATATATAATTTATGCCTTGAGGTTCTAGGTCAGAAATAACATGGAGAATTGGAGAGGCAGGGCGAGTTTATTGTACAGCACATTTCAACAAGTGCTTTGCATGAAATATAAAAAAGACATTAAAACAACGTATCAAAGCAATATAAGACAATATAAAAAGCATTTAGATAGAAATAGAGTTAATTAGAAAAAAAATATACAAGAGTAAACGTATAAATTGCAAGATAAGAATAAGGGATAAGAATCCCTGGTTATGAAGCATCGGATGTGAGAAGGGCTGCAGCACCATGCAATGTAAAATGGTCCACTCCATTAATATCACAGGAGCTGTAAAGCTGTCACTGCCACTCCATGCTCTTCCCACATAAAGCTGATTTGTGATGGCTCCAATCCTCCAGCCCTCAGTCTTCCTAATGATGGCGAGATCCATCACAGTCATTTAATCAGAGCTGAAAGGAAAGCAAGGAAGATGGATGAGGCCATTGTGTGCCTCAATAGGTACTTTATAAAGTCACTCTTGTACCCTGTCACACGCCGCCAGAAATCGAGATGATAATATGATCATGAATTTGGTGCAGTTAAAGATGTTGTCTCTCCTTTTTAATAACCCGCATGACCTAATGAGAGCACAGCACAAACAACTAGAGGCGTTCAGAGCAACGGGCCGATGTGATGTAATATACAGAGCGAGAAAGTCCCAAGAGGGGTGGAGGGTCATACAGAACTTAAACCAATCACCACAGATCTTTTCCTTAACCTGACTAAATTTTTTTTTTTTTTGTGCCGAAACGTGACCAAAAGTCACAGATCTTTTCCCAAATCTTACTTAGTGTCATTTCCTGTTCCCATTGTGTCAGAAAGGCTTTGTGGCCAGAAAGTTTTGTGTCACATAAGCTCCATTCCCACAACGTTTTCAGGGACTTCTGCACTTTTATTCCGCCCCACGTTCGGTGTGAACGCAGTGAAGGTGTAATGGGGGTCTGTTTTGTCCCACCTCTGTGACGCCAGTGGAGGAAGTAACGGCGCCAAATTGCACATCTGTGTGAACTTGAGGCTGAAAGGCAGGACAGGGCTGTGATGTCTTGACAACGTACCACGTGTGTGGCCCAAACTGGAGGACTTAGGCCCCGTTTACACGACTATGTTTTTTGCTGAAAACGGAGACATTTTTTCTTTGCGTTTTCAAAAAGTTCTGTGCCCACATAGTTTTCAAAATGATCCCTGTACACACGGATCTGCAAAAACTATTGAGAAAAACTGTATTATATATGCCGAGACAGTAGTGGGTGGTGTAACTTGTCAATATCAACACGACAGAACAAGATCACAGGTGGTGGTTCAGCAAATCTGCATTGGAGGAGTGTTATTAAACTCAACAGAGCCTGCAGCACAAATAGACCCAGACAGTCAGACATTGTTTTTTTTGTTGTTGTTCTGGCCATAGTAGACTGTCTGCTGTCTGCGTATATGCAAATAAGGCTAGTGGGAACCGTAATAGGCATGTGCGAAGAGGGTCATCATCGATTTCAATGGAGTTGTGTTTTGCCCATTTACACAGCAATGGTAGGGGGGCATTTCCAAAAGATTACACTCTGGAGCCCATTTTCAAAAGTTTGCATTTTTCAGTTTTTTTGCAATGTTAATCCTTTCTTTACAAGGTGCTGCTCGACGCATATGTTATGATATGATGTCACACTAGACCCCGATGCTATTCAAAATCACACAACAGAGCGGCGCTCTTGTATTGTTCAGTGTGACCAAACAAGAGGCCTTGTAGAACAGGGACTTTGTTGCAGTTCTTTTGCGCAATGTCTGTGTGGAAAAAGAGACACATGGTACTCTTACCCAAACCCTAACCAATCAAAGACACAGTACATGGAGTCATTTCTTCACCATCCTGGGTAAAAAAAGAAGAAAAGGCATACTGTAGGCCCACAGCAAGTGTGAAAGGCACCTGAGTGCCCCAGGCTGAGGTGGTGCCCGTGGAGGACTGGGGAGTTCACTGTGCAGTCAGCTGTACAGGATGAGGAAGTTCATGGAGAGAGTGCAAGTGATGTAGACGAGTATGAAAATAAGGCTGTAATTCACCATCTGTAGGAAAGCCTGTTTATGACGGACCTGAATAATCTGTCATAGGATCTGTCCTTGCACTCAAACACTTTGAGGTGAGATAGTAACAGAAGGAAGAATGGAAATAAAAGAGAACGCACACAACTGATGAAAGAGGCGGATAAGATAAAATCTAAAATTAAAGCGAACCCCAGCAACAAGGTTATTTTGTTCTTTCAGTAGTTACACCATTCAAGATCACGACATGAAAGTTATTGCTGTTTCTTTTCTCTCTTTTGTGCTCTGTCGTTGTCATTTCAGAGGCTTCGGTACAATCGGTCTTTACCTGTTCATGAGGGCAGCCAATGCCACACCATCAATGGAGACAGCTGTCCTGTGCATGGGCATTATGTCTGCAATTCTGCAGAAAGTTGACAATGCTATTCTTTTGCCTAAAGCTATTGAACCACATCCGGATCTGCCTCTGAACCATTTGTAGATGTGTATGAATGTGTGTGTGTGTGTGTGTAGGCCTATACTCTGGGGTCTTTGGTGGGTTGAAGTATCGAGAATGCAAATGGGTGGAGGCAGGTGGGGGGGGCGGACGGTGGGAAAAGACAGAGGGGTTGTAAGGTTGTTGCAAGTGTGCAAGCAGCCGAACAAATAGCTGACTCTGTATTCCCCTCCAGGCAAAATGAGGTTACTTTTCCTGGTGAAGCTGGCCAATAAACTCTGCAATGAGGTTAAGGTCATAGATAGCCGGCACTCGCAGCTTATCGCTTTATGTATGTGTAACCGCTTGTGTGTGTGTGAGCACGCATTAGTGAGTGTTTAAGTCTGATGTAAGGAAAAGAGGGGAGAAAGAGCAAAGCATCAGCATATGGAGGAGGAGAAGGAGGAGACATGCAAAGAGAGAGACAGAGAGAGAGAGAGATGCCTACCTTCTCTGTTTGACATAGCTTAGCCCAGTGGGACAGCCCATACCACCATATTAGATTTTCTGCCTTATTGCCTCAGCCAAACTCTCTCGCTCCAGGTCACTTTCCTATATGAGGGGGACGCGATTTACTCCAATCTCCACGAAACCTCCCGGATATGTTGATCCAAGGCCAAAGCTTTAATATCACCCTCTTACAATCCACCCCAGGTTAATTCAATTCAAGCAATGCGTACGTCTGACATGTCAATAATGAAAATATTAACTTCAGTAATACATCTGGGGTATATCCCATTTCAACAAGCACGGGTTCTGGGAGACCAGGAGGATTCATCTTAATAGTGAGCTCACTCAGCAGCCGCATCAGTACTCATTTAGTTAATAAATGATGTGGGGTGTGTTCGCCGATAAGCTTCCTTTACACTTTTTTTTATTTGGTCATGGGGTGGATGCAGGCTCTGCCAAAGATGAGGGAAGCTGTAATCTGCAAATGAGACTGATGAAATCTCCTCTTTTAAAAATCTCTCCTTTGGTACTTGTCTATCTCTCCAACCTTGAATAAATAATGAAATGTAATTAGTTGCAAGACACACATGCACCCATGCTTAAAATAAACCGTACCAACAAGCCCCCCCCCCCAACATGGGTTTACTAAAGATTAGCATAGAAGGTAAAAATGACAAAACGAGCTCAGGATTTGACAAATATACGTGCATCTGAATCTTTGAAGAAAACATCCTTCCTCAGAAAGACAATGCAATTTATTTTGAGTATGTGCATCATATTCAAATTTCTCATGCAGATAACCTTCAACATCTCCGTCGCACTCATTCAGCAGAGAAAATGAACTCCTGACATTCAGCACAATATCACAGATGGACAGAGGACTCTGTAGGTGATGAGAAAATTATGAACACATACCGTACAACTCATCCATCACATGTATTGGTGACGTGGCTCATTGTATGCTGGAGTCCTTAACCTTCCCCATGCAAATACGCTCACCTTTTTTTATATGTATAAAGTGTGTGCTGATCCATGAATGATGTGCTGCAGCCTCAGTCATATTACTGGGACCAACAATTCTTGTCAGATTTGCTGTGGCGTGCCATTCTCAAACAAAATGCCCTGCATTGTGCTTGTACTGTTTGAGATTTAAATGCTCAAAGAGATGTTTGAGAATTATCTACGTCAAGATATTGATTTGAGCAAAAATTGCATGAGATTCTGTCCAATCAGAGGTGGGTGGCCCACTTCTGATTAGAGTCTTATTTTCAAGTGTAAACTGATCAAGACAAAATGGTCACAAGAGTTTATGCTATTTAAAAAAAAACTTAATTCCACTTGTGGGCTATTTTTAAATTTTGATGCAATAGTTCAGACCTGTTCCTTTAATTAAGTTGCTGTGGCTCGGGTGGTAAAAGTGCTAGTCGACTTATCAGACGTCGACTTATTCGTTCCCCGGCCCCTGCAATCTACATGTAGAAGTATGCTTGAGCAAGACACTGGGCCCTAGTGCTCATCCCAGCCCTTGGTGCCGGTCTCAAACCCAGATAAACAAGGAGGGTTGCATCAGGATGGGCTGTACAAGATCCACAATGTGGATGGAAAAATCCACTGTGGCTTCCCCGAATTGGGAGCAGCTGAAGGAAGGAAAAAAAAAAAGATTGCCATGTGCAGGCAATTGTTAAATATGCTAGGAGGTGGCTAGCACAATTAAGATGTGTATATACACTTAAATATTAAGCTGAATAGACTCAAGGGAAACACTTGAAAGGATGTGCATTAAAACAAATTACTGTTCTGTCATTTGCATTTTCTTTAATTAGAAATCAAGCTGCTCTAACAGCAGCTAAGACAGTAAAGGACAGGCTGAACTCTGTGTGGCATGATATGCAGAGAAACTGATGGGACAAAGGATGGTTATGAAAATGTTCAAGAAGTTTCAGTGGCGAATTAAGTAGAGATAAGTGTTCTCTCTAAAACAGAGAGAAGCGGTATTTGCCAGAAACTGCAAAGTCATTACTAGGTCATGTAGAGAGAAGAAAAACAAGATGGGACTGCTGAATCAGCATTATTATTATCAGCCCAGAAACCTGCAACAAGCTTTTCTTTTAGAAATGGACAGATGGTGATATCACTAAAGTCTAAATTTATGGATGGCCTGGAGTATAATGGCTTTAATAGCTTTAACAAATGTAAATTCCTTTAATAACGGATAAAAACTAAATTATGTGATTCACTTGTCTTCTCCAGGACCATGTTGCTACATAATAACACAGGACTACATAAAGTGCACAATTGAAGACAATATGTGCAAAACAAAAGACTACATAACATGCACAGATTAAGACAATATGTGCAAAACATAGGACTACATAACGTACACAGTTTAGGATAGAATGTGCAAAAAATAGGACTACATAAAGTGCACAGATTGAGACAATTTGTGCAAAACATAGGACTACATAACGTGCACAGTTTAGGATAGAATGTGCAAAACATAGGACTACATTAAGTGCACAGATTAAGACAATATGTATATGTGTGTGTGTGTGTGTGTTGTGGGCTTACAGTCCAGTCATTGTGTGCTGAGAAGTCTGATGGCTTGGGGGAAGAAACTGTTGCACAGTCTGGCTGTGAGGGCCTGAATGCTTTGGTACCTCTTACCAGATGGCAGAAGGGCGTGGGGTCACCCACAATGTTCCTGGCTGTCCGGATGCAGCGTGTGTTCTAAAAAACATTCAAATTTGTATTTTGGTTATTCTGCTAATAGTGGAGGTGGTGTCTGGCCTTATGCCTCCTCATAAAGGTCTGATTATATGGCCTGTCCCTTCTTGCAGCTTGATAAAACCGTAGCACTGAGGTGATGTAGCTTCCACAGCATCTTGATTTAGAAGTCTCATTGGATCAGAGAATCTAACAGATTTTCAATGAGAGGATCATCCACAGTGGGTGTTCATGTTCAGCTTTGGTCCAAACACCTCTGGAAGCCTCCTCCCTCCTCTGAACGACATGAAGGGAATCAAGATGAAAATGATGACAAAGCTTGATCACATTTCGGGTCAGGGTTGTATTGAAGATGTTGAGGACATGAAATATGTAAAATATGATGGAACCACACATCCACATGCAGAGGTCCAGTCTTCCTTGTGAACATCAAGAGCTGTCTTTATGAATATTGATCAATCCATATTAGTTCACTGGTTAGAAATGGAGAAAATACACATCACACAAATCTTGAACTCATGGATGGAATGGTTGAGGATAATACATTAAAAGATTTATTGTACCTTGAGAAAATGTATGGGAGTTTAATTTTTAAAAACTCTGAAAGCTCACAACCTCACAAACAAATTTCAGCCTCATAGAAATCTGTGGTTCTTTTGGGGTAGAAAGAGCTTTGTGGACCAATAAATGGAGGAATTTGTGGACCAATGAACTGGTGGACCACTAAAAGGAGACAGAGCTGCGATATTACAGGTATTTTAGGTACCATATTGCAAACTTATTACAAACGAATCTTGAATAAAATTGCGTTTGTATTAGTTTCTTAAAAAGAAATATAAAAGATAATGTGTGGGGCAACTGGTGCATAAGAGATGATGCAGACGAACTCTATAGGTAGGTGCCCAGACAAATAACAGATGGCACTGTTTGCACATATGCAACTCAAGATGGCTTAGATGGCAACGTTCCAAGTGTTTTTAAAAGATTGTGTTAAGAAAAAAAAGAACATTTAACATTTTGAAAGGGAACCTTTTAGTAGTAATTTCATCACATTTTCTCCACCCACTAAAAGATGCCATTTCTGTACATCACATTCTCTCCTCATTAATATCGCTAATTGGTGCACCATGTTTCCCCCACTGATAGGGGCACAAGATAGGACTCCTCATCCTGTTTCTGCCCACTGGAATGACACCCCAGATAACAGTTTACCATGTTTTCTCCATTGATAGGGTACCTTAGCAGTAATATCATCGTGTTTTCTCCACAGGAGAGGCACCTCAGAAAGCATTGTATCACATTTTTTTCCACTATAAAGGCCCCCACAGGGCACTTTATCATGTTTGGTCCACTACAAGCCACTCCAGAGGGCATTTCATCATGTTTTGTCCACAGGAGAGGCACCCTGTATTTTATCACATTGTCTAGCATATTGGACCACCCCTGAGGCCATGTTTTATCTACCATAGAGGAATCCAAGAGGGCACTTCTGTTGCATTTTTTTTTAACCCCCACCCCTCGAGTCCACCACTGCCTCACCCATATATCAAGGTTGAGTCCTTACAGCAGAGCCCTGATTTTGATTCCAGCCTGAGCCCTTACTGCATGCTTCATGCTATCCCCTCTCTGCCTACCTTTCCTCTCTCTCGCTCTCCTGCCTCCATATCTAAATAAAGCAAAACTGACAAAAAAACAAAACAAAAACCCTGCATTCTCGGTAATAATGTTCATATAAGCTGAAGCTGAAAGAGTAAAGATAAGAATTGCAATTAATACACTGTCTGTTGTGGGCTTTCATGTTGTTTGTGTTGTTGTTAATTTGATGAATTTTGTCAAATATTTTTTCTCATGATTATCTGAGGTGGGTTGAACTATTTGATGAACACAAAATCAGCCTCTATGAAGCAAACAGCTTCAGTTTTTGTATCAGAGATGTTGATTCGAAAAATTGATTGATTATGTTGTCCTCTTTTCTGGAAAAACCAAATTCACTCAGTAACCCAGGATGTATAAAGTCATATCAATTAGCTGATTCCTAGCAGATCCTCACTTAGTTCCTCCTATGTAATGTCAAACACAGATGCTGAGACCATCAGTATTGTCCCCATGCCCAATACAACTTTTGCCTTCTTGGCATTTTGCTTATTTTGTGTATTCTTTGTGAAGTTGGCCATGTTGTATGTGCATAGAGTCTGGTGGAACTTAAAAACTCAAGCCATGCATGCTGCTGTATTCACTAGGGAAGATCATTATGCATGATTGTTGATAGGAAATGAAAAGTTAAACTGCACAAAGATCCGCTCACGTGAATCCAAGCCTAGAACACAAGCTGGAAGTATCAGATGATTTTTCTTCCCGGTTTGAGGAACCTTAGGGTTACATTTTTACCTTTAAGGATGCCTCTAACAATTCCTGTAGTGAAGGACTGAAAGAAATCAAGAAATAGAAAACACCCTGGATGAGAGAGAGAGAGGATGACAAGGAGCTTCCACTGACAGATGCAAATGCCGCGACTACACCTGTGAACTATTTGATCAAGAATCACCTGCCACCAAAACAGAGCAAGTGTCACATATGATTGAGAGAATTACAATCATGTAACATTAAACTATTTGAATCAATTTCCCCACTCCTCTATTTTGAATATTTGTCATTTTCCCTCACCAGCTCATCAGTAGAAGTCTGCTTTTTTATTTAAATTGGAGCAAAGCAACAATAAGGCAAGGTCACAGAGCTGATTGGAGCCTGTTGTAAGAGGCCATGGCTGCTTTTATTCTTATGCAACCATTGATTTTTACCACACATGCATGTACACAGACATACACACATAGCACACGAGTACAATGTAGCAGCCATAGCTCTGAGTGAAGTAAATGCTCTGTAATTACTGCAGGAAAGCAAGTGGTTTTGGTCCCGTTTGTCATCAGGATATTTAAAAAAAACACTTAACAGATTTAAATGTGATTTTGTGGAATACTTAGAAATTGTCTTAAAACCAAAATGTTCCTATGTAATTTTGAAAAGGAAGGTTGCAGATTTTATTCTTAAATTCTATTAAGCAACTAGTGGAGGAGAATAGGAATACTAAAATGTATGTTATGGCAAGATTTTGAGAATGTCGTAGTCAGGTTTCCCTTCAAATGCTCTTTATTACCGTTTGACATTATGGGACATTTGTCTTTGTGCAAAGATGACACTTCCTGGATTTAGATATTGTATAATTAAAAACTCTTGCATTTGAGAAGCTGGAACCATCAAATGATCAATGTCATTTTTGCTTTAAAAATAGCATAACTATGTTGCTATGATAAGAACAAGGATAAGGATTTTCTTTTTTTTATTATTTTTTATTATATACTGTCATGAAAAGGCAGTAAAAGCAGGAAAACTCTACACGTGGCTCCTTCACTGAAGATGCCGCTGCACGGTTGACCTCCCTGCCCCTCTTTCTCCTGTGACCAGACCTCCGAACATCTATGTCTTTATTATGAGCCGTCCTCTCAACCTTGGGTGAGACAACTCTGGGTCTGGCTCCTCCTGCCTGAGGTGGATTGACCTGCATAGCTTCCTCCTCTCTCTCCCCTCACATCAGTGCTGGATGCCAGGATGCATGATTTTATGGTGGCATTGGCTGGATGTGGACGGACCTGATGCATCATAGGAAATGCAAAAGTCAATCAATTTGACTCTGTAGGGCTCCGTTTTATGATTGACCAACATCACATTCTCCAACTTGAGGTCTGCGTGTGTTGTCCCAACAGTCATCAAGTGGTCAAGTGCATTGGCGACCTGAAAAGTTATTAAACTCATTAATTTATTAAAATATTTGATCAGCAATCGCTTTAAAACTGTTTCTTAATGCAAAGAAAAATGCATGAGCACATACCTGCTGGGCAATCGGTCTAATCTCCTTCAGAAAGAGATGCAGGGGATTCCTTGACATCATGAAATCTTTAAGACTTTGTTCAAGTTGCTCAAAAACTAGGGAAATGTGTTCCCTGTCAACGACCGAGTTGTAGAACCGAATAATGTTGCATTCGTCCGAGTCCAGCATTCTCAATTTCCTCGGGGACAACACCTATAGGGATGCATAATGTTATATTACATTGACTCACATTAACAAATGGCCAGAAAACAAGGAATTATATTGCAGGTATTTCTTCACATACCTCGGTTTTTGCTTGCCTGACTAAATCCCCCTCATTCTTCATGATTTTGATGGCAACTCTCTTGTTGTCACCCATCCTCAATCATGCTGCAACTTTTTTCCAAAGGACTGCACCAGGTACTTCGATTCCCTGGAAGTGAGACAGCTTCCTACATCTACAGACACCAGAGAAGTTGGATATCAGACAGACCTGCTTTGTGGGGAAAATAAGTGTGGCCACACAACTGTCTAACACAACACTAATAAACACAAATAATACAGTATGTAGAGATCATATGAATAGATGCTTGTTGTTACAGCTGCTATAAGAAGCTAGAAGTACTACAGTATCCCTTAGCTTGTGAACACAAACAGTAAGTTACACAGGCCATAGACTTCTCCTACACTAACATTTTTTTTTTGTTATGAATGTGAGGCATAAAAATAATACACGAAGAAAATGCCGACAGAAGTGGGGACAGAGCCAGGTTCAAGCAGAAAAAGGAGATCAGAGTCGTTAAAATAGGGTGTAATCTCTCAAAAATGCCATCACTGATGTCCAGAACATCGCTTTGTGAATGCAGACCTTTTTGTTAAAATGCAAAGGAAGACCTTTTTAGCAAAACCGTTGTCGTGTTAAACAAGGCCTGAATCTTCTGCATAAGGTCAAATATCAAAACAGCAGAGCTGCGTTCTTTTTTTGGTGGCTATTTAAATAAATGTTTTACTTGATTACAATTCTAACTTCTCACATTTAGCTCCTTAAAATTCCATCTATTCATTCATCCACCCTCTTATCAGGGTTCTGGCTCCAGTAGCAGCAAACTAATAAGAGCAGCTCAGGCATCTTTTTATCAAGCCATGTCCTCCAAGCTCCTTCTAGGGGATCCTGAGGCATTTCAAGACCAGTTGGAATATATAATCCCTGCCTAGTCTTCTGGGCTTCCTCCCAGTCAGACGTGCCCAGACTACCTCCACAGGGAGGCTTCAGGGAGACATCCTAATCAGATGCCCCCGCCACCTCAGCGAGCTCCATTCAACATAAAGGAGTTAGCTGTTGCAAGAATAGGTGAGGAGCTTAGATAGGGTATCAGAGAATCTGAGCTTCCCAGCCTATCACTGCAAGGAAAACGAATTTCATCTGCTTGTAGCTGCAATTTCATTCCACCGGTCTGGTCATGACCCAAAGCTTGTGACTAAAGGTGGGAGGTGGAGCTTAGATCAGTTGGTGAATCCCAAGCTTCACTTTCAGGCTCCAAGAAGGGCCTGGAGGGAAATTCAGCAGAGCACACTACATACAGATGAAAAGAGACAAAGAATTACTGAGGTGGATGAATGCATACTGTATTAGCATGCACAGTGCATGAGCTGTGTCACTCTAAGTGTGGAGACATTTTAGGCTGCTTACCCAACAATTATTTAACTGAAGTGTCCTGAGGGATACCGAAGTCAGACATCAATCTTGTCATGCTCACAAAAAGAGCCTCAAGAGAAATAAAAAACTAACCACAAGATCTGTCATTTGCTCTGGTAAACGTTAGCAGCAAGAGTGCAACATTTTTGACTCATTAGATGACCTCGGTTACAAAAATAGTATAAAAAGAACATCAGCAGCCATGAAGAAAGAAAACAATGGCTGTGAAGAAACAAAGAAATGAGCATTCTAGTGGAATCTTTGTGGTGTGCCCAATTTTAGTTGGATAATCTTCTTGTTGCAGTAACAGCAGTGTGAAACACGTGAAAATAACACCAAGAAATACAACACCGGAGACAATTAAAAGTTCCACGCTGGATTTCGCGGCCATTGTTCGGAGTGTTGCCGCGTTTGTTAATTGGGGAGTGTGTTTCTAATTGTGTGAAAGAGAAAAAGGCTGTGAACGAGAGACACAAACTGTGCAAAAAGTCGAGAAAAGGGGATTCTGCACACAATTATGAGCTTGGAGGGCACAGAAGAAAATGATAGTGGATCCAGAGGAAAGATATTCACATATCTGTGCATGTAAAAACCAGCAAACAGGCCATTTATCCCATATATTCCAAGTGAGGCCTGTTAGGTTGCCTATAGCTGTTTATGGTGATTGTTTTCTCCTTGTGTCATTCTGTTTTAACTAAAACTGTGACAACCATCAAGCTGTACTCCATGGGTGTCCAAACTGTTCATGGCAGGGGCCAAATGGAAAATCTAGGCAATTGGCCTTTAATTGTACTAGACTGTCTCAATGAGTAAGTTTGAAGTACTTTGTGCTTGGACACTTGAATGTGACGAATGATTTTATCACTGTTAAATTTCATTCTCCACTAAATGTCCCTCTGAGCCAGAACAGTGATGCTGGGTCTTTGACTGTAGAACGGCTGCACATGGTCGTAATGTGGACATCGTTCTGTATATCACATGGGTGAATGTGAATTTAGCCTTTATAGAAAATGTGACTGTTGGGAAAATAAATAACTTGCAGTTGGATGGCAGAGAATGGGATCATACTGCAGGAGATGCATGTGAAAATGTCACTAATGGAATGGATGAAAACAAAGACCATCTAAGGACTTAATTCTCAAATGGAAAACTAATATATTTTTTACAATTATTACACATGCAAATGACCCTTTATTAGCATTTAGAAATTAGTCAAGTCTTAGAAGGCATCTGTGTGTTTTTAGTCGTTTGTCTCACAGAACTGCCGCCATTGCATTTGTGTCAATCCCCAAAGACACCAAAAGATGCTCATGCGACTCATGTCAATATGTACCTATTTGTCAGTTTTGCAGTCCATGAGTAGCTCAGTCCTTGTACCCAAAGAATAAGCAGGAACCCTTTGTATCATTTCAATAAAAGCCTGTTAGCCGAAACCTCACTTTCCTCTCACCAACATCCTTCAATCAAAGGATCTCATGGGGTCTGCTTAGTTATTATCCACTGCTCCATATTGGTGAGGTGTCACCAATAATAAGCAGGTTCAGGGTTACCTCTGGCTGTTTCTGTCAGGCACATATTGAATCCACTTCTCCCCCCCAGGGACTCACCGGGGCCTTCTACCTGCCAGCATCAACAATTAGTCTAACATACAATGCAACATGCCACTGGGAGTTGGGAACTCCTGGGAGCCAGGAGACTCTGTTGCCTGGCCTCTGATATTTTCCCCTATGGTGGACTTCCCTAACACAAAAATAAAGCATGCACAATATAACATTCTAACTCACAAGGGAAGAAACTCGAGCATAAGCTGATGCATTCCACCAAATAGGGACAATTACTTCACTGATTTGATTGGTTTATGGTCTATCCACTTGTGCCAAGAGGCACTTGGGCATGCACCCGTTGATAACATCCCTTGGAAATCAAAACTGAGCTGAGAGGTTCCAGACTCATTTCCATTTGTAAATTGGTCCGACAATTCCAGGCTAAAAGAGAGGCACTGAAAATATTAATTACCTGTGTGCGCGCAGCCCTTTTCAGGCTTCCATACTGGTTTAACTCATTAAGGGTCTTTTAGCCAATTTAATGCCAGGGCTCACACCTCTCATGTGTAAAACAAAAAGCTCCAGATACAATTTATCAGGGGCACCAATGCTGCATCCAAGGCTTAGAGAGCCACCCACGACATTGTCTGGGTATGATTGCTTTAAAGAAATAGTTAGCGAGTGTATTTCCCCTCTAACAGAATAATGATGGATGGAGCCAGACCTTTCTTCAGTGCCGACACAGCCATGCATGACTACCACCTGATACCACTTCATCTGGGGGGAGTGAGTGCTTTTTTTTGCATAGTGTAAACCGAAAGAGAAGCCCATCAGTGGCCGAAGCACCTGCGAAATAGATAGAGGCTTTGCAAGACCTGTAAAGCTGCCAGAGGCCAGAGTTTTCCATGATGACTTCAAACTAAAGGCTCATTTATGCTCAATGTTAACAATGCATGCAGATACGGCCTTCTGTCTCTACTCTGTATTCATTTCATCCATATTTATGCATGTTTTCTGAACGCTTATGGATACAGACTAAACTGATGCAGCAAATTGATGAGGGAAGTATTGCCATAATTCAAGCAAGACACGACAAATGTCTACGAACAAGATGAAGACGACACTTTTTTCGGGTGGAAGCGAAAAGAAAATTCTCCATCCGCATGCTGCAATATATTTAAAGGCCTTACAGACCACCACTGAATAATTACTACTTTTGCTTTTGCTAATTTTGTTTAGAAGGTACATTATCGCTACTTCCTCCACTGTCGTTTTGTTGTTGTTGTCGAAGCTTTTGACTCATCACTGCCCTCTTGTGGATGCATTCTGTGCATCAATGCCAGCATAAAAGACACATGGAGGTATGCAGACATTGACTTAATCATTTTTGCACATAAAAGGAAGATTAAATGAGCCCCGGGGGAGTCAAATTGGTCATGTCAAGGACCACATGAAGAAACAAAGTACGCCATGGTGGGACATGAGCTGTTTAATTTATGGACTGTCTCATTAACCAAGCTTTAAGCCTTTTATTGCTTAACAGTGGAGTTAAGATTCCTTTATCGCTGTTTAATTTCACTCACGATCACTCCTAATGGGAGCAGTGATTCTGGGCTTTAATTGAAAAATGACTGTCATATCATGAAGGTCTGCTCTTGTGTCATGCCAGATGAAAAAGCGTTTGCTCACATATGTATGAAGAGCCAAATAAAACATATGTTTTGCACGTAACTCCATTAAGAGTATCACATTGCATTTCAGTAAATGGCTGCAACTGTCACAAGTCCTTGAGGGGAATAGGTTTTCAGGGGAAGGATGACTGAGGCACGCTGACTGCAATAAGATGGAGGCACAAAGGGTAGAACAGAATAGTGACGCAGGCAAGGGTCGAAACCAGACAAAGCAGTCAAAGGAGGTGTACAGATTCGACAAGGAGTGGACAAGAACCCAAATGTCTATTTCAGGCAAAATTGCGTCAAGCAGTGAGGTCAGACAAGCAAGAGACAGGTACAGGAAAACAAATAAAAAGAATAAGGAACACAGCAGGACACAAAGCACATGGCAGCGCAACAATCTGGCACGGAGTGAATGAAATTGTTGAGTATCTGCAGGGTTGATGAGGGGAAAGTGGAAGCAGGTGAGAGTGGGTGGAGCAGTCGTGGTTTGGAAAGGAGGGAAAGTCTGGGCCCATCTGTCGGACAAGTAAAGAATGGCAATGCATGTGTTCGAGGATAGGATGAACCACCATATAAACTGTGTTGGGTAGTGGCCCCTTCTTTTTTCCATGTGGCCAGAGCTCTGAATGGGAAATTAGCTGTATTTTATATTTAAAATAAATCTTGGAATATATACGTAAGTACCATACAGATACTAGCAGGAGGTGTCTGAAAATTCTGCCTTCATGTCTGATGACTAATGCTCATTTTGTCTCTCAATGTCACCGCTTGTGTGAGTTATAGGGGTTGTCACTGTGTCTGTCAAAGTCTGCCCTCCAAAAGGATTTCCAATTGAGGTTCCGTGTCTGAAATCTGTAGCAAACACCAAGTGTCAGAGACGTGCTTGTCTCAGACTCTGTCTTTAGGAAGGTTTAGCCGGGCTGTCAGCGACCGAGTCAGGATGGGAGCCCTGGAATGGATGCAGACTGATTGCATTTGTTGCCCAAAAAAAAGGAGGAAGAAAAACAACAACAAAAAAGCTACAGAGCTCCACGGATGACTTTGTTCATTGTGGGACTCAAACTGAACCTTGTCAGACCACATGTCACATAGGGACAAAGGGAGACATTACATTTTATTTAGTTTTCTCAAAGAGAAACAGACAAATATGTTCATTGTACCATGAAAAGCAAACTGCAATTACCTCTGTATATATATATCCATGAATAGATATATATATATATATATATATATCTATCCACATGAAGATGTCAAACCACTGCTGTAAAGCTCGATAACCTACAACCACTTTTATTATGCCTTCATTATTCTGATTTAGAAAGATGTCTGTAAGGTAAGGCCAAGTAAAACAGCCAGACTCATCATTGCCTCAGCATTTCCTTAGCTATAACCTTTCTCGCCTTGCATTATTGATTCTAATTAGCGGTGCTGACATGTCAGGGGCTGGCAACAGTCACAGCACAGTACAATAAAAGTTTGATGTGACATTATCACAGGGCTTGAGTGGAAAAGATCTGCTTTATTTTTAAAGTGCCACATTCATAAAAACAAAAGCTATAACAAATCTGAAGCTACAAAGAAGAAGAAGGAGCCCATATCTATTCAATAGAGGTATAAATGCAACACTTTTGTTTTTGATCAGCCATTTTTCATGACTGAATAGAAGATCTAAGACTTAGTCCCCTCTAATGTATCCACAAATTCATTTAAATCTGTGTTACTCTCACTGCACATTTTATTGTGGCTTTTAATGTGACCATCCCAGTGCACACCTGTGCGCTAATCATGCTGTTCAATCAGCATCTTGACATGCTACACCTGTCAGGTGGATGGATTATCTCACTAATGCTCACTAACAGGGATTTAAACAAAATTGGAGAAGAAAATTTGAGAGGAACTTTGTTGTCATAGAAACCCAAGGAGAGACTGCTTCTCTCAAGCTTATCAGCGGAATGAGTCATCTATCCGCAGAACCGATCAGAAAAAAAAGAGAAACATGTTGACAGCTAGTTTTTACTTTTTCCAACCAGATTCAGATGGATGACATGATGAAATAACTTGAAATAACTCTCCATCTTGCTTTACACTTGCTCTAAGGTGTGTATTTTGTTCTTAGATGAACAAAAACAAAACAAAACAAAAAAAGAAATCCCAATATTAGAAATAACCCCATGCAGTGTTTTGATAGGTTGCTTCGCAAATAAAGCCTGCTGAGTATAAATTAGACCGTAGCATTGTGGCAGACCTGCTATTTCTTAAACAGACATCATCTGCGCACTATACTTGTCAGGCCCTTTGAAGGGATCACAAATCCCATATGTGCTCATGACAGATCCTCTTCTTTCCCAACACCGTGAGCTGTCCATGCGATGCGGGAAACATGGAACGGAGATGGCACCTCAAGGGACGCTAAGGAAACGTCTCTGTGGCTTGAGCTGCAGCACAAGAAATTTACTTCTATATATACGGATGCAATATTAAAAGGACAAAGCTACTTACAAGCAGCATTTTAAGTCGAATTGACACATAGCTTTGTATAGGCACTAATTTAATGCTCTACCTGTTTGTTTGAATCAAAGCGTGTCTTCTTTTCTTGTTGTAATGATGCAGTGCGTGCATGATTATGTAAGCAAACATTGGTTAGTTAAGGCACGATCGTTGTGATTAATAAAATAACAGGGAGGTATATGGTGAGATGATATGATGGTAGGCAGTTCCAGGAACAGTTTTATGCTGGGGATTGATAAGAACAGAAATACAAAACCCTGTCTAGAGTGTCTGCCTGCTCTCTGAGGACTATACTGCAAACCTGTTCTCATACAGACATAAGGATGATTAAAAGGACAAGATGTACAAAAGGTGCTGTGCATGAATCGATGCACCGCGGAGAGAGAAATGAAGGATTAGAAAGCAGTAGCAGCATCATACAACGGATTTATAGCAGTGTCATGCAGCTACAAGGACAATATGGTGTAATGCAGTAATTTTTGTATGAAATAGTCCCTCACTGTAGATGTGCAAGGTGGTTGGAAAGATGTTGTAGTCTCCGGGACTGCACCTAGCAATAATTCTCTATATCAGAGATCTAGATTCGACAAATATTTTATTATGAATGTATTGATTTGAGAGAAATAGGCAACCTATAGCAAGTGCAGTGATCTATAACCAAAGTATATTTCATTTACTGTCACATTCAACAAAGAAAAGCAGAGGGATTTGTGTTTAAGGAGCCGGAACCAGCTAATTTTGGCTTGACGAATGACGCTATTTAGCGTCTGATTAGCTTAAAATCATGGCACTTAAAGTGGAGATGAGGTTTTACAACAGAAAAGTGTCCGGTGTACAAAGAAACTTCTTCTCAAACGCCTACACTCTTTTCATAACAACATTTAACAGCATAAATGAATGAATAAATAAGCATAAAAACAAACCAACAAATAATAAATACATAAATAAATGAATAAATAAACACATACATACATATATGCATACATACATAGATACATATATATACATACATATATGCATACATACATATATGTATGTATATATGTATACATACATATATGCATACATACGTATACACACATACATACTTTAAAGGGTACAAACTGCAGCCACTACTTAAAAATGACTGTCCTCCTGATGCTGATGGGCCTCCGACTTGAAGGAGACACTTCTGCAGGTTGAAATGGTTTACTTCCATGTGTTGAAGAGAGTGTGATTATAGTAAGTAATTTAATTAATGCCAACTCAAAGTTACATTGAATAACCAAAAAGTAATTAACTGAGATCGCAGTGCAAACGTACTGGCTCATGCTGCGAGGAAGAAAGCAGAAAGCTCTGAGGTCCACACAGAAATGCACACAAACACACACACTCCCGGAGCTCCCATAAGAAATCTTATGTGCTCCATAAGCTATTAATTGTTACTTGTCAAAAAAATCAGCATTCTCACTTTGCAAGGTCCGCTGCTAGCACTAATGCAGCCATTGAGTGGTCATTACTCATTGTTTGGCAATTCAGATGCTGATCACACACGAGGGAAACAACGAGACCTGGCATAATAATCAGTTATAATTATTTTAATCTAATTTGAAATAATTTTACAACCATTTCATTCTGCCTGAAAATGTATCTAGACCTGCTGCAGACAGTAAACACCGAGTGTGGGCATCTGCATCCTCCTCATGTCTGTGGCCACGAGAATCATGTAGCATAAATCATGACTTAAAAAAAAAAAACAGGAAGCAAAGAAGAAAAACAAATAAGTCTGTTATGTATCGTACCAGAGTTTATGCCTATAGGTATGGAAATATGCAAGCTGCAACCAATCAAATGACATCATTGCTAATCGCAGGCAAGGATTAGGGAGCATAGAGGGAGACCGTTCTAAAATGATGACAAGCGTTGCAGACCGACTGTCACATACCTCAGCGATCGAACCCAAAGCCTGTGATTTGTTTTGGTCTTCGCCATTTTTGACTATATGTGCTATTTAGATTTTGCGTGGAGGATTGTTCCAGCTTTACTGTCTTGACTTTTTTTTTTTTTGGTCCACTCTACAGGAAGCACAGATTCTGCTTGTGCTGCCATTTTATCAGAAACCGAATCAGCTGCCGGCTTTACATACATTTCACATGATTGGAGGAATTTTAAAGCTCCAACAATCAGATCCCTGCGCACAACACAAACATAAAATGCACAGGGACCTGTTTTGTCTTTTTTCATCGGTGTACTCTTGGTGGTAAATAAATCAAAGTGTTCTCGCATTATAATGCACCGACTGTCACGAAAGACACACAGAGCAACATTTAATTTCAAATCACACCGGTCAAAAGATAAAAACCCTCTACCACAACAAATGGTAACACAATTCTATTTGATATTCATGTCTCTGCAGAAAGTTGCCCCCTGCCTCCCCAGCAAGCATGCTGAAGATGCAGTCAAGGCTGTGATGCAAATCCCCCGTGGGTGTTCACAAAATGATGCCAGGGTAACAACAGCACCGAGTTATCTGTGTCAGAGCCAATGGATTGACTATATCAGATGAAGGATAGGGGGAGATAGGAGTGGAGCTATAGCTTGCAGCATGAAAAGGTGCAGCAGTCTGCAGAGAAACAGACTACAACATTGAATAGACTGTTTCTTTTTTGTGACAATGAATGGAGAACGGTGTGTGTGCAGCGATTGCCGGATAGATTATAGCAAAGCATGACATTTGTGCTCTGCCTGAACTAAGTCAATGTCCTCTTTCAGTCAGGTGTTCGTGTGTTGAGTGGGTTTTAATGGCTCTGCACTAATCTGCATGCTTACCCTGCTGGAATAGTGAAAAAAGGATGAAGGGAAGGAATGCTAACACCTGCCAAAACCTAGAACTGTGACAAGCTCTCAGTAAAATGATTCCCAGTATAAACAAGTTGTCATAGCTAATGACAAAATAAAGTAAAATGTAGAACCTACCATCTCTTTGCCAACCAAGATTTCTTTTTCTCGCTCGTGTTTGGGTTGAGGCTGCACACTTTTATTAATTTAGACCTCACACACTCACTGCTGCCGTCACATTCTAGCGCTCGTTGTGATTTCACTCATGTTGAAAGGTTGCCTCTATGAGCTATTTATTTATTTATTTTTCTTTTTTCTTTTGCAAAGTGAATGCACTATTAAAGGAAATACACTTTTTTTGGGGGGGTTTCTTGAGGTTGAAATTTGATTAGCTTAGCATCTTGGGGACTTCATCAGGAGTTAACATAGAAGGACTAGATATCATGTTCCAATTTGATGCCTCATTCATTTTTTTTTTCATTAACATTGATCATTCCTAACATACGCCAAAATCTTTTTTCAGACCACTGCATTTTTGGCTCAGCAGTCTGACTCCCCATTAGCTCCCTGAACTCATTAATGGCATCGATGATGCAGCCTCTCTAGCATTCCAAATTTGATTTTAGTTTGGGTCGAAAGGATCAGACTGGAATCTGATTATTAGTCGGGGTGTTTGTGAGACTCATAGAAACTGATTTAGCATTGAACAGCCTCTCCTTTTCTTATATTAGTGTATGGGGATTCGTGATCACGCACTACCGAGGCTAAAACGCACATATTTGCTAATTCGCACTGCTTATACAGTGTACATATGCTTATTTCATATTTGCTTATGTCATGTTTCTTTAGTTTAGTTTATTTCATTTCATTTCATTATTTTAGTTTTACTTTACGTTATAAAGTCGGGGTCATAGCAGAAGAAGCATTTCACTGCATGCTGTACATTTATGGCTGCATGTGATGAATAAAAACCTTGAACCCTTGAACAATATCACAAACCCCTCACATGGCAGGGTGGTTTCCATTGCTGTGTCCTAAATCACATACTTCCATACTGAACCTGGCCAGTTTGAGTGTATAAGTGCGTTCACACGACTAAGTGTGCTGCCAGAATGAAATCTACTATTCTCAGGACTACTACACAGGATAATGTATAACACTAAGTGATACAGTGAACCTCTCTGGGCGTGAGCCGTTGGAATGGGATTCAAACAGCTTGACACTGCCCCACAAATAAGCAACACGTTTGCTGCCAATTCTGCCCTTTGAATGGGCCGAGCACACGGCACGGCCAGCACACAGGACCAGAGTTGAATGCCTTTTGAATCTAGTGGCTCTGCAGAGATTGGAGCTCAATCGCTGGCATCGTTTGCTGCATTCTTTTGAACCATGAATTGAGGAACCGAATCGCACGGCTGACATCCCTCCCTGGCAATGCATCCTCCCTGCAACGACTCACACTCCTTCACGGCAATTAGTGGATGCAACGTATTGATCTGGCTTGTGGCCACACAGAAGACACTTAGCATTTGATCAGTGACAGGTTGCATTGTATTGCAGGTTTTCAAAACACCAGGGGGATCTTCGAAAGAACGATGTTCAATCTAAGGAAGTGTTTGAGTAAACAGAGCTAGACTAGATCTGATCTCAGACTGTCACTCTCACAAATTATCAGCTTGGGCTGAGAACTCACCTTCTACTGTGGCTTGGTTTTACTACAGACACACATGTATCTTATTTGACCGAAGATTAAACTGCTTGTGTGTGTGATTGCTGGAGCTGCTAGAGTAATATGTCTTGAAGGAAGAGGCTGCAGGATACAGAATCTACGGTTCCTACATAATCAAAACATATAAAGCAATTAAAAAAGAAAGGAATGGGTCAATAAAATAAATCAGTCATGCAAGGCTTGAGGACTAAATATCTGTGGAATTATAGCGTTTCATACATACCAGTACTCAGCGAGACATTTTAGTCCTCCAGATTGTGTTTCCCAAATTTCCGGTTTAAAAGAGAAGATAAATAAGAAGTTATTTTGCCAATAATGGCCTTGTGAATAAAAACATACCAGTGACTAAGGCGCCGTGTTCTAAAGAAACCATCTATCTCAGTTACTTCGATGTACATTGACATACACACGAGTGTAGATTTTCACATTGTGAGCAGTGCATATAAGCCAAAAGTCCAATTTTGCATGCGGGTGATTTGCTAATCCTTCTGATTGAGTTTGGTGGAAAACAGATGTGTTCAAATACCAGGCTTAAAATTCTCAGGTGAAAACAAGAAAGTCCAAGTATGGTGGAGGTTGGGGTTGATTGATGAGTCAAGCAAAAAACACGACTTTCACCTTTGGTTTGTTGTGATTTATGTCGGTGACATATTTTACTTACCTGATGTACAAAACCTGACATTTAAACCTAACCAGGATCTTTTTTATTAAACCTAACGGAGGGGTTTTTGTTACCTAAACGTAACCAAACTAAAATCATTTTACAAACGTTTCCATGACGACAAAGGTCACATGACTACTGTATCCTATAAACTCTTTTTTGGCATTCTTACTGATGTACGTCTTGTATCACTTTAAAAATATTATCCTTTTTTTATATTTCAGTTGTAGATCACTGTTCTTTGTCATTAAGACGTCTTACATCAATTTGTGTGTTTGTTTGTTTTTCTTGCAAATGTATGAGACTCAAGGCCAAGACACCTTATGTGTGAAGTTAAGATAGTACATGGTTAGTGAATGGATTTCCTCTGATATCTCTATGATTCTTTATTCAAACTGCTTCACATGGTTAGAAAATGCAAAATGGGCTCCCAGTTAGTTTTCATTGGGATTTCTTTGTCAGCATAAATCAACAACGTTTAACAGTTAGCAAAATCAGAGAGACTGGGACATTATTCATGGAAAGGCAGGTGAAACTCTACTAAATGCTCATCGCCTGTTTTATTTATTCAGTTTGATTAAATCAGCATTTTAACGCGCTGCTGTAAGCATGAATGGATGCACTGGGATAATAACGATCCACGCATCGGGGTGTTCCCCGCTTATAAAATGTGAATGTTTATTAAATGTTGACAAGAACATTAAAACACAGTATCAAGATTCAGCAAAACAATCTATAGCACTTCACCAAAAACTGAAGAGAAAAAGAAAACGGAGTTAGTTCTGCGCTGAGACTGAAGGGTCGGGGCGGACTGAGGGGCTGGGGGTCACAGGAGGGGGGCAGAAATATGAGCAATTAAAAGGCAGAGAATCAGGAAAGAGAGGAGAATTGAGGAGCTGAGGAGTGAGGGAGAATTGGCAGCAGAGACTAAGGCAATTAAGGAGGTACACAGAAGAAAGATAGAGGGTTTGGGGACCTTGGGGATCGATCGGGAGGTTGCTGATGCACTGCAATGAGTGGGATAACTGGGGATGATTAGAGCCTCTGATTTCACTCTTTTATCATCTCTTCCATAGGAGATTTAGCAAGCTGCAGCAGAGAGAGTGACTATAAAGGCATTCGCTCAACAAAAACACAGAAAGGGGCACAGTAAATAAGACTTGTCTTCACACTTATATAACAAGGGGGCAACGTAGCGTTAACATATACAGTGAGCGCGAGGTGGATAGAGACTTTCGGGAGTGGGTTCTCGGGGTTTTTTAAGGGTACGAGCGCAGTTTAACACAGTACCAAAAAGGTGGTGTCCACTCTTATGGGTTCACGATCACAATAAGTAATAGTTCATTAGAATTATGTAAATCTCTCTGTTATCAACACAAATAGCAGGGGTGGCAAGTTGTACATAAGCATCACATTACTTCAAAATGATCACAGACAGACGCAGTCGGCCTCCCGCTCTGTCATCTGGCTCATGCACATGGCCATGTACAAACCGAAGCATGTGCATATATGTGTACACACAGGGACACTGTAGACGCGCACACACACACACACACACCCACAAACACGCACACGCACACACACACACACACACACACACGCTCTCTCTCGCACAGACACGCATACATTTGCATACATTTTTCACACTCAGTCCTGTTCCTTCTCCATAAGCGACTTCATACATTTCCAGCTTATTTTACATCTTTTTTATGTGCTCTAACATGACTAGACCTCACACTCTGTGCCTTAATACCATCAGCAAGTGTTTGGAACACGTCTGTGCTTTGATGCTGAAGAGAGGCGGCGGTAGTCCACCAATGACGTGACTGCGGACTCGTCTGTAGGACATCCTTGCAAGCACCGGTGAAGAGAAGCTCACAGCTGTTCCAGAGTCAGAGGTATTCGGTGCAACATAGCCCGGGGCTAACTCGTCGTCAGCTCAGGCGACACCTTCCGGGCCAGCACACATTCAAAACTGTCTCCGAGTGCCAAGACTTTCCAAAGCCAAAATGTCAGAAAGATCGCACGTGTCCAGCAAAGAAGCTAGTTTGACGTCTCTCTCCTATTGTGCCTCTGTAAGAAGATTTCTATTTGTGCTGCAGATTTCATGGGCATGTGCTTGAGGGATAATCACATTCTTCCTCGACCTGCATGGGGCCACTCCCAGCAGTCCCTCAGAGAGAGGAAGGGGGAAAAGTTCTGCAAATATATGACTCCTTTATTTTTTATTTTTTTTAAACCAGTGGATTTTCTCATGTCCATGTGCTTGGGTACTCTTTGTATTAGCGTAGTAGAAAACGGCTTCACATGCTCTAAAAGTCATACAGGCTGTACAGTAGAATCTACAGGTTATTTTAAAGCTTTTCAGTACATCCAAAGAAACTTGATGAAACTGAAAAAAAGATCAACAAACGACTTAAAATAAAGAGATGACAAACTCAGAATTGCACTATTTTCTGCCTTTGTGTTTTTTCTGTTCATTTTTTTTTTTACTGTCATTCTTTTTTTGTTGTTGTTTTTTTTGGTTTGCTTTAGGCAATTTTGTTGTTGCCACAACACATTGCAGACTTCCTACTCAGAAGAAAACGACGGTGGTTGAGACTGTCAAATCTTATTATACAGCAAGTTTCTCGCCATTTGCATGACAAGAGAAACTATGTCACACACACACAAATCCTATAATAATCACCAGGAAGAGGAAAACAGAACACAGGGTTGGGAGGGGGCGCTGTTGGTCCAAGATTTTCCCCCGACGGGTCCGAGAAAATAAGATGAAAAGAAGTGGGTACGCTGCAGTCGTAGAGTCCTCTTTCTTTCTGTAATCCCATTTGTCTCCTTTAAATAGTCTGTCCCCCTCCTATAACATGTACACGCACTGCAGTGTGTTAACTACTTAGATGGAGAGAGTGAATGTATGCCAGCTTAAATCTGTCCGTGCTAAACGCTGTAGTCAGTCGAGATGCTCCACTGAACTCATGGCAGGATATAGATAGTGTAACAGAAGTCTGTCTCTCTTTTTGTAGACACACACGCATACGCATGTACACGCACACACAAAAAGTGCTGGGTTACCATCTGTGAGTGCTGCATCAGTTGGCCAGTACTCAGCTGGCAGGCAGATCAGACAAAGTGCCCAATATGCTCCCTAATAGCCCAAGTCGGATGAATGCAATCTTTCTTTTCCTCCTTTCTCTTTCTTCTTCGCCCCTTCTTCCACTTCCTCTTACCCGTTTTCGTTCACTCCGACATCCTTCGCTTGGACTTATTTCGTCGTTCTCGAGACGGCTTCCTCTTTCTCTCTGTCTCACACTCATTATCTTAGCTCCAGCACTTCTTGCGAAACCCTGCTGGGTCTCATTCACACAGATGGGGGATGTAAATGTGAAAAAGTGCACCGCCGTGCTGCTCCTTCTCACCGAAACTCTGGACTTCCTTTGCAAAGGGGTTCAAATGGAGGATTTGTATCACCGGTTCATACTGTGTGAATGTTATGTTTACTCTCTGGAGCAAACTTCTCCATCCACGGATTGTACTGCAATGGGCCGCGATCTGCTGATCCACAAACTAAGTGCCATGTCAGCACAAATGGAAGGTCAGAGTTACACGTCAGGAAGAAATCTCTGGTGTGCGATTTTGCAGGGGACGGTTGGATCGCCATGTCAGACTGAGTAAAAGGCAGTGGACTGTGGGTTCGGAGCTCCGCTGTGCTGTTTTTGTAAAGTTAATCATCAGAAATAAAGGGATGATGGTTACATTATGTTTTGAGAAAGGGACCAGGGGGAAGGATAATGGAAGCCAGCATGACATTAGTAGCTGAGTGATGGAGAGAGACATCAGGAGGCAAAGAGCAGTCATCTAAACTCAAAGAGGGACACTTTAGTGAAAAAACAAATCAAGACAAGTAACTCCACCTAGCTGTCAGACGTTGTGGTTTTTAATGTTTCTAAAAAATGTCTTCTTTTGTCTTCCCGCTCTTTTGCCTCTCTCATTTATTCTCCTGGTCACGGGTGGGCCGTATCTTCATCTCGGAGAACTTGAGGGAGTACTGCCAGCCGGTCCAGGAGGACCACTCGATGCCGTCTGCATAGGAGGTGTGCTGACCGCGCAAGTACTGGCCGTTGAGGTTGGAGGTGTGGCAGTTGCGGTACCACCAGGCGCCGTGGTAGAAGGAGGCGCAGTTGTTCTCAGAGTGGTCATTATCCCTGTCTTTGGTGGTGAACTTCATCCCGTTGTGCTTGAGCAGAGAGTCGCCTATAGGGTAGAAACAGTGAAAATGTAGATTATAGATCTATTAAGACTTGTGTGTTAATATTAGAGGGATGAAACAAGCTCTCAGATTGATGAAAAACCTTAAAAGCGACAACTCTTCTATGTCTTTCAACAATATATTCTTGGATCTGATACCAGAAACCAGTAATAATGAACTTCAAAAATGGCATAGAACATTTTTAATTAATCATTCCGATGAAAAGAGGGAGTAGACAGAATAAAAATCAAGCTACACAGTTCTCCAGAGTATTGCTTGTGATTACCGAAAGCAGGAGGTCACACAGATTTTTAGCTAATTTATCAAAGGATCTTTGGCGACCTTTTAATCTTCCTCTTTTGAATAACAGCGCCCCAGCGATTTAATCGGGATGTCTGTCCGGCGACAGAAATGGCATTAGAAGACAGAAAAGACATGTTTGATAAACTAAAACACATGCATATCTCGTGAGGCTGTCCTTGTAGTTTCAGTTTTTGTCTTTAGGTATTTTTTAATTGGTACTGAAATCTCAAACAGTGTATATAATGGTGAGATGGACAATAAGAAACTCTCCAGAGCTTATTAATACAGCCTCGCTTCCAGTAAAGTCAGTGTTGCTTTGTAAAACATTATGTGATAATTCCATAATCCTTACTGATATTTGAACTGTGGAGCAGCTGAAGTCATATAACAAGCAAGAACGGGACAGAAACCCACTTTCAAAACATCAAGAATTAGTGTAGAATTATATCTTGTCTTTTTATTGTTTTCAATTGCATTTAGGTTAAAAAAGGATTTACAAATAATCGCATTCTGTATTTATTGACATTTTTACACAGTGTCCCAACTTATTTTTGGAATTGGGGATATAGCATGATGTTTTTTTTAGACAGATGATATGATGATGTTTTTTTAGACAGATGAGATGATGTTTTTTTAGATAGATGAGATGATGTTTTTTTAGATAGATGAGATGATGTTTTTTTAGACAGATGATATGATGATGTTTTTTTAGACAGATGATATGATGATGTTTTTTTAGACGGATGAGATGATGTTTTTTTAGATAGATGAGATGATGTTTTTTTAGACAGATGAGATGATGTTGTTTTTTTAGACAGATGAGATGATGTTTTCTTTTTAGACAGATGAGATGATGTTTTCTTTTTAGACAGATGAGATGATGTTTTCTTTTTAGACAGATGAGATGATGTTTTTTTAGACAGATGAGATGATGTTTTCTTTTTAGACAGATGAGATGATGTTTTTTTAGACAGATGAGATGATGTTTTTTTAGACAGATGAGATGATGTTTTTTTAGACAGATGAGATGATGTTTTTTTTTTAGACAGATGAGATGATGTTTTTTTAGACAGATGAGATGATGTTTTTTTAGACAGATGAGATGATGTTTTTTTTTAGACAGATGAGATGATGTTTTTTTAGACAGATGAGATGATGTTTTTTTTTAGACAGATGAGATGGAGCTCAGGACTTATCAAGGGGATGTCTGCCTTAGCCTACTCCAAACAACTTCACTGTATGAACCTGGACTGGCATCACAGGCCAATTCTCAACACTGACAACTGCTTTCCAAGCCACTGGTCTGATTGGCTCATGAGGGAATTTAAAGTGACGCCCTCACAGATACTGTGGTAGACCTTTTCAGCAAATGGATGTTCAAAGAGGTAATAATTTTCAATAAACTCCCCATACCTCGCCTTCACTCTCTGCCGTTTCCTTTTTTTTTTCCTAAAGAAGGACTCACACTGTGACCAGAAGTGAGTGGAAGCATAAAGCTGGGAGCAGAATGAAAAACCACTCACCAGCCATCAGGTGATGGCTAACAGCTCATCAGGGCATCAAACACTCCTTAATTACCCAGGATGTGGACACCCCACTCCTCACTCCTTTCACTCTGTCCTACTCTGCTTTCCATTTGGCATTGCCATGGTAACCAGTCAGGGGAAAAGATAATCTGACAGGCATGTCTGATATTGTGCTGACGTTGGTGGGGGTGTGGGGTAAAGTGGTACTGGGAGAAAACAAAAGAAAATGAAACAGCTCAATGGTTTGACAATGGGATGATGTCCGGCAGCGGTACGAAACAGAAGGGAAGAAGAAGAAGAAGAAAGAAACGAAACAGAAGCACTTAGGAGGCTAATTTGTAAAGGCGCTGGATGTCATCTGGGTGGCTAAAAGGCCGGCGAGCTCCTGCGATGCAGCTGCTCAGCCCAAATCAGCACCTGTCATCTGATCAGAGAGCAGCTACAGATGAGCAAAATACTAATACTGATAATAATAACAGTAGTAGGGTGGGAGGAGGGGATCTGAGTACCCTTTATTTTACTGGATCCAAAGGTCTAACAGATAGATCATTGCAAGGTCAGGCCCTGCTGAGGACAAGCCAGAAGCAATACAGGATATTCTTTTTTTTTTAGCACTCCCCTGATTCTCTGCCTCATCCGTCCCTTAGCCACTTCCATACTAATTTCTATTTACCTCTCCCTCTCATCTGTAACTCTTCTTGCACCTGTCCCCTTCCTTCCTCCACCCTAGATCTCTGCTTCATCTCTCATATCTGTCCCCATTCTCTCTGTGTTCTCGGAGCAGTGCTCCCAAAAGGTCCTCCAAATTGCTTCTTCATTTCAGTGGTATATATATATATATATATTTTTTTTTTCATGCCGCAGGCCAAGCAGTGCCATTAATTGTCAGTAATTTAATCAAGGTGACATTTAGCTGACTTGAATCTGTTGGTTGGGGAACAGAGACACAGATGCATGGCTTAAAAAGTGGACAGACCAAACTGCACTGTAAAAATAGCATCCTATTATTTTACTTGGAGGCAGCCAAAGCTGGAGGTTGGCTGGAACTTTCAACCGCTGCTGTGATTTAAATAAAAAAATGTGCAAAACAAAAATAACATTTATCAAAGTATGCAAAGTCCAACTCGTTCATTACATACCTGCGTTGCCAGAATAGTCCCCCACGGTCAAAGGGTATCCATCATCGTCAGGGTCCACTGAGAAGAGGCCAACACCGAAGGTTCCATACTGGGCATATGCAGTGCTATTTTCAAAGTCCTCCAAGTCAATCCGTAGCTCATAGTTTGCCTGGATGGACAGGGCGTGGATCTGCTTCAGGCCTGCAGGAGAAAATGAGGGACCAAAACATTCCATCACAAAAATGCTACCCCTCGTTCTCAACAAATAATTTAAAGCTATTGCAGCAGCTTCTCAATGCCCCAGATTTTCTGTAAATAACATTTTTTCCCCCTCCCTTCATTTAAATTCTCCCACTGCATGCGTGGGGTTTCTTTACACACTAAGATTGCAGTTTCTTTTCAAAAGTGTGTCTCCTGCTCACAGGAAAGTTTGTCGTGAGGTTGGAGAGATCGGCTGAATTCGCTGAAATAAAATATGCAATCTTAAATGAAGCATTGACACCAACTGCTTCACGGTTACAGGTAGTTGCTGCATGAAATCTAGCTCTCGATACAACTGAATTACAAATTCACCAATCTCAATTGTTCAGAGCATCTGGGCTCGTGGCAGAGAAGAAACCATTACATTTTACAGTTTATCCGGATAAAAGGGATGGAGTTATTTTTTCCCACTTTTTTGAACATTGAAAGATAAGACTTTCTTTACAGTTGTTTGGTAACACCACCTAAACTACTTGACTGATTACCCTGAAATTGGGTGGAGGAGTGGGCATTGTCTCAAACAAGAAACCACTGAAGTCTGGAGAAACGGATGGTTAAGGTTATTATATTTTCACGTTCTTCAACCCTGAGGACAGACATTTGTCTGAAAAAGTCAAAGACAGATTTGCATGAAACCTTTATCAGGAACATTTTAAGAAGAATGTGCCCAGAAAAATGCTGACTCTTCTGGAACAAACAAAAATTATGGATGGATGCAAGTTTCAGATGTATGTTTTCATTGTTATAATAATCTAAATACAGGTGTTGGATATAAATAAGGGTGTAACTTGTGGGGAAAGGGGACCCTTTGGAGGGAAGGCTCAGCCTTGGCGGAGGTTTGCAGTCTCGGAACCCTCTAGTTTTATTTTGGCGAGGAATCAAATTAAACTGCATCGTTAGTTTGTGACATTTTATTTCAAAAATATATCTTTTATGAATTGTCTATGCCTGGGGGTCATTCCTCCTGATAAAATTCCCTTAGATTTTTGGGATTCAAAACTTGCTATCGCTTAAATCCGATGTCCCAAATCAATCCTTAGTTGCTTGCTTTGTTGCTGTTGCTCAATTCTTGAGAGAGAGCGCAAGACAGAAAGTGCCATGAGGAAAACAAGGGTTTCCAGCCCCTTCTTCCTTGGCCCCCTCCCTGTCATGGAGCGATGGTGCATCCAAGGGCAAGTTCTCCTCTTGTGAGTTGATCAAAGGTACTGGGAGAATAGTGTGTCAACAGGGAGGAACAGGAAGAACTCAACCTGTGGCTCCTTGAACACAAAATTCAAGACGGGAAGACAAACACGAGCGAAGTCAGCCTCAAGACTTCCATAGCTTTCCTCCGTGCTCATTCCATACGGTTACAGTGACAAAAAACAAATAACATTTTAAAGCGTGCACTGATGGAGAGGCTTCAAAGGCTTGAGAGAGAGGGTTGCATTCAAAGTATACAGAGAAAGCCGAAGGCTGAAATTTCTGGTTTAAGGTTTGTTTAAGCGCCTCTCGTGTAATTTGAGTGAGAATCAGCATGAAAGCAGATGCACTGCAGAAAAGGTTTTCATGAACTTAAACAGTTACAGCAATCATCAGCTTCACAAAAGAAACTTATTCTCCATTTTAAAGCTCTCAAACTGACTTTGTCTAATTTGAATTCTATTGTTGTCGAGGGTTTCACTCTGTGAGCGCCCCGTCTGAGGTAGAGAGCTAATTTGATGACAAACACAGCTGAAAGAGCCCATTATTATTCAGAGAAAGAAAGTTGCAGTCTGGGCCCAGGCACTTGGTTTGGTTTTAATCTATTCCAATGGGAGATTGATCCAGTTCTTTTCATTTTCACACTGCATCAGCACATTAGAGGTAGAGGATCGATCATTAATGCATTCATATGCCTGTCAGTTCCCCGTCCGTCCGTCTTTTTTTTTTTATTCTTTTTTTTTTTACAAAGATATGTGTATAAGCAGGAAACACAAACACACACAAAATGCAACACATTTTCAAGCACATTCAGAGAAACAAAAAAAAAAAAAAACAAAAAAAAAAAAAGAGCTCATTTGCAGAAATAGTTCTTGTGTCGCAGCCCTTGGAGAAAAAGTATCAATCCACACAAACACCTAAGGGAAAAGTATCCTGGAGTGCTTTGACAAACTTCAAAAGAAAGACTTAGGATGTTTTCTCTTTCAGGAAAAAAGATTAAAATACCAAATGCGCCACAACTCTATTTAAAGGATGTGAGACTTCAGTTCTGTATTTACATAACTTTAATTCATTCTCTAATTAAAGCCCCAGAGAATCGCAGCAAGACTTTAATTCGGAATAATTAAAGACGAAGAGAAGTGAAATAACAACAGAGACTTCTCTGGTTAAATTCTAAATGCTCAGGTGTGACTCTGTTAATTAAATGCTATTGTTAGGTTATTTAAAATAATACAAGGGAGAATTTTGAGGTGTTTTGCTTCAGCATTTACATGCTGATTGCTCCGCTGGGGAGAGACTCCTCTCTCTTCTCGCTGATTTGCCATTAAAGGAAGCTTAAATGAGTCTAAAAACTTCTGTCCTCCTACATGTTTTAGACGGGCAGTTAGAGTATGCTTTATTTATTCCCTCTATTCTGACTTTTTTTTGTTTTTGTTTTATTGAGGCACATTGTTTTAATTGCTGTTTATTCTGACTGTTTTGTGTAGCACTGTATAATGACCCAATGAGCCAAGCAGGCCCCGGGAACCCCAAGGGTTCCCTGAAAGCACCAGAATGCTTTAGTGGCAATAATAGAAATAGTATAAGGGCAAAGGTGGCTCTTGTTTTGTAGGTGCTTATTGAAATCGTAACAAATACCAGTTCTGTGTGGGGAAAATGTGTGTGTGTGTGTTTTGGGGGTGGACATTTGTGGGCATCTTCATTCAGCAGAAGATGATGAATGTCCATATGACGCAAGCAGCAAGATTAATAATAACGGCAGAAAAAAACTGCATCTCATTTTGAACAATCAATGCGTTTCCTGACAAGGAATCTCATTTGGAGTTTGCCTGATTAACAAACACATTGATGGGACAAAAAATCGTTCAGCGTTATTTGGCATCAATTCATCCGTGTCATTACGGCCTCCTTTACAACGTCCGCAGCAGCAGGAACAGAGCTGAGGCTAAAGCGTGCAGCACCTCCCACGGTCTTAAAAAGATATATATTAAATTAATAATCATATATAAAACGCTCATCATCTTCATGTGGTGCATTACTATAAATATTCAGGTGGCAAAATGTCAAAGAAAAGCACATGTCGCATCAAAACCCATGTTGGCGCCAATGACAATAAAAATTATATAGGCTATATCTGCAATCACCTCCTTAAACTAGGTAATCCATAACTCATTGTCACGGCTTTGAGGTTCAAAGAAAAGAGGACAAATTTAGCTTGTTTAGAACATGAAGACAGAAATTTGTCATTTTAATCTTTTATTCATTCTGCGAGGGCATGCTGTGTTTCCCAGAACTGAAGGAAACAAAGCCCAAGCCTCACTGACATTGATTAAAAAGTATTGCCACAAGAGAGTGCCGCTCCTTAAATGTGATTTTGCAGCTAATGAGACCGACATCAATGATTTGATTAAAAATGCAGAAGACCTCCGTGAGATGTTTCTTTGATTCTGTTAAAAGGCCCAAATATTAATGATTTATTTGCTTTTATTTGAAAAGTATGTTGGGGGAATGCATTGGATGCTTTTAGGGGATGGGCTGCAGTCCCGTGCTCACAGTCTCTGTAATGCAGTACTACGGGGTATAAAGAAAAACAAAAAAATAAAAAAAACAGATTTTCTAACCCAACAGAGAAATGATTACACTCTTCTCTGCCGCTTGTGACATTTCTCAAAGTTAATTATTCATCATGCTTTTCTACCTCTGTTGCTGGGGGGCAGCTCCTGAGACTGAGAAGAGAAAAAAAAAAAAAGGAGAAAAAAAAGAAGCACTCTGCCATCTCCTCCTCCCCGCTACCTCCCACCACAACTCAAGCCCTCCCTCGTTTTGTATTTTTTCCTCCTTTCTCTCCATCCCACCCACTTGCTAAATCTCCCTGTCAAGTAGTTTTACTCTATGGAGGTTCGGGATGGGGAGGACTCAGAAAGGGATGGACGATTTCCATAGCTATGATGATGGTTGCTGTGCCCTTTACCTTTACCGGAAGGTATAGAGGGGATCTGTGAGTAATGCACCTGCTGAAAGGCTTGCTGTCATCTGCTCTTAGGTAATAAAAAAGGCTTGCTATCGTTGGCTCTCCCCTTGTCATCAAAAGATAGGAGTGTAGTGTGGAAAACAGTGACAGGTGTGTGCTGAACTCTCCGGCTTCCTGCTCCCCGGGAGCCTGCTCTGACATTTAGTGGAACAAAAAGTGAAAGAATTTTAAGATTAACTGTCACACCTTTGACACGTCTATACCTGTTTGCAAATTTCCTTTTGCAAACTCCCATCCGAGACATTTTCCCAAGGAACTGTATGTCATTTATCATAAAGCGGACAATGCTTTGTGTGAGACTTTTTTAATCCCTGGAGAGCACTTTTGGCTACAGGGAGGAACGTTTTTTTTTTTTTTTTTTTAGACATCTTCCTTCTCCTGATCCCCCTGGTACAAATAAAAACAACTTGCAAAGTGAAAATCCTCACACCCGTCTCCCTCACTGTTCACTTAGAATAGTGCATGTTCATGCTAGCTGCAGATCAGAGGAGATATGGCACATCATGGCTGCTAAAATGGTCCCAATTCTTTCATGCGTGTGGAGGAAGACAAAAAGAGTGTGGGGGCTGAACGTTTTTTTTTCCCCAGCTTGGTTGCATGTGCACAATGCCCTGCGTTTGACTGATAGAAGGAATGCATAAAGAGACTGATTCCACTATATTTAAAGCCATTTCAAGCCTGAATATCCGTTAGTTGAAAGAACATTTCGGCTGCACTATTTGTTAAAGCAGCAAACACATGGTGCATTTCCCCAGGCTGAGTCTAACTTGGGAATAATGATCTCGGGAATGTTTGCTCACTTTGCCCACAGCGCCCTCATAACTGCTTGCAGAAAGTCACTAGCTTCATCTTTGAAGACACATACATTTTGTGATATATTATTAATGCATTATTGTTTTATTAGAATCTTTAGGGGTTTCTGAAGTGACACCGAGCTTCATGTTGCAGACCTGCAGCATTTTTACTGATTTAAATTCTGTGACTTGAATGGGACTCATATCGCAGTATCACAGATGGAGGTGGTGCAGCGTGACTGCAGGTGTGGAAATGTGCCTCTATCTGATGAATGGGGTATAAGCTAACACTATGAAGAGGAAATGTTCATGCTATAATCATGGAAGCAGTATGACTTATTAAGTTCTAAGCTTCCATTCATTATTATTTCACAGTCAAGGGTCTTATTTAAGTGGACAGTGTGAACAGACAGAATCACAGAGGCAGACAGCAGCTGACAGCAAAGCTGTTTCTGCGGTAGCTATTAGGTGAGGGAGAGAGACAGGCAGAGAGAGAGAGAGAGAGAGAGAGTTATTATGGTGGTGCTCTAATGTAATGTATAATTAAATATTAATCCACCACAAAACACATACACTCTGTGCATTAAAATCCTTTTTCTCCGTCAGCTCCGACTGCAATTAAATTGAAATTAAATTGGCAGAAAGTATTTTGGTATTCTTTTATTTGCGGAAAGTGACCAAATTTTAGCAGCTTCATCGCATTAAGTGAGGGAAAACATAAATCGGCAAAGGTTTGCAATCAATGGCTCCAATATCACCTCAATGACTCTACAATGTGGCCTATATTGGCGGGAATGCCCATGCATTCATCCATCCATACATTTCCTATCCCAGCTGAGATTCGGTGACAGGCATAGGCTGGAGAGGTCGCCAGTTCATCACAGAGACTAACAAGTATTCACACTCACATTCACACCTGTGGGAAATATATATAGCTTTCATACAAATGAGCAAAATACATGTACAACATTTAATTCATTTGAAATGCTTTCTTATACCTTTCAGAACTATCTGACTTGGTAGCAAAAAAATCAAGGTGGTTATATTTTTGGTCCGGTTTATTAGTTTTTTCTATTCATCAACAGGATTATGCTAAAGCTTTTGCCTTGATTCGAAAGGTGTGCGGATGGATGGAGCATGGGCCATGAAAACACTCATTACGGAGCAGATCCAAACAACTGAGGTGGAAGAATTTAGTCGTATACGGTCAGATCAGTCAGTTTCATGTCAATGTAAACCTTGATCCTATCAGACAGATCTGTGGGCTGTGACTCACCATGCATTTAGACCTTCAGTGACTTTGTGGGTGTGCGTTGTTCTATATGGAGGACGGTGGGTCTGTGACTATTCCACATCTCTGCTCATTTAAAGCCGAACTCTACTCGGCTCCTTCCTGTCGCCCAGCTGTTGAAATCTCTCCACCAGCTGTCACTCGCGCCGCCGCTCATTTGAAATGAATGAAGAACCCCACGCCTTGCCTTGTTGCGGCTGCCAGCGTCAGCTCACAGTCAGACACGGAGGAGGCGACAAGTTGGCTCGTGTTGTTTATAATGCAGCTTATACAATTTCACTTCATGTTTATGTGGTTCAGCTACTGCTACTGAGCTTGATTCGGAGCGACTTCTGCCCTCTTTATCTTCCACCTTTGCATTTTTATATCGTGACTTTTATTAATGGGTGTGCATATTATTTTAATAGATGGAGACAGGCGGAGGTTGGTGCAACGTGTCACATACGAAGCTAATTGACAGGTCACAATGATGTATGGTGGTGATAAGTCTTGATTAAAACTAATGTTGTGCGTTAAAAACCCTCCAGTAGCCAGTTTAACCAAGACGCCACGGCAATCAAGAACACATAAATAACACACACAACCTTAGACAGAGTTATACTTAAACTAATAATTATTTCACTTCATCACTGACTCCCTCCATGTTTATTTCCTCAGCATTTCATAAGGTTCACATGGATTTTCTGTGTGTATTCAGGTCCTGGCAGGATATATTATGCATAAAACATGGCCTTTGCTTAAGAATAATTCATGTAGACATAATTGAGGACAGAGAACGGAGTCAAATGCTGTGACTATGCCGTTGACAGTGATTACTGATGGTAATAACATAGGATATGTGGTTTGTGTTGACATGATGACAAATGTTTGAAATTAAGAGTGAACGCCTTTGAAGGCATGAGTCTATAATAACGGGGCAGTCATAGATATAAGGTCATGCATTAATTTCCAGTTGCCAACATGCAGTTGGCTCTATTCTGATGATAAAATCAGAAGTGTTAGATTTTGGACATTGTTACACTACGTAAAAAGTAAATATGTTGTGTAAGTATGTTGTCTCTACGTTAAAGACGGATTATCGGACCGAGAACAGTGTTGCCTCCGCTTTTGCCGCTTTGTATTTACCAGGTACATCATCACGACCTCCTACGACCGTCACCATATTGGTTGTTGTCGAACTTTTGAAACTTCACTGCCCCACTGCGGTTGTATCGATGTCGAAGTAGAGGATGTGTGGAAGTATGAAGGCATTGATGGATAGACTGTCTATGGACCAACGACTCCATTTACGTACACAGCGGGAGCATAAATGGGCCTTAAACTTTATTTCTTAGCGCACTTCACTGGCGTCCGAGAGTATTTCAAAGACAGTGCTGGCAGATAAGCTGGCTGGATATTATCTTTCTAGTCTGCTCCAGATGCTCGTCACAAGCGGCAACAGGCCAAAGTCAGAAATCCGTAAAATTTCTACTCAAGAGCCGAACATCTTGGTTGTTTATCTCTCTTTAACTGGATGCCTTTGTTTGGAATAAGAAGGGTAGGTAAGAAATGGGTGACAAAACAAATTTAAAGCTCTGAAGTCAAGCTGATTTCATTGTCACCTCACATAAGATTTATTTATCTGATGCTAGATAGCTCAGGTTGATGTTAGATTTTTGGTTTGCTCTCAACCCTAATGTCTCTGTGAAACTAAATGCTTCCAAATGCCATCCACCAGTCATAATAAAGGAGGGTGTTTTGCTCAAGTGGGAGGATTAGAGTCGTAAAATCATGGGAGAGAGAATGAATGAGAGCCAACAAGCCATCACATTTGATATTATCAGAAACTGACCCTCAGGGTGGACAAACTGAGCCAAGAGTAGGCGATGGGAGATACAGAGGGAAAGAGAAAGAGAAGCAGGAAGACAAATGCTGAGAGAGCTGGCAGGCCTGTAAGGCTGTAATTCAGAGAGAAGACCGCATTAATATTTAGAGGTGCTCTCAGGTAAAACAAAATGAGCAGAGCACTCTCAGCTTGACAGGAAAGACTGGCAAAAGAGAGGGAATAAAGATCCACTGGGTATGCAGCAGTCAAACTGACATGATGCTTCAAGGTTTAAGCAGTAGAAGACACAGAGGAAGGTACATTTGCATCAAATGCTGGCCACAACACATAAACGGTGTCAGACACAACCTACCTGAACCAAACATGCTTGAATACAGTAAAAAAGGCTGAAATCTGGGAGGAACCAAAGAACAGCCAGAAGAGATCCAAAATAAAGGAAAATCCACAATATGGTCGACCCAAACGGATCAAAACAGAGAGACAAACCCAACCCTGGTAGCAGCACAGTGCACCATTCATTAAGAAGCAGACACTGTTGAAGATACATGTCATCATCTTCAGCCATGCTCCAAGCTCTATGGATGGCTGGACTGTCCACCACTTTAGTCCAGACTGAATTACTTTTGGATAGATTGCCATAATTTTTTTTTTTTTTTTTTACAGATATTAATGCTCCCAGTGGATAAATCCTTCTGATAATTAATGATCCCCTGACCTTTCCTCCATTAGTTTGACATTTCTGGTTGCCTTTATTGTATGAGTTGCCATGAAATTTGCACAAATTCATGTTCCCCTCAGGATGAATTGCAATGATTTACTTGATCCCTTAACTTTTCACCTGGCACCATCATCACTTCAGTTTATGACGAAATACCTGAAAAATCGATGACTTTCTCACGAGCCTCGGCTTGCGATACCTTAACTTTTGTGCTACATTATACATGTTTGTATGCTAACATTCAAAACTAATAAGGTAAGCAGGGGGAACACCACCTGCTGGGTTTCCCTGTAGCCAAAAAGTTAAGATGCATAGTTCCATAAGTAAATGACCCTGATTGGACGAAACTGAATATCTATGAAGACCCTTACCATACATTACCCTTCTTAAGCTGAGATGATGCATGGGGTCCGCGGGCTAACGATGTGAAATGCATTGAAAGGACTGCTGAGCGGCAAATCGAACAGAGAGAGTATGTTGAGAAGGAAAGGCGCTGACAGAAAGGAAAAACATGGGGAACGAGTTTACATGGAGCAAAGCAAGATGAGCATAGAGCAGAACACTGAAATACCAGTAAGACTTTGATCATTGGCACATGACATCATTAAAGCTGGGTAACCCCCACACTACCCCCTGATTCAAGGGTAATGAGGGGTTTGAAAGACAGTGTGCGTCCAAAGTGGCCACACATCTCCAGACCCTCTGGCACTCGCTGCCTTTAATGAGGTTGCCAAGAGTTCAGCGCTCATTGAGCACTATTCATTTAGTTCACAGGAATTCTATGATTTTTCAAAGTGTCAAGACTCTCTCCTTCAAATATATTTTTCTGGTCGACGCTCTATCTACTAAAAACATCCACAAATGCCCCGACTGATGGAATAAAACGAGGCTTGAATAGTCGCCACATTGCAAGAAAAAGTTATTATACGACAGTATTGCCACCAAAAGTGCTATGGGTGCGTACATTTTCCCCAAGACTGAGTTCAAGAGCTGAATAAGAACATTTCTACTGAGAGGTAATCCTTACCAACATAATTAAATGGAGGTGATGTTTACGACACTTGTTTGATTCAGTGAGAGGAAAATGCTTTTCACAGTAACCATGGCCTCAGCCCTTAGACTTAGACTCACAATAGCACACATCAGGGACGCCGTCCTTCAGAAATGTGCGATTCCTCCTGCTCAGGAGAGAAAAGATGACTAGATGCATGAACAATGTGGGGCTATTCTAAAACTACAGGAAAAAAAGTGTTGTTCTTTGCATGGAACAAACTACAAATGATGTGCTGCAAGAAGCTGGGTCCTTGCTCAAAAAGAGTCGTCACTTTCACTCGGAGATCTGTTCAATCGTTCCTAAATCAAATCTTCAATCATCCCATCTGTGCGTGTTCAACATTCCTTGATGAGAAGATTCTGCTCGTAATTTTTTTTACATCTTTGGGTATAAAATCCCTTGCCCTTTAAAAAAAAAGCCTTCGGTGCCAGCACAAGTAGAGCGGTGGAAAAATATACCTGTAGGCTGGTGATGAGAGGCATCAAATAAAGTACCTGGGCCTTGTGGAGAGGGCTATGAATTGCTCTGGTTCCCATACATATCGAAATTACTGGCAGAATTGCTGCAAATTGCAGCTATCTCCACTCCAGCAGCGCAATCTACTGCAGATGGAGTGCCTGCCGGGGGTACCGCCGCACCAATCAGAGACGGCGTACCCTCCTGAAGGAAGCAGAGGCCGAGCTGGAGGCTGAGGCATCATTGTGTCAGCATCAGGGCTGATTGGCAAGACCTCAGCTGGCCGGCTGACCGGCTGTCTTTCTGGATCCCCCGGACAGCCAGCATCAGTGTGTCGGACTGAATGAAGAGGAATCGCACTCTTGAATAATTGATTGTATATGAATGCAGTATTGGAGAAGCTTTAACTGAAAACGCTTACATGTGCTCTAAATAATAGATTGCAGGGGATCTAAGTCCTGGGAGATATTGAAGTTTGTATTACTCTTTGTCATGCCGGACGTGGTATCATATCATACATTCCTGTATTTCCTGACAGCTGGGTTCCACTCCCATCTTAAACACTTGGTTTGCTCTTTGTGGCTTTTGGTGGCACTTTAAATCGGCATATTAAATACATTTAAAGCCCATGTGCACATGTACTTGAAATGCCATATACTTACACAGTAGTAGTTATAGTGTTTAATAAGGTGTCATTGAGGATTTAGAGATTTCTGGAGCCTCTGCCTTAGAAATGCAAATGAAAAGAGCACGCATATAATGGTCACATGCAAGTCACATTCATGCATTTGTGTAAATCTGCATTCAATGCATGCATTATGGTATGTGAAATTTGTTGCACACATTAATGTGGAGTCAGTTAAATAACCTCACAGAGGGCTACATGTAACAATACATAACTCCCACACACCCACATGTCAATGACATCAGATCTAAAGTGTGCATTTACTGTATGCCTGCATGGTGGTTTACCTTTACAAGCATACTCATTTTACAAGTATTAAATGCATAGCCAGGCTCTGACTTAATACATGAGCTACATAAAGCCCTTTTCATGTGGAGCCGATCTTTATGGCAGCAATTTGTATTAAGCACTTTTGCTTAAACACTGTTGAAATTGTGCACTATGTAATTGTTAGGAATTGAAAATAGGGTTAGAAAGACTGCAGCTGTGGTTGTACTGGAACATAGTGGCTTTCTGGATTGAAATTATTAGTGGCTGTGGCTGGAGGGAGGGAATCTGCAGGGTAAAAAGCAAACAGGCAGTGTGAGACACACAGGCATAGTGTGTGGGCAGACACTGACTGTAAAGAGCTGCACAAGGCACTAAAAAATAATTGTTTTCCTGATGTTAGCTTCACCTCTAGGTGATCACAATAAGCATTGTTTTGTTTTAATTCAATATGTGGCCATTCTGTATGTGATAGGTGCTGCACATATGGAAAAACAGCATTATTATAGGAATACATTATGTAACTGTGATGTGTATTATAGACAGTGTAATTGTGGAGTGAGCAGGGAAATTACAATGAAAACAATATGGTTCTGAAACATATTGTGGGCATAGATGTGGAGGAAACTTTACCAACAACTGTGAAGAGGTAATTTAGGGTATAACGTATAGATACATTCATGAATAAATATATAATAAAATATATATATATATATAATATATATATATATATATATATATATATATATATATATATATATATATATATAATATATATATATATAATATATATATATATATATATATATATATATTATATATGAAAAGCATTCCCCAACTATTCAATTTATTATAAAAAATTAAAATTATTTACTTATATTATCAGTCAAATAATGAATGATTTGCACCAGTTAAACATTTTGCTATCTGTATTTGTTAATTACTAATTATTACATCAGTGATATGTTTTTATTATGACATTAAAGATTAGCATGCTTATCGTTGCATAACAAGCTTATTATTGTTTAGACGTTGCATTTTAAAACAGCAAAATGTCCAGATAGAAACACGCTGATGAGTTTCCTGCATCACATAAGATTAAATAAACTGTTTTCAAAAGAAAATGCTGAGTTTTGAGGGCCAACCACTATCAGATGGGAGAAGAAACATCGGTTGCTCTGCAGTGTCTTGAAATCCTATTTATTGGGTCCATCAAGAATAATTCTAGCAGTGCTTTGTGAATACAGCGACGACATGAAGGCAGGGACGGTTAATGATTTCTAAAAAGAGCACCCGCTACCTTGGGTCACAGCCTGTCTAGTGGGAGGCTGTGATATGTGACACGCAGCAGCAGCAGAGATGCATTTTTGAGATTCAATCATTTACATGTAAGGGATTTCTTTACAAAGAATTCCAATATGGCGGGAGATGGGAAACTTAAAAGTGGGCAAAAGCTAAAATAACAAACCAAACCAACTCTGCCTCGGAAAGCAATAAATCTAATCTGAAGAGTGTATAACCAGGAGAAAACAAGCTAAACAAAAAGGCAGCCAACCCCGATTACCGCTGGTAGAACAAAGGCCATCAACATGGTAAAGGTTAAAGACATTGTGGCTGGTTTGCACTCCTATGCATTGAATGAGGCCATCCTGGCTCCTCATGTAGCGGGCTTCTACCTAGGAGGAGCCAATCTGTGCTTACAGCTCAGGCATATCATGCATACTTTAGCAAAGAAGCACATCAACACACTAAAACACATTTGTAACATTTCTATTAAAGGAGCACACTGATAAGCATGTAAACAACGTTTCTCCTCGAGTCTGGAGGATCTGATGTCACCTGCTGTAAACACACGGGCGTTTGGAATTTCATATTTTCCTCCTCAAACAGAAAAAAAAGCATCAGAAGGACTAGTCCTCCACTGCACAGGAGACAGAATGCAAGCTGTTTTGAGAGAATAATTTGAAAATCCAACAAATCTTAGAGTATTGTTATACTGGGAGAAGCGAGAACAATGAAGAGTTTTCATAGCAACGTGACTAAAGCAGTTTTAGGAACAAAGGAAGTGACACATAGGGATGGATGGTGAGCACCTGGTGGAATAATGAGGCTATTTATTCCCTCTAACAGGAACAGAGAGAGTTCAGGGGGTGGAGAGCTTCTCTAAGCTGTGACCTTCCTGCGAGGTAGAAGCCTTTATTGACTCTGCACCCATTTCAAATAAGCCATTTTTGCACATTGTGCATGTGTATGAGCTTGTGCATACTTAGGCTTGGTGGGCTTTTTTTTATTTATTTCTTTACATTTATGCATGAGTATGTGCATGTGCATCTTAAACAATAGTCTCTTTGGACTATGCATTCATAGAATGAAACAATTCCACATCATATTTTCAAGGTGCTGAAAAGCAAAGTTTGTTTCCAAATTCAAATGAAATAAATCAATCAAATGAAACTTTTTAAAATGTAACTTTAAATAATTTCTCTTCAGCCTATGCTTTAATTTATGCATTGTTTACTTCCTCACAATGTATTGGATTTTTTCCACCTCCTGAACTGCTGCTTCTCCCCTCGCTTATTCCAGTGTGCTAACAAATCGCTAACAAATCCTCACTAAAGTCACTCATCTGTTTTCCTCTCCAGCTACCTCAACAATTTTCCACACTCATTATCTCCTCAATTTTCTCACCCGTCTCCTCTGTCTAACTCCATTAATGTCTCAAAATACAATACATTTTCACAGAATGGGCATCCTATTAAAGACTGGAGTAATAAATCTTCCAGAGAACGATCGATCGACACGACCACCTCTCTTCACTAACCTGTTACTGTTGAAAAGGCACAGACCCCTGACCTTTCTGCTAGTGCAAAGCTAGGAGGAGAAGCAGCAGCTCAAAGTTGGAGTGCATGGCAAATTTTAAAAGTCGAAGCACTGACAGGGTCAAAGCACATCTACAGCAGTGGTTGTTTTTTTTTTTTGCTATTGGAACAGGTATTCTTCCAGAGTGGTAGGTGCTGCTTTTGTGCAAGTTTGTGAGACAGTTCTAAAGTTAAGGTGCAGACGAGCTGGAAGGTTTTTGAATAGCTCTCATGGGTATGATTGAATGTTTATTCAAACCCTTTGTCCTTTTCTGGCCATGTCAGCCATCTCTGGCTTCTTTCAGTCGCACAAAACTGTACACAGACAAAACATATATAAAAAAGATACACAAAGAAAGGCATAATAGGCTGTCATCCTAACAGGAATTGTGATGTTCTTTGATTTGTACTCTCTTTTGCAGATACAGTCCTCTTCAGGCTTCGTACGGCGTGACAAGAATAGAAATACAAGCCTCGGGATGCTGCATTGTGGTGGAGGCAGGCTATGCAGGAAACACGTGTGTGAGGATGTGTGTTTGCATGGGAGAGAAAAAGACTAAGAAGAAGGACATGATGAAAACAGACAAAGTTATATAAATGGACTGTAAACATGTGGAGTCGCTCGGTGCAAAATGGCCACATGTATGAATGCACCGCGAGCAGCATGTCCTTGAACGCCTCGTTCTGTTTCGGCAGTGAGCCCCTCGATGAGAGAGAATCTGGTTGCGCATCATGCAGTGTGATGGAGGTCAAACCAGGATGACCCACCTTGAAACAGGTGCCCTAAAGAGTTTTTAACAATGGCAGCTCGATCAGTTCATAATTATATCTTTGTCAGAGGTTATTGTGGTTTAACAGCGCTCAGCTGTAACCCCTCAATGACCTGCACTTCTTCTTCTGTATGGCATCCTGCAATATTCTTGGTGTGTATGCTCTGGCGCTATAGACCTGTGTGTAATACTGCACGGTATTTTTAACTGCACACGTGTGCAACCATAGCAGCTGCGTTTTCAAAAAGACAAATTAATCCTAAGGGAGACAATAAAGGTTAATCTGATGTTTTTTTTCTTCCTTTGAGGACAATTGAAGTATTGTCAACATGTTTCTATGTACAGTATGTGTGGCTCCTCTGTGTCTCAAAGGTCTGAGTAGGATGGAAATTAATAGCCACAGACTCCGTGTGGTTTCACATTGATCTGTGAAACATGGGTAGGACACCTGCCACAGCAATGAGATAATGATACCAGGAATAGTAGAGGGATGAAGGGAATAAAGGAACAGACAACAGAAATGTTACATACCTACTGGTTTACCATATGCATTTGTGAGTGCAGGTATTTGCTTGTTCCCGCTTCCTTCTTTGTTACTCGGTGAGCATCTGTAAATTTAGTTACAAGAAACACGTGCTCACATTTTGTAATGTTGTTTCTCCTCGCTCTTTTCAGGCTGCTCATTTCACATGAAGAGCCACTTTCTTAGGACTAACACCAACAGCCAAGCTTGTCAAATGCCCATCTCGAAATTACAGTCATCTCCCTGCCTGGCTCCCATCTGCACCCTCACTTTTGCATACACACACACACAAATATCTTATTCTTTTGTGGCTCACCTCCCTTTAATCACAAGAGATTACAATAACCAGGGCGGGCTAAGAGCTCCATTATAGCACTCGAACATGCCCCGCCGGTTAAAGGTGAGCCGTATGTGAAGCAATTTTAGTGACGGGCAGGAGTGCATATACTGTATAGGAGGGAAACAATGGGTTTCCTCTTCTGTTTCTTCACAGTGGCAGCTGTAAGTGTATCTTTAATGAGGCAGTCAGTCGGGGAATGTTACCTCAGATCCAGACGCTCGTCAGATAGACAACCTCCATACAGACACATGGGTCTGATTACACTCTTACCCCTCTTGCACTGCTGGAGACCATCACAACAATATGATGATATGACATGCTCTGGACATGGCTAGTAAAAAGAGAATCACTAAATACTTGAAAGGGTCAAATTTGGTTTTATTATTATAATAAATAATAATTAAAAAAAATAGCTACGGCAATATGTAGGAGAGAGACGACTTAATCAATTTATATACATGGAATTTTACATTTTTAATAATTCTCTGGTAGCTGACAAGCGTGTTTGGTTCATTACGACACTTTTTAAATCGGCTCCTAAAACGTTCACATTCTTAATGCAGAGATGTCTCATTATTTACCCGTGACACTTTTGTATTTACTACAAGGGGCACATATGGCTACATTACTCAAACTGTGTGGAAATAAAACAAAGTATATTAACTACCATGTTTATTTTTCACTGTGAAATGTGTTGGCCGATACATTAATCATAGAACAACATTTTAATTCCTTTCAGGGATGATCTGGTTGGGATTGACCTGATTGGATTATCATATCTTCAGTTTGGTTTTAGAGGGAGAGAGAGAGAGAGAGAGAGAGATCAACTGCTGGGTGAGCTGCATTGACTTCTATCTAGAGAGAGAGCGTCGCACGGAGGTGTCACTTCAAAACAACCCCGTTTATAATAAATGGACTTGGCAAAACTGGGTGGTACCACGGGTACTGTGGTTAATAAATCCACATACTAATGACCACAATGAGTCCAAAGTCCCTGTTTGGGTAAAGTATGCTTTGCATGCTTGGACATAAAAGACATTTGAGCCTCTTCATGTGCATCACAAATATACAGTCACAACAACAAATTGTCCAAATGCACTAATGGTACTATGACAACAAAGGGTCTAAATAGATAATAATCTTTAATCGATAACGCGGCAGTGCAGTGTATTATTTGCAGCTGTAGGCTTACAGAGTGGAATGTTATATACAGGGTAGACGGTATTGCACAGCCATTGAGCAGATATTGCTTTGAATTATCTGTTCATTACTGTTTTGTCGCATGGAAAGAAATTGTTTCTGCATTCCTACGTGTTTTTCGCCGCACGGTGATCCGAATTAGACGGCTGCAATAAGAACACAAGCAGCCATTTACCCAGTGATCATCATCAGCATCATCATCGCAGGATCTGAGAGGGATGAAAGTTCATATATGAATATATGAGAGCCTCCAAATAAAGTTTAGTTTCTGTTTAACTTTCTCCTCGCTTACGCTCACTGGTTGTACAGTTGGATTTGCACATTTTGTTTAGACTTCAGTAAAATTTGCCAGCATTGAAATCCCTTTGAAACATCTGATCTAAAAAAAAAAAAAAAAAAAAAAAAAAACAATACCTAAGCTGCTTCAAAGTCTGGAAATACAACATCTGGAATAAATCTCCTTCTTAATGGAAAATTACATAAAATGTCAGAGAAACAAGGACAAGATCCATAGCATTTTCATCAACTTTTAGTTTCCACTGCCTCAGGCTGAAGCTGTTTATTTAAAGGGATTTAGTGGGGCTTTCTTTCAGTTCACGTCTCCTACAGCTGGCTTATTAAACAGCTGAGTAACTGTATTAGCATTTTTGTTATGCCTCTGTTCCAGCAAGAGCCATGCCCAGAGGCATTATGTTTCACATCGTCTGTGCTTCCGTCACATTTTCATGAAAGCAAATTAATCTCTTCAAGGTTGGTATAAATGTTCAATTGGACTAAGAACCCACTGATTAGATTTTGGTTCTCAGAGTTCAAAGGTGACCCCGTGATCATCTCACACAAGTACATCGTTACCTCCGCTTTTGCCGGTTTGAATTTATTTACACATATTATCACAACCTCCTTGGACCGTTGCTATATTTGTTGACATTCCCTCCCGCGGTTGTATCGATGTCGACGTAAAGGACGTATGGAAGTATAAAGGCATTGACAGATAGACCGTTTACGCACGGACAAATCCATTTAATTACAGGGGGCATAAATGGGGCTTTACCTGTTGTTGTTTCTTTTTTTACCTCTCAGGAAATTGGTGACACACTGGTACAGCGGAAGTTCACTGTGTAAGAGTTGAGCTGGTGTGTTTTGAGCAGGGTTCCAGAACAACAGCAATTACCCTTGCATAGGTCAACTCTTCATTAAAGACGATGCACGATAGAGTGGCGAGTCATAACGACTGCTTCATTAACTAACGTGTATGTCTCTTCGAAAAATAGCAGGGGATCCAGCAGGGGGCCTTTGATGATATTTTTCCGGGCCATCACTATAGTTTCAAAGAAATTTGAGACCGCTGATTTGAAGGAAACAGGCTTGTAGTTATTCTTCCTGTCACGCAGAAATTGTGGGAAAGTAGGATTGTGCAGCATTTGTAGCAGGAGAGAACTTCACACAGATTGACTGATCTGCATAAGTTATGTGTGAAGAAGAGAACCAGTTGGTCACCACAGGCCTTCGGATATAAGCGTGAGACGCCATCTGGACCTGGGGCTTTCCTGGTCTTTTGTTTCTGAAGAGTTGCAAGACAGCATGAAGGCTGAATGGCAGGAGTGGTGGGTGAAGCGAAATCACTTGGAATTATGGGTTGTTTAGTGAGAAGTGTAGCTTTGCCTGCCTGCTCTGACCTCTTTTTCACGGCTGTGGACCCATCCTTTGCCTGACTTTAGTCATAAACCTGTTTTTGTTGCTATATTTTAAACAGGTCACTGTGGGAACATATGTTCTCCATGTCACCTCACAAAGTTACAGCATCAGCAAACTACATCAGATTAGTGGCCCGTCTCTCCAGAGTTTTTATTACCATATTTTTGGATTATAGCTTTTGTCTGTAAGTTAGAAGACGATGAGTCATCAGAGAGGTAAAAAAGCTCCTTGGAGTTATACTGTAAGACAGTGTGTTTCTGTCCTTAATGCAGTCTGTAAAAGGGGTGATATACTTAAAGTAAAAGGAGTACATTTGAGAGAACCTGGGGACTTTTATTCCTGCATTTACAGTGGTTGACATAAATCCCTTCTATATACGAGGTGGCATCTTGGACCTTCACAGCGGTCAGAAAGGCATCATTACGGTCAAAACAGAAACCCCTGGGCTCCCTCTTCATCATGGGAAAGAGGCAGTACTCCGAGGGTTCCTAATCAGTCGAATACGGCAATTGTTCCGACGTTCCAGTAGTTTTTAGTTTCTTCCACAGCTCTTTTAGTAATTCGAGGAGAAGGTCCCGTTAATAGTGTGCCTCTTAACAATGTGTTCCACCAGCAGCACTCCGTCTGCATCCCAGAATAACTCAGGTCATCACCTTGTGAGTACAATAGATCGCACCAATTTGGCTTTTGTGGGAGTTGGAGACGTTTGATTCTTCTTTCGTCTCTGTTTGGAAGTGTTTGTTGGAAGTCTAATCTCAGGCCGGAAATTGAGAAATCACACGGGATCCAACTCAAAAATGACTGATGAAAAACAGATTAGGCAAACATATCAAGAGATAGTCGAGATGCTTCGGGACCCAACGAGCCGACACTCTGGTCATTTAAAGTGCGTACCGTTGTGTTATTCATCGATCTTTCAAAATCACAGCTCTTGTCGATGTTCTACTCTGCAGTGACAGTGATCGGTCTTCCATTTTCCAGGCTCTCTCTGCCATGTTTGAATTAAGCAGCCCACTTCTTCACAAGGATGCAAGAAGGAGCACTCTCATCGAAGGTTGCCACCATGTCCTTGTGGACCTCCTTAGATGGAGGCAGCGGGAGACCGAACAAAGGCTGATGCTGCCCATTTTCTCAGACAGTGCTGAGTTGCAATTTTCATTTCCCCGAAACAGAAACATAACAAATACAATACTATAAATACTAAAAAAACAACATTAACGACTTTGTGCATTATCACTCAAAGAGTTGAACCATAATCTCTTTCTGCTTTGGGCCAAAAAAAAAACAAATGCTGCAATGCCTCCTTCACTCAGGTTTGAGGCAGATGTAACCACCAGAATAAAGGATGAACACTGCTGGGGTGAATAAAATGGCTTAGCGTAAATATAAACAGCCTGGAGATAAGGGCAGCACCGTGACATCAATACACCAACCCTCAGTGATATAAAAGCAGAGTCTGTCTCTCTTTATTTCCATTATACGTCGCTCTAATATGAGGTCCACTTCTTAATCGAAACCCAGAAGATAAACAATGAAAAGTCCAGGGTGTATTCACCTTGTCAGTTTATGTGACTCCACTGAGATTGAAGATTCCTTGTTGGTTCTGTTCTGAAGAGTAACAAACATGTCTGTTCTATTGCCTAGAGAACATTTTTTTCCCTCCTGCTATTCAAGAAGTAACATTCATATAACTTCTCACACATTTTCTCACACTGTCCAAATAAGGGGAATCTCTTAGTTTGGGGATTAGTATTATTTACATAATTCTTGTATTAATGACACAAAATGTGTATTAATTAAATAAAATGTTTTATTGATGTAGCAGATGACGTAGGAAGATGTGGATAAAAAGAAATCAAGGAAAAAAAAAAAAGAATGACAGAAATCCAATTCAGGAGTTGGATTTTTTACAACAAAATATTAATTGCTATTCCACCAGATGACCAGAATTGTATTGAGAGGTATTGATTAAGCTTTTAATGGTAAACTGATAAATACAATTGAGTGGTGCTCAAGAATGTTGAGTGTAAGGTAAACCTAGACCAACCTTTAACCTTTTTCTTTTCATTTAATTTAAATAAATCAGTGTGGAACATAAATGCTGCGATTATATCTGAGTGGAATTCCATGACATGCTTCTTCAGGAGTTTTAGGATTATGCCTTCATACACTTCAGTTTTAGATATAATAACAATTAAACTAACAACTAGCCTTCAAAATATGTAATTGTTTAATACAATATAAATATACCAACATAAAATAGTATCATTAGAGACTGCGATTGACCTTCTTCTTCTTTTTCGCCTTCTTCTGGCAGGAATCATGAAATCTATCACTCTGATTTCCAAAAAACTGTAAAAAAAAAATCACTAACCTTTCCCCTCCAACATTTTTTGCTTACCTGACACCCAACAAACAGAATATGAATCATCGCAAACTGAGCCGACAGTGCATCTCCATGCTGACTAGATGGAGTACACAAATTCCTCGACTTTTGCCTTTTGGCATTAGTCTGAAATCTGCCAAATAAACTCTGTTTTACTCATAGTGTGAAGCTGTATGTGTGTTTTTTCCCACTTGGCAGGGAGCGCAGGAGGATCATGACTTGTCTTTGCTGCATAGGGATGTCAGTTCAAGCCCTGCATGATGCTGGATGAACATCTTAAACCCAATTAGTCCTTTTTGCCCTGGTTTTAGAAGTTTCCCTCTGTCTACACACCTGTTTCCAGTGACCAGCTCGTCATCAAGCTCTGCAGAAGCCCCATAACAACCCATTCATTTGATTCAGGTGTGTTGGAGCAGGGGATCTTCTAAAACAATCAGGCCAGGCGACCAGGTCTAAGAAACACTGGATTAGAGAAACATGATTTCAAGGTTTTATAAGTGTTAAATATTATGGTCTGGGCTGTTCTGTGGACAGACTTCAGGGTGGAATAAAGGCGCGACAGGTCTCAGGTGATGCAGGAAGGACATCTACGTGAGATAGAGACGTGACTTTGAGGTTTAGTGATACATTTGTTCCAGACAGTTCTGCTGATGAACCGTATTTCTCGTTTGTCTTCCTCCAATTCCTTTTTTCAGGTTCCGTCTTTGTCTTCCTCCTAAAAGCCCCGTCCAGACTCGGTGCTGAGCAGCAGCTGTGATGCACGTTTGATTTTTTTTTTTTGTCATAATATTTTGCTTGTACACAAGCTTAAATTAGAACCGCAGTTTATGGACACAAAGCCGGGAGAAAGCACAGAAATATTACAGACAATTCTGTCCTCAATTGTGTCCTGCTTTCAGCTCTACAGGCCAAGGTGTGCTATTGTACTAGGCCATTTGGAAAACTAGGTTAGTCTCTTTGAGACTGCATTAAACTGTTTCAGGGCCTATATAACAGGTTTACAAGTCTACATCAGCCTCATATAGACCAGGTGTCTAATAGATGTGAAGGCAACAATGGGCTTTCCTTGACCCAGTTTTACAATCTCTCTAATATGTTTTTACAGTTACACACACGGCATGCAGAAATCACGTCTTCATATTATCCACAGGGCACGAACTCTATTAGCTATTTGCTGCTAGACATAAACAGGATTTAATGAACTAACAAATGAATGATGTATGGTGTCCATCAATTTATAGAGAAAAGAAAAAATAGGGACCAAATCAAAGACTCGATGTCACATTAAAGCAAATAAACAGAAACCGAGGCTGCAGATCTGATCATTATCCGTTACTCATTCTAAAACTGCATCTTCATAATTAACCAATAACAATAGGCTGTCTTAAAGTGATACACCACCGTAGCTGTTTTACAATTGGCACTCAATTAACTCCTTTACTCTGTGTGGCTCTTCTGTTTTTAATTTTCTAATAATGACTCTATTTATTTTATTTGCATAGTAGTACAACTTTAACACGAATACCAAAAAATCCTAAATTAAATCAGACTTTAGCTGCATATTAAGATAATGAAAGATGCACACATCTCCAGAGCTGGCGGGTGGCATTAGTGAACAATATTGATCTGACGGAGGTCGCTGCAATGAATTTCTCTCTAGGCTGCAGGCAAGCATGGATCCATTTTTCACTCGCCCTGAGGGTAATCAGCGATGGGGGTGACGAGACAACAGCACGCCCTGAATAAGCAAAGGTTCTCTGGAAAGGTTCAAAGCAGCCTGCCGGCTCATTCGAATTCAGTCTGCTAAACCCTAAACTTTCCATATTCCCAACATGTTCCTACAGCGTACCGCAGGGAGGTCCAGCTGGAACTCTAATCACATCTTGTATTACGGGCTGCAGGTCAGCAAAAAGACCTAGATCTCCATTAATTCAAATAAATCCTGCAAATGCTACAGTATATCCAAGCAGTCCTATGGGTAGTGTGGGGAGTGGTGAAGGTGTTGAAGAACCCCAAACCATGCAAGCCCAGCAAATATTAGTTACAGACCGGCAAACCCAATCCATTATTAATTACTGGAGCTCATTTCATAGATATTTTTGTCCCTTTAGGGGCTCCATGAATTTCTAAGCATATTAGTGTAATACAAATCTGTTCTCCTCAAAGGTTGAATCAAAAGCAACTGGACTTCTTTTTAAGGTTTGAAGACATTTTAGCTCTTGTCCGAAGGACTGACTGATGCGGAGCTCCAGATATTTCACCTCCTGTGAGGCAATTAAAAGCTAAAAACTCAAAAAACTGCAGCTACATAACATAAGGAAGTGCAGCTCTATAGAAAACTACCTGCAGGTGGCAGCAGTATTAAAATTGCAGCATTTATTAGTCTCCCTGTCTGTCTGTCTGTAGCACAGATTCATCTGTGTAGACAGAGAAAGTGTAGCAGGTATGTTAGCTTTTGCCTATAACCATTTATGCCTCCGTATCAGTAAGCTCAGTCTGATCACTGGCTCGCCTCCCAACAATGTTTACCACAGGATTTGTGGGGTTTAGTTTCTGTCTGTAAGTTGGAAGAAGATGAGTGATCAGAGGGTTCAAAAGCTGCAACGGGGAGCAGTAAGAATCCTTTAATACTGTGTGACAGTATGTTTCTGTCCTTGGTGGGATACTTATAGTCTGTGTTTGTGCAGTTCATGGCTGAGGTTTGCTCTGATAAAATCCCCCCAGAAGAATAAGAAGATTCTGGGTTTTCTTCTTCCATACTGGTTATCTAGTTAGCCAAGCGCTTGCAGCCCCTCCCTCACACACGCTTAAGGCGAGACGTTTAAACACCAGCCAGTATAACCGAGGACCACTCCTGTGGTGAATAAAATGGCTTACCGTGAATGAAAAGGGCTTGAAGGTGAGGGCAACACCTTGACATCAACGTTCACTGAGATAAAAGGAGATTCTGTTTCTCCCAAATTTCCATGATGCACGTCTGTAGAAAACCAGGAAGATACATAACACAGTGTCCACGGTGGATTCATCTCCTCAATTTATGACGACTTAAAGTTTTTTTTGAAAATTATATGCCCATTTTGAATTTTATGCCAGCAACACATTTAAAAAAAGTTGGGACAGTGGCAACAAAAAGACTAGAAACGTTGTGAAATGCTAAAAGAAAACACCTGGTGGAACATCTCAATATTAAACAAAACGTTCAGTTAAACATTTAGAAAAACATTTTGAAATATTTGAAATGTTGTTTTTGTGATATTTCCAATTACATATGGGGTTTCAATGATTTGCAAATCATTGCATACTGTTTTTATTTACATTTTTTTCAGAGCGTCCCGACTTTTTTGGAAACGGGTTTGTAGAGAAAAATAAATAATTGGCTTCACCTCTTTTACATTATTCATATAAGTGGCTTCTTATAACACAAAATGTTTATTGATCAAAGAAAAAGTTGACCAATGTTGGCCGATATCTAGAAATCAAAATAAACTACATTTTTTTTTATTTAATTTGATTATTTAATTACTAAACATACTCATAAGATACAATAATGTTATTTCATTAATTATTGTACTTTGACAGATGTAAAATATAAGAAACAGAAAAAAAAGAAAAGAAAAAGAAGCCAAAACACCTGCAGGTAGCAGAACTATTTAAATAGCAGAATCTATTACTCTCCTTTTCTGTAGGTGGCCCTGATTATTCTTTGTAGAAATAGGAGATAATTCATCTAGGGTCTGTGTTTGTATGGGTCTGCGAGTGCATCGCCATCTAAATACCATATTCTTACAAATTAAAGCCTCCTTAATTTGTAATTCATTAGAAGGCCTGAATGAAACACCTACATGCTCCAACAGAGGGGAGATACAAAAACAAATAATTTGCCGTGCTGCATTATCAATCTACAATATTTAGCATGCTTGCATGCTGAGCTGCCCACTTATTAATGTCTGCAGTGTTGCTCCTGAAGTGTGTGTGTGTGTGTGTGTGTGTGTGTGTGTGTGTGTGTGTGTGTGTGTGTGCGCTTTAATCCAGAGTGCTGATGGGCGAACAGCTCCGCTGTGATATGCTTCGTCCATGACCTTGACCATGATCAAGTGTGTTCTTAAAGAAATAGATTTCTTCGAGCTCCACTTACTCTAACAGTTGGAGGTTTTAAAAACACACAGACTTATCACGACGGCGGCTCATTAAATCTCTGCTGCTTCTGTTCTCCAGGAACCCACATTTCTGCAAACGCTTAGCAGTTTTTGGGACTGGTGTTTCTTTATTTTTGTTTTTTGTAAACAGATTTGTTGATCACTAATGCGAGAAAACGAAACAGCTTATTATCCCAATATTTTCCGCGTGGATGCTGATTGGGCGATGAACCTCCTGGTTTTCTGACAGGTTTTCTTAAGTTTGAGTTCTTTGCATATCAGCTTTGATGTGATGTGATGAATCACCACCAGTAGGCATCTTGCTAGCTTAAGAGAGTTGTCGCTATCACAATTTCACTGATTTGGTTAGCCATGAATCAGAGTGTAGTATCGAGAGCTTGCACACAAATGGAGGTGCAGAAGCCCTGAGGGTTATGGGAGCAGGACTAAAAGAATTTATCCTTCAATGGTGGCTAAGGATTCAGAAGACAGACACTTCTATACACTATTATAGGGGATATTTGACAATTAAACAAAAAGAAACAAAAAAATGCACCTTGAATTTGTACTTATTTTATTGATAAAATCACTGTAAAGCATCATAATGAAAGAAAAGGTCAACACAGAAAGTTGCACACATCTGTTTGGGATGTACTAGTAGTGTTTTGAAGTTTTCCAGCATTATGGGTTCATGAGTAATGCCCATTATTATGGGCAGCGTCCGTGGATGTTTCCGAGCAACGGAACTAAACATCTGAATCAGACACTCTGATTGGCTGCGATGGCATCCGTTAGAGGAAATAGGAGTATCTATTTAGAGGATCTATTTAGCGCTAAAGACAACGTGATATTTGGGAGCTTATACGCTTGGTTAAAGCTCACGGTCATGTTTTCAACAAGAGTATTTAGAGTTCATCTATTAATGAAGACTGTAGGTAAGTGTAGGCGGTGATATGCAAAAAGAACAACACTTCACAGAGATATGTCACTCGAGATGTTTGGGTAAACAGGGATAATAGTTGAGATTATGTAGCAATTCACGACTGAGATCCCAGCAAGATGTTGAGAGCGTCTGTGAAGACAGTGATTAGATGCTGCCACAGAGTCAAACTCCTCAGCTGCAGTTGCTTTGAGTTAAGCTGCCCATCCTGTATTCGCCCTCATATTTGCATTTGTAGTTGTCAATTTTCATGCTTAATAGCTGATGGAATAGCTGATATGACAGGTCTGTCTCTGACCCGGTCTGTATCATGCTCTTCTGCGAGCTGAACAAATGTCAGACCAATTAAAAATAACCTAAAAGGCCACTCTATGATGGAGAGAACAGGCTTTTTTTTTTTTAAATCTCCAAACACTTACATAGCATATGTCACGGGAACAAGCAGCTACCTCTGAGCCACAGGAACGACCATGATGAACCTGAAGAGCATCCCTCCCCCAAGAAAAAAAAAATAATGAAAGTTTTGGTACATTTGATGAGAAGTGATGAGAAGAGGAGGGATTTGGCTTTGATAGAGAATTTAATTTAGCAGATGAATTCCTTCTTTGTTGGCATTATTTTCTCTTCAATTCTGAGAGGAGGCATGGAATTATGTGTCACACTGCCAACAAGAAAAACAACGATTTGGACAAGGACATTCTAAAAACAACCCACACATTTCAAGCAGGAGACAACTGTTGAAAAATAAAAATACTGGAATGAAATAGCTGGCCTGCTGGCATGTGTTGTGATTTTAATGGGTTGCTCTCATTAGGTGCCCTTTACACCTTTTAATTATGTGCAATATCCTCTGCCGCTTTGACTGAAGCAGTTCTCAGTGTCACAGAACTATAGCTATAGTGAATTCTTGATGATATAAAGGGCCAAATTCATGTCTAATTTCTCTCCATCTGCCTTTGAGTATCTCTTTATCTTCATTTCATTCTCTGTGACTGAGTGCTGTACTTGTGACTTCATGTTGTATCGGTTATCACTATGTTTCTGATAGGGTAATACATCTACACTATATACAAAAGTATTCGAATGCCCCTCTTAATATGGAGGAGGGATAATGGTATGGGTTTGTTTTTCAGGGGTTAGGCTATAAGCCCCTTAGTTCCAGGGAAGAGAAATGGTAATGCTTCAACATACCAAGACATTTTGGACAATCCTATCCTTCCAACTTTGTGGGACCAGTTTGGGGAAGGCCCTTTTCTGTGTTCCAGCATGGTGTGCCCCAGTGCACAAAGCAAAGTCCATAATGGTTTCGTGAGTTTGGTGTGGAAGAACTGGACTGACCTGCACAGAGCCCTGACCTCAACCCCATTGAACACCTTTTGGACGAACTGGAACGGAGATTAAGAACCAGGCCTTCTCGCCCAACATCAGTGCCTGACCTCACAAATGAAGCTCTAGCGTAAGTTCACCTCTCATGCCTGCTCAATATTATATTTTCCTGCTATCTCAGTCCAAGGAATCACTTGTATCCAATAGCACAGTGACACACCTTCATTGTCAGCCTATCATGTTGCTGCTGTCTTTTTAAATATGACTCTCCATTCCTCTAGTTCTTTCATGCTGCTGTTTTGCTCGCCCTCCACCTCCCCATCAGCACCCAGTCTTCAAAGATTCACCAACATCATCATTCATTAGCTTCACCAGGTTCATCAGCCACCACCACCACCAGTGCCTGGACTCCAAGGGGGGTATATATCTCGCTGCTGCTCAGGACAGATGCCCTTCGATCCCAAGAGACTTTCCGACATACTAATTATCACATTTCATTTGATGTAATAAACATTCTCATTTACTTCAACCATTAGTCTCTCCTGGTTAAACTGGATGAACGGTCAAAAACTCCCACATACACACTCCAAAATCTAGTAGACAGCTTTCCTAGAGGAGTGGAAGCTGTTATAGCTGCAAACTCCATTATAATGACAGTAGGTGTAAGGGCCTGGTGTCCCAATAGTTTTGTACATATAGTGTATCAAGTAGAAATGACAACAATGCAACAGCAGCATAATTAGTGGAGCGATGATGTGTAAAATCTACTTTCCAGGGTCCCGCCGCAGTATGACAGGAAACAACACACATGAGGATGAGGCACACATACAGTCCCACACCGAAGCCACTTACCGAGCCAGTGTTCGCCGGTGATCTTGCCAAATCCCTCACGGTAGGACTCCCATGCTCTGAAGAAGTTGACCGAGCCGTCCTCCCTGCGCTGGATCACCTACACAGCCATGACAGCAAAGCAAGGATTCAGTGGGCAGATGAGATTCATCTCACACAGCGTTTCTCATCTGCCTCCAAGTCGAGTCTCTGAGCTCATCTGGAACGAAACTAAATAAACTCATAAATACTTCCTCTTTTTTTTTTTACAAATGAATAATGCAAACGCTCTTTCCTCTAAAAAGGCAATTTGTCAGAAGCTAATAAAAGGAATCCATTAAATCTTGACTGATTTTGAATCGAGTCGCCACGCAAGTTGCATCCTTAATTGATATCCCAGAAATGAGATGATATTCATGGAATAATCCTAAAAACACAAAGAACGATGAAATTTCTGTGGCATGAATCATGAAATTCTATAAAGTAACGGTGTGTGGAGAAACTGTTTTAGTGGAACCAAAGGAAATATTAGCAAATTGCAAATATTTGGCTTGTTTTTGCACCTGTGTGTGTGTGTGTGTGTATGTGTGTGTGTGTGTGTGTACATTTGTGATGGTGCATAATCTGTATCACCCAATCAAATGCTCTAGAAGTGATGACATAACCACCGTCAGGTTGAGAATGAGGGGAGATTGGAAGCGTGCTCCAAAAGAGGAAATGATGCACACAGATGGAAAATAGTGTACGACTCGCTGTGCTAATGTTGAAATGACAAAGGGAATGCAATGAGACAGTTTATGTTCAGCCTGACTAATCCCATAATACTAACATACCATAAGGCACAAGATGGCACCAAAAACCATATTTGCCTTTAACATCCAAGCACACAAGGAAAAAAAAAATCCTGCAAATCTTCGTCCTTATCGTTTTCATCCGCATAATTGTGATCATCACTGCTGTATCATCATCACTTATCAGCATCGCTGAGCAGTGAGGGAAGGAAGATTCCTCATCTCCTCCTTCAGGACTCTCAGAATTTCTTTTTTCAAGAAAGAATTTCCTCCTTATATTAAATCAATTTGACTGACTGTTATTAATATGACAGTAGCAGTGACAATACTATAGCAGACTGATTCATCCATAGCATCTCAGTTTCGAGGCACTGACATCATTGCATTGAGTTTTCTGTGCTCTCACTAATGAAGGATTTTCCATCATCATCATCCCACATTGGAAACGATAGCTTACACTGAATTCTCTAGCAATATTAGATAATATTAACTGAATCACAGTCAGCAGCGACATGTTAATAAAGCTGTTATCACAGCTCTGATTAAACTAATCACATGACATTAGGAATGTTAGCGATGTGTCAGGGGAGCACTGAAGGACTGAGGAGGTCCCTGCCCCTGGTGATTTCCTCTGACTGACTGGGTTAACTGGTGGCTGTAGGAAAAAAACAAAACAACTCTCTTGTACTGGGCTCTGCAGTAAAAGATGGCTGCCATGAATGTCGAGGCCCATTGCAGGTTGGAGAAAAAAAACCCAACCCATTTAACGTCACTAAATTCTCCTTGAAATAATTACCTTCCAGCCTCCTTATCTGACTTCCTCCCCCTCCCTCTTACCCATCCTCAACCCTATATTCAAAACGCTGAGATAAAGAAGACGGCCAATTGATACCACTAAGTTAAAAGTAAGGTTTTCCCTTTCATCCATCACTTACTGTTTTTTTTCTTCTTCTTCAGTCTCCCCTGGCACTCATTCCACTAACACTGAACACATACTGCAGAGAGATGAGACGCTGCTGACAGACATGAGACGGAATGACTTGAGAAAGAAGAGCAGCATGCACCAATGCTAGAATTGTTTCACTGACACCGTTTTCTTCTTCTTCACAGAGACAGAACTATGAGACCGACCCCTAGTTTTAATTTCAGACATATATAGTCTATTTTTTATTAATAGAGGCTTGCTGTCGTGCCTCAGCTATACCGTTGAGAGAACCTGAGAAACCAGTGTACCAGCACTACCTGCTACTGTGAGTCACTGCAGCAGTGGAAAACTGATAAGCGGTCACATGAAACAGTATTCCACGGCAGCAGGTTAACCAGCTAGCCGTTCAGTTCAGATCAAGGTTAACTCGCTTGTCTTGCTGGCCCTGCCTTTGTCCATGTCTAGCATCCTTGTAAGATTGGAGAGCCCCTCTGAGGTTTAATTGCATGTTGACCCTTGAGGTCTCCCTCTCTCCCTCTCTCTCTCTCTCTCTCTCTCTCGCTGTGTGTGGCTTTGTGTTCCCTAAAAGACATGGAGCTCACAGATAATTCCCTTTCATGGGCTTTTGGTCATGGCTGGCAATGATATAACAATGACAATAATAATAATAATAATAAATCTATATTTATTTATTTATATAGCACTTTTCAAAAACGTGTTACAAAGTGCTTCACAGTGGGCAGCAAAATAATGCAAACCAATACAGTGTACAGAAAGGCTAAAAACAATTTAAAAAATATACGTATTTCTAAAAGTTGACTGCAAACGCTCTGTCCCCTTTAGTCTCCAGCCGGGCCCCTGGAACAGACACAAGACCTCTGCCCGAGGACCTTAGGGTACGTGCCAGTGTGTAGGGACTAAAAGGTCGGATATATAGCTAGGAGAGAGGCCATGGAGGGTCTTAAAAAGTAATCAGTAAAATCTTACAAATCTATCCTAAAATATACTGGGAGCCAGTGCAAGGAGCCTTAGACAGGAGTGATGTGATCACGTCTCTCAGTTGTGGTTAAAATTCCGGCAGCAGAGTTCAGGACGTTCTGGAGTCGTTCAATTGATTTTTTTGTTCAGGCAGGTGAAAAGGCTGCTGCAATAATGTAAGCGAGAAGATGTAAAAGCATGCTAAATGGCCTTTCATGGTCTGTCATACATAACGGAACGTCTGTCTGTTGTTTATCTGCATTTGTAAACATGCATCTACGTGTGTGTGTGTGTGTGTGTGTCTCTGTGGCGAGCGAAAAAGATCCAATTCACCTAGATTTCTGCAAATGCTCATTTAAATCTGTGCAATAAATGTGTGTTCTACATGGTTGCACATGCACAATTGCATTTATTTGTGTGTGTTTGTGTCAATTCACCCCCAAACCCCCTCATGGGTATGATGGCAACTAAAGGTATAAAGGTAAATTACAAGTTTTTTCAATGTCTAAATGAAATTCTATCCATTTTGTGCAAATAATACATAAAAACGAACAATAACTTATTGCATCACTGTTGTTTCACGATTAAATGATTTGCCTTAATTAGTCAAATATCAATAAACTGCATTTAGGCTCCTACACCTACGTCTGTGCTGTACGTGCAGGTCTGCAGAGCATGTGGATGTTAATGTTAGTGTTGAAGTTTGTGAGCACCGTGAAGAAGTTCTGCTGGCCTGTTTTATTACTGATAAAATGCAAGTGAATAGCATGCAGAAATATGCAGCCTGGAGGCAGATAAGCAGACTGTATTAACTGCACTGACTCTCACATTATGGTTACACATAAAGCACTTCCTCCCAACACTGGTCAACAAAGCTACGAAAGGGAAAAGCACAAAAGACTCTTAGAGCGACAGAAAAACATATTTTCTTTTTCACTGAAGGAATAAAAGTCAGCTGCCCAGTTCAGAGTGTATTTGCCTGAATATGCAGGCAGTGTTTATTTTCCGTGTTTTCTTGGGCCTGGTTGATTAGATTCATCTCACCTAACCGCCCCCACCACTACCACCACCACACACATCCAGAAATGCAGGTTCCACTGCGACGCAGCTTGACATCCTGCCTGACAATTTCTTACACACAATGTCTGACTGGAGGGAAGTTCGTGACATCAAAGTGGTTTCTATCAAGGTCAGACCTGTTCTATTTGTGCGCAGGGCAGGCAGTGCTCTAGCGACACACACTGAGAACCGCAGTTGTGGTACAGCGGCCATTCTATGAAAGGGTTGAGCAAAGGCCTCACATTTCACAACAGGAAGTACAGAAGCGTCCAAAAACTGACCTACAAAATCAATAGTGACCACAGCCTGTGTGTGCCGGCAGCAAACGCAATAATAACAGCTAATGGAACCTGGTGCTGTCACATTCATCTGGCACTAAATGTTGTTTGGAGAAAAAAAATGGAGGAACTCCTTCATGTGATATTGATGTTATAATGCATTATTATTTCAACTCAATGGTACAGCCTGGGGCCGATTCAGACACATTTTAATGGATCGCATCGGCTAAAAATAGTCCAGTCCGATACTTTCTTTACTGTACCGCGTGGCCTGTCACCTCGGCCTGCCAGTGTTGCAGTGCTGCTCTCCTGGACTCCACCGAGCAGCAGTTGTCTGAGTGTGAATGTGAAAAATGGGAAGCAATGAGTGACTCGGTTGAGTCCGAGAAAATAATACGTCCCATCTCTAGCGGACTGCAATAAATCAGTTTTAGGAGTTGCCTTCTCCTAATAATATTTTCATATCTGTAAGTTTAAAAATTGATGTTCATCAGTTTAGAGTAGTTTTGAACCAGGACCTCTATAAATCAAGTAACTTAAGAAAAAAAAATAAGTGTGTGAAATAATCTAAAGCCATTCTTTTAATGGGTCAGATACACATTTAGGATGCTTTCACACCCGCCCCGTTTGGTCTGGAGTTTTGGACTTTTTAAGTTCGATCAGGACTAAAATTGCAGGTATGAAACCTTCCCCGGAGCAAGGTCCGGATCACCAAAAACAGCCGGGCTCTGTCCGGTTCTAACTGAACCATGCTTCGGTTCGTTTGCAGTGTGAAAGCACTTATTTGGATGCTTTGGATTTACGGACCAATTACAGGAAGTTGCGGCAGGCTACCGTCGGCAGTAAACAAAAGAAGAAGAAAAACAAATGGAAGAAGTTCAAGTTAAAGGAAGAGACGACACGTTTAATAGTGACACATAAAACCTTGAAACATTTAATTTTCTGCGAGGATGAGAGACAGGAGACCCTTAATCAACATTAAAGTAAATATAAGTATTGTAAAATATTTGTAAAAAAATATATACAGATACTTCATATTAAAGGGCACGGATCAGGGCGAAAAGATATCATCCATAGTAAAATCACCATAGACCTCTTAACACAATCAGAATAAAAATTAAACATATAAGGCTTCAAAAAAAGTTTAATTTTTTCCTTTTATACTGTATAGCAAAATATTTCTTGTGTTTAACATCTGTTTCGTAGAAAATAAAGATGCTTCTGGGACACTCCCTCTCCTCCTGTAGCTCTCACACTCTCCATAAGTCTTTATTGCACTATTTTTACTTTATCTGTTTGCCTCGCAGCCCTTAAGTAATTAATTCTTTAGAAGTGCTGTTCTACATGCTCCAGAAAGCCCCAAAACCCATCTCTAAGAAGCAGCTTCTCCAAAATTACCTCCACCGTTCCTGCAGAAGCACATATTTACTGTATCATTAAAAAAAATTGTTAGTATGAGGAATTTCCTTAATTGAGGTAGCTCATGATATGGTGAGTATTGTTGGTGTTAATGAATTGGTGAAGAAATCAGGAGGAGGAGCAGCAGCAAAACCAGTAATTACTAAATACATATATATAGATTCTTGCCTTTTGTTTATCTCTGAGTGACACAAGTATTATACTGGGTAGATGTTATACTTGTTTTTGTTTTCTGACTTGTTAAATAGATGCACCAAATGATCTCCAGTCATTAAAAGTAGAAAACTTTTAATATCATTATATTTGAAAGTTGCACAGCTTAAGGTAAACAATCAGATAGCTCTCTTTCTCTCCGACATACTCTCTGTTTTTACTGATGCATGATAACTTAGTACAGCTCCATGGAAGACAGGGGCATGAAGGAAAGAACCGAATGGTTGCTCTAACATGTTTCGTCAGAGTGGCTGTGTCAGCAGGGCGCCTGTAACTAAGCATTGACAGCTGGAAGTCTCTTCCTCGCTAGTCAAGGGATGTCTGTGACAGGTCTTCAAAGTAAGAAGTAAGTAAGAGCTGTGTTCCAGGGCTTGTCCAACAAAAAAGAAAGAAAGAAAGAAAAAAAAAGTTAATTTATGCGGTAAAGAATCGAAGAAAAGCACAATATGCAAATGAATATGTAAATAAAAGCGCTTACAGTAAACACCCATAACAATGCAGATGGTAAATGTTTTAGTTGGGGGAAAACTGTTTATAGCCACAAACACTTACGTTGGGTAAAAACAACCAAATAGTGTTAACAAGAAAATACCCACTGACATTATTATTATTTTCTTCTTTTATTATCATCATCATTATCAGTGTTGTTATTGTAGTAGTTATTATAACTACTACAAATTGTAATCCATCATAATAATAGCCTTTATTGTTACTGTCTCTCTCCCCATCTATCTTCCCCATATCTCTCTCTCTCTCTCCCCCCATCTATCTCCCTATCTCTCTCACCCCAACTAGTCGAGTCGGGATCCACTCAAGGTTTCTGCCTGTAAAAAGCATTTTTTTTCCTCTCTCGCCACAGTCACCAAGTGTTTGCTCATGAGGGATTGTTGGGTCTCTGTAGCACTTAGAAAGTGCCTTGAGATAACTTTTTGTTGTTGTTCTGATTTGGTGCTATATAAATAAAATGGACTTGACCTGACTTAATGACTATCTCACCTAGCACTTGCTAAAAGGGTGACACACTGTCATGATCACATTCAGATCCCTGTAATCTCTGCTGTGGGTGAAGGCTACCGAACAAGCCGTCTTAAGCTCCTCGGCAGGATTTCTGTCAACCACTGGGAGACAGACGGACACCCTGACTGACGGGACCAGAACACGGGGAGGAATCCACACAAGCACTCCAAAGCTGATTGAGGGAGATTTACGATCTGCCATGTGATTGAGTGGAAAAAAGGGAAATGTGCCAATAGCTTGTTAGCTCCTGGCATGTACACACTGTGCTCACACTAGGTTTATAGGTTTGGTGCTTTGGCAACAGATGCCACTTTGTGCTGCTGCTCTGTACTTACAAACTGAATGTAATGGAAACATTTTCAGAGAGTAATTAATACATGAGCTGTGAGGCAGAGACAGATTTACAGCAAACACGGGAATCAAGCAAAAAAAAAAGAAAGAAAAAAAAATCAATAATCACCTCCCACACCTCCTTAGATCAGAATGGAAGAGGGTAACGGTTTGATTACATCGTTCATAATATTGATGATGTATGGTGACAAATTCAACACTGTCTGGTGAAAGCGCTCATAAATCCACCGCAGTCTGTCGAAGGGCTGTCTTCAAAAGAGGACTTCAAACATCTGCTGGCAAATGTTTTCTAATCCCATCAGAAAGACAGATGTGCTCTGAACACAGCGGCGGCAAACCAGAACAGAAGGAGAAATACAGTCCTTCACAAACACTCTTTTTCTATCTCGCACACATGCGAATACAGTTTCTGCATCTTTATGTGTGCTTTGGTTCAGTAAAAAGATTATACCTGGCTATGAAACGTATAAACAAGAAATCTGATTTCCTGATTGGGTTAAGGTATTAAAAGAAACCAGGTTAACACAGATAGATTACTGCTGAGGATTTTTAAACATTCGTTTAAATCTGTGGCTATGGGGCGACTCAATGCAGGGAGAGACACACATACTGTATATATGGATATTGTGTATTGGTTTGATGCATCATTGACAGATTTGTTTTGCTTCGTTGGGTCTCTGTAGAGTAAAGAGTACGGTCTAGACCTGCTCTTTTTGGAGAGTGCCGTGGGATAACTTTCGCTGTGATTTGGCGCCAGATAAGTAAAACTGACTTGACTTGACTTCTGGTGGTGGTGCAAGAAAAGCCAAAGGATCCCCAAAGTCGTCAGACTGATCTCTAGTATAGAATTTCATGTAAATTCAGATGGTTGAGTCGGGAGCGAAGCGGTAGAACGTCTTATGGCATTGCCTTCCGTGAAGCTACGCTGCTTACATGGCTTTAAAAGTAAAACAAATACAAAAACATCTACTTTTTTTAAAAACCAAAACATGCCTCACATGTTTCCGATGCATGTAAATTTATTGAACCAGACTGCTTAACCTTGAAAAATATAATAGCTAACTAACTATAATGGCAGATAAAGCATCATATTTCGGTCTGACAGCATCGATGTTACTGGGAGGAAATAGAAAATCATTTGATTTTCTTGATGCAGCCCTCGTACAGCTGTATAAGCTCTCTTCGCTGGCGCCCGGCCCTACCTAATGGCCCTAATATCCTAAAGGACATACCTGACACTACCTGTGATGAAGCTACTGGTAGACAGCTCATTCTTTCCAGCACCACAATAAACTGTCTCCTCATGCCAGCTAATGAGGCATGTTTCTCCATAAAAAGTAAACATAAATCATGTGAACAAACCCGAAGTCAAGTCCACTCATTCTACACATCAGGAAAGCAATTACAGTTGGAGCAAAAGTTAGATGGCACTCTAAAGTTTTCAATTTCCCTGTTTCAAAACATTTAAAATAAGACATCTGAAAAAAACGCACAAACCCCCCCCCCCCCCCCCCATCCATCCCTTTTTTTTTCTTCCCCAAACCAATAAACTAACAGATGAAATATTGAAGAGCCTGTAAGCCGGATTGAGACACTGAAAAGCAATACTGTACACTCTGAAATGCTCAAAATGCACTCCAAGCCACTCAAAGAGTGACACAACATGCAAACAATCGTACATTCAATCTCAAACTTTTACATTTCAGTTCTTAGCTGAATGGAATATTTGAGAGTGATTGCAGTACTTCTGATAAAAGCAGTCCCACCCTGCCCCCTGATATATCTACTAGTATTAATCATTGATGCTGTGGTCATTTTTAGTCTCTTCCTTTTAACAAATAAAATAGTAATAATGGAAGAGATTACCCTGTGCTGTGAGGCTCTATTTAAATGGCATTTGAAATCTCTCTTTGCTGAAACAGGTAGCCTCCAGGCCCAAAGGATTACTTTACCTGAGCGAGGGGCTTGTGTCTATACATATTTCAGTATGTGTGTGTGACCGGGCGGGTCTGTAAGCACATAAGGACAAACATTTTATGTAAGTAGATATCTGTGTGGTTTTTTTCTTCTTTTTTTGCAGTCCAATACACTGTGTGGTGAGGTCAGCAGGATGTGTGGTGTGTAAATGTTTAGTCAGTGTGTTTTGATGGGGCTTGGGGTCTAGTAATGACAAATATTTGTATGTCCTGTCTGCCATAATGTCTTCCACCTCTGTGGTCAGACAGTCTCTTGGTTATGGCGGTGGGGAAATACTGATCAATTCCCTCTGACAACCATCAACATCAACCCTTCTCTTCTCTTCCTCTAAAGACATCAGGGCTAAGCTCAATAGTGAACTTGACCCAAGACCATTTTTGGGTTTGCATTTTCACTAATATATTGAATGACGTTGGTTCTGTTCCGTTCCTGCTGCTGAAATACACAGCGGATCAATGAGGACGAGGGAATCTCGTGTTACTCAGAAATTGTTGTACTACAGCACCAGAACTACATTTCCCAGGACACAATGGTGGAATGCCTCGTTCGTTATACAAAACGGTCTAAAAATTTCCTAACGTTATGTTTATTAAATTCCACCCAGGTTTAGGCCAATCGGTGAAATGTTAGTGTAACGGTAACAATAATGTTAGTACAACAAGTCAGCTAACAACCAGACCAAGAAAAGCAAGAGGGAAAATACCTGACTATACCGGACGGAGAAATGATGCATTTATTTCAGATGAATTCAGGCTCGTTTCTGGGAGGAGTTTGTTTAGGGTGAGGCATGCTGTAATTGACAGGATATTATTACACTTAGCGGTAGTGATTACAGCTACTCCTTCCACTTCTGCTCTGCTAAAGATGCAAAGCTGTGCAAAAATTTGAATTTCCAAACTCTGATAGCTGACAAGACGACTGTAAGCTTTGAAATCAATCTACATATTTTACTGCTGCTGGTATTTATTGTCGCCGTGTTGACTTAATGGGCAGCTACCTAAAGCAAATACAAGTGACTGACGTAATAGGAGACGGCACACTTCACGGGTTTTAAATAAACATTTGGCACGCTGTAGATATACCTAGCAAATAATAGCTGCAGCTATAGATCGCTTACCGTTGTTCATTTTTAGTTTTGTCTGGTCTCTTCACATAAATATTAAAGCAAAGCTGTGTGTAAATAGGATCTATGAGTACTTATGGCCTACAGAATGTTTTTCATGTGATTTCAGAAATGTCAGAAATACCTCAAATTCTATATTACCATTATGCTAACATGCTATACTCATATTCCTTTAGAACAAACAAGAGCCATGCAGTTATACTTTAGTTATTTATTATTATTATTATCCTTTACTCTTTCCTGCTTTTCTGTCTCCCCCTGAAAGAACATGTCTGAATTTATTTTATTTCAATTTTATAATTTAAATTATAATTTAATCTAATTTAATTTCATTGCATACTTACAATAAAGTGTCTCATGTCTCTTACATATGAACAAATGTCAACAGCTCTGTTGATTGACATCTAAGTCTAGCATTACTGTGCAAAGTTGGATTATCCCAGATGCTCCCTGAGGGACACCTTTTTGCTTCAATTATAATAAAACAGAAGATTTTATCTTGTCTTATTAATAGATTCCAAATCAAGGTAAAAGAAAAATAATTAAATGGCAGCTCTCCCTGCTGTGCTTTTTATTTATCTGCATGTCTCACTCTCTCTCCCCAACAGATTCTTATGTCATCAGGGCCTCTCTCCTTCGTCTCTGCTGTGTCACATTCTCTCCTCCTCTTTCCTCTGTTCCCTCCCTCCTGTAAGTAACCCGCTCATCTCAGTCCGTCTGCAGCAGCCTCTGCAACAGTGCTGCGGCACGTCAAAGTATGCTAATGAGGTGGCAGCATATGGCTCATTCCTTATTTAAGCCTCGCCGTCAGGCAGACGGTAAGCCACTCAGCTCCCCTCTCCCCTACCTGTCCTCTTGGATAGCACTGCACTGATCTCTTAATGAGGCTCAAACGTTAGCACAATCAGCTCAACACACCTGGCAGGATAAGCGAGTGCTACATTATCACTTCAATCTGAGCTACTGTGTAAATCATTTTATAGGACAATAAGTATGACTTAACATTAGTGGTAAAGGGAGGGAAATTTACAAAGTCACGCACACACACACGCATTTACACACTGACAGGCTAGTATGCAGGTCTATCCCATTACGCTGTTCTAAGCACTCTGTCACTCTGACAGTCTCGTTTCATTTGATGATAGGCGGCCGCGACCTTGCCTGGCTCACACAGTTTAGAATGCATAAACACACAGTGCACTGCCAGGCCAGTATAACAGTAATTTGAGCTGAAGTTTGATGCGTGTTGTGTTGTATGTAATTATACTGAAATATGCAGTGGTCAGAGTGGGAACAAAGGGAAAAATAAATGGCTCTAACCACTAGGATGATGATGATGTCTGTGTGTGTGTGTGTGTGTGTGTGTGTTTGTGTGCATTGAAACTTCCAAATATAACTTCAAACAGCTCGGTGTCGATGTTTGTTCACCTCGCCGTCTCTCATTCCCAGACGATTGCTTCCAGTATCCAGTCATCCTTAAACAACTATGTGTGCTTTAGTGAGGCCAGACAACTGATAGTTTGATCAAGGAAAAAAAAGAAAAGAAGAAAAAAGAAGACACACTCAGAGGAACTCAAAGCATCTTTTTCCGTGTTTTGCTTTTTCAGGATATTATACAAAGGCAAGAACGCAAGATGTACAAAACCAAAACATAAACAGGTCAGAAATTTGACAAATGCAATTGAAAAGGTTCTTTTTTTGAGTTTGGATTTTTTTTAAATGGAAGTTGGCTGACCATTAACATGGTTAATTAGATCTCAGCTCTGTCGACACTGTCTGCGCCAAACTTCTCTTGCTGCTACTTGTCGCTACGCTACTGTCAATCTGCCCTAATGTACGTGCTTCCATGTTTTTATTGTAGTTTTTCTGCTTCAGACCAATTTGTTTGTTTTGTATATTGGCTAGCTTTGATGTCTTTGCTTCTGCTTTGCATGTTTTTAGTCCATTTCTATTCCAACAATGTAGCAAAATGTTGTCTTTAGTCCATGTTTTCTATTAACATTATTATTGTTAATTTATTTGTTTTGCATGTGTTGTTTTACTAGTCCCTGTATTGCATGTTTTAATTAGTCCTTGACATTGTAGTATTGTGTCCTGAATGTTGTTTCATTTAACTTTAATGTTTCCTCTTCCCTTTGTTCTGCATGTTCACAAACGATGAATAACTTTGTAATTATAATCTTGGATTCTGTTTTTTAGGGTGACTTTGTAACATCTGTCCTGGGACTAAAGATGAAAAATAGCCTCTTGGCTAACTCTGACACATTTACAGCAATGTTCATTAATGTGCATTGTCCCCGTTAAATAAACCAGTAACTAAATAATAAAAATACAAATGTGCGTTGCCTATACAACACAGTGCTGTATCATCCAACCTTTATATCAGGAAACACATCCCAGCATCAGCAAATATATTAGATTTCTGATTTTTAATCACCCTCCTTTGTCTCACTCGTCTATATTCATATTCTTTTCAGCACCCTACCTTATGACATGCTTGCTTAGATATGACTAATATTTTATTTCTCTAAATCCAAATAAAAAAAAAGTGAAAAAAATGATGGACTTCAAACAAGTCCACATGAAATATGTGCTTAAGATCTCCTCGCTCCTCTGTGATAAAACTTTGATGGGATCTTTTCACACAGATACTGTACATGATATTCCAGGCAGTGCAACTGTAATCACAGCAGCTGCCTCGAAAAAAAAAAAAAAACAGGACTGAACCTCATGTACTGGACCTGAGCTTTTAGAATAATTCATGTTCAGTGATTTCTGGGTTATGTGGCCTGAATAAAAGCAGATTTGTAAAAGCAGATGTAGAGAAAAGACGTTCAGCTCTCCTCAGTTTGCCTTTTTTTCATCTGCTTTATGACATTTGAACATTTCGATTTGAAGAAGGTTACACCTTAAGAGTTTTATCAACAGTTAGACGCATGTGTCTTCCTCTGACTCACCGTCCAGCCTCCTCCGTCTGTGGTCATGTCGCAGTACACCTGGAAGCCTGCGGGGTGGTGGACAGGAAACACGGAGTAGATGCCGTCCTCTCGCTGTCCACTGGCATACAGATCGCCACAGTCACGGGGACGTGAGCCTAGGGAGGGATGTCAGAATAAAACATTGAATAAATTAGGTCCAAATTGCAAAGGGAAATGTTTTTGGAACTATAAAGTGCCAATCAGTAAAAAGGGAAGAGGAAAAAATGAGACGTACTCCATGTCTATAACTGTATACAAGAGAGGCAAATAAGTACATGGAGGAAAAATGAAATCTCTGCTTTCTCAACTTCTTTCCTACAGGATCAAGAGGACAGAAAGAGCAATGAGGAGGTAGAGAATGGCTTTGTTGAGAGGGAGGACACAAAGTATATAGCTGATGAGATGGATGGGCGAGTGATGGATGACAGCGGGGCAAAGGAATCTAAGTGCAGAGAAGATAAGAACTTGAAAAATACTGCAAGGCAAGTAGGTCGAAATAAGGAAGAAAGGCACAAGGGTGGAGTGCAGACATGATTTGCAGAGGAGAAGCAGAAATGTAGCACGGAGAGAGCGACTGGAGATAATACAAGCTGTAGGAAGAGGAGAAAACAAGATGTTGGGAAGTCTGCCTTGGGGATGAGACGTATACATGGACAGGAAAAGAGAGAGAGGAGAGGATATGCAAGAGATGTGCAGGAAGACAACTGAGGAAAAGTTAGTGTCATTAAGAGGAGAGGGAGCAGAACAGTAGCACCCTTGTCTGAGACTGCGAAACCCATTTTATGCAAGGGATACAAAATCGACTCCAGGAGAAGCAGGAGAAGAACTCTTTGATGAGGACAATGTCATAGTTTATTCATGCCAGCCTCCATCAGGTCAAAACCCCTGGATTTAAAACAGCCAACAGAGTTCTTGAAAAGGCCATTCAAGATTTTTCACAGCCCCTCCGCGATATGCAGTGTTTGATCTTCCCTAAGCCTTTCCATTTCTTGGTGTAAGCCTTGACTGCTAAGCTCCGACTTTCATCATCATCATCACATAAGTGGTCGAATTTTTTCACTTTTTCTTTTCATTACAGGAAACCGAAACTGTCTGAGTTCAACGGGGGCATTAAAAAAAAGAGACCATCATCGTTATTTAAGATTCTGGTCCACGATGACAACAGCTTGCAAAGGTTTTTCAGTTTAATGATCCCTTACAGCAGAAAAATGTACTCTTCCAAAGACCTCCCACCATGATCGGACTCCTCCTCAAGGTCCACTTAAGCTTGGTGGTGTGCTTTATATCTTTATTTGCACACAGATTTAAATTTTGGTCTTTTGCAGAATGGATCACAATGTTTATCTGCACTATGGGAAACCCCAGCATCACCTAGCTGAAATGAAATTTAATTTCGTATTTCTTTCTAATGTGCAGTTAATTAATTTAATTTGGGCCACAGACTAGAGAAAATGACCCGAGCTTTGAGTTTTTCCAAAATCAGCAGTTAGTTTGAGCCTCGGTGGGATGTCACTGAGACAATAGCAAAGGAAGATGGTATAAAGAATAAGGCAGCAGAAATGTCATGTCGGACCACCACATTTTTTATATCTCTAAATGTTACACTGTAAAAAAAAAAATTTTTGGAATCCTAATTTTACGGAAAATAACTGTCATAAAAAGCCATTCTTAATATTACTTGCATCACTTTTGTTGTCAGGATGTCATTAATTCCCATTTAAGTCCCTCCCTGCTCTGCAGTAGGTATTATTCCTCAGTAATCATTGCTTCCTGCCTTCAGTCATCCCCAGATTCCCAAACCAAACGTCGGCGAAATCACAACCTCCTTGGCGGCGGTAATAAGCACTCTCATTATGTCAGCTCTGCCCATGAGATCAGATCTAAATATACAAATGGGACGGATGGAACTGGTGGGCCTGTCAAAAAACATGTGTCCCAAGTCAGCGGGAGCAAAGCCACGGAGGGGTAAAAAAAATCACTTTTTGCAAGGTGATTCCAGTGAGGTACTGCTACTACTTATGCCTTTCATCTCACAGGAAGAGATGGATGGCTTTTTGAATTTTCATTTCCTCTGCCTCTGTGTCTGTTTGCTCTGTCTTAAGTTCCCCTCTAAGTTTCCCCTCTTCATTCCACTGTGATTGGCTGATCGTTCCCACCTGCCTCTGATTGTATCCTCCTCCCTGTGCCACCTGTTCCCCATCTCTTCCCCTTATTTACTTGTGTGTGTGTACATATTCTGGTGCATGTGTTGGTGGTGGGACGAGCCGTTTCAAGACTGTATCCATTCTAAATCTCATCTGTGTGGCAGGCTCTTCGTTGCATAAACCATTCAAAGTGAGTCACCCTGACATCGCAGGCGTTGCACATTACTGGACTCATTGAAATGCATCTCCAGCTAAGACCGCTCATCTAGTACAAAGCACTAGTTGTTCCCATGCATGCACATGTCCTGAATATAACATTTCTATTTTTGATTTGGGTTCCTCTGTTTTGTTTAAAATGCAATACTGATAAGCCAATCTCTGCATGCTCGAAGCTGACAACAGAGGTGGACTTTAACTTGTAAATCAGTTGAGCTGCAGAGCCACTATGCAACACTATACAGCGAAGTCATACAGTCCAAGGACTGAGAAATCAGCCCACTACAGTGGTTTCATTCAACTCGGAAACCCAGCTGCTGTCAGAGCTGAGAACTGTTTCACTGCTGTCAGGTTTGGATTCACATAACTTTGAGAATCTAATATGTTCTTATGGGAATCCAAAGCAAACACCACAGAGATGAATGCTTTAAATATTCAGAGGCACAGTGGGACAGACTGGCAGTCAAAGATATTCAAGAGTGCGCCCCATGCTTAAACACACAGCTGTGCAGACATAGTGAAACTGTGCTGTTGAGTAAATGTGCATACAGTTTAAAAAAAATTAATTTCAGTTTTATTGTGCCTCAGATTAGATAGACATTCAACATTCAGCTAATGGTCATATTATCTGTTATACACCTAATTATAATAGCAAACATTGTATTTTTTGAACAGCAAAAAGCAAGTTTACCCATGCAAACTACTGCAAAAATATAATGTATTATGAATATACATGGGCATTTAGAGTGAACTCCACTGATTCTTGCAGCTGTTCTCTACTTCAGTGCAGATACATTTGATAATATATCATGGCTGTGTTCCAGAGAAACACCGACTTGCTGCTGGCTGCTTCTTTTCTGTTTTTGCTCCTCAGATCTAACCCTCAGGAGCAAAAGGGGAAGAAACCTGCATGAAACTAAATTTCAAGGAGGATTTGGCTGAGAATATATATACATGTACATGTAACACTGAGGCATACAGGTTAGTTTTATGTCTGCATTTTTGCATTATAATATTGTAGTATATGAACTAGGGACAGATGCCATGTGCAAAAGTGCCTTCAAAGAATCCTGCACAGCAAACCTTGGGCAGAGAACACATGAAGCTCTGTCCATGAGGCTGGACCTTGGTGCTGGTCACTCAATGTGAATATTACACAGCTTTACTCTTGACATTTTCTGGATAATTATTCTTTGCATGGGCCGATGTCAAGCATGCTCTGAAAACTGACATGAAACATATTAAAATTTCAATTGCATCAATTACAAATAAAGCATCATAACCATTCCCAAAAATCTGAGCGTAATTGTTGTTGCAGATTTACTTTAATTTGCTAATTCCTGCCTCTAAAAGGGAAAAAAAGCTACATATTGAGTCACAAAGAGGAGACTGTCTACCAAATTATAGCTATTTCAATATTAAGGTTTTTTTTCCTAATTCATTACATGTGCAGAGCCCAAGAGAATAAATGGCATGTCAAGACGGTATTTCCGCTATGAGTGGGTAGAGACTTTGCTATTTTAAGAATGTTTTAAACAGTTCAGAGGAAGGCCTTGGATGCTTGACAGATTCAGTGCCATGAAGACTAATATTGAGAACAATAAATTTGATAAACTCCTTTAAACCATGATTTTGCTTTCAAATGAAATGCTTCTTTTTTGTTGTCCTCCCTTCTGCACAACATAAAGAAAGATCTATGTGGGTAATATTCTCCACCGATCAAATTAAATGATAAAGCAAACAATGATCTATTTATTCTCTCATATCACAGAATAATAAATTCAAGCCAGCAACATGAGCATGAATTGAACCCCAGTGTCGGGTCACTGGTTCTGCTTTGTATGATGAAGGTCTGCATATTTCAGTATTTGCCCAAACAGAAAAAAAAAAAAAAAAAAAAATTCTATTTCAATAATTTATGTGCATTTTTACTCTGATACTGGATCGATTTTAAACATATAAGATTTATTTTTTACATAAATTAGAGCTGCTCATGTTGGAAAACTATAAATAATGAGCTGTAATGGCAGACAGACAGCTGACTGATATGGACACCTGTTTCCAGAGTATGAAATAATGAGGACAGGGCTAGTGTAAATGTCAGAGTCCAGCAGCCGCAAAAGGGTTGATGCAATTATCATTACAACCTTGTAGTGGATGCTGACTTCACCATATTATACAGGAATGGATTTTTGTAATTCCTCACATAATTATCCCTTATTATGGACACTTAAGCCTTGTGTAGTCTTAAGATTTTGTATACTCCCCTTGTTCAAAGGATAAAAAAAAAAATTATTTCGCTCACAACCTGTAAAATACAGCAGTTTAATTGAATTTTAAACCCCTATTTTGTATGAAGAAATAACTTGGCATTCATTAAAAACTTGAATTTATGGGTTTTCCCTGTTTAGATTGCAGAAAGACTGCTTTTAATTCGAGGAAACTAATCATTTTATTACTATACACCTTATTTACCAGGTCTATGACTACTACTACAACTACTACTGCTACAGGTAGGTGTAAACATTATTTTTTTTCCCCAAAAAGGTATTTCTTGTGCAGCCTCTAAAATGAGCAGAAATGTACACAAACTACTTAATGAATGCATCTCATTGAGAGGAATAAATTCCACCTTGAACCTTATATTGACATAATCACATACATATTATCTGAAACTAATCTAATTCAATGAAACAGCTCTGCAATAAACAGTGATGCGACTTCACATCCCATTGCAGCATATTGTGAGGTATTCTTGTAATTGTAATTCTCTCCTAATAATGTGCATGCAGGGGAGAATGCTATGCAGCTCAGAAATTGACTAATGACTTCCTTAACAATGGAAGCCTATTGTCTCTGTCTCTGCTGCTGCTACAATTACTGCAGAGGCAGGAGACAAAGAATTAAAATAAAGCTTGATGAATTACAACGGAGTGCTAATTCCTGCTGGGGGATAAGCATTTTGCAAAGATCAATTGATATATAATTTAATGCCACACAGATTTCTGGTGTATTTAAAGGAGTTTTTTTTAATTGGTTTCTTCAGATGACGGCATGAAAAATCTGGTAAGTATGTAACAAACTGTGAGGAAAAAGAATGACCCAGTGGTGGAAATGTTCAGCACCACGGACAGCTCTCTGTGCCGTCTTTTGAAAACCTTGCATCTCTAGATTCATAACGTTTAAAGACAGATGGCTCCGTGTTCAGCTGTTAAGATAATTCAGTGGTCTTTTATTAATTTATTTAGGTTAAGGAGATATTTCAACGGAAACCAAGAATACATGCTGTAATCTCAAGAGGTTAAGGTAATTATTTCATTACCATGGGATCATAGAGCTAATTTTCTCACGATAACGCGTGAATTTATCTTTTATTAGAAAAAGAAATGGGCAATTTCTCCAGATAATCAGATAACTTATTATGTGAAAACGACTTCCTTAAGATTCCTAAGAGAGATATGGCATGGACATGGGTTTGGGAGTTCGAATGCAAATAATATAAATATTTAAGAACTTATGCCATTCTTTTAGGCTATGTTTTCACCTGTGTTGGCTGTTTGGTTTGTCGGCACGCTTATGTAAAAACTACTGGACCGATTTCCACAAAACATGGCAGAAGGATGGGACACACTGACTGTACTGCATGGCTCATGCTCCCAGATGAAACACCCACATGTGCTGCTCATACAAAAAAAGGTGAGCACTCCGTCAATTCTTTTTTTGCTATACACATGGGCGGCCTTCACTCTGTACTCCTTGGCTACCTATAGAACTCATGGCCAACAGCTGGGTAAAATCCTTCCAATGGGATACCACCTCAGGGCTTTTTCTGCCTCAGAAACACAGCTCAGTGGACATACAAGTCATTTCTCAAAGAAAAAAAAAGAAAAAAGAATCCCACATCTCCTCCAAGGCCGCTGGATAAGGTGGATGAGATGTAGCCCGGGGAAATGAACTGATATCACCAGGCAGGGGTGGGTTGAATTAATATTTGGTGAGATGGATGACAGACAGACCACAATGGAATATAATTTTATGGACTAATGGAGTCGGCAAACAGAGGGTTAGATGAGAGTAGAAAACATCGTCTGAAGGTCAAACATATAGGGAGCCAGTTAGGTATGAATTATACATACAGAGAAAAGCTGAAAATCTGACAAACAAATCTACAAAGGAACAATCCAATCGTGCCAAATAGGTGCAGATAGGTGCAAGCCGTGCGCCGTATCTCTTACCATTGGAGCAGCCCTTGAGCCGAGCGCCTCTGACTGGTGCCCTCTGCAGGTCGGCCTTGACGCGTGCCTTCAGGCCCACGTTCTCCTTCTGCATGGCATTGAGAGCATCACTCACTGAGTTCACCACCTTAACCATGTTGATCTGGCTGTCTGACAGCAGCTGCAACACAAACAGAGGGAGAGAAGAATACACGGTTACATGTATGTGATTAGACCAAACCTGTAGTTATTTTTTTTTAGTGTTTGTCTAGGCAGCAGCAAGCAAAGGTGTTGCTAAATCAACCAGAACAGAAATCGTACTTTATGATGACTACTTTAAGATGAGTAATTCAGTAGATTAGCGACACGTTCATGAAATAACGTACCTGTGAGAAGGGACCCCTTTAGAGTGGAAGGGGATGATAATAATATTTATATGATAATAATATTTCCAGTTGAGAAAAGCAGGACGGTTCTACTTTAGTCAACTGAGCGTCAAAGGGCAAATCAGAGTCAAACATAACTCCAAGGTTTCGGGCCTCTTTCCAAACATTACTAGATAAGGCGCCCGGATTAATGGAGAGATTGGTAATGTTGCTAGTGCTGGGGCCACATGGGGTGGAAACACCTAAACACCTAAGATTCGGAGTCATTTAGTTTCAGTCAATTTTTGGATATCCATTTTTTGATGTCACTGAAGCAGGACATAATGCAGGATGCATTGGTGTGGTACCAGGCTGGTATCAGGCTTTAACGGAACATATAATTGGGTGTCATCTGCGTAGCAATGGAAATCTATACCATGACTAAGCATGATTTACCCTAGAGGTAGCATATATAGTGAATAAAAGGAGACCCAAAGTAGACCCTTGGGGGACCCCACAAGAAGAGGAGGCATCTCCAAGCACGACAGAGAAGGACCTGTTTGACAGACAAGAGATGAAACAATTCAGAGCCGCATCACTGATGCCAACAAGGTTTTCCAGATGGCTTATTAAGATGTTAAGATGATGCTCCATCTGAGATTTTAGAGTACGGTGCCAAGACTTTCATGACATTAGATGTGACTTGATCTATTTCCCAGTATCCATGTTTCTGTGATGTATATCTTCTGGATTTAATGCCATGCAAATAGCCTGTGGGTGTAATACTTTTCGGTAGAACTCATATCCCAGAGATCGAACACACCAGCATGGACAACTTTCACACTAGTCTCAACATGACCATGTGACTTTCAAAGATTAACCTTTTGGAAGCAAAAAAGCCCAATTTAAAATTAAAGCCCAAGGGCTGTAACAATAGAGGGTTAGTTCATCTTTAAATGTTTGGTATTCTTTGGAAAATGGTGATATATCTTTAACTCAATTTGTAGTTAATGGGCTGAAACATGCAGAACATTACCACTTGGTACGGTGTAGTCCTTCAGGGACCTCTAGAAACACACAAGAGCAAAGACTGCTCTGTGTCACAGGCACCACATGGTACCTTATCCCATAATGCACCCTGACAAATGCTGTGAAAGAACCCTGTGGGAGGACTGGTGATGAATGTGTGTTCTAGGACTAGCAGAGAGCATGGTAACCTATGATCTGCTACGGTCACTTCCTTACCTGCAGCCTTTTGTGTGCTGTTCGCAGCAGAAAGGTCGTTCTTTAACTTATCGCCCTAGTTGGCCTGCACCTATGCACAGACAGGTGTTGGGCCCATATGTATACACATATAGAACACTTACCCAAGTATGACAAATTCCCTTGCTCCTCACCTCCCTCACCCACTTTTTTTTTCATCTTCCTCAAGTCTCTCTCGTCCATGAACGCACGTGCACACTCACAAAAACACACAAAGACCTGCAGTACTCAAAGTCATATATAAGGGGTTCAGTCTTTTCTCAGAGGTATGTCTGTGGAGCTATATTCAGTTGTTAAAACTGCATTACACAAAACCCCCATTGGCTTTAACCTAGCCTCAATAAGTATGCAACACACTTGAGGGGCACAGGAAGCTGCACTGCAATCATATTACACCACTTTTAACCTACACACAGAGATAAACAACACATGTAGACACATTGCATATGAGGTTGATTGGCAAAATGTACTATTTATCAGCTGTTTGCAATTACCAAATCAAAAAAGAAAAGTGCTTTTAACTTTTTTAACCAGTCTCAAAATTATTCAACCCTTAATGACAAGCATCTCTAGTACTTTGTAGAGGGTCCTTTTGCTGCTATGACCTGCTGCAAATGTGAAGCATAGCTGGAAACCAGCTTCTGGCAGCATTCCTGAGGAATCCTAGCCCATTCCTCATGGGGAAATACCTCCAGTTCTGGAATATTCCTGGGTTTATTTGCTGCAACCGCCTTCTTCAAATCCCACCAGAGATTTTCCATTGGATTGAAGTCAGGCGACTGTGACGGCCACTCTAGAATGATCCAGTCCTTCTTCTGAAACCAAGCCTTCGTGGCCTTGTAATTTCAATTAAGTTTACACTGCATGTTTTTTTTACCTACACCAAAGAGGCAGATGAGAGGAAGATTTTTTTTTTAAAATTTTTTTTTATCTCTGTTCTCCGACAATCCTTAGAGAGAGAATGTGTGTGTGTGTGTGTAAATTGATGTAATTAGTTCTTGTTAGACAGCCTTTTTAAATGGAGCTAGATTTTAGTGAGTCAAGCTTTAAAAAACAAGCATGTTTGGGTGTTTCTGTTTTCCTTTTTTTTCTCCATCAGGCTTAAAAACCCTCAAAGCGGTTACATTAAAATAATTACAGACTATCCTTTCAAATTTCAACATGCAAACACCGATGTGCAGTGTACTCAAAATCCATTTTTTTTGTCTCACGAGTCTAATTTTAAGTGTACCAAACATTAGAGAATTATTTGGTTAAAACGCATGACCCAAATGTGGTTGATATTTCATGAGGAACAACCATGATCCCCCTCATTTCTCATACCGTTGGAAATACATCCACACAAAGTGGTCGCCCTTACAGATGTGCATATCATAGAAGAGGGAGCTATTGGCCTTGATGGAGGTATGAGCTATAAGCCATTCTACTTCTCATTGCTTTAATAGTGAGACCCCTGAAATCACATGCTGTGCGTTTCCCTATGTTTTTAAATATCATTATAAGTTAAATATCTTTGGGTTTTTGACTGGACAAAAGATGTTTTTTTTTCCTCTAGGTTTGAACATATCATAGACTAAACAACTAATCACTTTAACAGAGGAATCATCTATTCCTCAATCATTTATCATCTTTTGACAGCTGTGATCCAGATGCATATCTTCATCTAACTTCACCTCCTCCTAAAAAAAGTATTGTGGGTTGGCCAATTGTTTTCCTTTTGTGTTGCTTCTCCGATGCCAATAATCTACAGCTGAATTTTGCGCACAATTTGAAAATGCAGAAAGCCAATTAAAGATCCAATTCTGGATGAAAAAAATATTCGACTTAAGTTGCTCTCCTGCCACTTAGTTACGTTCTGCATCCCTCTGATGCAGGCAGAGCTACTTGGCATGTGGGAGGCCTCTGGAGCAAATGAACTATGAATAAAAGATTACCCACATGATGGACAGAACCTTTTGTGGGTGTGTAATTAAAGATGGTGGGATGGCCCTGTGTGCTAGCCAGATTAGCCATATTCCAATAGTCCCTCATCAATATGTACCATATTTAATTTATCTCACAGTTTGCTTTCGTGGTTTTTCTAATGTGTGCCATTGTACCACTTGACATTATATGTTTTGTTTAGGATATTGTTCATGTTGTTGGCAAATGGTTGATTATTATTACATTTTCCTATAATTAGAAGATAACAGTTTCGGCTTGAAGTACATTTGCACCCCCCCTATGTATCCCATATCCCATCCCTGGTTGAAATGCTGCAACAAGCACTGTGTGGATTATATTATACTTTTATTCCCCAAAGGACTAGGTGTCGACCACAACGTACATCTTTTGGTCAATGTGGTTTTCTACAGCAGCAGAGGTTTGCCCCTTGATTCCTTGCTAAGATTGTGGGTGTCTCTTGTCCACAACATTAATATTCCACAGGCGTACAATGCACTTTAAACTGTGACTTATGGTTCAGGGAAATCAGTAAGTCATGCTCCTCCTCACAGCCTTTATCTCCTTGTAGTCAGACATAGTGGAAAATGTCACGTCAGTTGAATATGTGAACTATGTTTTTGTCAGTTGGACTTCTCCCATGGGGAATCCAGCCCATGCATATTTTTATGCTGAAGGGATACATGAGTAAAGGTCCTGAGAACTCCATGCTCAATCTAGTTAAAGCCCATTTATGCTCTACACTAAAGACTGAGCCTTTTGTACGTCTTCTGCGTTCATTCCATCTGTAATCGAAGACATTTTTCGAGAGCTTAGATACAGATGAGATGGACAAAAGGGAGCAATACAGCCGGAAATGGTTGAAGGCAGTGTAGCTACAATTCATGCAAGGCACGACAAATATGTATGGAAACCTCTCCGTCCTCAAGTCTCCATGTACCTAATGACCTCACAAACCACTGCAGAGTACATCGTTATCTCTGCTTTTGCCGCTTACTAGGTACATCATTACAACCTACTACGGACGTCACCATATTTGCTGTTGTTAAAACTTTTGAAACTTGATTGCCCCACTGTAGTTGTATGGATGTCGACGTAGAGGACATAAGGAAGTACGGGTCAATGGATAGACCCTTTATGGACGGACGTATCCGTTTACATATACAAAGAGGGAGCATAAATGGGCCTTTAGTAGGCTTTAAACATGGTTGCCTGTACAGGACAGACATTATAACAACTTTTAAAAGCACTTCCATGAGAAAGGTAAAAGGAGACAGCAACCCGAGAGCCACTGAAGAGACTGTAACAAGGACGTCATGTGAGGATGTTAGACTGCAAGTATTTTGGATGTTGCGACTCATTTAAATGCAAATGTGCATGCTTTGGTGTACCTTTTATTCTTGAGACTGCGAGCAGTCACTGTGAAAAATGAATATGTCAGTTTGTGAGGAATCAAAAAGCACTGGTCCTAAAACCACTGCAATCAGATTCTGTAGCTTATTTCCTCAGGGGCATTTTGAAGGGTTCCTTTCTATTCGGCAGGGTGAGCTGTTCTTCAGGAGGCTGCGATGCACACTGAGCCATTACTAACACTGGCACAGTCAGCTCTGTGTCTTATAAATCAGATGTCCTGGCCACAGGTGGCCCATAGATCACAGTCACACCATGGTGTCGGGCAGAAACAGCGGATGTGCGCGCCACATGCCTTGCCTCTAAAGAGGAAATCAATCACGTAGAGTGTCTGGCCTGCTGGCACCACCTCCACTCAGTGCCCACTGCACTATGCCACCAACACCACATTAACAACAGTAAAGGCCTCTATTTACTTTAATTGAGCCACCAATCAGCACCCATGGTTTCTGTGCCTGTGGAGGCGGAACAGACCAATCCATTGAGTGTTTTGAATGATCTCTAAACAATGTTGAACCCTGAGCTAAAGACGTCTGGCTTAAAGAAGGATTGGCAGGAGTGGAATGCATTCAGTTGTTTGAGATGTATGGCTGGCAGCTATGAAATCTATTTACTGCGAAATAGAGAACCCGAGCCTGATGGGCCAAAATTAAACGAGCATGTAGTGCGAAGATTTTCCACGCACATTTAGGAAACGCACTGTCAATAAATCAATGTGGACAGTGTGAAACTAAAGGAGTGTAATTATGTTTTCATCCAATGCAGAGTCTGGTTTACACATCTCAGGAAACATTTTGTTAGCTTACTGAATTAATGTGCAAGTTGTTCTGTTGCTTGAATCATGATGGGCATTTCTTCCCCTGTGACCTGATCTAAAAACATTGGACTGAGTAATTTATAGTCAGTAGAACAGAAATTTACACTTTAATTCAGACATTACTGGGTTTTTATACTTTTTTTATACTTTATACTTCTCTTTTTCAGAGGCACATTATTGTGCTTTTCACTCCAGTAGATTTGTCTGACAACTTTAAGTACTAGTTACTATAAATACCAAGGTTTTACATGTAAAATATGTTCAGTTTATAAATTACAATGCATTGCACATTAATATAAATGTATGCTTATCGATTAAACAACCCAACACTGAAGAAGTTGAAATTTTCTTAATTCTGACCAGCGACAAAGCTGCTTAAACATGAACTAATAAGTAATAATAATCCAACAAAATGATGTCAGACTGATCGGAGTCATTCTACTGCCTAATGAGTGCTTTTACTGTTGATACTTTAAATGCATTTTGCTGCCAATACTTCTGCACATATACTTAAATATGTTTTTTTTTTAAGACAGGACTCTTACTTGTAGTGTATTTTATTATATCCCTTCCCTAACCAAGAGAGCAGCATACAGGTTTACTGTAGATTAATTTATCCAGTCCTGGTGACTAAATTGCATACCTTTGTAAGGCAATTGCATTTTCATGATAATGGATATATAATGCAATTACTTGTGTGATAAATATTGATTTTATGGCAGTATCAGCAAATGTCAACAAACAATGACAAAATACGCAGCTGGATTTTCACTATCAGCGTCTTTTCATTTTAAATTGTCCTGAATGGTGTACTCTCACCCAGGAAAACCAGGACATGACCGTACAATAATGCTGTGTGTCGAGTGTGTCTCTGGCATCCACACTGTTGTGTTTACATGTCTCACCTGTATGAGGCGTCCCTGCTCCGTCTGCAGCGTGTTAAGGTCTTGTCCCAGGCTGCCCTGCCCTCTGCGTAAGGATTCATAGTCCATTTTCAGTTGTCCTGCATGGGCTGACAGCTTGGCTACCTCCTCAGCCAGACTGACAAGAAGAGCCCGGTCCTGGCCTTTCACTGACTTGAGGTCAGAGTCGTGGTCGGTTAGCGAGTGGAGCAGTGACGTCTGCACGCCCTCCAGGCGCAAAAAGTTACTGTTGTAGTCGGGACAGTTGGGGTCGATGAAGATGTTGATACGAGAACCGTCACCTCTCTCAACAGTGACCAGGGCGTTGGCTTCATCCTGATTGGTAGAGATGTGGGGTAGGCCATCAGACATGGGCGGCGCCTGGTAGTGGTTCATAAAAAGGATGGTGCCAGTTACGGTGACAGCTAGCAATACAGCCACGAAGAGAAGGATGGTGCAAAGCAGGTAGCTGCAGCTCATTCTCTGAAAGTAGGGAGGAAGGAGGGGAGGAAGAAAGGAAGAGAGAGAGAAGTGGGTGTTAGAGTTGCTACAACGCCAAAAAATTACAGCAAAACACCTGCTTTACTCAAAAAGAGATGACTTTCAACCATCACTGGGAAAAGTTTTGAAAGCCAAATGCTCAGCATTATAGCCATATCCCAATCTGTCAAAATGTAGTTCTGAGTGATTTATGTAGCACCATAATGCAGATTCCTGCAAATGCCAGTCTTTTTGAAGATCGCTATCTCTCTCTGGCTGTCCCTTCACTTCTGTCATTTTACCTTTGTCTGTGGGAAAACGCATTGTGGGAAAGTGGAATTAGAGCCGACACTTACAACCACGAAAAGGAAACAGACTCACCAAAATGACCCGTTCTGTCTGTCTATCAAACCTCTTTGTTTCAGTAATGTGGATGGTATCACATTTACACACGTACCCCCTAATTTAGCAGTACTTATGTCATCATGTCACAGCACAAACACCCACTTGCTAAACTGTGTGGCCTCGATTAATCATGTGTCAAAACATTTAGACAACAAAAGTCAAGGGTATTCTAACTGAAATTGCTTGCGTGATGTGCACAAAAGTCAAGCTTCAGCTGCGTGACCTTAGTGTTCTTTTTCCTCTCTTTTTGATGAAAAAATCAATTTAACTGCAAACAAAATAGGTGAACAAACAAAATTATGTGTAGCCTCATTGTGAAAGAAGAATGGCAGAAGCATCGAAAAATCTATTTACAGATTTTACCGTGACAAAAAAGGTGCCGGTGTCAGAAAGGTCCCAGATCCTAGAATCTGGAATAAATTAAACCCTGATCATAACTCTAAAAACTAAGGAAAGACCAGACAATGTCTGTCCAAACACCCAGTTTATCATCCGAGTAGTGGTGGTGCATTAGTGGGAGGATGCGAGCCTGAGACACTTCTGGGAAACTCACATCACAGAAAACATCAAGGCACTGATGTTCTGTCTTTCCATTCCTGAGATGGGAAGGAAAACAATAAAAACCTGATCCAATGGTAGCCAGGAAGATAAAGTAAAGCAGGGGAGACTCAGACGGCCAATAGAAATGTAAATGAATGAACAGAGAGTAGAATGCTCTTAGAGGAAAAGGCCAGACATCAACCAGGAGCAAAGTCTCCATTAACTAGACCATAAAAGGCCTGCACGAGGGCCCTTTATGATCCAGATCCATTTTTCCACTCAAGTCAAGAGACCAAGCAATGGATGGGAGAGCGCAATATGGGCCACCAATGCCTGATTAACAATGCCTGGCTCCCCCATATCTTCCCCCAAATGAATCAGCAACTGATCTCTTACTTATATATTTTTTTCAGACACTGGAGGATCTTCTCTCTGTGAGAATATATGGGCAGGTGGTTGTGAGTGTGCATTCAGTGTGTGTTCGTACCTATGTGGAAGTCTGGAAGCTCATTAATATGTAAATTAGCTGCACAAGCACAGTGAATTACACTAATAGACAGCTAATGGTCTGTTTTACGGGAGAGGTTTATGGTTCCTTTAATGTGAAGAAAATCTGTCGTGTTGTCCAGGAAATAGTCCCATCCCCACTGTGCTTACCAAGTCTTTAAGTAGAAGGAATAAAAAGCAAAGGTTATAACTCTGATGGCAACAAAATGTGAGTGCACACAAAGACGGTTCATTTGGGATCTGATGGTTTTCTCACATGGGCCCCATTTGTTAGCCCCCTGGCTTCATTCACAACCCACACGGGCAGACAGATTTTGGGCCTGGAGCCAAATTTTGCTGAGCCTGTTGAGTCCCTGCTGGAAACCCATGCATAACACAAAAATTAAAAGTGCTTTAAAAAATTCATAGATTGTTGTTTTCAATGATGGAATGGAACCAAGCACATGTTCTCAAGAGCTGTACAGATGTGGAAATTCTACTTCTGCCTTTACATTTTATGCTAATCCAGGAGTAACCAAAAGTTTCACCCAACGACCCCCAAAATAACGGTGCCAGAGTCTCGCGACCCCGTCTATCCCTAGAGGTAGATGCGTAAAAACATTAAGCGCAAATGCACTAATAGGCTTATCCAAACACACAACACATTTTTATTTGCATGGTCTTATTTAAATGTAACTAATATTTTTCTTTTGTAAGAGTTGCAGCCAAAAATAGACTATTTCTAATCATTTCTAAATTTTATTTGATTTCAGGAAATCATCTCTCGACCCCACCATTGGGTTGCGACCCCCCACTTTGGGAACTCCTGTGCTAATCCATACTTCTACTCGTCTACATTTAAGAGGCAAATAACTTGAAGTTAAGGACTTGGGCTCTAATGCAGCATGTAATCTGCTAAATCACTCTGTTGTCGGAATTAATTAATATTACCAACAATCAGATAATAATCAGTCACCCTAATGTACACTATATACTTACATGTAGGGGATATGTATAATTTTCTTGTAATTTATTTGAGATTTTGTATTGGATATGTTAAGAACACACTAAGTATTATTCAGAGAGGTGAGTTTCACTTATTAGCACAATATCTGACTATTGTGTACTTTTTACAACGCTGATTGTTTTTCTGTGGGAGCCACCTTTACTTTGGACACCACTAGCACATAAGGATGAAGACTCGAGGCTATATTTGTCCAAATTGTTCAATTGCAATGTGCACAAAGACGTACACGCATGCACACATGCATACAAAAATATATTGCACACAGACAACACAATATAGAGTAATGCCACTTAAATTCCTGATGCACATGCACACAAACACACATAATTTGCCAACAGCCTTTACTGACGAAACCTTGCAACAGACAGGTACATATTGCACATTTAAAAAAAAAAAATAAAATAAAAAACTCAGAGCATTGGTTTGTCAGAACGTTGATACGTCTTTGTGTTTTTACCTCAGAATACATCATCAGAGAAAAGAGCTCCAGGGGAAAATTGCTGTTTGTTACATTTTTTTTTGTCACGTTGCTCTAATTCACCATGTAGACCCAGAGTGCTCTATGAAATCTCATTTTGCATGTCAAACAGTTTGTATGTTTGAGTGCAGGTGCAGCTGAGTGATTGAGTGGGCTTTGCTGTGTGTGTGTGTGTGTGTGTGTGTGTTGTGCATAATGTGTATAATGGCCTCACACTGCAAAATGGCTGCAATGTAACATTAGAACGGTTTTCACTGAGCTCTGTTGCCAGCGGGCCAAGACATCAGTGGCAGCCATCATCTGCACTGCAGTAAATATTCATTGCTGGCATACTGATTGTTAACTTAACGTGGAGGAGATATATGATGGCCTCCGTTACGCTGACAGCGAGCTACACACATATGGCTGACAGACAAAATACACAATGAATGAAACTATTTGCACATATCACAACAGGCACATAACAATGTTCCCTGTGAAAGTTTTCAGCCACAAGGTTAGTAGTTTCTAATTGTTTAAGGTATAAAATTTTACCATTAATTTTTGCTTGAACTGAGCACTAAAATACAACCAGCTTCATGTCCTGGCTGAATACACAGTCTACTCGATAGCACGCTAATGACACTGCAAGCAGCCTCTTCACTTTTTTTCTTTAATGAGTCCCTTAATATCACAGCAGGAGCCCTCTCTATGATTAGTGGCTGACTTTCAAATCGTCCTGTCTCAACTCACACCACAGCATGGGATTTGAGAGTAGGACAGGAGAACCCTGATGGGTGGATAGAAAGGGAGAGGCAAATAATGAGGGAGAATCCCTCTCTGTGAAAATGTTGTTCTTCCACGCCGAAGCATTGGCAGACACTTCTTAGAGGCAAGGTTTTATCTGCTCATTAGATAAATAGGAGACCAGAAGGAGTCATGCGAGCTCTCCCTGTCTCCCTCGCTCACTTTGTCGCTTCCGCCCTCTCAAAACACAAATGTGCACAGGATGAATTACACATTGATGCTACCCAGCTAATGCACATGAAGGCGCATAGCAAATAGCAAATAGCAAACCTAATGCACAAAGTCACAACTTTAAATTGAGGGATTTTCACCTATTCTTAATCTCTATTTTGCTCACCTGCAACGTCACACGAGTATTCAATACATAGCTTCCCAAATTCTGCCATGAAATCAAGCTCCTTTTAACCGGTGCAGCCATGATCACTGCACTCAGTTCAAAGGATCTGCAGGGCTTAATCCCATCTCATTCTTGTGTGTTTGAGTACTTTTGGTGAGGCTGTGCCATCGATGCAGCTCAGTGGCGAAGTGTGATGTGTAATATGCAATAATCCTTCACACCGCCATCACCAAAGCAATGAGAAAGCAGACTGAGATGAAAATCGTTGACTGATACCTAATCCTTGCCACGGTGAGCAAGTTAATAATAAAAGTGTGTCGCATGTTTTTAGTGGAAGGAAGGTGTGATGGAATATGTGTGTGTGTATGGACAGATATGAAGCAATAAAATGGTTCATTTATATCAGCTTTAATCATTTCCATTCATTCATCTACTTCTATACTGTTTGTTTGCTGGGATCTATAAAGAAAAACAACCTTAAAAAAAATAATATATATATATATATATATATATATATATATATATTACTGTATATATATATATATATATATTTGACTGTGTTCCAGGAAAATCTAATTCAAACTCATTTAGAGTTGAATCAAAATACAAAAAAATTCGTGTGACTGTTCATTTGACAAAACAAGGTATTTGAAGATGTCTCCTTGTTCTCTATGAACACGAGTCTAAATATGAACGCAGAAGATGTACAGAAGGCTACATCCATTCTGTATCCGTCTTTAATGTAGAGCATAAACGGGCCTCTAATTCTCAAAGTGCAATATCTTTTTTCGAACCAAAATATTTTTTCTCCATCTAACAGTATAAGTTGCAATGAAGCCCCTAAATTTAGCTGACAGTAATTGTGTCACGTGATTCAACCCATGAAACGAAACCATATGCATGTATGCGCGTGCATCTATGTGTCTGTGCGTGTGTACAATACAATGTGGTGACGGGGGCCTTACCTTGGCAGGGGTCTCCCTGGCAGTTTCTGAGTCTGACCAGCGATGTTTGAGCTGGGAGGAGCTGGGCACACACTCACAGAACGTCTGCATGGGACAAACAGACAGGGCCACCAGTGTTGGCGTTTGTTCGAGTCACATGTGCAATAAAGCATGCAAGCACATGCGCACAAACTGGCACATGCACGCATGCACTAAATACAAGATTTTGGATTTGTGGGGTTGTGAAGAGTTTCTGCACACTTGAACATGTTTCTTCTGCTTTCATGCAACACATCAATGCTGGAGTTGAAAATTGACTCGTCTTTCCAAAGAAAATCTGTATTTTGTGGGTTGAAAATGGCTCAACACACCGTCTATTGTTACAAATCATCCTGAGCATTGCGAGATCAATGTTGACAGAATCATCAGTTAAGGAGTTTTCTTCAAAACTAGATTTATATTCACCAGCCAATAATCAGAGGTGGGTGACACTGGGCTAATTTTAAATTATATGATGACTGAGACTCATGGTAACAAAGGAGTTTATGATATTTTTGCTGACCTTCTACTCAATATTTTTCAGATGTGGAATAATGGCTCTGACTTTTGCTTTTGACAGCTGTTGAAGCGCCACCGGACTGCATTCTTACCCTAGACGACCCTACACTTCCTGTTGTCTTCTCTTATGACCTGTTTTACCCCTTTGGTTCCTGTCTGTGTTTTAGTCTTCTGTGTTTAGTTCCAGTTTGATCCCTTTCCCTTTGCTCATGGATTCTCCATTAGTTTATTGCTGCATCCTCCTTGTGTCTTCCCTTTTAATATATTTTCCCTCCAGTGTGTGATTGTCTCCACCTGTTGTTGATTGTCTCCTCCTCCCTGTGTCACCTGTGTGTCATTCCCTCCTTACCCTAGTGTATTTAGTCTGTGTGATTCCCTCTCTGAGTGGCCAGTTCTTTGTCAATGTTTGATCCCATGTGTTCCCAGTGTTCCCAGTGTTCTTTCCCCCCGTGCTCTTCAGTAAGATTTCTTTCTCGGCCAATCAGAGCCGTTAGTTCAGCTGCAACACAGGTATCACACAGAAACCTTAACAGAGGGCCATGAATGTCCTTCAATGACTGTCTAAGCTCCAGCAGACTATCTGTGTGTCAGGCTGGTTAGCTCTGACTACCAGCTGGCTGTTCCTGCTAGAATGAACAGGGCACAGTCTATGACACTGTCGAAGTCACTAAGGTTGCCGTTTCCTTTCCCCTAATGTCAAACACACACAATGCCAAGAGGCCACAGTGGTTATCCGGATCCATGCTCAAATGTTTCAGAGATGTAAAGTAAACTTTACACCCAGATTGTGCAAGCTCCCTCTGACAGAAAACGTAGCAAAGCTTTGGCACAGCACATTTTCTAAAGCAAACCCTCAGACCTAAAATGAGATTATCGTTTGGAGATAAATCGCGCTGTTGCCGATAAACTACAGCCGCCTCACACATATAACTGCACACTGACATAAACAGATCTTAACAAGCATCTGTACATCTCCAAGGTATCAGTGAATTCAATAGTTTATGACAGGCCCAATGTGTCTTCCTAGAGTCTGCAGGATCCTCAGCACACTGAGTTTCCTCCCACTCCAAAAAAAAAAAAAAAAAAAGAATGAAAGTGAGCATTTCCTTGAACATGAGTGGGTAAAGCATGAGTGTAAAAGCAAGCATTTGCATATGCAGGCGAATGTGGGTGCTTGTGTGCACTATCTCCGCGTTGTGTGTCACAGAATATGTATGTATGTACCACTTTGTGCTTGTATGTGAATCTGCCTGGGAGTACTTCTAGCTGCTGCACAGGAAAAACAAACAAACAAACAGAGTAATTATGAAAGTGTGTGTGTGTGTGTGTGTGTGTGTGTGTGGGTGGGGGGGGGGGGGGGGGGGGGGGAGAGGGGGGGCATTTCTACGTGCTCCTAGAGAGCATGTCGTTCCGTGACCTTAAACAGTAGTGCTCCCACTGTGGAATTGCTCAATTAGCCCTGGGACAACAACGCCGACACAAAAGCACACACGCACACAAACACAGGCACACATGTTCACAACCTGCCTACATAATAACAGATGTAGCAAACATTAGCAATTAATGTATCAGAGTGGTGATGTATTGTAGTGTGTATCAGACTCAACGTGACATTTAGAGTTTTTATGACATTATGTGTTTTAATACCATCAGCAGAAGGGCAAAACAACAGTTTAAAGCTGCGTTCATTCATTTCTAACCACTAGGGGGCACAAAAACAAAAAACAGGCTCACTCTGGTGGAGACTAGCATTGGTTTGACTAACATTTTAGCATTTTAACTTTAAAATCCAGCAGGGAGGAAGTGATTTCATGGGTATCTAATTTAGTGCCGTGTCTCAATCCCTCCTAAATTGACCAACCATAATATTTCAAAAACCAGGCCGATTCTGTCTCAACAAGATGCAGGAAAATTAGACCATGTATTTGTAACTTCCAGACTGATTATTGCAATCAGACTGCCCCAATAAGTCTCTAAACACTCTCCGGCTGATCCAGAATGCTACCAAATGTGTGCTGACAAGAACTAGTGTTAGAGATCATATTTCTACCATATTGGCTTCTCTGCACCGGCTCCCCGTTAAGTCCAGAACACTATTTTAAAATTAATCTGGTCAGGTACAAAGTTCTTAAAGGTCAGACACCATATTTCACAGAGCTCACCCTATAGCACTATGCTCCCAGGAAGTTGGGTTACTTGTGGAGTCTCCAAAAGTAGAATGGAAGCCAAAGCCTTCAGTTATCAAGTTCTTCTCTATGTGGAGCCATCGTCACATCTTAGAGCAAACACCCTCTCTACATTTCAGAGTAGGCTTCAAGCTTACAGTTCGGACTGGCTAAGGCTAGCCACCTAATTCTGCTGTTATAGGCTTTGACTGCCGAGGGACTTCCCACGATCCACTGAGCTTCGCTCGACTCCTCTCCCTCTCCATCTGTACATATTCATGTCCCATTAATGCACGTTACTAACTTGGCAAGTTCCCCGGAGTCTTTGGGCTTTTTCATCTTGCAGATTTCCATGGACCTAATGCTGTAGTCCAGCTTGACACCCACTCTACTGTTTTTATATCATTAGTATTATTAGTAGTATTATTCATTTTCATAGTAGTTCTTGCTCTTCTAGCTCTTGCTCGTGGGTGAATGTTGGCTTTCTGTAAATTAGAGCATGTTATCGTAGGTTATGTTAATTATAATATTTTAGTGTTGTATAGACCTGACTTTTGACTTTTGTTGTGATTAAGTGCCACATAAATTGAAACTGACTTGAATTGACTTGACTCTGCCTGACGAGATGTGGGTCTAAGTCAACATTCAGTCTCCTTCTACCTCTGTTTCTCTAACAATGTTTGAACAACATTAGCTGCTAATTGCTCCGTTTTCTTCACCCAGTTGCCATTTGGTGCCGGCAAGCAGCCTAAAATGTGCTCACTGGAGCGATTTTATATGTAGAAAAAGCTGCTTATGGGGGGGCTAATGAGCGAGGCTGTGATGCATTCACACAGTCACTGCACAGGCCTTAACAAAAAAATAAATAAATCCAGGTTTAAAGAGGCTTAATAGCCATTCGGAGCTGTAAAATTGGTGATAATTCTCTCTGTTTTCAGGAGGTAGGCCTATTGAGCGACCCCTTTCACACTGGAACCATGTGTTGAATGTTAATGTCAAAAATACTGCAGGTTTAAAAAATATTGTGTGCACATTTGTCTTTGTGTATGTTTGGTGTCCGTATGCAGCTCACACAGTCATTGTTACGATGGCTGGCCAACAGTTCACCCGTTTGCTCCGAGTATTCTCTACGAAGGTGTAAGACAGCGAGAGAGGAAAAAAAGACGACAGCAAGGGAGAAACAAAATTAAAGGGAAGGTGGGTGAGACAGAGATGGAGGGAGATTTGGGTGAGGTTCACTGAATGCCAATGAGCAGCCTTAGGGTCAGCGATTGAAATCTATGTCTGTTCGCCCTAAAACACTGCAGCTGTATGCACTTGCAGTACACAGAGGAGCAACAGAGCTGCCTTTACTGAATAAACAGACTCTACAGTCATGCTGCGAAGAAACCAACAGGTCATCTGCACGGTAACATCAACTGGGATGAATTTGTGTGTTGAAAATCTAAAAGTAGGTGCATGCATTTTACACTATTGCATAAAGTCACACGTGCACCAATACAGATAAGGCCACAAATATATTCCGCTTTGTTGCAAGGGTTGGAAAACATAGAAAGACATCACATATGAACACATGCACATGGAACAAAGGCTGTGCGTTGCAACTGCAACCCTGTCAGATCTCTGACATAGTCTTCCCATTACACGGAGCGGCGCGTATCACGGCTTTAGTTTGTTCATCCCCCCTGTCTGCTAACTCTCACATTGGGGTTCTCGACATACACACAGACACACACATACACTCACACTGACATGTCAATCTTTGTGGGGCTTCTCATTGGCAGTGGCCCATGGCAATGTTTATCTAGTCCTAATCTGACTCCACAAATTCCACAAGCAGAGAGGATTTACACCTAATAGAATTTTTTTTTTTTTTAATTGGTTCGACCTCACACGCAGAACCCTATCTGATGAGATACGCCTTATAAGAGAGCAAGGGATCAGACTTTTTGTGGGTGTGACTGGATGTGAACGTGTTCTCTTTTTGAATGAGCGACAAGAGTGAGTGTGAGGACACAAGTCTACAAGGCAAAAAATTCCGGCGCTAATCTGATGTGGTTTGTTTGAATGTGTTGTTCTTGGACTGTATTGGGTCACTTTGCTGAATACCTTCCCCTGTGTTTGTGCGTGTGTGTGTGTGTGTGTGTGACAGGGACTTAAGCAAGGTGTGTTTAAACCTACAGCTCTCTAAGCCAGCAGAGTGGAAGAGGCTTTGCATGCATTCGCTTGTGGGCTTACTGATCTTAAGAGGACATGCAAACTGCTAAATGATGGGACTAAAACTGACAGACTGATTAAAAAAAAAGAGGAATTAAGGAGAAGGTACTCTGAGAGTGCATACCTATCAAGGCAGCAAACATTTTCCTGGATCCGCATCTTGATTTGGAATCACTTCAAAATCGAATCACCTCTTAACGAACCCAAGAGCCACCTCTACAAAATTTCACTGAAATCCATGAAGAAAAATTTTGAGATATATGCGTACAAATAAACAAATAAAAGGAAGGAGATATCTACAAACTAGACCTAGAAATTTCTAAGACACTGGTTCATTAACATAATTCTGTTCTCATGCAACTTGTCGTTATCCATGCATCCATTTTTCGTAACGCTTATCCTGTGTAGGATCGCGGCCGAGCTGGAGCCTAGCTGACATTTAGAGTCAATAATTCACCTCCTCTGCATGTTTTTTGATGGTGGGAGGAAAGCCGGAGAACCTGGAAGGAAACCCATGCAGACACGGGGAGAACATGCATGGATTTGAACTCAGGACCTTCTTGCTGTGAGGCAACAGCGTGACCCACTGCGCCACCAACTTGTAATTACCTACACTATAATCCATCACTCAATTAACTTGTCATTATCTACAACATAGTCTTTAATTTCTTAGGTCATTAAGTCAAAGTGCAGTTAACTCTAAACATGAATGTAATATGCAGTAGATATGGTGTCTCTGCAATAAACTGATGATACTACACAGAATGGAGAAAATATATGTATAACCTTCACTACGTCCATCATTCAACAGACAACAGCAAACACAAGATTGTTGCATTGACTGCTAAATATGACGAGTGGGATGACTCCTGTTCTGCAGAACAGAGAGATAAGGCTCTGGATACTTTAGAGGACACTTTACTGTGGATGTGATGGACAGTATAGCAGCTTTTGCAGACTTCAAAGGGGCTATTCTCTTTACAGTTGATGGCTGGTGACAGTGCTGGATACTTTTCAGGGTTACTAGGCCACTGGCACATAAATAATGGGTACCAGGAGGGATTCTGCTGTTATTTGATAGTCATAAGAGGTACATGAATATGAGACGTCCTATATTGGCAGAACCATTATTGATCTAGTCTTCATGCCTTCTGTCCAAATTATACTCATATTTACTGCTCAGCTGAATTTCTTTTGGCCAAACACTGATAAAAAAGGAGATACTGTGGGTGGTTTTAGGAGGTTGTTTTTCGCCAATTTCTAAATCCAGAGGATTTCTGTTCTTTTGGTGACTGGCTGTATCTGCTCAGAGTTTAGCTTCAGAGGTGTAAACAAAATATTCCTTCAACACACCTTATTGAGAGTGCCCTCTGGCACGAGAGAACAAACAAACACATCTAAACATACGGATATGAAAGCATACATTGTGAAAGTGAGCTGGTTCTTAGCTTGCTTAGCTTAAATACAGGTTTTTGTATTTTTGTTAAATCATCAGAGGTACTGTGATTCAAAGTTTCATGTGTAGAGCATCTCAGTTTTGCTATAAAATCAAATTTTTTTTAATGCACTTAGGGAAATATCAATCAAATTTGTGTTGGTTTATTTCCTTTATGAATAAAACTCATTAGTATTACGGCCTTGGCTCCACTATAACCATTGTTTTTCTCAATTCCTTTACCATATTACATTAATCTGAGTGTCATTAGAGTGTAGTACGGTTGTCAAAAGTATCAATCCCTTCTGATACTTTCTCGATATGATAGCCACATTTGATAGTACAGAAAGTAAAGAGGCAAGATAGACAAGGGTGTTCGGAGCCTGCAAACCTCCGCCAAGGCTGAGCAAAGGGTCCCTTCTCCCCACAAGTCATATTCCTATTAATATGCAACACCTGTATTTAGGTTATTTCACCATGAAAACATACACCCATAAGGAAACTCCTGTTCCAGAAGAGTCAGCCTTTCCCTTTTCCGCTGGACAGATTCGTCCCAAAATCACCTGTTTCCAAACCCATTGCTTAGATGGATCCATGTCTTTATGGGGGTCTACTCCAAAATTCAGTTGTTTCTTCTTCACAACAATGCCCACATTCATATGAGCGTAATTAAATACAAATTATTTTTTAAATGTGGAAAAAATTCCTTAATCCGCCCCTTTGTCCAGATCCACTCCGAATTTCAATGGGTTCTTCCTTCCTATTTGCCAAACCCATTTACCAAGTTCAATCAAAATACAGTATATCAAGTAGTTTAAGCGTAAAATAAGCCTTTTCTCACAACTTTAAAGAAAGTGAAAAACAAAATCTCCTGGATCCGCCCCTTTATACGGATTCACTCCAAAATGTGACGGCTTCTTCCCTGCCACATACCCAATCTGTCAAGAAGTTTTTGTGTAATCATGCTAACAGACAGACAAACCAAACAGATCACTTAACCTCTTAGTCAGAGGTAACAACAGACAACCCAATCAACCCAAGGCTGCACAGATATTAACATCACAAATGTGTTCGGAATGTGTTCAATAACTTTTTCTGTACCAGTACTGAGTGCAGATTGTTAATTTTAAAAAAAAAAGAAGAAAGATCCTATCTTGTGTGCCTTTTTTGTTTCTAATGTTGTATCAAAGTTTTAAAATTCTGGTGTGACAAACTTGGTGTACAGACGTTTCCTCAAGCGCAACAGAAACCCCTTGAATATAACAAAACACAAGTGACGGTAAAGCTAAAACTGACGCATGCAAACACCGAGAGAAATGCTCTTCACCTTCAAAATAAGACAGCATGCAGTGAAAGAAGAGGGAGGTGAGGCCTGCGGGAGACTGGGGGAGATGAGTTCAATCCTAAGAGACAAATCACCCGCTCTACCCTCCACTGCTTGTCCTTGGAGCTCACAGTACAATTGGCCGCACACAGGGAACGAGTCTGTCACCCACTGTCCCTGAGGCGCATGCACACACTGGAATGCAGAAACATATCACCGCCGCCACTATTATAAAGAACACAATCACTGTGGGGTCACAATGGCTGCTTTGCGAGCGTGAAGTGAAACGGCAAGATTGAAAGAGGGCTTTCAATTCTGCATGGGTGTTATGACACATATTGTTACCTCTCTCGTCGCGGGACACGTGATGATCTGAGACCGATCTTGCTTGTGCCCCCTTATCTGCTAGTGTTCATTTGTTAGTGCCTGGCAGGGCTCCGAACATGTATAGTAGTCACTTAAAAACCTCAAAAGTCCCACCATCTACAAATCCATTCACTTCACAGGAGCTTTTCTTTTTTTTTACCCAGCTACAGGTTCTGCTCTGCTCAACCAACTGAAGAGGAGGATTTTTATTTCCCTTTTTTCTTACTCACACCATTTGTTTTCTCAGTCTTCATTGTGAGCTTGGACTAATTCATGGAGCTGTTGCTGCTGTGTCCTTGTATTGCCCATTGAGTAATCAAATATGATCTCGGGCTATACAAATAAATTTGACTTAGCTTGACTTCAAATGAAACTTCAATGTGCTAGATGTAGGCCAAGTAAGGAGGATTTGAGTATGGCTGCTCACACACATACAAATCAGACACTAATGTATTCTATTGGGGGTTTGTAATTGCAAAAGCCGCCCTTCTGTGACAGTAAAATCATTCTTATTGCACTGCGAGGGTCCTCAAAAACCGATTGGCCACCATACTGATGCTGCTCTAACACACACACACACACACACACACACACACACAGATACCGTTGTTTAAACCACAAAGTCATGACGGCATGAAACAGCACGGAGGTGATCATCATGCTATTTACTTTACCTTGTCAGGAATCATCAAAAGCATTTTCATGACTCACATTTTAACTTCACAGGCGTACATCTCTTCCCAGTCCCCACTTCAATTTCTCTTTCTGAAATTGCAAGCCACTTTAGAGTCCTGATTGCAATTGTAAGCACAGTTAAGTGCTCCATCACAATCACACGGGCGCAAGATGCACACACGGGCACATTCGCGCAGACCTGTCATTAAAACACAAGATGGATCTCCGCCCCACGGCCTTGCTGTTTTAATAGGGAGGCTGCAAGAAGGCAGACACTATCTCTAACAGGCAGGAATGAAGAGCCACCTCTTCTTAATGTATACATTTGCATACATTGCCATCTGCAAACCATACAGGCACTCATGAATAATACATGTGTGTTATGGATACTGGTGTCTAGACTTCATGGAACAGCTACCTTGCAGAATGACTTATGGTTGTAGCTCAAGTAGCACATCAGGGTGACATTATGTGTGTGTGTGTGTGTCTCTATCTGTCTGTCCATCTATCTCTCGGTGCTCTGTGTAGGTCTGTGACTGTGTTTGTGTGGAGAGAATATCCCACATCCTGTCGGTTTGACCTTGGCGACGAGATCAGATTTTGATGCTGATGATGCAAGACAAATATGGCGTTCACTCCCTCACTCAAACTGTCCGTGGGTGTGTGTGTGTCCGTGTGTGCATGCGTGTGCAGTGCTTCATTTATGTGAAAAAGCTGGGAGTATTTGTATCTATGTGCGTGTGCGCACACGTGCGCAGCAGTGCGTGACTAAAAGATGTGTCGGTCGAGGCTATCGGGTGGTAAGAGCTGCGTGCTCGCTCTCTCTCTCTCTCTCTCTCCGAGGGGAGGTCATGCTGCATATGCTGCCATGCTGGATATTGGCCCTTTGAGGTCACGGGTTTCTATATGAACTAAACTTCACAAGCAAAAAAGAAAGTGTTTTTATAGCCTATGCAACCCTTTGTTTCACCTCTCACCTCGCTATTCTTCGATGCTGGAAAATGGAGCATGAAATAAGCATGAAATAAAAAAAAAAATGAAATACAGAAATACAATAAGATATTTTACTCACTCCCTACATACTTCAACACGTTTCTGTTCATTAAGTCTTACACATGGCTTCCTGTCATTAAAAGCGAATGTTACAGTATCGTGTCTGACTGGGCTCAAGTGCTGTAAGCAGATACAAAAGTACTCAGCATGCCGACAGTGTAGCGCTACTATTGGCAGGGGCACTACTCTTAAACGCAAAAGCAATTTTCTCATAAGGGCCTTCAGTGTGGAATGGAGGCATTCTAAATTTCTGTGCAAAATCATCCTTTAGAAGCAACGGACAATGAGTGCAGTGCATTCTGCAGACTGGTGGCATGTGGCATTGTAAATGGGGCCTCTGGATGGAGAGCGTGGAGGTTTGATTGCTGCCTTTGCAAGAGGTGGGCTCACCGACGTGTTATGGAAATGATATAGCTTGTTTAGAATGATTGTTTCAGTCTCGGTGTAAGGAAATGTTTAGATTTGAAGAGGGCAAAGAAGTATAAAAGATGAGAACTCTTAATTGGTCAAAAGAAATAAAAATAAAGGAATTCTGCAAAAACAACCGCTACCAGCAATGCAATTAGTAAATAAAACAAAGCTGTAAGCACATATGCAGATCTTTTATTTCATTATAAGAGCAAATAAAAGAGGAAGTGGAAATTATTAATGTCAAAAGGAGTGTGAAATTAGATACCAGTCAGATACTCATAGCCTATTAGATGTATGATCTGTCTTGTCTTTTCTATTCTATTTCTTTTGTCAGTGCACAAAAACTGACTGTAAACTGATATTAAACTGCTGTGGCCATTTTATTTAAAGACTAACTAAACTTTTCATAATCTAATTGCACATTTAATTAATGTACCTTGATGCCAAATTTGATGTTATGCAGACCTGTGGCTCATGAGATGATGCCCTCCCCTTCTTTTTTATGCTGTTGCTCAGAAACTGGTGGTGAATATAATGAGTTTTAAACTCAGCTAGTTCATAGACACGCAAGCTTCACGTTTACTCATCACTGGCTAATGCAACAGTGTGTCCAATTTAGTTACATTAACCACACAATATGCAGGATTTTAATACTTCACACAGTTATATTCTCAACTTTCAATAGACTGGGTTGTATAATGTTGCACATTTTGAAAAGTGGTTATAATTGACGACAACAGCCTTAATGGATTCCACAATGTAACCCAGCAGAGAGAGGCTTTTTACAGAAAAAGAAAAGAACTATGACAGCTTTAGCTGGTGACATATAAGAGAAGCATGTAGCGGAGAGATGTAAAATGGAGGTACGCTTTATTCTGAAAAGCTCAGATCATAGGTCAACAGACTGAATCCTCGGAATTCAGGGGCTGGCAAATATGAGAGCAGAGGCAGTGGATGTTGTCTGGCTATTTATGAAAGGAAATGTCAAAACTGCCATGTTTTTGTTTGTTTTTTCCTTGAATGCGGTGAGGTCATGTCAAAGAAAATGTAATCCAAATGAACAATCGGAGGAAGGCGACGTCCAAATCAAAATAGACTTGACTGCATAAATAGAGCGGTTGAGCGCGGTTAGCCTGTGCTGAACATCAGTCACAGTCTGGAAATAGATGATCAGCTGTTCACCATGCTTATCCACCTGGCTCCATATAATAACTCAGACTTAACTTGTCTAACTTGCAACAATGCGTAAGTCATAACTTAAAGGTATAACAATATGAATATTCTCTTTTATTAAAAAACACAGACAAGCAAAATGTGTCTTCATGGGAGTTCCTCTTGACTAGATATTACACAATAACAGATTCACAATGGTTTGATTTGAGTCTTTATAGAGTTGACTAAAGTTGCAAATGGGAAATCAAAGAGTAATGAAACTTGTCGGCGCATAAAATCGCATTTGTTTAATTTTGACTAATTATTTCCCAGAACACATAAGATAAGATAAGATAAGATATCCCTTTATTTACATGCTACTCCGTGCACTGTGTCACGTCTACAGGAGTCCCACAGAAACAGTCGGCGATGCTGGTAAACATGTTTACGGTGGGCAGATTTGGAAAACGTTAAAACTTTAAATGGAATTCACATAAGAACTTAATTAATATGGTCCGGTGCTGACGATTCCTCTGGTGTTAGGAGATTAAACCACTTCATTAGCGTTTCGAGAGACAAAAGACGAGAGACGAGGGAGGCAGAGCTTGGGGAGAGGGGAACGGGGGAGACAAGGGAAGAGCAAGAGCTTGATTTGTTAGTGTTCAAATGAGACACTTTTAAGGCAGTAATTATGATGCAGAAAGAATGTAATTATTTTCCCAGAATGCCAGAGGGCTCGGAGAGTGTCCCAATAGTGATGGGTGACATTCTAATTGACCATAGATATAAGTAATGGATGGAGCTTAATTGGTGTATGAATGTAAGTAGCTTGTCTGAACACGTCCTGGATCGCTCCTTAACGTGTCAGCGGTGCCGCCGCCCTGTGATCCCGCCTGCCATGACATGACAAATTTGATCAGAGAAAAACAGCGTCACTGTGCATGTCACACACTCTGACAGCTTGCTGTAATAAGCCCCAGGTATCGTGAGTGTTTTAAAAACTGGTTAAGCTGTCACGTTCCGCACTTCCCCGGGGATCTAGACTGCTTCACACCCCAAATCCACGGTTAGACGCAGAGACGAAATTTGAATAAAAATTGCCATGGGTGACTTGAGGATATTTTGTTGAGAACTACCCAAAATTAGCAATTTGTTGAGGAACAAAAAAAAATGGCAAAAAAAGGCTATTATCATTGATATTACACAGTAGAATAACTGCTAAAATATTTAACAGTGAAGTGATTTTGAAAGATATTTTTTTTTGTCATTTTTGCTTTACAAGAAAGCAAAAAAGCATTGAGAGGCATCCCACTCCAAATGATTCTCCTCACATGGGCCAAAGTCACTCAATAAATGATCCACTATAATGGATAAACCACTTTGCACCTTGTTGCCGCTTTTCCCAGGGTACTAGTGTGAACACGGCTTTAGAGGAAATGAAGCTTTCTCTGTCTAATTCCTGCGGGAGAACTGCAGTGATGAGTTAAAACGTCTGGACTCCTAATGGAAGGCTTGGTCGGGTGAACAAACCACAAAAGTTTTTCTTTTTTTTTCTCCACCCCACCTTGAGCCTGTGTCAGCTCACATTTGCGTGCTCTCCTCACACAGTCGTTTTCTTTCCCCCCGCTACTCGGGCAAAAAAGTCGATTCGAGAAGCTTAGTATTCTGATTGAAATCATAAATCCATTTAATTCATTTCCACATTTTCACTTTGGAAGATATATGATTGAAGAAAAGGCTATTGAGAGCTCAATCTGCACAGTGTGCCGTGACATTTAATGCAAGCCTCTGTGACAGGGTTGGACGTAGCTGGTAGCGTCAGACCTCTCAGAGTATCTGATTGAAGCAGAGTGCAGGTTGTGCGGCTGTGGCTCGTGTGACAGATGCGATAAGTGAGCTGAACTTCTAATAAACAGGGTAGGGGGGGGTTACGCTCGCCGCCAACCCCAGCGCTCTGATCGGCGTTTGACCTGTGACCCATCTCACAGCCAACCTCTAATTGTGACAAGGCACATATGGCAGATAATTATTCTGAATAATCTGTTGCCATGGTGATGGCTGACCCTGATAACCGCTGGTGCCCCATCTTCATGTCCAGCTCTGTAGCTGAAGGCAGTGTTGCCTCTTTGCCCTTCTGAAAGTGCTGGGGATTAGCAGATGTACATTATCACGTTAATCTCCTCTTTAACCCCTTCAATCGGCCTCGCGTCCCCTGCAGAGAGACGACCAGAGCTACTCTGCTGAGCTGCATATGGACAGATATATTTTACTACTCGTGTTTTCTGAAAGCCTAACATAAACATAAAATTTCATTCTCTCGGTGGTGCTGTCCGGTTCCCTGTAATCCACTTTAATCCTCATCTCCAACAGCCCCCTTTGGTGTCTCTAAAAGCAGGCACATGATATAAATACACCGAGCTACTATTGAGCTCTCCCATATTCTATATCCACCTCTCAGCCGACTGTCTCCAAACGGGATGAACGAGCCTTTCATTCTTGAGATGCACGGAAATAGAAAACCAAATTTACTGGGGGAAGCATGCCATCACCCTGAAACTTTAGAGACTAATAATATAATAATAGTATAAATAATAAATATATAATAATTGATTGATTGATTAGTGCCGAGCGATTTTCGATTAGTATTTTTGCTTGAAATGCCCTTCCAGAGTACAAAGATGGCTCACGCACTTCATCTAACAAATAATATTAGCACTCATATCAACATGCAAGATTGGAAATTTAAATACAAAACATCATGGAGCAGTGCCTTCATGTTTGTCAGGTTAGTTTGCTGATAGCATCTGGTGGGAATCTATGATACCATCATTTCCGTGACCCCTGACCCATCCTGCTACGAACTGACAGGAGCTGTCATGGCCCCACGCTGGAAAAACCGCAGGACACAGCAACCACATCAACCACATCACTGTCTTATAAAACATAAAGTCCCCATCATCATTTTCTCTGCCCGCCTGTCCGAAGACAGACAGCGCCATGACCCTGAGGTGAACAGTGTCAGCCTATCAAAACAAAGGTCATCAGATCAAGATCCCTCCTCTTTGCTTGCTCCTCCCCCTCATCCCAAACCTGTCAGCGAGCCCTTCATCTATCTCTCCTACATCCACTCCTCTTGACCACCCTTCCCCGTAGTGCTTAAGAGTTTTTCTCTTCATCTTCAACACATTTGCAATAAATCAATGTGAGCTGAGGGGCTGCAGAAATACTCCCGAGTCTGATTGATTTCTTATGTTGGCTCATTATCGACGGCTGTGAGAAGCCTGCCAGATTCTATTCCCCGGGAGAGAGAGCATAAGTTTAACATGCGGGAGGGATTAATTAAAGACACTGTATGAACCAAGCTGAGGAACAATTTTCCAGATTGGTTGATGATTATGTGACAAGTGCTGTTCACGACCGTATTCTCTCACAAATCTCTGGATATTTAACTTTTTCTGATTCATTCTTTTACACTCTTGGTGGTCCATCTCCATCTCTTGCAGACTTCATCTATTAGTCATTGCATCTGTGAGGAGGATTTGACTAAAGGTGGCAGACAAATCAAGTCTGTGGTAGGTTGTCTGGCTCTATGTGGGCTTTAATGATACATACCAGACGACCTCATGGGGTGGACGCAATGGATTATATTTACTCACATTACTTTTGGGCTATTACTGTTGGGACAGCTGGAGATACAGCTTGGGTGAGTGATATAGAGGGGTGGGGGTGGGGGCATGCTTGTAAAGGGCCACAGGTGGAATCAAATCTGTGGCTGCCACTAGAAGAATTGACCTCCGCCCGTGGGGTGCACACTCTGCCGACTGCGATAAATTGTGCCCAATTCAGTAACAGGAATGTCATAGTTTCTCTCTGAACTTCAGTGTAGCAGACTGTGGCAACTTTAGCGAGCTGGCACACCAGTAATGGTGCATTTCACACCAACCAGCAAGGAATGGTTTGAGTTGAAGACGGAGAACAACCGTAGCGAGGGAGTAAATACAAGCTTATTGGAGAATGGGGGAGACTATGTTTCCATAAGCATTTGTTTGTGTAATTACTATCACTGCCAGAAGAGGGGAATTTCCATACTGCAGGTTTAAGTATTGTTTATAACAAATGTTGTGCTTTGCTAGACTTTAAGTTTTGCATCAGTTACAGATTGAAAATAATGAATGCACTAAAATGAAGGTTGATGTCATTATGGTTAAGCTTAGCGTTATTGTCTCAGCCAGGTTTTGCAAAATGGTAAAGGCTAGAATTGTCACAGATTCTGTCAAAGGTGTGACTTTGAAGAGTCTTCTTCATCTCAAAATGTTTGAAAGTGCAGTGGGACAGAGAGACTGAATGGACTGGTTACATATATTACAGATTGACCTTTGGATCCACTGTGTTGCATTGAAATATAATACATTTGGAAATAATTAATGTTTTCAACTTACACCACCATTAAGTCAAAGATCTTTAAATTTTCATTTTTTTTATTATTATCAAATACGTTTGTAACTAGTGATATTCCAATCACTACTACTTTGTGTTCATTGCTAATTAGCTAAAGTTAGCATGCTAACACACTCGACTTAGTGAATGTAGTAAGTATACTCATGAAACATGAGCATTACAGCTCACAGCCTCAGAGAGCTGCTAGCATGACTCCAGAGTCTACAGAATATCTTATCTTTATTTTTCATACATCATTAAAATGATAGACAGTATTTAGGTAGACTAGAGGAAGTATTAGGCTTCTTTGGAGTTAAAGTAAAGGTACATTTTGCCTGTGTATTTTCCTCCATTTATGTTTTGTGCAAATGAAAAAATAATTTCACATCTTAAGCATACACTACATTAAAAAGAGTAAGAGTCTGATTTTCTGTGTCTGCTTCCACAGAAGAGTCTGTCTGCACCAGTGTTTTTCTCTATGGAATATTCGCTGTTCTCTACGCTGCAAAGTTCCACAACATCAGCAGAAACTGCTGGCCTGAATCACTCTACATTTCCATATCCAATCTCATTGAGACTTGGGTCTTGCCGAAAGGTGCAGAAACAAGACAACCCAAATATGATAAATATGAGGGTTTTTTTTTTTCCTGAAGCCATAGCAGTGGGTCAGAAACTGCCCTGAATGGAGAAGCTAGAAGTTAAAACATGCAGAAAACATGTTTTCCTTTGCTGTGAATAAAAAGAACATGCAGGGCAACTGGTGTATGACATACAGTCACTTCCAAAAATTTGGATAAGTCTGTTGTTTTTATGTTTTATCTTCCCGAAGATATAATAAATTCAGCTGTATGAGCTGAGGAGGGGATTTTTTTTTTTTTTACATGAATCCATCTCCCACATTTTTTGATTGATTTAACCTTTGAATAATTTAAAGAGAGGATTTTGGAATAACAACAAGCCATGGGAGTGAGTCCTACGATTCCTCATTTATTAAAATGTGCCACTTTCCCCCAGCACATATGAATAATGGCATAGTGTGCCAGATTGAATTTTTGATGATGAATAAATAATGGATGTTGGTAGAAAACTCTGTTAATATATTAGCCATGAGTTTGTGATAACTGTTTAATAGGATGGCTGCAATAAATACATCCCTGCATCTCTTTGTTCCTCCCTCTCCGTCGCTCTGGTTCTGAATACATTTTAAGCATCGCTCCATTTTTGTCTCACTTCAAACTATCCTCACTGCTAATGATTTTTTCAGTCACCTAACCTCCTTCGTGATGTTTTCTTCTCTCTCTGCTCCTGTCAGATGTAAACGCAAATAAACTTTTTTTTTTATTTCAGTTGAGTTGAACATGCTGTCATCTGTCAGTGGAGACTGTTTTGAAACGCATGGATGATACTGGAGATATGCTGACCACATGATATGGCTTGTATTCAGTATTATCATTGTGGCATGCACTTTTAAAGGAGGGAATTGTAAGCCTGTTTAGTTTTTGGTGCAGGATTTCATCAGTTCACACCTCATGATTAGCTTGTATACAAAATTATTTCTGATACATTAAACCAACGTGGCATCAGATAACGAAGCCATGCACCCAGTTCACGGATCAAAAATATTACTTAATAGGCACAACAATGAATCTTCAGCCTTCATCCTTCTGTACAATTAATGTTGCTATTAACCTTGAAACACCTAATGGTGCCTGGCCCATAATGATGCTATTATGTTGTCAACGTTACCTTAAGCAAGTCATTAGCAGGTAAATATATGAAGTCAGTTTGCAGAGAAAATTACTCCATTTTGCTCAAAGGAGAGCCAATAATGTGATTTGGAGAGACTAGAGTATAAAGGAGTTACAGAGCAACGTAGCTCAATCACAGGCGCACTGGCAGATAAAAAGAACCTCTTTACACTAGCAAAGGAACAGATGCCACACTCTTGCATTGCTATTTTAACAATGGCGTCTGGCTTGCTGCCAGGCGTTTGCTGTGTTTCAGCAGTTTTCACCACCATGGTGTGTTTAACCGTTTAAAAAAAACTGCATTCTCACCCTCCTGCCTCCACCCTGTGAAATTCTCCTGCTCCAGTAGATTGATTGCTTGATCAAATTCCTACATTATCATAAATTATTCACCGAATTTTCAGAGTCTAATTAATTACCGTATTATTTACTGTTCAAGTCTGTATTTTTGTCTGACACGTAACCCATCACAAAAGGAAAACCCCGCTCCTGTGCGAACGTGATTTGTTGCGCTTACAAATATTTGCAAGCATTGATTGATGGCGAGCACCGGGGGAGGGAAAAAAAAAAAAGAAAAAAAAAAAGAACAAGTCCGTTATGTTGTGGGAAGTTTGACCTCTTAAAAGCAGGGCCCTGATCTCACATCTCTGTTTGATCGAGACTCAAACCTTACATGAATGGACCTCTTCGACTTTTAGACTGAAATCGCCACAAGGAAATTGGACACTTCCCAATGCAATATGGAGATAGAGCCCGATCTGTCAGCGGAATGGGCCGAGCTAACTGTCCGTCAAGATGACTGAACTCTGTAACACATCCCTCACTCCACCACTCCACCTAATTTCCAGCCCACTCTTTTTCCCTCCATCTGCACACCTCTCATCTGCCTCTCTCAGGCGATTTCCAATGCATTTTTAATGATGATTTAACAGGGAAGTGAATGATAAATTGCAAAATGGCAGCATTAAAGTCTTCCTGGGTGAAACAGTGCAAGGGGTACACACATTTATCTTTCCTATAGTTCTTCTGATATGGCACGCACACAACAAACACACACAAACACCAACAGGATCCTTCAGATGGAAATCTAATGCCTCAGCCTGCCTGGTCTTTCTCTCTCTGTCTCACACTTTTAGCTCTTCGACGTTGAAACTCTGCCCACCAGGTCAGCTTCCTGACACATCTATCAATACATGCTCTGGGAGGCAGAGTAGAACTTTGCCCTCCCATACCTTCCCATTGTTTCCTGCTTAGCTTTACTTTCTTCATTTTTATTAAGAGGAACAGAGACATGGTGACCGTACTCACCCACACATACTGCGTAAGCAGACATTGTAACGCATGTGCATAAACACACACACGCAAGCATGCACCAAGGCGTGTTGCGCACAAAATCAACACAATTACTGAGAATCACGAATCAATTATGGACAATTACTTTCTATTGCAGCTGTTGTTTCGAGAGCGAGTGAGCCCTCGGTGATGCTTTGGGGCTTCTGTGATGAGCCTTCTAACTCATCCTAGAGTCGAATGTAAAAAAAGAAAAAGAAAAAAAAAGAATTCTTTCTACAACTGCTTTGTGGTTCATCTTTCTTTTTATTATTATTTTATTGGTGATAACGAGAGCGGCACAGAGGAGTAGTGGGTAGCACTGTTGCCTCACAGCAACAGCCTCTGTGTGGAGTTTGCATGTTCTCCCTGTGTCTCTGCGTGGGTTCCCTCCGGGTTCTCCTTCTTCCTCCCACAGTTAAAAAAACCCCAAACAAAACACAGAACATACTGTGGGTGAATTGGTGGCTCTAAATTGCCCGTAGGTGTGAATGATCGTTTGTCTCTGTGTGTTGGCCCTGTGATGAACTGGCGACTTGTCCAGGGTGTATACCGCGCCCCTCGCCCACTCTCAGCTGGGATAGGCTCAGTTTGTGTCAGGTGCTAATAAATACATGATTTAACACAAATATCAGTGCAGTAATATATAAAATAATCAACAACATAATTTCATTTGATATATAAAAATATGGCGATGATGCTATGATAGGATGATATATTATCATTTTATACATCTATTATATGTGTAATATCTAACAATAAGTATGAGTGACTATAAAAGAATATAAGGATATATATAGGTGGTGATAACGATCTTTTGTTTGAGCTATGTGGGATTTTGAAGAGCTGGAATATGGACTATATCTGCGTCATCTTGCAAAAGGTACATGTGCCCCCAGCAATCCTGTTACCTGCTGTGATTCATACTTTAAAACCACCCTGTGTCCTTTTATACTGTACTCTGAGTTACTCTTTGTTTCTCTACCTTGGCACTTTTTTTTTTTTTTTATCCTTCCATTTCTATCAACTCCTGTTTTCATTCTCGTTCCTTTCCCTCAGACTCTTTTTTCTCTCTCAAGGCTTCCCGGCCACCTCTCTCCAGCACCCGGAATCTGATATTGAAATGCCCTGTCCCTTTGTGATGGCAAGAGAGGAATAAAAAAAGAGGGGGAAAAGACATGGAAGAGCGTGAGGGTCAGATAACATAGACGAATGGAGGGTCAGCGAGGCCAAAAGCTCATGGGACGTTTGCTGTCATTTAAAACCTTAACACTGGTAAAGGTCTGAGTTTCACATGTCTACTGTACATGCATGTTACACAGAATGGCTCCATCTGTCTGCAGCAGAAACTTAAATAAAATGACAACGTGTTCCATTAAGGCGCTAAATCACTCTCTATGTGTAAAAGCACTCTTCACTTGCACAATGACTTGACAGTAATGGCTCGTTACCACTTTGATCCACCAACACACACACACTCCTCTCACACATTCATACCTTCATTCTAACAATAGGACACTCCTGCGAAACCACTTAGGTTTTCATCACAGAGCTGAACAATGCGAACCCAATGGGTTTTCGAGTTTGTGCATTATATATAGATGTGTCCAGAAGTTAGAAGATACAGCTTTAACAGTAAGAGAAGAGAGAAGATGAGAGAGGCGTAAATGTGTGCGAAGAACATGCCCAGTTGAAAGATGACAAAGCAGTGAAACATTAAAGCTTTAGAAGTCATTATGGTGATGGTGCACGCCACCATAAGGCGGTGTTGTTATGAAACAGCGGTATCAATGTGAAATTAATGACACAGAGGGATTGTTTTTTTTGGTGATAAATTGAGTATCCCTCCCTCTAGTCTCACCCCCATAGTCTGGCTGAAAATGAATGATGGATGGATAGGAGACTATAAATATATCAAAGTACCTTTTAACTGCCGTTTTATATAAAGGTGCAACACATATTACGGCAAAAACAAAGAGAATATGGGCCAGTTTGAACAATCTCTCCTCTGAGATGGATGTCTTTCAACAGCAATCTATGAAGCCTATAAGCAAACACAAATTCCTCACATTACAAGCGTTGAAAACGTCTCGCACTTGAAATCTCCTCGTGAGCGTTCACTGTACAGACGAGCATAGCCACACACAAACTATAGTCACGAGGTACAACGTTGATCCGACAAAGGGATGAACCCCTTTTGGGGCTTGAAAACTTAAGCTGTCGGGTGTTTCCTTGATGCCACCCAGAGCGGGGGAAAAGGAAACAGAATCTGAGGTTGTTAGAGTTGCACTGCTGCCATAGCAGGACCCTCCGCAGGGAAATCACAGACCCAGTGAACCAGAGAACTCTCTCCGCTTTGCTTTGCTCCAGTCCACACTGCCTCCTATACCTCCAGCCAACTCAGCAGGTTCATTAGTTTGACAAGGTTGCCCACAAAACCAGCCAGCCCACATTTCGCAGTGCACAGCTACATGAAGTCATACAGAATACAGCTACAGTTTGCACCTCTCAGCTCACTGTGAAAAGTCATTTGAAAAGTCCAAAAGTCATTTCTCTTGCATATGGTGGCAAAGTGGAATACCATGATACAAGTCTAACGAACAGTATTATAAGTAGGGATGGGGAATTAATCAAAATCATGATATGAGAGGTTGAAATTTTTATAAGCTGGCATCTGTTTCATCTGGTTTCATCTGTAATAATGCCAAAGACAGTTAATTTGATTAATGTTAATTCTTTGAGTTGGAAAAAACAACAAAATAAAAATCTTGTATGTTGGATATTGCTGAAAAATAGTGTGTGTTTTTATTGCACCGTCGCACAAACCTATAAATCTGCCTTCTAGCATTCAGAGCTGTGAAGCAGTCTGTTCTCCACAGTCTGCGACGCTAACGCTCACACTAGCTAAAGCAGAGGAATGCTGCCACTTTCTGTGGGTCTTCAGTCGGATATCAAAAACACTCACTGTCACTACTTACCAGCTGTTTGTCATTATTATCATAAGTGTCAAACTGTGCAGCTATTGCTAATAAACGTAAAACCACTTTGAATGCCATAATTACATTCAAATATCATGGAGCAATGTCGCTAACCTCCAATGCATTTATTATCTTATTTCATAAGCAAAAGTCAAATAAAATGGCTTATTTTTCTACATAAAAGTAGACTTGTTTTATTTTCTGACTACTTAAAATAAAAATCAACAGCAAAATACTTTCTGCAAATTGTTTCAACTAAGGGAAATTTGCCTTGGGCAATAGTGCAAAGGTGCAGCTCCATACAAGATGACTGAACTGTTGGACATGTCAGACGACACAATAAAAAGACATAATATGAAGCACATTACATGTAAAACACATAAAATGATAATTGGCATCATGCATTCATACATACCAGGAGTGGATTACAGATATTGTGCTTTTCACAAACAGATGAAAGAGCATAAATAGTGCATGAAGGACTTGGGGCGAGACACAACAGAAGTCAGGGTTGAGCTGGTGTAGGAATAAATAAAGGTTTGAAATGACTGCTCTTACATATAGGCTCTGTAACGTCTACCTGAAGGTAATAGTTTGTGCTCTGGAAGTAAAACAGCCCTTCAGCCCTAATTGCGAGATATGAAGAAAGCCTTGTGCATGAAGGACAGTGAAGCCATTTTCTGCCTGATGCACAGCACTTACCAAATTTGGGGAGCGAGGCGTGTTTAAAGGGAGTTTATCCAGACTGATGTCTGGTTGTATGTCTGTGTGTGTGTGTGTGTGTCAAGGCTGTCAGGCAACACTGATATAAATTCTGATTTGGGTCGCTGCGGAGCATGTTTTTGATAAGTGGGCCTCCAGTGTGTGCATATGCTGTCAAGATGTACCTTCCTCCTTTTTGCAGCTCTGTATCTGATGTGTTGGAGATGCATAAACATCCTAACCCATAGTTGGGCGATTTGCTAAGTCAAATTGATTTTGTGACTTTGATCCGTTTTTTTGTTGCTTCATGGTTCAAAAGTGAATCTTGGGCAATAAAAATCCAACAAATCCTCCTTTTCGTGCAATGTGTGGGTAGATGTGTGTGGTGTGTGTGTGTGTGTAGATGTGTGTGGTGTGTGTGTGTGTAAGGCAAAGCTACATGCTATGGTATTCTGCTCATACACAAACAGTCCTTTTCCTGATTTGGAAAGTTTGGAGTTCTAAGAGTGTTATTGATTACTCAAGCGGGCAGCACCACTGGGCTTCAACAGCCTTTTATAAAGATACGGTATGTGTGTGTGTGTGTGTGTGTGTGTGTGTGGTGTGTGTGGTGTGTGTGTGGTGTGTGCACATACATTTAATATAAGTGAGACAAACATCAGGTTTCTCACACTTCACAGCTAATTTAGGTATGATGACATGGAAACAGCTATAGCCAAATAAATCTATAAGAAATCTGGCGAGCATTCAAGAAAATCAATATTGGTGTTTTTACAGCACAATATTACAGCCTTTGTTTATTGTGTTTCTTGTGTGGAATTGTATTTTTATAGAGCAATCTTGGAGAAAAGAGGCAAAATATATAAAGCAAGAACAAATGTTGTTAATGGCAAACAGCAACCTTGGCTTTTCTCAGCTTGTCCTTGTCAATGCTTTGTATGGAAGGGTTACTGTTGTATTCACTTGTTAAACTGTAACCCATGGTATCAATTTTGTTTATAAATGTCTCATTTTTATATGCACAGCTTAAGAGCATCTGTGTAGGCTCGGTTTCTGCTCCCTTTTATCTGGCAAATTAGATTTCAAGGCTGATATTAACTTCCACTTGAATCTTCCTTTTACTCTAAATGACCTGAGTCTCTTATGGGCACAGTGACAGCACACCTACAGCCAAAAATCTAATATATGGAGTCACAGCAGGCAAATCCTGGGCCGTGTTGTGTAACATCAAAACAAACAGAGACCACAAGAGATCTCCGTTAACCGATCCCTCCCAACCGGGTCTGAAATGACCGTGTCAATAGCATGGTTGAAGATAACAAAAGAAATATGGTGTTACTGATCAGGATTACAGAGAGAGAGAGGCTGACACAGAGAGAGAGAGAGAGAGAGAGAGAGAAAGAGAGAGAGAGAGAGAGAGACAGGCTGACACACAGAGAAGATTCAGAGAGAGAGAGAGAGAGAGAGAGAGAGAGAGAGAGAGAGAGAGACAGGCTGACACACAGAGAGAGGACACACAGAGAGAGAGACAGGCTGACACACAGAGAGGGGACACACAGAGAGAGAGAGAGAGAGAGAGAGAGAGACAGGCTGACACACAGAGAGGGTTCAGAGAGAGAGAGAGAGAGAGAGACAGGCTGACACACAGAGAGGGTTCAGAGAGAGAGAGAGAGAGAGAGACAGGCTGACACACAGACAGAGGACACAGAGAGAGAGAGACAGGCTGACACACAGACAGAGGACAGAGAGAGAGAGACAGGCTGACACACAGAGAGAGGACAGAGAGAGAGAGAGAGAGACAGGCTGACACACAGAGAGAGGACAGAGAGAGAGAGAGAGAGACAGGCTGACACACAGAGAGAGGACAGAGAGAGAGAGAGAGAGACAGGCTGACACACAGAGAGAGGACAGAGAGAGAGAGAGAGAGACAGGCTGACACACAGAGAGAGGACAGAGAGAGAGAGAGAGAGACAGGCTGACACACAGACAGAGGACAGAGAGAGAGACAGGCTGACACACAGAGAGGGTTCAGAGAGAGAGAGAGAGAGAGAGAGAGAGAGAGAGAGAGAGAGAGACAGGCTGACACACAGACAGAGGACAGAGAGAGAGACAGGCTGACACACAGAGAGAGGACAGAGAGAGAGAGAGAGAGACAGGCTGACACACAGAGAGAGGACAGAGAGAGAGAGAGAGAGAGACAGGCTGACACACAGAGAGAGGACAGAGAGAGAGAGAGACAGGCTGACACACAGAGAGGGTTCAGAGAGAGAGAGAGACAGGCTGACACACAGAGAGGGTTCAGAGAGAGAGAGAGAGAGAGAGAGACAGGCTGACACACAGAGAGGGTTCAGAGAGAGAGAGAGAGAGAGACAGGCTGACACACAGAGAGGGTTCAGAGAGAGAGAGAGAGAGAGAGAGAGAGAGAGAGACAGGCTGACACACAGACAGAGGACAGAGAGAGAGAGACAGGCTGACACACAGAGAGAGGACACAGAGAGAGGACACAGAGAGAGAGACAGGCTGACACACAGACAGAGGACAGAGAGAGAGACAGGCTGACACACAGAGAGAGGACAGAGAGAGAGACAGGCTGACACACAGAGAGAGGACACAGAGAGAGAGAGAGAGAGAGAGAGACAGGCTGACACACAGAGAGGGTTCAGAGAGAGAGAGAGAGAGAGACAGGCTGACACACAGAGAGAGGACACAGAGAGAGAGACAGGCTGACACACAGACAGAGGACAGAGAGAGAGAGACAGGCTGACACACAGACAGAGGACAGAGAGAGAGAGACAGGCTGACACACAGAGAGAGGACAGAGAGAGAGACAGGCTGACACACAGAGAGAGGACACAGAGAGAGAGACAGGCTGACACACAGAGAGAGGACACAGAGAGAGAGACAGGCTGACACACAGAGAGGGTTCAGAGAGAGAGAGAGAGAGAGAGACAGGCTGACACACAGAGAGAGGACACAGAGAGAGAGACAGAGAGAGAGAGAGACAGGCTGACACACAGAGAGAGGACACAGAGAGAGAGACAGGCTGACACACAGAGAGAGGACACAGAGAGAGAGACAGGCTGACACACAGACAGAGGACAGAGAGAGAGAGACAGGCTGACACACAGACAGAGGACAGAGAGAGAGAGACAGGCTGACACACAGACAGAGGACAGAGAGAGAGAGACAGGCTGACACACAGACAGAGGACAGAGAGAGAGAGACAGGCTGACACACAGAGAGAGGACACAGAGAGAGAGACAGGCTGACACACAGAGAGAGGACACAGAGAGAGAGACAGGCTGACACACAGAGAGAGGACAGAGAGAGAGAGACAGGCTGACACAGAAAGAACTGAGAGACAGGCTGACACACAGAGAGATTTCAGAGAGAGAGAGAGACAGGCTGACAGAGAGAGAACAGAGAGAGACAGGCACAAAGTGTATTTGTGTGTGTCTTTGTGTGATAGTACAATAAAATGTGTAGAAGCCAGAGACAGATGGATGTCGGGAGGCGAGGGACAGATATTGACATTTCCCACAGCCTCTCATCTCATCCAACATCCAGCGATGCTGTGTGACTCAGAGCAAATGGTTATGAGGCACATATTTACCTTTCTATTCTCTGGGCTAACTCAGCATGTCAGAGCTGCACTGAGTCACTTGGATTTTTGTCCCCAGGAGAACACATGCACACAATCATCAGATTAGATACTTAGTATTAGCATGACCTTTGAGTGGATATAAAAGAGGCAGAGCAGTAATAGTTGGTGACAGCCTCTCCGGCTCCGCCTCAGAAGCTAAAAGATGACATGAAAATCGGCCATAATATAGGAAAAATTAATCACAGTCTTCTACTAATTGATGCTAATGTCACTAGACCTTATGGAGGAGTCAAGCACCAGAGAGTCACCCTGTGGATGACTCAGACAGGAAGCCTCTGGTCAAGCTGTAAATTGAGATTTAAACTTATACACACCTTGAGTGACACAACACACATGCTTAGGTCATAATAACTGTGAGCACACACATTCATTTTTGAGTAAGCTGTTTATTTAATGTAGTGGAAGTGATGAAAGACACTATATGGTGCTATAACAGGTAGACGATTCCAGCAAGCTGAGACAGCGCCACGGAAGGTGCCAGGTTCTTACGCAAGTACATGACACTTATAGCTTCCACGTCAATTCATGTTTCAATGGCTCTGATGAAGCTTCCACGTCAGCGCCCGCATATTTCTCAATGATGTGCGGCACAATAGCTCTATCCAACCTTGCAGGTATGGAGTACAGAAAGGTAAATTACGCCGCGTGTTTCCAAAGACGCGCAGCTCTCCCGGTGCGCCGAAATTCATTTGCGCTGATCCAGAAGGAGCCTTCTCCCTTATTGGCTGTCAATAACCCTCTACTGACCTTGCAAAAAACCTACTGACTATTCCCCAAAGTGAGCTTGTCTGGCTGCAACACCACGCACGTCCGCTCCTGTCTCAATTTATCCGAGCAGGAGAGTTGACGAAAGAGCTCCTAGAATATGTGTGTGCCATGTTTCAACACTATGAACACCACCAACGCGTTTTTCCAGACAATCAAATGCAGCCGAAGCTCACATGGGATGGGGGGGGTTAAGGTGAGATATGCGCAAAAACTATCGCCCTACATGCACACATTAAGTTCCTGCTGTGATTTGATCATTAACTCCCTCAGTTCGTCAAACCTAACTAACACAGTGACGCGTTGTGCCACCCTGGACAGAAGTAGCCGTGGGGATTGTGTGATCTGCGGGTGGGTTGAGACATTATGACAGGAACAGAAGTGCCAGCGCCCGGGTAGTCGGGGAAAAGCTCTGCAGCTGCTCCATAGTGCGGAGATTCACCCGCGAGCCAGATTACTAAACTCGAAGTAGTAACACTGCACCAAGCAGATGCACCACTCCTCACAAACCCATGGCGCAAGTGTAGGTTATATGATCATACCTGGTTTTTATGCCGAGTCCCATCTTCGAGTTCAGAAGCGGTATTCATGATTCCCCATTGGTCATTTACCATCCTACGGAGAATCTGCGCATCTGATCCGCCTGTTTGTTCCAGGCGATGGAGAATAAAGCCGCTCTTCTTAAGTCTTCACCCGTGATTTGGCTTATTCCATGGAAAAAACTGGGTGTTGAACGTAAAAAAGAAGGGAGGCACAACTATACTTCTGCGGCTCAGCGGCTCAGCAACCGCACACACCTCACAAATTACGCACCAAAATTCCTGCCGAGTCTCCCGATCATCCGGTCGTTATTCCGATTACAAGGAATACAAATGAGTGTATACGGGTTCCGGTGTTTGCAACTTGACTCACAAATGCATCACAATTATATGGGAATCACAAAAACAAACAAAAAAAATCCCCAAATGATCCCGAAAGCGCCGGGCGCAGTCCGTTTATTCCATAAAAAAGACTCGATAAAATCTTCTTGGACTCAGATTGCAAAGTGTAACATGATCATTTTGTCCATCCACTCCCGTTTTCTGGACACTTTGAGACGCCAGGATAGCCCAGACTGTGTTCAGTTAAGACTGAACAGGTAAGACAGGATGGGATAGGGTCGCAGAGCTGCCGCGTTCCTTATACCTATACGCGTTTATTCGGATAGAGGACTCCAATACCGAGACCAGGGGATGTACAGAGCCTCCTTCATTTGCGTGAAGCTGATCTGGCTGGTCTTTCACAGAGATGACATGACGGGAGATTAGCCTGCTCCACTTGTGTGCCTACGCGCGGGGCGCTCCGTGACACAGACTGTCCAAACGCTTCCCTCCACAACGCGAAGCGCGCTCCAAGGCAGCTTCCCTTCCTGTGCCGCCCTGCCGTTACTTCACTTCCACCGCACAGTGGACCCTCCTATTCCACTGCAACCCAAGGACCAGCAGATTGTTGCGGATTTATCCCTGATGTGTAGACGACAGATAATGTAATGGGTGGCTGATGAAATCCTCCTGCAAATCTACTAAAAGTTGCAACAAATTAGAAATACTGTCACGCGTCAGTGTGTAGATTATTTTAATACCTAGTAGGCCTAATCATCTATAAGTGTAAAGTGGGAGTGACACCAAGCACTTGCATTAGAAATGACAGCTTTTAGACGCGGGGCTGCAGAGGAGAGGAATGATGAAACCGAAAAAAAGAAGAAGAAAAAAAACGAACTGAAGCAGGTGTCTCGTTTATTTCACCGGCATCAGATTAAAATGACACAACTCCTTCCCCATGATTCATACAAGTTTAACTGAGCCCTGAGGTCATTGTATATTTTCTTGATTAGTAAAGCACAAGGTCGAGGTATAATGGCACAATGAGATATAATGCACACATTCAATAATAGATACATCCAAGCAAGGCTACACACAACAGGATGGCTGCACTACACAATGACTGAAAATAATGAGGAATAACAATGGAAGCAAATGCTGATTGATTTAGTTTTAAATGTTTGTGTCACTACAGGGATCCTGCATAGCCCAGCTGGGTTATCTCATGTTTAAACATGAGGTATAAATTAAACTACAGGTTCCAACAGAAATCAATCCCCACATTTCAGTGTATGGTGGCAGAGAGCAGCACGCAGTGCACTCTGTTGTACCCAGAGTCATTACTGTCAATAATGTGGCCCACATGATGTGGTTATTTTTTTTGCACAGTTAAGGTATAGATAGACAGGTGGTTAGAGGTCTAATCATTAGTGCAGGGATCAAGGCACAAGTGAGATTACTCCCTGTGATGAACCTGCACTCACAAGGGAGGAGGAGGAGTAGCCTCATGCCAAATAGGGTTGCTGTTACACAATGTGCTTTGTCAGCAGATCTGACATCCACCAGTGGATTGAGTTTTGTCTTAAAGATGGAAAAGTTTTTTAATGGATGACATCCCATCTGTGAACGAAAACTGGGAGGTGCAGTTCAGCAATTAACCGGGAAAAAAAAGTTAAAAAAAAAAGGCTGTACAGGTTTGACAATCCAAAAATTAGAGTACTAAAAAGAGCGCTGCACGTTTGGCATTTTTGTCTGGTTGCAGAGTTGAAAAATGTTAAACTTTGCGCTCCTCACTGTCACTTTTTACACAGCCGTCCAATCACAGTGGAGGAGGTGTGGGACAAACACCACAAAATCTCATGAGCCCACATAGACCTGCAGGTCCATCCTCTCTCCCTACTTCCTTCAGCCTTCCCTTCATCCAGAGCCAGGGCCAGAGCGAGTACTCTACCTTGTGCTGCCATTTTTAAACTCAGTATTATTTTATGTTTTGCACATACTGTGCCTGTTTTTCCTAATCTGTGTAAATATGGCTGGTGACTGCTGACACGTGAATTCCTACAAAGGAATTCATGAAAATGTCTAAATGAGTAGGTCATATACCATTATGTAAAAAAAAAAAAAAACCTGAAATAGGCTACTGACTTGTGCTTACTGAAACAAAAGGCCGTTAACAGCAAATGTCTTTTTGCGCCCTGAGGTCACGATTCCTATTTGATTAAAAGTAAAAATAAAGAAATAAAATAAAGAAATGTGCAAACATGGCACATCTGCTGACAAACTGCAGGGTATTCAATTTTGAAAAATATCCTTTGGGGCTATTTTTTTATTTTTATGTTTTACAAATATTGGAACAGTGCTTTTCTTCACACTGAATGAGGCATAACTTTATTATCAAGTGAGCGGGTACAATGGAAGGATGCCAAATATACAGTTCATTGTAGGTATAGAACCTTGGTTACACCAGATGGTGGTCAGGTCTTATGCTGATAATGTGTCTGCTTGTAGGGATGTGTGTATCAAATGTGGGCTCAACCTTGGCTCCATCTTTGAATGTCAGTGAAACCTGATCAGCCAGAGACATTCAGAGAAAAAGGAGAAGTCTCCCAGGAACGAGCTGCTTATCGCTATAATTAGCCCAAACAATACAGCCCTTTACTGTTTCATGTGTCCTGATATCCAAACGAGCATGTGTTTGTATTTCACGTGAAGCTGTCCTCATTTGATTCAGCATTGCTGAGATTTTTTTTCCCCCCCCCTTGGCTGTGTTGGTTTGAAACATTACGCATGGACAGGCAGCAGGACAAATGCACAGAACTGTGGAGAACCAACAGGGTGAAGTGTTTCTCCCAGAATGCCAAACGAATAAATTTCAAGAAAGAAAAAGAAATATGAAAAAATACATGTGGAAGAAGACAGGATGGTAAGGAATATGAAGACCAGTAGAGAAATGCCTTGAGTTAAATGAGGGAAAATACATTGTCAGAGAGGTTCACTAAAAAGTATAGCAAAAAATTTGCTGTTTTAACTTTTTTTCAGGAAGCATGGAGTGTATATGTTACCGGCAGCAGACCTAGGGGAATCTGGGTCGGCAGCAAAGGTCACACAGGCAAGGAGGCACTGTGTAGCCAATAAATATATACTGTGGATCAATAAGAGAAAGAGACCAAGATTAGCGTCTTACTCAGGCCGTGCTCCTTTACTTCTGAATACAACTTCATACAAATAACAGTTACATATCACTGCTTTTGGTTTTGAGTGCATATAGTGAAATTAATAACAAAACATTTCATCTATAAACTGAATTACAAATTTGTGGAAATCAAATGACAATGTACACCACTTGCTTAAGGAAAATCCACACACCTAGATTCCACATACACTTTAGTCCCTACCGTTGCTCATAAGAAACACAGTCTGGCTAACACATATTCAACACAAATTCAATGTGCAGAAAGTGCTTATGTGCAACCTGCACTGAACACTCAAACTTGACCTTAACAAGATGGCGCGACCGCGCCATGTTAGGTGGCCGGAAAATAATTAGTTTGGATATAGCGTCTCTTTTCACTCTTTACTCCTGGCTATTAATACTCTTAACCAACTTTGGAACACATTTTCTCATGTTACCAGGTGCAAATGTTCATTACTTTCATGTGCAAAGCTACTACAGAAAACCCAAGTTACTATAAAGTAAATATACAACATGGCGATGCCTGTCACAACAGTTAGCTACAAAGTTAGCATTTCTATCCTCTCAAAACACAGTTTCAAAGCATGTCAACCTTTGCAGGATCGCTTATAATGCATTTATATTAGATGCTGAACAAAGCTAAACATAAATAAACAAGTTTTATAGTACCTGTGGATCAATAGAGAAAGAGACCAAGATTAGCGTCTTACTCGGGCCGTGCTCGTTTACTTGTGAGCTAACGAGCCGAGCTTAATAAACATGTAGTCTCTGTATTGGGTCCACGGTGGCACCATCGCCCTCTGCTGTCACGTTGAAGTATTCATTTACAGTCAAGAAGGTATGAACAGTATCAGAATAGTTCATTAATTCACAAAAAAATTAGGGGGTGTCTGTTTAATTAAAAACTGAACATATATTTCTAACCTGTTACATATAGTAAACATTCAGTTGTGGGTTAAGTCCATTACTCCATTACTTCCAATACATAAGAAAGTGGTTCAGTCAAATTAAAGTCAAACAACTGGGGGGAAAAAAGTACACTTTCTCATTATGCCTGCTTTTTAAATCCTCCGATTGTGGCTCACACACATAGTATATCGTCAAACCATGACACCCCTCGTCCTGCCCTGCCACCTCGTTGCCTCGCTCCATCAATTTGGCGCTGCTAAAACAGATATCATGACGACTTATTCCGAGGATATTGAAAGGACTTAAGTCAATAATGTTAAATTGTCATTTTGGCTCGCTAGCTATTAGTGTGTGTCAGCAGTGGATTCACAATTTTCCAGGTCACAATACATAAACTTGGCAGGTAAATCCATAAAAAAAAAAGAAATTGATTTGACCAAACGTATGAAAACCGCTGCTACTGCAACAACAGAAAACTGTGTTCTAGAATTAAACAGAGGTTAACACATCTTGAAATTCATTCTCGAGTTGGAAAGCTTTTGAGGCATGTGATGAAGTTTGTGCATGGTAAACAGAGTAAATAATGTAAAATATGAATAATAATTTCAAATGTGGACTTCGGACATGGCCGTGTGTGCTCCTTTTGGCGAGGAACATTCGTACTTCTCTGCCGCAATCATTCACTAAATGCACCAAGCACTCTGAACCTCTCCTGTGATGAAACCAGCATATGGCCTGTCACATCTGAGAAAACAGAAGGAAATTTATGCATCACTCCAGACCTATAAGCTTCCAGCCAACGAGTAATGTGAACCTTAAGAAAAATATACAGGAGTTAAAGTGAAATATTTGTTTTTCAAATGTAGCCCACGAAAAGTCACACATAAAATTAAAAAAAACAACAACATAAGATTACTTCTGTAAAGTACAGACACTTGAAAAATGTAACTGCATACACTCCTCAAGTACTGCAGAAGTAATTTGTTTTTGTCTACCCTTGCACACATTGCATATATGCTACATTAGTACACCTGCACAAAAGTACATTCACACGCACACAAGTGCACAGCCAAACGCATACCGGCTAACGGTAAACGTAATCAAAGTGTCAGTCCCTCTACTCCCATCAAAAGAATTCAGTGAAAAATCAATAAGGGACCGAAACAGAGGCTGTGCAGGCAGAGAGGGAAAAGTGTCTGCTGTTATTAATGTATAATGATGGTCTTTCTCAAGAATCTCCAGAGGAAGGGGAAAAGCACTTTATACCTCTGAAGTGAAAAGTCATAGCCTGTGTTGCATGTCTCTCTAGCTGCTCTGTTAATTCCCTAACTTTGCCCGAGGTTAGCCATAGGTGTGGGACATGATTGAGGTTACTGATACATCAGATTCTTTGCAGAGCTCTCTTCGCTCTGCCTTCTCTCCCTTTTGGGCAAAGCTATTTCATCAAACACTGCACGCACACGCACACACACACACACACACACACACACACACACACACACACACACACACACACACACACACACACACACACACACACACACACACACACACACAAATTTGCAAGCCCTCATTCTTGAGAACTGAAGGTTCAGAATGGACCATGAATCTGGATGCAGATAGAGGTGACACTTACTAACAAGGGAAATTAGACTCAAATCAGGGGATGGCATTACATGCATGGTCTCTTTTTTACTGGCCTCATTACTGTCTCCAAGCTATGAATGGGATGGATGATAATCTGAGCTCTGCTGTTGTCGTCTCCCTCTTGGATTCTGTGCTCTTAAGTGAATTCCGGTATTCCTTTGTTGCCTTTGCAACTTCGATCCATGTTTTCAATGCGGTAGCCGCTGTTGTATGACTCATGTACACCATGTTTTGTCGTCTCTGTCTTGTTAGAGCTCTGTTTGCCTATTGGCTCACCAGCAGTATGTCTCCGTGAGCCGCCGAGCTGTGTTTGTTGAATGGTTTGTAATTATCCGCAGGCCTCCCTTGGGCAATGCTCCCAGGCACCTCTGCAAGTGTGTGCCGCTCCACCCACCGATGAATCCTCTCTTTCAGACAGCTCTGGCAGCAGCAGGAGGATTGGGAACACGCACACAGTACAAAAGAAGAGTGTGAGAAAAGGATGAGAGACTTATCAAAACATACAATCAGGAGAAATCCACCCATCTGTGCACTGTTTACTTGCAACCTCATCTTCCCTGTCATCAAAACTTACCAGTATGTCTTCTTACTTCCTCAATCTCTCTTCCTTTTCAATGCATTGTACCGCATGGCATCAAATAAGCTTACCTATAACGCTGAAGTACGTGATCCTGTTACCCTCTTGAGGAATGTAAAGTCTTTAATGTATTAAATGTTGGGCTGAACCACCATGCTTTAAGCCAATTCTCTACCTCTTTGGGGGATTTGGAATTAAGCAGGAGGTGATCCAAAAATGCTTGTTCTTGTAATGTCTTATAATTCCATTACGACACTTTACCCCCTACTGGGTCATTGCTATACCTGTAGTGTATCCTAACTCTTAATATGACAAATTTAATTTACATTAAATCACTGCCGTTCCTACCATTGTGAAGATAATTAGCTAGCGCTAGCATGCTAAATTAACATCTTCCTCTGTGTCTTGTTTGTCCCTCATTGATGGCGTCGCTCTGTTCTTTTAACAGGAGAGACGAACCCTGCACACACAGCTCAATGTTCTGTGTATGTTTTTTTATTACTATACTTAATGCAATCATGATTAAATCATGGGACATTGTTGCCGTCGTCGTTGTTATTGTTCAAATGGAAATGTTGTCGTCGTTGTTATTGTTCAAACCAGAATGTTGTCGTCGTCGTTATTTAACAAACGGGAATGTTGTCGTCGTCGTTATTGTTCAAACGGGAATGTTGTCGTCGTCGTTATTGTTCAAACGGGAATGTTGTCGTTGGTTTGTTAGTTTGTTAACAAGATAACACAAAAAGTTATTGATGGATTTTGATGAAATTTTCAGGAGAATTTGGAAGTGGCCCAAGGAACAACTGATTAGATTTTGGTAGTGATCCAGGAATCTTTTGTAGCTTATTAGTACTGTTGTAATGTACTGTTGTAATGTAATGATTACAAGGCTCCACAAGATGGGGCTGTCTGCAACAAAATGACTGTAGTTTTGCTTTGGAATGCAATGCCAACATGCGGAAACTGAGCTGCCTTGGCGGAGGTCAATAAACTCTTGTCTCCTCTACTCTCCTCTCCTCGCATCGCATCGCATCTCATCTCTTGTGTGTGTACTTAAGCTTGTCACACAAATCTTCACGATATAAAACACAATCTTTATTGTATAGGTATAGCCAATAACACTAAAGGGATGTTTACCAGTAGCTTGCAGCAGCGCCAGCCAATGACAGTGCTGTCATCACATTCTTTCCACCTTTGAACCATATACACTTTATTCCATGTAGAAAAACTGGCCTCAATATGATATGGTTTGGCTTCATCTCTCTTTCATTATCAGCAACTGCAAAATAATGGAGGAGGAACGCAATTTGTGCCTACATCATGTAAAATGCATTTGAAAATTTTCACAGAATTTTACGAGACAGGATCAGTGTGTGTGTGTGTAAGAGAGAGAGTCTCTTCTGTGATGCTGTGCAGTAATGTGTGTGAAAATACCAAAGATAGGAGATGAAATTCTACTACTTCACTGAGCCCGTGTCGCCGCACTTACAGGTGAAACCAAAGAGACAGAACCAAAGAGAAAAATGAAAATGATATATAATGATCATAATATCTCAGTCATGCATATTGCAGCATATTGCAGCTATCCGAGTTGATGGCATATAGGCCAGGACATCGCGTTGGCCTGCTAAATCCATTCCTGGCTAGAGAGGAAGATAAAAAGGTATCTTGAAAAAGAGGGATGTTTAGGTTCAGTGGCCAAGGATGAAAGAGACTCAGACTCTTTCATCTTTGTGTGACATAAGAAGAGAAATCAATTAGACTATTAATGCTCTAAATTACTGAGTAAGGGGGAAGGCCATGGTGAAAGCATACGCACTCCAAAATACATTAGCTCCCCTATTGGATTTCGAAGTCCATTATATGTAGACGTATGTATGCAAATGTCCAGCTCACACGGGGCTTTATTTTATTTTCACATGTGAAAATAGCCAATCTCATGTGAAAAGGTGGAATTAACACGCAAAGAAGCACATTTCATGTGATTTCATGTGCCATGATTTGTTTCCACATGTGGAACATTTAATCCACATGTGAAAAATGCCACATATAATTCACATGTGGGAATGTAAGTGTCACATGCGGGACTTCGTGTTCGTGTGTGAAAAAAGCCAAACAGTTGTCAAAATGGCATGTTCACATGTGACATTATTTTCTTTTCACATGTTCAACCAGTGAAAACCAGCTTCCTGGGTAAAAAGTCATGTGTGTCCGTATAAAAGATTATCTTCTGTGTCTCGATGAGATGCTGAGGATCGTGACAAATAGGTGGCATTTGACATCCTGGGATTGAGAGCAGGCTTGAATAAATGGGGATTCTGTTCATATCTGTTAAACCCTTCCATGACTCGGTCAGTGACCACTCTCTAAATTTTGAGTGACTTTTTCCTGGGAAAAACACGCCTAAATGTGACTACAAGAGCTCAGTAGCTTATTTTTTGGGGAGTAGGAACCGAACACTGCCATTATCTTGTTTTATAATCAATAATATGTTCATATAAAACATATTCATAAAATGTTCACCAAATATTCTTACTAATATATTCATGTAGAGCATCTTCTGAAAGAATCTGAAACATACAGTTATTATTAATAACATTATTCTCCTTAATTATCTACAGATGGCAAATGAAGTATGATAAATGCACTGGTGGTCATGCAGGCTTAGTGAACAAAACCTAGGCTAGGAAAACATCACGAAGAAAAAAGGAGGCGCAAAACTTTATATATATATATTTAGGTGTGGGCATTCATCCAACAAACACAAAGCATATAGATATACTTTAATAGCTCGGGCTGAGGAGCATTCCTTAGCAACACAGTCAACAATAGGTAGACAATAACCACTCAAGGACTCAGCAAAGGAAAGATAAGGAAGCTTGTACACAATGAACAATACAACGTGATACAAGGAATGCAAGGGACAAGGGATATCTCTCCTTATACAGCTCACCTGAATGACTTTATTATTACATATAGTGGAACTGTGGTACAGTGTGCCGTTTCTATAATTAATGTTTGTTAAAAAAACAAACAAAAAACAAAAAAACATGTCTTTATATTTAAAAATGAAATATCATTCACATCTAGTTTTCTATCATTTGCAATGAATATGCTAAAAACACTGAAGATAAAGAAATGCAAGCCTAGTCCTCCAATCATCCCCTTAGTTTAGGTTATTATTGCAATTATTCTTATTGCTCCATTGATACCCCACGTTGGAGGTTTCTTGTTGCAACAACTAAACCAATAAACAGAACACTGGAAATTTTTTTTTATTTTTTTTATAGAGATACAGGTTAGCAAGTTGACAACATGACCTTCTGTTAGACTTCACCACCGGCCCTTGGGTATTTTTACACAGCCTCTCAAGACTGGGTCACCTGGGCCTGACTTTAAAATGGTGAAATGTTGTTGCACAGTAAATGACTACCACTGGAATTATTTGTAATAAGATGACTCCCTTGCAGGAGTGAATAACCCTGCACTGTTCTGCCATTGACCTGTTGACAGTGCTGCCTTTGAGGGCAAAGAGAGTCAGAGAGTACAGAATGGAAGAAGATGTCTCAGCTTATTAGCAGTGCCTCATCCGCTGTCATATAATCTCCTGCTCATGGTTTCTGAGGAGAGGAGTTGATGGAAGCCTAAAAATACTTCGAAAAACAATTAGAAGTTATTTTAGCTCACATTAGCTAACAAATGTACACTTAAAGGTCAGCCAGGAAGTAGTATGCAAGCCTAGGTAGCTTGGAGAGCTTATTGTCCCTCTTCAGAAGAAGTCTTTATTAAGTTTAAGCTTAAATCATCAGTCCAAATGACTGATGATTTCTTATTATAATAAATAATATATAAATACATAATAAATAACAGACCAAAATGGCACAGTAAGGAGAAAACAGAATGAAGCTTGGGGAGCTATAGGGACTAGCCTTGTACTAAACACCTGCAGTTGTTCACCAACTAGCCTTGCAAGTAGTCCTGATGTAACCAAGCCGCTATAGAATATTCCACAATGGCACAGAGAAGAATTATGCTGTGCAACTTTCTTCAGACGACAGGGATTTGTAGGGTCATTGGCGAGTTCCCTTTATGTCTCCTATCCTCTCAACAATGAATTTCGCACGGCTCACACCCCATCAGCTGTCCACCACCTTCCCGTACTCAGACTCCCGCTTAGCTTTGATGCTATACCGCGCAGTCATCTGATGCACTCTGCAGAAGATTTGATGACTCCTGGTTGTATTTGAAGTCTGAGGTGTACGGCGGGGAACATGAAAGGATGCAGGACTGTTCCCTTTGGGACCGGAGTTACTTACCAGCTCTTCAGGCACACAGAGCCACAGCTGCAGAAACCAGGTTCCTTAAGGTAGTGAGGAATTCTTATTGAGCTAAGGGGTTAAAACTTTTGCAAATTGAATAACTGCTGTAAATTAAATTACAGTGGCTACTACTGTGATATTTATTTCAATTTAAAGTCCTTGAGATGCACCACCTCATTGTCAATTGGTTTTTCTTATTAGATTATAGACAATTGACACCAGAGCTTTAATGTTTGTGGGTGAACAAAAACATGAAATCATCTGATTAGACCAACGTGGAGCAGAACACGGAAAAGAAGAAAAAAATCCATTCTAAATATAGAAGTGATTACAATGCTCGGGGAAGAAGAAAAAAATACACTTCAAGCATGAAGAGCAGATGGGGGCCTCTCATAAACTGTCATTTGCAGCACTCATTTTATCACAGGTTTAGTTACAAACAGCTCTGTCCCCTTGTTAAATGCTTTCTCAGAGGGACAGAATGAGCACACGCTGTCTTGTATCATCTCTGTTTTGCTTTAACTCGCAAATGCTGTGATTCTTTTTTCTCGTGAGAGTTAATGAAAAGGAAACGGGATCTCTCAATCTCAATAAAATTGGATGGCAGTTGTAGGCCCACTCAGAAAACCACAATATCTATAATAATTGCTTTAGTTTGAAAAGTCGGTCCTCCCCTGCTGTGAAAACCAGAGGAATAAAGGAAGTGCTTTGTCTTTGTAGGCTGCATTGCTAGCTGTACATATTGCATGTCTGATGGAGAAAGACAGATGATGAGTCTGATTCTCAGATCATCAGAAATAGACGGCCTATGATAAGCCATTTCAACATTTAATCAGCAGCTATAATAGCAACTGCAGATATTATACATTTATTTTTGACTAATTCTTAGCCATCATATCCAAAATCTAATTTTGACTGTCATGAATTAAAGATATCTCTAATCTATTTCTGTTAGTTCTCGATATCAACGTTTAACATTTGACATATCCATAATGTTATTTTGACAAGAGAACTGTGATGCTGTCTATACCGTCAAATGTTATCTACAACTTAATTTTCACAAGTCAGAATTATTGACATCAACATTTCAATTACCACTAGCTAAAATGTTCAGTGTAGATATCTACAGTTGTTACATTACAGCTATCATCAATGGCATTCCAGTTATCTAGAATTAAATTCTGGCAAGTCAAAATTAAATTATTGATAGGGCAGCTTGACATTGTAAGAATACTCAAGGGATTTAAAAACACACCACTCATTTTTTGGCCCAATTTAAGAAAACCTTTATTTTGAAATTAGATGTACATCTGTACAGTATAGGGCTGGTTTCGTGATGATTCTCAAACATACAAGGTTTGGTCGCGCTTCACTTATTTTTATGAGTAGTCTTAAAGAAATTGTCGTGATGGCTTCATTCAACTAATCCCAAATGACCACTCCCTTGTTAAACCAACCCACCCCTATAAAATAGGTATAACAATTGGAGAGACAATGACACTGCAAGAATGCCACGGCTGAGGCAACATGACTGGGATCCTGCCATTGGCAATACTGGAGGTGGGGCAATTCATTAGGAGAGTTGCCACGGTGATGAATGCTCACCATTCCACAATAGTGCATCTATACCAGATTGCCCACACCCTGGACGACCATGTGTAATGACCCAGAATCAGGATGGACATATTAGGCTATGGCACCTCAGAACACCGCTGCAATAGCAGAGACCATTTAGACCCATAATAGGCCTGTACATGCCAAAGCACTGAGAAAGCACTGTCTTAGGCATAATGGACTGGAGCCCTATTCTTTATACTGGTGCAGTGCTGACGGGTCCACCTTACTGGGTCTGTGTGTGTGCCCAGTTTCTGGAGGAGAATGACATTGCGGTTCTGGACTGGCCAGCAATGAGGCCCGAACTAAACCCACTGAAAACCTGTGAAAACCGTCCGCCATCCTCCACCCAGCAACAACTGTGGGCAGCTCTGACTTAAAAGTACTCCACCATCCTACAGGATGACATCCAGAGGTTGTGCAAGTCCATGAGGAGGAGGTTTACTAATATAACCAATGCTGATGGGGGACACAGTAATTACTGATTGTGTAAAGTGTTGAATACTCCAGTTTTATCACCTGAGAAATTTATGGTGTTTGTTTTTGGTGTCTTTTTGTGGTTTCTTTCTTTGTTTTGTTCTTCTTTACTGATTAAATTATGATAATCATTAGAATTTAATAAGGAATTAATAAGGAATGAATCTTATTTTCATAGAGCAAAAAACTACCTGAGCAAATTTACAAGTAAACACAGTGGTGCATTTTTGAATCCCCTGAGTGTAATTTTAGATGTCTTCATTACAGTACACATGCAAAATGAATATGTCAATGTTGACATTTATTTTGAGTTCATGTCAACCGGATAAATGGTTCAATATTCCTTCTATTTTAGCTTCGTTGGGTCATCACCAACTCCTGAGAGAAATACCTGGTTCTGTAGCTGCTAAATACTCTGCAGTGTTCACCAGCTAGTCATTAACGCTGTCTGTCGGGCAGTTACTGTAAAATGGATTTTTTGATCTTTTTCATTGAAAACAGCTGCCTGGACACTAATGGATAATCAGTGGTATAGATGGAAAACTTTAATCCCTGCGTATGCAAATTTACTGGAGGTAAACAGAATGCCAAACTATATCCTAATCTTCTCTCACTTTTTATACACTTGGATCCACAGTGGAAAGGAGAGGTAATGGAGTGCAGGAGCTGTCTACTGCTGACAAGGCTGAAGCACAGCCAAATTGCTATAATGTACTGTCAATCTGAAAAACTGGGAAAGTGTAATAAAATAAATAAATAAATAAAAACGTTTAAAAAAAGAAGAAAAAATACAGGATTCTTTGGCCGCTATGTACCTGAAACCATGGATAAGACTTTTAATATTGAGTAATACGATAACAATTATACAGCAACACTCACCTGCTTAAATGTAAATCTACTAAATGGGCCACTGAAATGCAAGCGTCTACCAGAAAGCAGAGTTTGTAGATGAACAAATGGGATGTCAAGTTGCATTTCTCTGTTATGGAACTCTAAAACCAAATTAATGTTATTTGAAAGTTATCTAGTTGTTAAATGAAAGTTTTAATAACTTTTCTGTTGCTGAGGGGAGCACAGAAATCCGGTAATGCTAGAAAGTCCCATTGCCCCCAGGTGCTGCTGGGAGCTACACTGAGGAGGGGACAGTCCCAAGGCAAAGTGACAAACACCAGATGATATGGGAAATGGAAATCACAATAACATTGTTTAAATCATGACCTTTCTAGACTTTGGTAAAGTCCGAGCACCAAAAAAAAAAGAAAAAAAGAGAGGCCACCTGAAAAGATAGTGGTGCACATGACTTGTCTTTTAGTCAAAATTATCCTCTAATACCATTCATCATGATAATAATTATAATAATAAAAATAATAATAATAATAATAATAATAATAATAATAATAATAATAATGTACTACAGATTCACCAAAATATCCTGAAAATTACACCTTATGTTGGAGGAATAATTCATTTGATCACCCGGGGTGTTTCAAATACGTAATTTCTAATCACCATTAGTGCAAAGAATTTGATTTGCTCTTTCAACAGTGTATAAGCATGCTTAACCTAATGTGAGTTGGCAGCAGGGCTGCCTCATTATTCCTAAATAATTTGTACCAATACTAAATTATAACAGTTGCACATCCCTCATCACTCTCTGAGAGGTTTTCCTCGAGTACAGCAGAAGCATGAGCACCAATCAGTGAAAATGATTCTCTCAGTACATGATTAGAAACCTATTGCACTATTGCAGATTCATTTTCAGTACGTTCAAAGGATAGACCTATTACCCCACAGCATCCTCCTCCATCCTCCTTATGAAAAAGACAAGGAGATGGCTGGACGTAATGTGTTTAATCCTAAAGGACAGAGCAGAAGTGGAATTGGTAGTTTGATATACAAAGAAAAAGATGTGGGGAAATGTCTGTTCATCTATCTCATCATCATTTAAATTAAATGCTTCACAAATGAATAAATGGAGTAACTGTAATGATGGAGCATATGGCTTCTGTTAGAAAGAGCGTCCGATATACTTTTACTCCTACAGATAGACAGTCTATACGATCTTTAGACACGATCTACGTGCTAGTGATCAGAATTGTTCTGATGTATTACTTTGTAGTACAACTGAATCGTTAATGAGCCTCATAAAAATAGACACAAAACATTTTAATTTAAGTCCACTTGCGTTTTTTTTTCTAAATTGACTCACACAGTGGAAAAAAATCTGTCAGAATTATTATCCAGGGACAAAACCTGAAGAGTGTTTTGATTTCATTGTGCAGCAGTTTGATGTGGGAAGGTTACTTTGTAAGCAGTCTACCCACCAATTTAATTGTGCTAAAAGGCATTTGAAGAAAAGTTGCACCGCATGTTTGAAACATAGGTGAATATATATATGTGTATATATATTTTTTTTAAAAACCCACGTCAGGCTATTTTTTGCACAGCCTCCATCACGCCCTGAATCACATCATCAAATCAAACGAGTAAGAAAACCGACAGAAAACAATCTAGCACCCAAACAAGCAGTCCAGTAAATAACATAGTCTGACGACAGAGTGAGCAGCCTTGGGACGGTGAAAATCAATTAAGTCAGGGGTCTGTTGGATGTTTGTTTTTTTGGGGGGGGGGGCTGTCTGCTGTTGCTTCCTGATAAGAATGTTTCCGTGCTTGATTTGGTTATGCCAAGAAAAGATTATTGCCTGGCAGGAGCAGCAGTAGGCCTTACTCATTAAGCGGTGGGTTATTGCCAGTCCTCAACACCAGAGCCAAGGTTTGAGTATATTATAATGAGGGCTGAATAAACACTCAACCACACTTGAAATATTGGCCTGCTTTCGTTTTGCAAAATTAAATCAAGACTACCTGTTTTATCGAGCATTAGCCGTTAGCCTTGATGCTGTTTACACGACCGAGATTGCGTCACCAGTTGTGCAGAGATGCTGCATGTGAAGACGCTTCAGTGGAGGCATGGATTTTACAAAAGAACAGACAGAGCCATGTGTTCGTCCTTAAAAGAATGAGACACATGTCATTACATTGGCTTCCCTGCTGCTGGTAGCTATTGTTCCTTTTAAATGATTTCTGGGATTTGGGGGATTTTTTTTTGTGCAGCAGGGTTTGTTTGAACCAGCAGAGATCCATGGATGAATTGCGCTGCCAAACAAGCTGTCCATACATGGTTCAAGATGATAATTAGTCTCACATAAGGTAACAGTAGCTTAGTTGTTCTTTTCTGTCAATTATACCATTTCATGTTAGAACATTTTGGCCTTAGTGTGCTGTATAAATATACTCTGAGGGATATAGTGGGGAAACACCGGCGCTGGAACAGACTACAACGTCCACAAATCCCTGGAACCAAGGCTTAATCCTCAACTCCAAAGAAAACAACACCTTTAAGACTAAATGATGGAAATATTTACCCATAATTCCATAGGTATGTTCTCGGTTTGTCCTTGAAAATGTTAGGTCAAAATGATTTGGTTTCAATAACGACATGAGCCTCAAGTCCCAGAAATGAAAAAGGCCTGTCATGTGTAATTGGTGTGTGCGGCATTGTGCCGAGCCACAGGGACCCAGAGTAAATATAACCTGACGGTGTGAAGAAAAAAAAATAAAGGAAAAAAAAAGGTTCTTTTGATCCCTTATTCATCTCTCCCCTGTCACTGATAAGGCTGGCGGGCCTGGACGATGGGAAGATGATTCTCCCTAAGTAAAGCAAGAGGCTGCACTGCGATGTCACAATACAGAGTTGGAGACAGAGACAGAAGCACCGGGGGTGGGGAGGAGAAATCAAATGACAAGATAATATTCTAAATGAAATCATATTAAATAAGAGTGATTATTAAAGTATCTTTTTGTGGAAACACTGGAGAGGAGGAACTATCTTTCCCGGTGAGGGAGGGGTTTGTGAGGGGCCCCTCCACTGTTTGTTCAGTATCCTCCTCTGATTAATGATTAAATGAGATGAATCTGAAAATACTTTCTTTCTTTCTTTCTCTTTCCCAATAGCTGTGAGTTTGCGTGTTAAGAGAGACCAAAAGACAGGGAGGAGTGCAGAGACACGTCTGTTCATTCAAACATAATTCCATTACAGCTGGTGGCTGCTGTGAAGAGGAACCATTAGAAGTGCAGTCGCGATGGATGGATGAGACTGAGGACAGAGACAACGGACATGGGGAGATTTACAGCTGATGGTATGGATTGAACCACAGCCTCTGACCTCGTGGGGGAGGACAATAGAAGAATGTAATGACACCTGTCAGTGAGGGTGATATTGACGTTACTTACTCAGTATTTTTTTGCTCTTGCTTTCTTTTCCTCACTGCATCTCTTCTGTCTTTTCCTCCTCTCACCCTCTTACATCTCCTACTGTCTATTTTCTCCCTCCGCTGCAGTCTGGGTCGTTTCCTCAGAGGTGATGAACAATTCAGGCCCTGTCTTTAAAAACAAAAACACGCAGATTAAAGTTCAAACCTTAAAGAGAAGAGGCAGCATAAAGCATAAGTGACACGTATAAATATTATTAGCAAAAATGCAGATAAAACATCCCCACAATCTAGCATTTAGGCCCTTTAGTTGAGTAAAAGAAGAATACAACAAATACCCCATTACAAATAAATGTGCTGTAGTCAAAATATTACTGAAACGTACATGTGATCCTAGACTTTGGGGGGCCCCAAGCAAAAAAAGTCCAATCAATATTACCTAAATTGTGCAAAAGCAATTTTTTCCCAACTAGCTGCTGTAGTATAACCAAAAGATGATGAACCACTGATGTGTAAAGTGAATCTGGTAGCACTAGAGTGAAGTTATTGAATATTTTTTGCCAATAAAAATTCCCCATAAACTACACAAAAGCAGTAAAGTTATTATTTTTTTGTATCGTCTATTTTCCATTTTGCACTTTGTAGACGGTCCCTGCCAACTCGTCTGACAGCCGGCTGCACATAGAGACCGATGTTAATCAATCAGCTCGGATGACGGCTTGTTTTGATGAAAATGAGATTGTAGCTGATTGTCTATCTTACTACTGTATGAAAGAGGTGACGTTTGTGTTTTGACCTTGTTTCACTAATGAGTTATTGATCGGGGAAGTTTAAATCTGAAGATATCTGTTCAACTCTACCAAACTGAATAACAGTTTTTTTGCTGTGACATGAAGCTCAGAGGGTTAAACCGGCTTCTTACAATCAGAACGACCTGACAGAAAGAATTATCAATATATTTATCACAACAAAACCACCGCAGCTTTCAGTTTTAGAGCAGGGATACTAAACAAAAGGAGTGAGGACAAATGTCTCACTTCTAAATCCAGACACCATTAATGGACAAAAGCCATACAAATGCAGCAGGAGTTTTTTCCTCCATGTTCATTTTCTTTTACTTTCCCCCACGCCTGGCATGCCTCTTCACATTAATAGGGCCTGTGCATGAATGGAAGCTGATTTCTGCTAGGAGGGTAATCCAATCAAATGTATTTATATATTGAAGGTGCTGTAACATTCCACATTCCACCTTGACGTCTGCACATAACCAGACGGATTCATACAGGTTCGCTTCATTGACGTGGAGCCATCGTCCACTTATCGCAAGGTTAGTGGTTCGATATCCAGGCCCTGCGGAATTCCAATTCGCACCCATTGGCTGTTCCATTGGGGTGTGAGTGATTGCGTGAATAGTTATCACTCCTTGCATTGTAGTCTCTGCCACCGATGTATGGATGTTTGTGAATGTTTGCTTGTGTTGTAAAGAGCTTTGGGTGGTCAGTGAGACCAGAAAGGCACGATATAAGTATATTTAGCATTTACATAACGTCACTCCTCCATTGTTAAAGAAGGTGTCCTATAGAAAAGCATGCCACTTAGATTAACACATTTTGTAGTAGGTGGGAAAGACAATAAAATAGCGGCGGCGATTTTGAATGAGAATCATCATAGTTTAATTTCATAGGTGAAATGTTATTAAATGAAAAAGCAGGGAAAGCAAAACATAGATTTCTTTATAATGTTGAAATTAATCGTATCACTGAGAAAACAGCTTTGTATCATTTGTTTAAAACACTATTTCCAATAGACATGTGGAAAGGCCTGGATTTTCCTTAACATTGTGGGGAGGGTAAAGCGAGATGGGGTAAGTTAAAAGCAATCAATCCACTCTTTAGACCCCTAGGGTTTTACGCCTGCACACACTTTCTTCCCAGGACATGGTGCTGAATCTAAACTAAAACCAGGGATATTTGATGGCCTATTTCCAGAGGTGGTGTTTCTTCGTAGCCCACTGTGCTTCTAGAAAGTCAGCCTCTTGCATAAAGGAAAAAAATATTTATGATTTAAATTATATGTTGCTCTCAAATTGCTGGAGGACTGATTGCATTCATCAGGTACCGCAGCTCTTTTCCTGAACAGGTATATGAGAACGAGAGGCAAGTACTGTACGTTTCCTTGTTTCTCTTGCCTCCTGCTGTGCAGCATCTCGGGAGGTAAAAAAAGATATGTAGTGTTTCAGGAAAAAGTGATTGTATAGTTGAACCTGAATACAATCAATGAAGTAACAGGGTCATGTTAGCTGAGAACATAACAATACAACCCTACCACCAGAGAAGAACATCTCTGCTTAACAATTCTGCAGAAACCCAGTTTATATCCAATGGAAAAAAAAAAAATCTTTTTTGTGGTTTTCTTGTTTTCTACAACATTTGCAGTATGGCTAAATGTTAAATTTTGAAAACTGCATCGTTTACATCCATTTTCCTTAATCGGTACTCTTTTTCCATCCCTTTGATGGCATCTTACTGCCGTGTGTATAGCTGAACTGTGTGATCCCATTAGCAGAAATCTGTATCCTAACAGCAGTGTGCACAAAAAACAAACACAATGGGACCCACTCATGAAAACATTGTTCCATAGTGCAATAGATAGATAGATAGATGGGTCTTCACTCCTACCACCTCGAACTTACAGTAGCCTTCCTCTTACACTGGCACAAAACAATGGCAGTGGAAGGAAATCATGACGTGTGAAATGAGGTAAGATGGACTTAATTCCTCGGGGCACTGGGCTGATTTACAGAGAAATATGGATGAAGCTGTTTCAGATATAGCAGCTCACACTGTGTCTGATTCATGCGAGGATTGCTGTCCAGTGGCTGTCCACAAAGCGTCAGCTACACAACCATCAATACCAGATGACTCATTCTCAGCTGGCAACTGAGCCATAAACAATGTTGTATTTGGGTGGTGGGTCGAGTTACTCAGTGCTGTTTTCCACCACAGACTGACTCATTTGGCTGTAATCCACTGCTCCAGGGCCGATGTCTTACCTTCATAGATTGATGAGTTCTCCTCACATCTAATCACATTTGTAAAGAATTACTGTCTGAGCGTGAAGAAAGAGTTTGGAGTACACACACACACACACACACACACACACACACACACACACACACACACAGAATGAGCATATAAGGACCATCGGGACCATGCTTTTGCACACAAAAAGATTGCATGTTGAGTCACCACAGGCTTAATAATGATAAAAAAGAATAGATTATAACGCCATACAGTAGGCCTCCCATTTGATAGCGGGATGAAAGGAACACCAGACACTTTTGTCAAATGTCATGACATATCAATGAATGCTGTTGCACAATCTGGATAAGCTGCAGTAAATATACTGTGCAGCTTGGGTTGCAGTGGAAAAGTCTATTACTTGATTTAATGCTAAGGAGAGTAAATATTTATGGAGGTCTTACATATAGCTAATGGTGGGATTCATCTTTAACCACACAGTCCTCATGAAAGAAAAGACTGACGAAAGATACTGGATAATAAGGCTTCACTCAGTCTGAAGATGAATAGCCTAAAGGCAGGCCATTGTTAGACTGTGATAGGCTACATTACCATTCAGTTATGAAGCACAGACTATCCATATGATGACCTCTTTTGTCAGACTAAAGACCGAGTCCTTGGTCGTGAAGGATGAAACTGAAAAGTCCGAACGTCCGGACCAAACGAGGTAGATGTGAAAGCACCCTTTATTCGTCTTAAAAACTGATCATTATTTGATAAACCTATACTTCAAATCAGTGATTTGATTTGCCTTACTTGTGTTTAAGATTGAACAATAACTGTAGCTGCAGACTTTTCACGATGGGAATCTCTGTTTTGGAACACTTAAAAGGAGGCAAAATGTTATTTTTCATTTTGGCTCTGACATGTTCACAATCAGTTAGCCTGACTTTGCTCATCAGAGTCTGACACTGAATGTGCACCCTAAAAATAAAATAGAAAAAACATTGCTTTGGAAAACATTTTGAATGTCAAGTAGCTTTAATTTATTCTAGGGCTCCTCTTCTTTATTTATCTCGGTGAGTATTACCACTTGTATTGTAGGCACTCGCCTCCATTTACAAATTAGGCTGAAAGTGGGGAAAATGCAGAGAGGAAGCTGCAGAAAGGAAAAGAAAATCTCTTGATCATTTGAATTCACAAGCCCTTTTTTATTAATCTCATTTCCTTTTTCCATCTTAAAGAAAATTATAAAGGTTCAGCCAGATGTCAAATTTTCTTTTTTGTTGTCTAATTAAAAATCAAAAGCAAGCTTTCCAATGTGATTTCCCACAGGCTGATAGAATTCATGTGATATTAATAAAACCTTTATTGATAATGTAATAGTTCAGCAGGAGTATTCCCCATTGAACCTATGTATTGTTGCTGATGACCCCATGATCCCAAATAGCCGTTTCGTCTATCACTATATGAATGGGGATTATTTCACTTGAGAGGAGCTGTCTCACTTAAAAAGGTCAAAGTTATTAACACAGTGGGACCCAGTGGATCAGAGGGGCTCTTGAAACAATTGTGAATCTCTAAGTGACTTGTCCAACACTTGCCTGTGGAGTGTGACGATAATCAGTCTCAGTGAAAGTCTAGTTTGGGTCTGACTCCTTGAAATACCACGCTCTTTTAAGTCCTGAAATGTTATTGGATCCTTGTATGGAGTTTATTAGTTTTACAGGTTCTTTACAGTGACTGATCTACATAGTTAAACCTGTATTTGCAGCCACTATAGTGTAACAGTGTACCATCCAAGCGTTCATCATTTAAAAAAGGTAGCGCCTATGGCTTGTGATGGGCTGAAATCTGTTTAGTAATTGGATGCTGCAGCTGATCTAATGGGACTGTAAAATGGAGGCAGTGAAAGTCAAGGGCAATCTTTATGTGCATGAATTTTAATGAAACGACACGCCTTCCTAAAAGGTTTTCGGTGGATTGCTGCTTCTTGCTATAACAAATTATAACTTTTCAAGCATTTGAAAAACATTGAGAATGTAAAAAAAAAAAAAAAATGCTTTGACCACATAATCTTTGCTACAAATCTGCTTTTGTTGCTTTGGAACATCTGTGAGATGTACTAGTCACTCTCAGGACAACAGCTGTGCAACATTTAGCATATTAATAACCAGCTCAAAGCCAACTTGGGACAGACGTCACAGTGATTCCTCTCTCCTCACATCTCATTCATGTATCGCTCTCTTGTATTGTAAGAGAAGAATTGAAGAGAGAGGAAGACGTTACAGCACACTCACAAAACGATGCACACTTTCACTTCTAAGAGAACAGCTTTTCCAAAAGAACGTTAGCTTCTTTGAATGCAACTGACTAAAGAGTACGGTCAAGGACAAGTGTGGCGCCATTCTGTGTTTTCTTCAAGTGAACAAAAGCCATTAAAAAGACTAAAAATATCCACGTGTTTGTCCGTCTCTCAATACCTGACTTGACATAAATGGCTCTGAAATGTGCTGAAGTAGTTGGGCACTTCAGATTTTTGCAAAGGTAGCTCAAACAGGTGGAAATAGTGTACAGTCAAACCTGTCTGAGAAGATGGGACTGAAGAAAAGTGGCCACATTGGATAAGTGGTCTTCTTATAGAGAAAGCATACCAATTCACAACAAAACAGAGACATGACAGTTTCCATGTTTAAGTACTGCACTTAAGTGGGTAACCTTATACTCCCTTGAATGTGTACATAGGTAACATGGGGGATCTAGGACACACAGAAAAAAAGAATAAAATAAATAAATAATAATAATAAACTCAGTACAACGCGTAAAGCAATAAAGGATGTAATGGTATAAATACAAACAAATAATGAAGAATAGTAGTAGTCAATTAAACAGGCAGCATCAACTATAGTTTGTTTCTTAAGTAGCAGATGAGGGGGTGCCAGATCACTGTGGTTCTGTGTTCTTCAGGGAGAACCTTATTTTTTCAAGATGAAGAGTGCTATGGTCAATTCATTGAAGGCCACCGTTTATACGTGGGGCCTTCCATTCTTCCACACACCTTTTCCTTTATTTATTTCTATGTTTAATTAATGTATTGAAATGTTTTATGTGCATCAATAAAAAAGGTGTGAGGTACCTTTTTACCTGTACGGCTTATTCCCCATATCTGAAAACAGCAGCTTTAATTTACCAGAAGGAGACAAAGTTGTACAAGTCATGCAGTTATTATCTTCTTTCAGCTCATGCCCACAACATACACTGTAATGTGATACGGCTCTTCGAACGGGGGAAATCTGCTCAAGTACCCCCCGATGGAAAGCATTTCATCCCCCCGTAATGTGCTTGAACAAGCAATTGGACCTTATATCCTGCGATCAATATTGCAACCACTGAAGCATTGCTATGGCTGAATTAATAATATGATTTCTTTACAAAAATAAAGCACAAGCCTCCGCAGAAAAAAAAAAAATAACGGTCACATATGGGTGAAGAACAGGCTCCACTGAATCACCCCACCTTATTACTAGACATGCATAATGCAACTCAGGTGGGTGTATGAAACATTTGTTTTCCTTTAAAGCGTGTGTGTTCGTGTGACTGTGCTTGTTTTGTATGTTCACTCTGACCTGAAGTATGCTCCTGAGGTGCAGCACCAGTATATTCGCCGATGCCCTGTGGCCTTGATCCTAATTGGTCTCAGAGCTCACGCCACTTCACAAATTTTAATGTAATTTACTGCAGCTAACCGCTCCCTCAAATTGGGCTTCGGGGGGAGTGGATGGAGGGACATGCTCCCCACATTTCATCACTGTTAGTATTTGCTTTTGATTTAGTTTGACACCTTCTGACCTCTCATTTCCTAGTGACACATTTTGATCAATATGTAAGACAAATGTTGGTAACCTTGACTTAACCTCTTCTGATCCTCATAGATGGACAGAACTGCAAGAGTGTGTGTTTGGTGGATGCAGTAGGGAGTATGTTGATTTACCTTAAAGTGTATTTTATACATACATACTTTTGTTGAAAAACATCAAAAATGTGGCACTGAGATGTTTTAAGTTTGCGCAAATTATATGAATGTGTCCCATCATATTAAATATGTTAGCAATCCAATATTAATGCTTGCTTTGAGTACATTTCTGCAGATTTCATATAGTAATGCTAATCTAATCCAATGTAATGTGTATGACTGGGTTCAGGTTAAGTAATATTTTTCTGACCCCCATGTTGACATTTGTCCTCTGCAGCTGACCCCTCTAAAAGGTAATGGAGCAGTGGGCAGCTCTGGGGGACCTGCTCCAACTCTAAAGCTAATGCCTTTGTAAATTGCAATCACAGAAGTATTTTAGGTGGCTGGGCTCAAAAGTAAATGTCTCAGCCAGAGGGAGGTAGTCCAAACTCTATTCAGGGACAACCACTATGGTGATAATCGGCAGGGCAACGACTGGGCAAGAATATGGGAACAGAAGAATTCTCGTGACAATATACTGTATTATAATAACATCACAACAAAGGTTTCCTCCAAATGTTGGCTGTGGGACATGTATGGTACCTTTATAGAGCTAATTATGGCATCATTGGACATTCCTAAAGGACAATGATCCCAAGCAGACCTCAAAGTCCACCAAGGCTTGGTTTCAGAAGAGGCCCTGGAATGTTCTAGGGTGGCGTCACAGTAGCCTGACTTGAATCCCATAGAAGATCTCTGCTGGGGTTTGAAGAGCCCCCAGTTGCAGCAGATAAACCCAGGAATATTCCGGAACTGGAGGCCTTTGTCTGTGAGGAATGGGCTAAGATTCCTCAAGAATGCTGCCAGAAGCTGGTGTCCGGATATGCATCATGTTTGCAGCAGATCATAGCAGCAGAAAGCAATATCTGTTGTATTGAGCTATTTAAATTGTTCTTATTTGATTGAGTTATTGCAAACAGCTGATAAATAGTATATTTTGCCAATAAACCTAGGATACAATAGGGTTTGAATAATTTTGCTTCCAGCTGTCTTGAACTATGTATGTATTTTAACCCTATCACATTATCTTTTCCTAAACCTAATCAAGCACTAGTTTTAGAGCCTAAACCAACTCAAAATGTTTCTTTAACTGCTGCTGGCTGCAGATACCATCACTAACATTAATTTAGCTGTTGGTGATCAGTCAATTTGGCCAAACCAACACTGGCTGCTTGTTGACTTTTTTTGTTGGCCAACAAGTGGCTGTGAGTTCTGTCACTGCTTCAACTGGTAATGAATACAGACTATGAACTATAAACACTCATTACCTTTTTATTGTGTTTTTGCACTTCAGATTCACATTGGAGCCTTTGTTTTTCAAATTATTTCATTTGTTGCTTGGTTTCCTTTCACGTTTTGTTTATGAAATGCCTAGGAGAGAAACCCTCACACTCTGCAGCATTCACTGACCTGTAAAATAGAAATTCGGAATACATCCAGTGCTGACAGTGACAATATGTCCCTGAAATTAAGAAAGCCTTGTCAAGCCTTGTCAGATAGGGCATCTGTTTTGGCACAGATTTCAGAGGTAATGTTTATACTCTGACGATGCACAGCTGCAGGCTATTATCATCATCCTGCCGATGCAGAGGAAACCCTAACCCAAGAGAGATGCTGAGAGAGAGAGAGAGAGAGAGAGAGCCGTCCTAGTCATGCATCATGGAGACATTAAGGATTCATTTCATCATAAGATCACAAGCAATCATATAAACACAGCTCTATAGCAAAGCACATGGGAGGGGAGGGGAGGGGGGGGGGGGGGGGGATCTGAGAATTCTGCTGCAGAGAGCTCAGAAGAATGGAAGAAAGGAAAAGGTGAGAGAGACTGAGAGGTTTCCACCACCCAGTGGGGAAGTGGTCTCTGTAATCAGTCACTGACCTTTTAAAGTTAAAGAACTCCTGCATCACATCATCTTTGAATGGTCTAGGAAAGTCTTTACCTGATTATACACAGATATTTGCATACATATGTATTAGTATTAGTCATCCAAGCTGTGATGTTTGCCCTGGATTTAGTTGCATGCAGTCTCTAACTGGACCATCCATGACTATCCATTATCCAGATATCTGCTGGCTGCATAAGAAGGCCTGAAACTGTGCATGTTGCCCTCAGAGGCTTAATCAACATGAGAAAGTAGCCGTCCTAATCCAAGGTTGTGACAGACTAAATGCTGTTAATCTCAGCTTTAATGAAAAATAGATAGTGGGAGAGATTTTTCTGTGATCTAAGTGTTAAAACGTTTAGGTATACCACAATGTCAAAAAATAATGAAAAGGTATAAGTTCATCACCATGCATCATAGTTTATTTGACTTAAAGAATCATTGGAAAGAAAACATTTTTGCATAATGAGTATGTGGTTACTTCCATCATTAAATGTTATAGGAATCTAACTTCCAATGCTGCTGCAGTCTTTTAGAAAGACTGACAGAAAAAAGCAAATTTTACACAAAGTTTCTAAAGCTGTTAACAAGTGTTATCATACCTTTCACACCGAGTTAGTTGTATAGCTTTAGAGATAAATGTTTTTCCTCCCCATGACCCTTAGAGGATGAGTGAAAATCGACGGATGGATGTTCACACCTATCCATACTTGTTAAATTTTAATGCCAACAGTACATCAACCTCCCTACTTCATATTCTACAGTTTAGGAATATCGGCAGCTGTTTGTAATACTGGCAAAGCCTCCTGGACTGCAGCAAAAATCTCACTAATTCAGCTGAATGCCATAAATCAAATTAAGCCTTCTTTAAAAGCAAAAAAAAAAAAATGTATGAAGCATAGTTTTAACGCTTTTATCTGCAGAATGTCCACATAGACAACAACTAGCAGCTGGGAGACCAGCAGATCTAAAGATGCATTCAAATTAAGATGCCCAAAATCTTCAAATATTTAATTACATATACAATTTCTGTATAATTTTAATGGATAATTCATATATAAATGGCAACATTTTTGCCCATTATGTTGATTCATTGTGAATAAATTAAATAATGCAAACTTACACATAAACCCTATGTGTTCATTCAACTAGTGCATTTGAGTGTGCTAACAATATCTCTCCCTCACCTTTTAAAAAAAAACAACTTCCTTTGACATGACAGGGAGAGATGAACGCAATGCTACATATTTCAGCTGCAGCTCTGCTGACATGCTGAGATATGGAAAGACAATTATGGGAGAAGAAGATGACAAGCTTGTCAGCATGACGGCTCGCTGTGAATTCCATTTGTCCTCCAAGCCTTTATTCACCATGAGTCACACCTGATTGAACCTCCACAAGGGAATGAGGAGCAGGCGTTGTGGCAGACTTACTGGCTCAAATCCATATATTGAGATATGTGCATGTACACGGAATACAAAGGATATAGGCTTTTAGATGTAAATAAAAACACTTGAATAAACAAGGACATGAGCTTTGGACCTAACTTGAACATCTGAAATGCAAATATTAAACCAGAATTTAAAAAAAAAGAAAAAACAATAGAGAGGGAACAAAGACTATCTTTGAAGTAGAAAAAAAGAGCAAGCAAACACTTGAGGACATTTGTAATTGGTGAGTCCAACATGGTGAGTCAGAGTGAGACTTAATATTCATGGGGCGTTTGCGGGGGGAGACGTGGAGGTGAGGAAAGAAATTAGTACGTGCAAAGCCAGCAGCCATCAACCGAAATAAAAAAGACCGCAATAAATAAACACTTGAGAAAACATCCGCAAAGTCTGACACATACCACTGTCTCCATTAAATGTAATTGCTTAAGTTGTGCATGTGGCGGGGAGGCAAGAGGGTTGGTTGTCATTCACGCTGTTTCTCAAAGGTGATAATTAAACATGTGAAGGGATCACGGAGGCTGCTGATTATTTACATGGAGATTATTTACATATTCTTGCAAGGTATTAGCGATGACAGACCTCTCAATATGGTAAACAGGTGGTGGGCGTTCTGTCTTGGTTTTCACAGGGTTAAAATATCAACGATCCAATTAACCTGTAAAGCCACGAGTCAGAAAGACAGCAATTACTAAACCACTGCAAAGACTGTGCTACCCCCAAGAACATACAGTACCAGGAATTCATGCAGTGCAATGAATTAGAGCTAATGATTTATGAAGTATTTCCAATAAAATAAAGCATTAAATATTAATTGTCTCCATCGATAACTGGCTGTCATTGTTAGTGTAAAGACTCCTGCATGAGCATGGACATAAAACTGTAACTTTGAAGCAATCGGTTTTTCAGATAACCAGCTTCAGCCATGCCGTGATTGAAATCGATCAAGAAAATGAGGACCAATAATAATCGATGCATGGCATTCTAATTGCAGAATTTATACCAACACCTATGGCTACAGGCTGTTTCTGTTACTTTGAGACACACCATCAGTCTATACATTTTAGATGGCTATGACGGAACTGCACTCAGTCCCAAAAGCCTGCAGGCTTCCTCTATCCCAGAGGTTGCCGCTGGGACAGCTGTTCATGTAAACTTAACAGGTGTTACTGGTCTCTGCTGAGAGTCACGCTCTTTTCAACCTGTCTGCGTCTGGTTGTTTTCTTCTCTCGTCAGAGTGTATCACCCATAACAACGATAATTCTCATCCAATACATCTCCTCCGTCTCTCCCAACTTGCGAAGATCCTAAGCACTCATGGATGAGCAGACAGGTACTGTTTTATTGGTCTCTGATCTATACAAGAAAAGAATAATAGATGTCCTCACTGAATATTTTATATCAAAAGAGAAATATGAGCTGAGCAGTACACATTTGCTAGTCAGTAGTCCATAACAATAAAACAAAATATGTTGTCATATGGCTTCTTTAATAACCACAAGAAATGTCTCAAGATTCAAAATTGTAAAAAAGTATGCATAGTACATTTTACAGTATATATGAAATATACAGGTGGGTATAATATGACAGTTCATCATATGAGCCCTCAGGCACTTTCAGTACATGCTGCACTTATATTGATGCCATCAGGATAGTGTAACTACCAAGGGATTGAAATCATCTAGTCCTAGGAATAACTGACCCCCTGGATTCGTCCAGTGACGGCTGTGAAAAGAGCAGCTGGGAACTTGGGAAAGACCTAGTGACGGCATGGAAAGACAGCTGACAGGAGGGAAAGACCCCAATGGGCCTGCCATAGGCTAGCGACCTATGGTGGGAGGAACTCGGCACAAGCAGTGCATGAGTTCCACCCGCCTCTTGCTACGAAAAGTTCAAACACGAGAATACCCCGAGAGTCAGCGAGAGTGGGGGCGGAAGATGACTCATCGGCAGACAACACGGTAAAAGACACAACCCTAACCCTAGCTGTAGCCCTAGCTGTGACCCTAAACCTAGCTTTAGCACCAGCTGTAACCCTAACCCTAGCTGTAGCCCTAGCTGTAACCCTAACCCTAGCTGTAGCCCTAGCTGTGACCCTAACCCTAACCCTTACCATGACCCTAGCTGTAGCCCTAGCTGTAAACCTAACCCTAATCCTAGAGTTAGGTTTTCAAACATAACTCATCGGTCTTTTTTTGTTTTTCATATAAAGGCAAAGGAAGAGAAGTGGGAGGGCAAAAATGGGAGAAAGAGAGGATGCCGCAAATTGCTCAACTGGGTTTTCAGAGAGCAGCATGGTGGAGACTCCAGATGAAAGATCAGACCAGAGTTTTGTAATTGTATCTTTAATTGTAATTTGTAATTATATCTTTCTTAATGCCCCCTGCAGGTTTAGCTGCAGTGAAAAGCACGACGATGATGTGTAAACTTGTAACAGTTCTAATGTCTCAAAAGTCTAAGTCAGTGAATTTACAGCATGTGCACACATGCATATGTACATCCTGCTTGACCATGACTGGTGGAAACAGTTGCGGCATCTGTTAGATGCTATAATCCATCCATCTAGATTTTAGCCCTGTAAGCATCTGCTGCACTACATTCCAGGAGAGGCTCTCTACCGCAAGGAGAGGAGAGAGGAGGATCTTCAGAATGGCACAGTAACTGTGTGATGTAAATGCATGGAGAGTGAAAGCAAAACTTTAAATGATTTAAAAGCTCTCACGATTAAGACTACAAATCAGATTTTTCTGAAAATGCAATGATATACCTAACAGTTTGCCATCGACATTAAGGCTCGTTGCTACGACAGACACAGGAAGTGTAAAAAATCCATCACACTTGCCTTTTCAGACACGTGTCTGCACCATACCAGATGTCGTCATTACGAGGTGGTGTCAGCGCCAACCTCTTGGTCAGCCAACAGCTGCCTCAGCAATGTGGATCTCTCAGATTAATGCCGGCAGCAATCTGCCCTGATCTGTTCGAGGAAACAGATGATGGCGATGATGAAGGGACAAACAACTCGAATCAGAGATAGCACAACTAATCCAAACAGCCATCGCCAAAAGTCATTACAGAAAAGTAGCACAAATGCTGCAAATGTGGTGATTTATTTGAGAGTAATTTGAGAGATGGATAACAATCAGCTCACCTGTTGTCAGAGAGGAAATGAATGGCTTTTATTTAATGCCAAGAAATCATTGTCCTGCTCATCGTATTTAATGAATAATGTCTCTAAAATATATATTTGTGTCCAATAGTGGTATGTGTATGTGTGAGAAAGAGCTTGTTCTCGCTAGTGGGCCTGGTTCAGTATCAGTTCAATCTATGTTTCATTCAGATACAATGTTAAATATCATCTGACACTCACTTCTTCCCAAAGTCAGAATGAAATGTCCTGGACCATCTCATTTATGTTCCCGGCTACTCATTTGTCAGAAAAGAGTAATATATCAACTTTCCCATTGCAGCCTCATCACACAGTATTTCCTGAATAATGGCTTTCATGGCAGGTGGTATTAGATCTTCATCAATAGTGTGTGTGTGTGTGTGTGTGTGTGCAGGTAATCTGATATAGCTATAAAGGACACGTTCACTCAGTCGGTGTAGTGTGTCTTGAACTATGTGTGTGGTTTGACTGCATGTAATTAGTCGATGTGCCTGACATGGCGACGCACGAGCAAGTAATCCTTCTTTATGCAAATAAAAATAAAAATAACATTATTAATTGGTGGTCTGCAAATGTATGGATATCCAATAACATTCCTATTAGTGGACACACACACACACACACACACACACACACACACACACACACAGAGGGTCACCACCTTGACCGACAATGCTAAAATCTGAATGAGTATTTTTTTAGCTAATTAGATGTTTGCATGTTTGCCTCTATGGAAGGGCATTAAAGGAGATACTGAAGACGATGCAAATGAAACTATAGAAAATGAGTGGGGGTGCGAAAATCAATCAAAAGTCAGCACAAAATTTTAACCCAATCAATTTTAATAGCGGTTGATGCACAGTCGTCTGCTTTCACACATTTCAAGCAGAGGATTCTGGAACAAATGAAACGGGTTTAATCCTGTTTAGTAGTCCCAGCACAGCCAACCGCTTCTGCCCACACCACTGACACCAGCCACAGAGGACATATGGTCCAAGCTCATAAAACACCACAGAATCAGATGGAACTGGTGTAAGCGGAACACAAAGTCAAAGATCCAGCACAGAAAGAACACGAAGACTAAAAGAGAAACTCACTTTTCAAGTAATGTTGCTGTGATATCATATTGTATATATATATATTTATTTATAATTTAATGCAGCTTTTCAACCACACTCAAAATTTCAGTCAGATTCTGACCACATAACATGGCGGAGGTTATAATGGTGGTCATACATCTTTAAAATACATATTTGAATTAAGAGCAATTGGTTTCATTTTGGGGCAGCACAGTGGTGTAGTGGGTAGCCCTGTTGCCTCACAGCAAGAAGGTCCTGGGTTCAAATCCACCTGAGGACCTGGGGCTTTTCTGTGTAGAGTTTGCATGTTTTCCCTGTGTCTGCTTGGGTTCCCTCTGGGTTCTCCGGCTTCCTCCCACCACTAAAAACATGTAATATCTGTCAATTGTGGTGACTCTAAATTGACCATAGGTACTAACGTGAGTGTGCATTGTTGTTTGTCTCTCTATGTGTGTTAACCCTGTGATGAACTGGTGACTTGTCCAGAGTGTATCCCGCCTCTCACCCAATGTCAGCTAGGATAGGCTCAATCCCCATCCAAATCAAACATATTTATCAGTAATCCATCGCTTTATTTAGAGAATAGAATTGCTGATGAAGATCATATTCTTCACTGGTTTTTAATGGGATGTAAATGCACATTTACTCCATCAGCTGTTGTATCTTCCACTTTTCCCAACATCCCAGCATAGACTCTGTATGTCCTGGTGCTCTTTCACATGAATGAACTAAGTTTAACTTGACTTGACTCATCTCCTCCATATCCTTTCAGATGGACCATCTGTCAAACTTGCTAATCAAGGCGCATCCATCCCACTCACGGGATAGGTGAACTGTTGAAAAACCATCCTGCTGAGACACATTCTGTCTGCGCTGGCTACATTGGAAAGAGCACATTTATGTACTGGTTATAATGAGTGGCAAATCAGTTAAAAGGGAAGACATTAAAAGGTGGCCATGCAGTACTTCAGTTGTACCAAAAGAGGTGCTGTACCCTAATTCAACAGTCACATAGTATCATCATTACATGTATCTAAGCATGTATCACTGCTTAAAGTCATTTTCTCGTCAAATTCAGTATTTATGTCTCATGTTTTAGTTACTATTTTTTGCAGTGCAGCAGTCAAGTGCACTGTGCAAATGGTTAAAACTGGTCTTTCTCGGTAGTTGGCAGCTGAAGCGAGGTCTTTTTTTTATTGATTTTAACAAGGATATTTTCAATGCATTAAACTATGTGTTTGCACAGAGATGCAGTTACAGCCTGATGCACCAGATGCACTGCAAAACAGAGTGGTTAAAATACAAGAAATAAACACTGAATCTGAGGAGAAAATGGCTTTAAGTAGTGAAATAATTTGTCCATACAGCAAGATATTTTGACTAAATCTTGAAATAAGTCGGTTGTCTAGAAATAAGTAGGCTAGATTAAAAGAACTAGTAAATACAGGGACTTTTAAAACAAGCTAATTAATCTCATGTTTCCAGGTCTAAGAATTTAAATCTTGGCAAGTAGGCTACAGAACAAATTGCTGTGTGGTTCTTGCAAATCCAGCTGCCTTACAAAGTAAGTGTCGTAGTTGTTTAGGTGTTAATGGATGAGTAGCTAGACTCATCAGGATGCTATCTAAATTGGGTGCTGACCTGTAGATAGAAATACAAATAGTATTAAAAATAACCCATAAATATACATTACTGGACTTGTAAGTATGAATTTATCAACCTGTACATTTAAATCAACTAACATAATCAGTAAAATGTCATTAGTGTGGTCTTGTACTCATCCTTGATCATTTCAGCAGTGTCAGCAAATACAAATAACAACTAAAATCACCAAAATAAATATTTATTTTTAACATTTTATCACTACTTCTATGTCTGTTTTCTCTAAAATCGACATGCTTCCATGCAATCAGAAACCATCTGTCAGTCTGAACATGTAAACTGATGGATAGACCTCTGGATGGGTTGATGACGCAGATGACTGATGAATGGCAGTGGAGTGATAACTAATGATCATGACGGAGGTGTTCTTTTTTCACGAGTAACAGCTTAAGTTTTCTTCACACAACTGAAACAAAAGTTCTGAAGTTTATAGTCGGTGGAACACACTGCAGATTGGGGCATGAGATGAACTCTCCTGTGTGATGTGTATTAGCTCAGTGATAGTGGGAGATGTTATCCATGCATAATGTTGCTGTGGAGAAACAACTTTGTAATGCAACAGGGGAAATCTTGTTACAATCTGAAAAGATAAGCTTATAGGAGAAAGTACAAAAACTGGTAATAGATCAACATTAGCTGGCAGCTTCTGAGCCTCTGCTCCTCCTCCGTCAAACTAGATTAATGCCCTGCATCCCAATGCGCCCGGTGCCACTTGGTCACGCCTCCATCCATCACGCAGCAGGGATTCTCCAGACTGGGTTCACCGTCTGTCAATCAGCACCCGCAGGCAGACGGAACCAGGCTCCTCCTGCCAAACCTTAGAACACCTGCCACCTCATCTCTTTGCCACAAACACCCGGCCCTCACCTGGCTGTGTGCCCCGCAGCCCTCAGGAATATCAACAATGAAGGGTGAAGCATATTGCACTGATATCCACCAGGTTAGGTTACACTATTTAATTTTTTTCTTTTTAGTTTTTTCTTTTTTTTATTTGACTTGACGTGTTGAGGCTATCACTGTTCAACAGCTTCTACACACACCAACGATAAGGATATAGCTGTTAATATATACTGAACACTTACATTTTAAACGGACTCTAAGATGCTATATGTTAATGAGCCACTTGATACAGTATCTATTAATCTGCAAATGCTGCACCTGCTTAATAAATAGCTCCTGATTAACGCTGCTAAAAGATGATTTAATTACTTTCTTCCTGCTGGCACTACTATTTCTTTTTTTTTTTCTCATGTGAAGCGCTGCATGCTCACTTGTTAATATGAATTACTTAATGACTAATACAGCAGGGGTTTGTCTAGAAGCATTAAGTGTAAGGGTGAAACATCTGAGGTGAAAATGGAACATTCTGAGGCTACCTGAGTGGAGAAATTATTATTTCTTCTTGTATTCTTGATCGCTCGATCCGCCGATGGTTCTGTTCTTTCTTTCTGTACCATCTTTATCAACCTGACGGCAGAAAAACTTCAGTACTTGGCTTTCTACCACATTGTGCCGTGGACGAAAGGTCACAAGAACGTGAGGATTTCATTCTAAGTCAGCTGATTTTGAATACAAGTCTCATGAAAACTCACGAGAACATAAACAAGATGGCGCAGCGGACTGATGAACAACAACAGGACATCGTCGGGTTTAGAAAAAAAACAACTTGCAACTGTAAATAGATTTAGATAATCCTACCAAACTGGTAGCTATCAAGAGCACTATTTTTTAAAAATTCTAATTAATTATTCAGATGATATTGTGAAGATTTATTTAAGCATTACCTTGAAAAGGTTTCTTTTTTTTTACTCTGCTTAGTGTGAATATGCGGTAAAACATTCTTTAAATCCCCAGGGCAATGCACACATGCTGAGAACACATTTGCTCAGCAAACTTCCCTCCAAGTAACACAATAATATTTGATTAAGGTCAGGATGCATAACAAAGGGAATTTTAAAAAAAGGAAACAAAGGTCACTTCTCACCTCCTCCCATTTTTTCAAGTTGGCCAAGGGCTCCATTGAAATAATGTTCCAGTCAGTGCTTGTTAATATCCAATCAATGCTGTCTCAGCTAACAAAGCTCTGCTCAGAAGCTGCTCACGGCTTCTGGATCTGCCATAAACACTTACTTACAACAGTAGTGTAAACAAGACAAATCCGAGGAAACAATTCTTCAGCAAGTTGAATTCTTCCCAGTCCTAAAAACACTTGGGCCAAACTTTTCTGTGAGCTGCTGATTGTCAGGGGACTTAGTGCATGCTGTCTGGCTGCTGCTTTTCCCCACCTCAGGGATTTTAGGTCTAATCTGTCAGGTGCATGCCCAAGCATTTCTTTATCAACTTTATCAATAACAGTTCAGCGTTGCCAGGGCAACATAGAGAGGTGCAGCAAACACCCAATCCCTTGCTCTGGAGCTGACAATAATTACCCAACCTCTCCGACAACAAGCCTGGCACAGGGAGGGAGCGTGACTGACATCCACCTATGACAGTCTACTGTAGAAACACATTTGGCTGCTAAATGGAAGTCATGGCTGGGCACAGTGTGACTGGTGTTTTGTCTTGCATGCCGCAAATGTTGGTGAACTTTGGTGAAGATTCATACACTGACGAGAATGTTGTATCATAGCTGTCTTTTATACCGTTTGAATATAAAAGAAACACCTTTGTAGACCCAGAACCTGGACTTTAGTTTTGGAAATTTAAATTAAGTGGTGATTTTTAGGATAAATCTGAATTCTTTTGTGTGTGTGTGTGTGTGTGTGTGTGTGTGTGTGTGTGTGTGTGTGTGTGTGTGTGTGTGTGTGTGTGATGTCATATGGAACCACAAGTAGACAAATTCATCAGGTGCTTTTGTTTGGATGAATTACACAATAATTTAAATATTTTTTTATATTTTTTCCCCAGTAGACGAAGCAACACCATAAAATCATCACCTATTTTATTACTGTCTCAGTCAGAATAGTTTTGTTTTACACAGAAATAATTTAACCTGAAATAGGGGCACGTTTAGCTCAGTTGGTGGAGCATGCACCCCGTATACCGAAGCTACAGTCCTCTAGCTCAATTCCCGCCCGTGACCCCTAGCTGCATGCCCTCCCCCTCGCTGCCTCCCCAGGCTCCTGTCTCCTCCTTCATCTGTCCTAAATAATGAAGGCTGAAAAAGCCCCAAAAATAAGACTTAAAAAAAAAACAACAACTTGGAGCTTTAACTTCATACCATCATATTTCACTTTCTCCTCTTGCTAAGATTTTTTACCAGCCGGCATCTCGATGACACATGATATATTATGTAAGACTGTAAGACCTGTGTTTACCTGTGTCTATCTTTCCCTCCATTTCTCATCCCTTTATTTAAAGGCTCTGGTTTATAGGATTTAAACATATCTGACCTAATGAGAGAATGAAAACTGACTGGCGAGCAGGAATTCTGCTTTACAGGTCCAGTGTGTATAGGATTCAGGGGCAGACATGGAATACAATATTCATAAGTATGTTTTCATTGGAGTAGAATGAGTCTTTTATATGTACAGAGGGAGCAGGTCCTTGTCCATGGGGTCCATTATATTGCACTGCCTTGTTTCTACAGTAGCCCACAACAGACAAACTAAACACTAGTTGTACAAAAGGGTATTTCAAGTTTTTCATGTTTAGAGCAGCAACCATGAGGGCTGCTCCTTCATAAGATTTTATCCAATATCCATTAGTCAAATTACAAGTGACTTCCTGTCTACACTATTGTCAGTGTTAGCAATATATATTAGCATACTTACAGACTTTCACTTGGTCCAAAACATGTGGAAAAGCAGTAAAAAAAAATCTGATTTGAGATAAACTGGACTTTACTAATGGATGGTAATGCTTCTCCTCTCAACTCTTTGTTGCAATAGTAGCCAAGCAAGCACACAAATAAATTTCCTCCCTCTATCCATATTGTGACGGACTGCCATAAATTGATTTACTGGTTTTGTCACATCCATGATGTATCACATACAAGGTCCTGTTTAGAGCTGAGGAAATGTGTATTTAATTTATGAGTCAATAACATGGGACCCCTATTCACATTGGCTCTTTTTGATCTATTGCTTACAAATGATTGGATTGGACAAGATGGAAGTCCACTGAGCCAAATAATGCATGAATACACACCATCATTCCCCTACAGTGAGCACAATTAAGATTAGTAATTGATTAATAGGAGCTGCGTGTTTCAGGATGCCAGACAAAATACTGCTGCCTGTTATCTCCTGAGGAATGGATAGGAAACTGCTTCTTTTTCTTTTTTTTGTAACTGCCGTAGAAGAGAGCCTGATGATGACAGCCATATGAAAAATGGGAAAAGCTAAGAAAGTAGTGGATTTGAAGAGGAACAAGGTGATCTGACAAGGATTTGAAGCATGACTTGCAAAGAAAGCGAAAGCACATGAAAAGGACCGGAGAATGAGGCAATGAGCTGGTGGGGTATCTCACTCTGCAGCTGCATGCACAGGAAACTCCTTGGAACACAAAGGTAGGATGGTGGATGGTGGACAGCCTGAGGACGTGTTATGCCCAAATGCATCCAGGTTGGCATATGAATTATTCCAACCCTACTGTTTGCAAAGGCATTTGGAAATCAACAAAAAGACTTTAAAGCAGGTTTGGAAGATGAGTGGATGAGTACTTGGATAAAAGGTGCAGAGAAAATGAACTAGAAAAAAAAAATCAGTGGGCTGCAGACACAGTAATTGGAAAGAAGGACGGAGGAGGAAGAAAACCCTGCTGTTCCAATGCCCAATGTTATTTATTTTTTCATTGACTTATACGACTGATGCAACACAGAGAATAGAAAAACCAAACATTTGTGAACAAAAATTGTGACGAAGTACAATACAAAGAACAGCATCCACATACTGCAATGAACAGACGTTAAAAGACAAGCTTTGGGTCATAGATAGTCCTCAGGCAAATATAAATTGACAGCAAGTTATATAGTCATTTCAAGAGTAAACCACATATCGTAGTCTCAAGACCTGACACATGACATTTGACAAAGGCAATGCTATGGCAATAAAAGCTTAGTAACTTTACGATGGAGGGAGTAAATGTCTCGCAGTGTGGGACCATGTGATCAGCTGACTTACATAGAATATGTACAACAGAATGTTTGATCGCCACCATCTCACACAATATGGGAGGGGATCCCGTTGTAAACTCCGACCTTGACTGCAGCGCCATCTGTGCAGACGGAAACCAACTTCATCTTAGGGCCAAATTATGCTCAACTATAAAGACGGATATGGGGACGGACGGGGCCTCCGGTGCTGTATGTCTTCTGCGTTCATTCCATACTTAATCGGGTATGTTTTCAAAGAACTTATGAGGACGGACGAGATGGACGAAATGGAGCAATACCACCGTAAATGGTTGAGGGCAATTCGGGCCAGTAGAAAACGACTGAAATGAATAATTAATCACAGGCATCCTTGATCTGTATTCATTATCTCCCATGTTTGTAGTCCATCCATCTAGACTGTATAATCAAGCAAGATGTCACCTTCCTGTATGAGAACTGCAAATAACGGCAGGACTTTGTTTTGTTGAAGGATGGTTCACTTAGATTGCGACAAAAGACCATCTAATACAATGTTTCACTCGAATCAAATGATCACCACCAGAAAGAGCTCCAAACTAATGAGCAATCATCTGTGCTTATATGTCTTTGCCTAAGTGCACTTTTAATTTACTTGATCAGCAGGCTCGGCGATAAATGTGTTTATAATTGGTAACAACGGATCTCATCTCAAATTGTCTTTCCTTTCAGCAATTTCCAAAATTGAGTTTTAAAGAGGCATCTTCAGGGTTTTATCGAAAAGAAAACAAACTCATCTGTTTAAAAAAAGCCACTTGTTTGGTTCGTCAAATCCAAGAGAGGCTCTTATTCAGCGCTATTTAAAGCCTTTTTACTAGTATGACAAAATGCGAAGCTACAACCCGCTCAGATCATTTATTATTTGTCCACTGAGACGTGTTTTAAAAGTTGCACATGCCTCTGTATCGTGACATTATTTTTTACATGCGTCATTGGTTAACAAATTTTTTTTTTTTTCTGGTGCACAATTTTCTTTTAAATGAAAGTTTAACCAAAGGAAAGAAGACAATAAATAATTTGATTCAAAGGAACTCTATCACAAGTAATCACCCATATACACATATGAAATACAGCCAAGTACAAATTACATAGGAGGACAGCAGAAACAAAGTACAGTACTCTAAATAAATAGATTGACCAGATACATATAGACTTTCAACCTTTAAGTGCTATGCATGTCATTTTACACATTTTAGAGTGGCCTTTTACTTTAACCAGCTTAAGGCATGCCTATTGTCTGGCTCTTTAATCAGTATCTCGATATGTCACATCCATCAGGTGGATGGATAATCTTGGCAGATTGTCAGCAGCCTATCTATTCTTTGTACTGCAGGATTTGATCAAAATCACCATATAATTTGAACATTCCCCAGTTCCATGAGGAGTTGGGACTGGTTATGAAAAATACCTCCAGGCTTTCCAAGGTTGATGCATAGCCTTTATATTACAGAGAACAACTGGTGTGGTTAAAAAAATGTAGTCTGTGACTCAAATTTTCTTTCAGCTGAGCTATTCCACAAAGCAATAACAGTGTTCTGATGGGGGAAATATTCACCCCTTTTCTCATTTCAGATCGCTTCACTCCATGTCTTGTGTGTCCTCCCACCTGTGTGTGATATGCCCTGATTAGTTTCACCTGGTCCTCGTTAATTTTCCGTCCCTCATTTAGTGTCAGTGCTCCCTTCTCAGTTTACCAGTTTGTCTACATCTGAGTCTGGTGTTCCAGATGTTATTCCTGGTGTCCTTGTGTAATGGCCTGGTTGCATAGCAGACATTTTGTACCGGAGTATAAATGATTGATGCTTTCCACTTGAAGGTGGTCCTGCAGTTGTGCATGCTGTTTCGTGTTAGACCTGCTGTGGAGAGTTAAAATTTATTGTTGTGTGTTTTTTTTCTGCACTAAGCCAGGCTCACACTACTCAACAATTGGCCCGATGTCACCCTGATTCAACCCTCCTGACACATGAAGGAAAAAACTGGTCTGGAACTTTGGTTAGTCCCGATGTTTAGCCGAGATTATCTTGTAGTGTGAGGCGTTTACGGATCCAGTCTTACATTTCTGGGCCAACCCGAAAATTTTCAAACATGTCTGATATTTCAAAAACCCAGTTCAAATCTGGGTGATTGCATCAGTACTTTCAGAGCACGACCACCACAGCCAAGAGTGGAGTAGAGCCGGTAGGCTACTAAGCAGTGGAAATGGGACTTAAGTCTGAGCCAAAGTTGTCAACCCAACCATTGGCAAACATTGCCATCCCTAGAGCTACACTGCTAGCACGATTTTAAAAAAATGTCAAATGTAAATCTTGAGATACTTGACCACTCAGAGTGGGAGAAATTTCCACTGTAAAGGAGTCACATAACTGTTTCGGCAAGGTGAGAACTCCACGGAAGTATAACTGTCTAATGATTGCAAAACTCAGGCCAAAAGCTATCCGGGTGCTGCATGCCAACACCAGGTTTTTGAATATGATATAGCCATGCAGCTCAAGGCAACCAGTGGTGGATGTGAGAGAGAATTTGGAATAACTTGTCAAGGTTCAGTGAATTCGGTAGGGGCTTAAGAGTACTTTGGGAACCCAGTAAAGTGGAGAGAAGTGCAGACAGGAGATGACAAGAAGTTGGACAAAGTGCCAGAAGGTGTCCCTTATCCCTCGGGGGATGTCCTGCAATGCAAGCCATGTCCAGAATTTAGTTGTATAGGATTAAACTCTCCTGGATGTCTAGGCGTGAGTCACAGCAGAGTTGTCTTTGAGAATACAAGTAGTCTTAAAGAGACAGAAAAACAAAGAGAACACATAGTCCCAGGGATATTTAATAAAATATTTTACACACTACACTAAAGACAAGTCTAGAAGCCGCAAGTGGGGGGAGAAAAAAAAAGGGTTGTGCTATTGCATGGTATGATGGCTATCTTCAAAAACACACCGGTCGGGTTATTTGGTGGTGCAGTAAATATGAGGAGACGGAACGGCAACAGGAGTTGAGGAGAGAAGTGTAGCTGTAATGTCTTAGTAGTGTGTCGAGGTGTGAGGAAATGTTCAAGTTACAGCTTTTGTGCTTCCCAGATGAAGCAGAGATATCAAAGGATGTGTAGCAAGTAGCAAAGCAATTATGTTCTCGCAATGTTGTGTGTCTGCAGGCTTCCTCTTCAAGAGCCTGTCAAAACATACACTCCCCAAAAATATAAACACTTTTTGAGGTTGAGGTTCAATATTTTTTTATTCGTCTTTTCTTTATGCACACAGAGGCCTATTTCTTCTATATGCACAAATGCCTTAAAATACACGTTAAAGAACACTTCTCCTTCGTACCAAAATGATCCATCTACCTGACGTGTGACATAGGATGCTGATGAAACAACATGATTATTGCTCGGGTGTGTTTTGGACTGGTCACATTGAATCTTCTCCAGGCTCACATAAACAAACACCAAAGGTTGTCTCGTGGTGCAAAGCAGCGCTTGGAATGCTCTCTGCTTGTGACGTTAATATTGGGTTTAATCTGGTTTCCTGAACGCCATGTCAGAGCAGGGAAAGATGACATGGGTGTCTGGCGAGAAGACAGCTTCTAGATGCTTCTCATGTCAGTTTGTCACACACTGTTTGATGGTGCTTCAGGTGACAGGTAGTCAGCCACAGGAGGAGTGAGCACTGCCTCTTTTAAAGTGGTTTTGCAGCCATGGTGACACTCTAATATTAGTAGCTTGAAAACTCAACCCTTCTTGATCTCGGGTAAATATAATACCAGACTGACAAGATGTCATTTCCCTATAGGAATAAACTGCTATTTGCACGTTTGGAACAATTAAGATTTATTCTGACAACTTTTTATACATTTTGTCAACTTTGCCAATGTCCAATTTAGAAGACAAAATTAATTTTATTCCTTGCTATTTCTTAACCTGAACACATCATCGGGAACATGCCGTTCACACTCACTACAGCTCCACACATTTACGCCTTAAATCAGGCCAGGTCTGTTGGAAATTGAGCAGCTCCACCGGAGCAGTTGGGGATTTAATGGACTTGCTGAAGGGCATCTCAGAGGTTGCAGGCACTGTTCCATTACTTTCCTTGTCCACATTTATTCTTTAAGTGCAGGGTTTTGAACCAGCAACCCTATGGTCACAAGTCTTTATCCAATAGGTTACACTGGATGTGAAAGTATGCTTTTTCTATATGTTTTATTTCTAGGCACAAATTTGCTAAAGAAAACAGCACAATTTTTTTCGGTTGAATTAAATTGAATTAATTTAAATGAGATCCAGGTAAACTTTTGTTTGTTTGTTTTTACCAACATGTCATAGTAAAATTCATTTTTCATTATGAATTACTTTCATTTTCTAACTATTTTGTTAAATTTAATATTTTGGAGACAAAAAAAAAGAACAAAAAAAAAAAAAAATCTAGGTCCTTGGACTGCATGAAAGCACCAGATCTCCAATCCCCATTTTATATGTGGAAAACTTAAATAAAGAATTAGATATACAGCCTGACCTGTAACTTTATGAGGTTTTAATATATGGCGTGTGCCATGCTGCAAACATACCACTGAGGCTGGATACTGTAATGGTCTGAAATATTTTCAAGGATTATTGGGCTCAGGAATGGCTGCACATAAACAGGTTTTCCCCAGTAACTTTCCACAATATGTTGTCCAGCACTCTGTAGGGGGATTAAGATTTTTAGTGGGTACCTTGCAGATTTATTTTCTGGGTAAAAAAAAATCCACAGGGGACAGAATAACCTTCACATTCCTGCTTTGGCGAGCAGAGTTCAAAAACCGTGCCTGTAATGTTTCAGCGATTCATTTCTTATTTCACCTCTAAAGGAAACATATGAGGTTATGAAATGCTTCTTTAAGTGACCTAATAGAATAGAGCAAATAAAACAGTATTTGACTACACATATTTTGAAGATCATAGTTGATCTAAAACAATGGAGTAACATGGCAAGTGAAGAATTTATCTTCCCTTTTCACATTGCGATTTTTAGTTTCCCCAGAATCTAAAGCCCTCCTGTTCCAGTAGCATTTTTCCTTCTACAAACTTCAATCATTTGATATGGACTCATGCCAGGCATCCTTCAAATTGTTAATGGCACTGCTTATGCCACATTTCAATTCACAAAACATATATTTTTACCATCATGACTACAGTATTGAAATGAAGTCAAATATGCTTTTCCATTACTGTGTATATTTTCTATTCAAACACATTATATTTTTATAGGAACCTCACTGCAGCATCCTGGTGTGAAGTTAAACTATATGATACAATGCAAGGCTTGTTTTTCATTAATGTGGCCTATAAGTAAATGTGGGCTTGGTCTTTAAGATAATGAACTGACTGTACACATGCTTTGTCTGTCCAACTATGCATACCAAGTGGTTTCACAGTGCTCCAAACTCATCACGCTGCTTCCACTTTCATATTTCTTGAAGTCGTGACAGATGCTATGAAAGTTTGTGGTTATGCCAGCTGCAAATTTCCACACAGCATCAGCATTTCCTAACGCAGGAAGTAATACGCTGCAAATATTTTGAGTTTGTAATTTAAAATCCTTCAAATACAAGGATAGGAGTGCTTTCATAACTCAAATTGAGTTTTTCTGAGGTGCTGTTTGGATAAGGATATACCGCAGTAAGAATAAATTAAAATGTCTGGTCAAAGATGATCATGCAGTGATAAAAAAAAGGCATTTTAATTCTTGAAAACAGAGTGCCTTGGAGTTTACTAGTGATTTTTATCCTTTGGTAACTTTTCAAAACTCGGTTAAAACTTTAAAAAATGTGAACTTGATAGCCCCTAAATGTGTGTTACCATATGTTTGTGTCCAACAAACATTTTATTTTTGCTCGTGTATATTCAAGTATGGGTGGCAGCTGAAGTATTTACTGCACCTTCCATGAGATTACTCTCATTAAAGACAAAATGCTGACCTTGGAAAGACACAAATGGATCTTTAAGAGACAGGCTCTTCCATCACAGTGAAATGGAGCGCTCCCCATCTGACAATCCTGCTATAAAGTTTCATCAAGGCTCATTACATGCTGACTCTATGTCATCTCCTGTGCTCTATAAAATCCCTCCCAGCAAATACACTGGACCACAATATGTATATTATCACACATACTCATTATTGTTGCTCATAGGTGCCTCCTATAATATAAATGAAGTCTTTTGAGGTTTCCAATATATATACATGCAAGGAAATAGCCTCTGTCAGGTCATATGATCATTGAGTTTTTGCATAAATCTTATTCAATGTTCCATCAGGAATGCATTTTTCCCCAACACAATATTGAGTATTTAATGGCAGAAACTACAGCACAGTGTTCATAACACAATGCAATAATCACAAAGCAATGTGGAGCTTTATTCGCTCATTTTTCATAATCAGATGTGAGCTACAATAAATCAAATCGGGTCGATTCACTCTCCAATTGATGGTAAAACTGAATTATATTCATTTACTGGTGCATTAAAGGCAAACAACCAGAGGAGCACTCTAGTGAGAGAAAGAGGGAAGCTGAGATTTAGAAAGGGGGGCAAGAGAGAGAGAGAGAGAGAGAGAGAAACAGGCTGGATGGTGGGCAGACATTGCAGCCTGCTTATATGATCTTGACCCAGCAGTCGATAGGAAGGGGCGGTGAAACCTGATTACAGACAGCACACATCCTAGCCTGCTGACTTCATTTTTCTCACTCTGCCCAGCTGGTGAATAATACAGAGCTGTGGTTCTCTGCACCAGAAACAGCACTGTCCTGATTAAATGTAAATTCTCTCTGCTTAGGTTTGATGTCTGATATATCTATTTTACATGCAATTATGTGCATTTACATTTTACCTACTTGACACCTTTTTTTGTTAGCTTTTTTTATTCCTTACATTTCCCTTGCATTCTGTATTGTGAGAACCGACTGTGCTGCTCACTTTGAAATATCTGTATGAAAGTAGGGACTTCACCCTCAGCTGTATACGTGGGGATTTTTCTTAACCCTTCTCTTGTGTTCCGGTCAAATCTGACCAATTTAAATGTTTTCTCTCCAAAAAAAATGTAGTTACTTTCATCTGTTTGTCATAAGGTCCCATGACTTTCATACATGGAATCTGAACACACAAAATACATTTTGAGAATTTCTAAAAAATATTTGGTGTTTTATTGAACTTGTGGACACCCTTGGTGTTCCCGGTCAAAAATGACCAGTCATTAGAAACGCCCCTTTTTGGCTTCCATGGCAACACCCATGGGAACTTATCTCCAATATAATTTTTACTCCATGGGAACCACACCTGTTGGCAGTTGTCAGACACAACCACAATATTGTTTCAATGATATCTACAACTATCTCACAGCTGTAAAGCTTTGTTGAGGCCTTGCTCACAGTTCATTCTGTGGCAGCACGATGGCCGAGTGATATGAGCTCAGGTCAATGAGGCCTACAGGCCATTAATAGCAAATGGAAGTTCAAAACTTATAATGTTCACAAGAACGTGAGTTGATAAAATGATGAAACACAACATTAGGTCATAAAATGTGTAAAATTATGGATTCATAATCAGCTAGAATGGAGCATCAATCATTTTTGATCGGGAACACCAAACTAGTTAACAAGAAACAAACACAACAAGAGGGTTAATAACAAGCTGTCACAGCACCTGTTTAAAAGGTGATGGAACAAGTGAAAATCAAACAGTGTCTGAATGTGCTTGTCCTTCCAACGGCCTGATGAGGTTTGAATTAAGGGCTATAGGACCTCATCAAGTGCACTCTCCACACCTGAGCTGACTGGAATGTCACACAATTGCTTAACCTCTGCCTCTTTCTCCCTTGGCTGCACACACAAGCGACGGTATCTGCATCGAGTTTCTTTCTATTCCCCCTGTACTCTCCTTGCTGCAATAGAGAAAGCAATAAAACATCAGCTCTTTTTTTTTTTTTGTCAGGCAATCCATGTGTTTAGGGTTTTGTCTCTGCATAAAAAGCACACTACAGTTAGCAGAGGGTAATGAGGTGTGATGCAGTCAAATGGAAACCAAATGTCCCTCCCCCCCGACAATGATTTGTTATATTGTAACTCTTCTTTAATTATTCTTGTGCTGATCAACGGGACATCATTGAAATGTACTTATGCATGAGTTACTCTTTCTCAAGACAAAAAACATTCTGCAACTCATACAAATAAAAGCATAAAAGTCAATTATGCAGTATTTTCAGCACATTGGAGAGCAAACAATTTCTGCAACACTAATAGAGTCTAACCCAGTGTTATGGACAGTAACAAATGGGCCCGCTTATTGTAGGCCATAAAATGAGGTGAGTGAATAACATTAATTTGAGACAATCCAACTTTATTTTCATGGCCACATTCCCTGTCATTATTTTTTTTCTCTCAGACTAAACAAATTTTAATATCCCTTAGCTTACAAAATACCTCCCAATATGACAACACAATATGATGCAGGAGGCATTTTCAAGTTCTTCCACCCCTCCAGACTCCATGACTGTCTTATCAACTACTTTTCAAGACGCCCCATTCACTTGATCGCACAACTAGTCTGTGTGTATCTTCTCACTTCTCACTGCTTTGTGAAGGTACATCAAGTGTGAATCTTTCTTGAAGAAATATGTAGCGCCATTAGTCAAACAAATAATTCAGAGAAAATGCTGTTCCATTATTTTAGAGGTATTTTTCTCAGGGAGTTTGGTTCTGGAGAAAATGGGTTTCTTCCGAGCACAGTTTGGATAATTAGCCGGGGTGAATGGCAGCCACCCCAACATCTCTGTCAAACTTGGAGGCTACTAATGAGAAGAGCACCACACTTTCACCCAGAATATATTAGCATCCCATATGAGGACACTGCCAGCCTCTATTATTAACCATCTACCACCACTATCCTCAGAAAAAAAACTAAATCCCCCTGTCTCTCTTCATCCATTTCTTTACGCACTCATCATTAGAACTGCCGTTTGAGGCTCCCAGTCGTGTCCTTTCACAGACGACTGCAGCGAAAACGGCTGGGATGCTCCTAACCATGTAACATGTTTACTGCATGCTAATGTAGCAGTGTGGTTACAATCAGGAGGAAATTACATCGTGGCGCCGCTTATACTCCAGCTGAGAGTTTATTTATTGTCACTGTCCAGTCAGTGTGCTGCCAATACAAACTTAAAGAGTGATTATGACTGGTCACATGTGAAGTTCTATGAAATGATCCTTTGTTGAAATGTGAAAATGTATAACCTAGAGACTCCTCAGATGAACACTGCAAATGATCAGAAATAAAATAATTTCTTTACTTTTCTTAGCTCTCAGCTTGGCTATGGTAAAAAAAAAATGTATGTGCCTTATGTTAGACATTTCTAATTTTTCTCTCTGCACTTCTATTATTATCAGTCACAAAAACATGATTTACTCTGACATATCCCATCATCGCTCTGGTACCGTGACTCCTGGAGTCTGATCATTCTCCAGACTGATGTTTGACCTCAATCGACTGACAGATGTGGATTCAGTTACACTATTTTATTAGTATTTTTTGGGATGGGAAAACCTAAGGAGGAAATGGTTTTGTGTCTTTTTTCAAAAAGTATGTTTTTATTATATTTTGATTGGGGGATATTTTTCCTTATTCTCTGTGTTGTAACAAGAAATAAAGATCATCAATACAGACACACTGTATTCCCATTTCCGCCAATTGTGAGACATTAGGTAAGGTAAAGCATGCAAACATGAAATGGGAGGAAAATTCAAATTTCAATACAATAAAACGGGACATTGGTGCACCAATAAAATGCATACACTGTAAACTGCAACCAATAAAACTGCTTCATTTCTGTGCAGTACACATTGTTCAGTTTGAGCCATTTATTTGTCAGCTGAATTTTGACTTTTGTTTTTGTTATCTGGGTAGATTAATATGCCATTTTAGGATTTCAGCCATTTTTGTTCCGTGTGTAACATTTCCTGTACACTATATTGGTCTCCTCACCAACTGTATCTGTTGTATTTTCACTTATATCCACATGCTGTGCTACATTAATGAGCTAGCACCCTCTCTCCATCAACATATAATGTACAATATAAGTACTCTGCACTGGACTGGTGTACCTGACAATGTGAAAGTGAAAGTGGAAATACCATAAATTGTATTGGCACATGTTACTGTTGCTTTAATTTACCCCTTACCTCTCTCTTATTTTATACCTGCTCTATATGTGTTCCATTTTCTGGTTTTATAGAGGCATAAAACTGGAGAATGGAGGAACAAGCCTTCTGCTTCTGCGTAAAGCACAGTTTATATCTGACATATAGTAGTGTATTAATCCCCTTAGGTACCAAAGAGTAACTTATGGTGGTGTGGGAGAGTGAACTAAAATGTTTTTTGGAGGTTTTGTAGTAAACTTAATGTCATACTGTTAATTAAAAACACAGTCTTTCTAATTTTTTACTTTATTCTGACACAATGGCTCATTCATGATATTATGTTAAAATATCCTGGCGGTAATCACTCTTTTCTTTCACCATGTAGTCTAAGATTCTGGTATCTAGATCTTGTACTCAAACTACTAACAAACTCTCTGTGTATCTGATTGAAATGATCAGAAATGTTGCCCCACAAATTAATTCCGTTTGCATTTGATCATATTGCACTTGAGAGGCATTAACTAGCCAAATTTGACTGAATACTGTCCACTGAATAAAGCTGTTGTATTCACATGTGGATTTTCAGCATGATAAAACGTATTCTTCATGTTTGTGTCACCTGTATCCATCATTGATTCCCTTTATAACACATGCTTGTTATGGGGCCTAGCATGCTATATTCCCAGCAGGTCAAGCAAAAGCATAACACAGCATCCACACATTCGTTCAATTCAAATTGCATTTGCGCTTGCAGCAGAGACACCGTCCACATACGACATACGATGTGATGTCATCTTATTTCGATTATCTTTGCTGATTCCCACCAACCTTCAATTTCCTCACGTACAGATTAAACGCATAAACATAAAACATGGAAATCTTGACGTTATCCACCAACACTGTGACAAAATTCCTCACTTAATGGACATCTGCTGTTTCGGCTGTGCTGGCCTTGGTTGTCTTTAAGTTCTGTGATCTAGAAGGTCTCCTGCACAAATATATCTACTGGCTTTCACGATAGCATCTAAACAAAACTGCTCACGCTGAAATTCATTGACATTGAGACTGCATTTCTGTTGATGTTGGTGGACGATTTGATTAAGACAGCACAGGTTCCAGATTGTCCTCGGCGGCCGTGTCCTCTTACAAAAACTCATCCAGCTGCAGCTTCGGCGTCTCTCTGCTGCACAACCTTATCGTTTTGCTCATTTAAATTAAAAAAAAAAGTATCCTCCTCCACATCATCATCTTCACTCATACTGAATGATGCAATTTTCACTGTTGGAAACATGGCTAATCTGTATAAACGCTAGACAAGAAGTCAGTGCATTTCATCAGATATTGATCTCTGATATTTGCAAGAAATAATTATATTCAAAGCTGCTATTTAGGGAAAAAAAAGACTTTCTGACAGACTGATTAATACAAATCATCTGCTGCAATAAACAATTATCTTTACTTTTACTTACATGAATTTGTCTTTCCTGATTGAAATAACGTTTAGTAAATGGAAAGCAAGAAACATTGCATAGCATTATGAATCTGACCTTGTTGATTCAGTCGCTGAGTTCCAATGAAAGCCAATATTGCCATAAACTGAATTTGATTTCAACACAAATGAAGGTTATATTCCTGCTCTACAAATGAAGAAGGTTATTTGAAGCTAAGTTATTTGTTTCCCAACCCTCCAGGGTGGCAAACAGAGTTCTTTACAAAGATGATAGGAGAGGCCATTCATAGTCATACTAGTGACCATATTTTTCCTCTCTAGTGCTGGAACAACACCCTCCAAGAGGCAACATTTCAATTATAGACACATTATAGGTTTAGCCTCTCTGCAGGCTCAGCCCTGTTTCAAAATCACGTGCGTGCAAAGCCTGCTAAAGGTAGCTGAAGCCATCTGAGCATGACGGATGGGAGCACAATAGGCCATAAGGAGCACACTCTGGAATAAAAATAAGTTTCCCTCCTCTGTTATCATCCCAGAGTAAAAAAGGTGTTGCGGGCATGAAAGACTTACTCCTGACACACTCCAGTTGTGTCTGGTGAGGGAATGAGAGCAGTTTGCAGTGCTCAGTGGACGTGTCTCTACCCTGGGTGTCCACTTCATGTGCACATACTGTTCTGTAAGCGTCAAGGCTCAGGTTGTGTATGCAGTGTGTTCTGATGTGGACACACAGGCGACACCAGTGAGGTTTGTGGCCACACAGAGGAAATGGTAAACTGCAGAGAATGGGACAATAGGGAAAGAGGCAGATCAGAGGAGATGCATTTTAGCAGCCGAGCGCAACTATTTGAATATATTTTCAAAGTTCTCACTTCCTCTTTAATGGCCAGCTGCATCGCTTTTCTTAGAGGCAATCTGAGCACCTCAGAAAAACTCACAAAAGCATAAAGAAGACTGAAAAGCACAGAACACAGACAAAAAGGAATGAATCATGAAGTGCATGTTTAGCACTGGAGCGACTTATGTCTAAAAAAGCAATAAACAAACAAACAAACAAAGAAAAAATAAACAACAATCTGTAACTGCTTATCCTGTGTAGGGTCGCGGGGGGGAGGCTGGAGGGCCACAGGGCCTCACATACAGTAGAGACAAACAACCATTCACACTCACATTCACGCCTACGGTCAATTTAGAGCCACCAATTCACCTCTATTGCACATTTTTGGCTGTGGGAGGAAGCCGGAGAACCCAGAGGGAACCCAGAGGGAACCCACGCAGACACGGGGAGAACCTGCAGGACCCTTTTGCCACCGTGTCACCCATAAACAACAACGACAACAAGAATAGTTTTGAGGTTAAAACATTCGTTGGCTGTATATGTTAACTTGTGGATGTTTGACATTGCATTTGGAGCCGTTTCTCTGGGCACATCACTCTGGGATTTTCAGATTATAATCTGCAGTGTCAGACAGGCAAATATTGATTTTCATGTGAGTCACCTTGGCTGAGAGTTAATATCAGCACAGAATTAGTAGCATTGCGTATTATCAGCCATTCAAATTTTATATATATATATATAAATATATATAGTGCTCATATTCATTAAAAATAATGAATCCTCTGAGAAAAGAATAAAGCGATAGAACAATAGACTTAACCTGCTGTTCCAAGAATAAGGCAGCTTTGAATTCTTGTATCTTTTTCTCCATAAAGGTGATATATTATTGATCACTTCAACAATTTTCTTCCAGTTAACCTCTTTTTTCTTTTTTTTTTACCTCACTGAACAGCCTGGTCCCATCGATATGATGTCCCATAGGAACCCCTCATATAACGGTACTGACAACATAATGTTGGTGGCATATCTGATAGCTAATATAATTGCTGATAAGTCAACACAGCCATTAATCACAGTTAAAATAATCAAAACCCATTAAATGTTCCACCTGCTTTCATCTCCTACAAATGTCAGACACGTATTTATGATACCAGGATACTTGGTTAAATTAAAAATGATTGCACCAGAGCCTTTCTTGAATATTGTATCCATCGGGGCATTTAAAAAAAAAACAACTCTCCAGAGATATCTAGGATGTACTCCGTTTTCTAACAAGTAAAAAAATAGTGTAATCATTAGCACACTACACAGACAGTAATGTGGACTAATGTAGGAAAATATTACTCCCAAATGAAAGTCTAAAAATAATACGTAAAATTTTGAGAGTGAGTTATGTTAAAGAAACATACCTTTATTTTAACATTAGCTCATAATAAGTACATTTGTTATTCATCAAAGGTTGTTTTCATACATATTGTAGAACAACTTGTAACCTGTGAAGTGTTATTCCCTTTTTCTTTATTTTGGCATTTAATTTGGTTACAATATGCAAACGCATCACAAAAGTGATTGAATTATTGTCCGTAAAGCTGCTGTGAGACGGCGGCAGCAGAGACCCATCTCCCATTTAATGATGATTCTATTTGTTTGATTAATATTATGACATAAAATGGCAGGTTTGTATAAAGTTGCATTTGCTCCACCTTGCATTCAACCTGTTGTTACAATCAATTTCTCTCACCTTGACAACAGATTGAAATGATGACAATACGTGTGTTAACTCTATTGTGGGCGACTGCTATTGACTGCCAATTGTCAATGATGCACTTCGACAGAGTAGGGCATAATAACACATTAAATAGCTGCAGTAAGATATCAGCTGTATTTACTGGTAACTCCTGTCCTTACAGGCCTTGCTTCTTGAGCCCCGATCACACAAAAAAAGTGACATCCAAGTTTATACATGCCTGTACTACAGGATTGGTGTCATAGTGAGCTACGGCAACAACACTGGAACATACAGTACGGATGCTGGTCAGTTAAAATAGCTCTCTCAGCTGCAGAGATGGCTTGGTCACTAATGGGACAATAACCTCATGTAGTTTATTTGAAACCATTATTTTTGTCTGGCTGTGGGTATACTTAATGTACCATACTTCATATGGCAGAGGAAGTTAAATATTGAAGACCATAAGATGGATGGATCACATTTTATTTCTCTCTGGTGTGTCGGAGTTTACAGCATTTCACTGTATGACATGAATAAAGCAGCATACTGTCCACATTTTTACTGTAAATTTACATCAGCGTTTTACAATCCATATAAACCTGCAGGTTGGAAGTCAATGTGAAATGAATGTGGCACATGTTTAAATGCATCACTATAAAGGCCATTGGTCAAGGTTAATGAGCATTGTTATCCCAGGTGTCCTCTGGGATCAAGGCTGGGAGACAAACACAACCTGTTGGCCTTGGGCTTGATTTCTTAAGTTCTCTAGAGGCAGGGAGGAAGATGGATCTACAGAAGTGAGGGTAAGGGGCAAGGACAAATACTCGATTATTCTCCTCATATTCTTCCATGGTTGGGTTCTCATCACAAGTCATATGTTTTTAAAGTACATCAGGCGGTTATTGAGTGGTTAAATTGGCTTGGTTGACTTGATTCTCTGAGAACCACAGCATGTCGACAGAGAATAATAATGAGGGAAGAATAAAAGCTTGCAAAAGAGACAGACAGGGAGATGGGAAAACAGGAGGATGGGACAAAACTTTTAGAACAATCAATTATAACAGGCAGTTTTAAGTTGAGTGTGTGTAAAATTAATCTCAAATGAAGTGGGTGATATTCATCACTTCTGCAATCATCTCCTCACACTAAAACATTGACAAACTAATGAATCCAGATTCCATCTACAGTAAATTGTATTAAATCAACATATTTAACAAACAGCGAGGGGCTTAAATCTCTGGGCTCATTTATAACCGAGGAAAAGGGAAGATAAATTGCACACACTTCCAAGTTAGTTCCTTTTTTTCCAAATGTTATTAAATTATGCTGATGGGATGCTGTGGATCGTAGTGAAGGAGTACAGACACTGCCATGTATTGTACATTAGAACGTGATCAACCATGTCCAACACAGGATGCATTTCAGTCCATCAGCCACATGCAAGATAACATAAGCCAGGGAACTTCATGTAACAAAGTCCCTTTGAAATGCTAATTAACAGTGATGGAAGTAGAGAATTTCAACTAGATTGTCTTTGCATTGTAATAGTTGCTCTTTTGTTGCTACTCTCCAGCACTGATAATTCATGAATTGGCCTTTTGGCTATAGCTGTGGCTTTCAATTAGAAGCTATGTGGGAATGAAAAGACTCAATTAATTAGGTCTCAGCGTGTTAAGTGTGTACAAACATCAGCAGATGTGGCTGACTTCACATTCAAACTTCAAGGAGGAGGTTGAACATCGTCGTTCTGGCGCTATGAGTAAATATGTGTCACACTGCAGTCATGCAGATGTTTTTCTGTAATGTAATTCTCACACATGGAAACATATTAGGACACTTGCTTTGACTCCATGTGTTTTGCAGACACCTTGTTTTTCTCGCTGAATTTCTTGAGATATCTGCTCTCCGTGGAGGAAAATGGAGTTTAAGTCGTTCCAATGAAAGCATTGCAAGCTCACATTTGGAAAACATGCAGCTTGTCCCGGGAAATGTGGATGTTTCACCGAGCTCACTGTCAATTTTCCACGGGATATGAAAAATTTGACCTCTGCAGGGAGGTCTCTGAGCAAAAACAAAATGCAAAGTGTGTTCACTATTTACATTTTTCTAACTTCGAACTTGATGCTGACCTCAACAAAAAATATATTACTCTTTATTTCTAAAGCACTGGAATATGTATTTTTCATTCATGCTGCATAAATATAGAGTTATATTAATGTTATTCTTCTTTGTTTGCATTTCTGGACCTTAAAGGGAAAGTTCACCCCTTTTTTTTCTGTCAGCTGTAGAGGTATTTATCCTTCTAGACTGTTTTGAGATATTTACCTTCTCTCTAATATATATAATGACACTAGATAACCCTTTTGTGGTGCTTAAAACACCAAAAAACTCAACTGCGATGTTTCTTTACAGAGATCACGATCCAGTTATTCATTCAACTTAATCCACAAACCTGGTATGCACTTTCATGTAGGAACTATTTTCTTTCTACTTCTTTCTATAAAATATTACTGTGCAGAAGGAAATGTGCATCTACTCATGGACAAGTGGCTCGAGCTCATGACAGTGCAGGATGTAAAGATCGATGATGTCATCCTTGGCTGAGCTGTAATGTTAGCATTGTTAGTTTAATTAGCTAGCAGCTAATCCATTAGTAAATGCACGCATCTTTTGCACGGTTGCACAGAATGAAAAAAAAAATGAGGTGGTACATATTATCTGTGGGGTGTGGGGGTCTCTCACCCTGGTCATTTTGAGCATCAAACACTTCACTTCCTGGATTCTGCTGAAATTTTGTGCAGCTTTGTGCTGGAATTATATTTATTTACATCCAGGAAAACACAAAATTCAGGTTCCGGTTCACAAATAATGGAACATAATGCTCTCAGAATAAAATCCTCTGCTACTTTCATGTTTATATTGGGGTAAACAAATGCGTGATATCGTTTGTGTACCTGTTAGTGTGTGGCCTTACCTATTGTGGTGTGCTGTCTGCACCAAGGAACGAGCTGTCACATCTGATTAGGAAGCATATCACTCATGTTTCCAAGATTTAATTAGTAGACCCTGGGTAAAGTTGCCCTTGGGAAGCCAGTTTTCTTCCTTCTTAATTGGTGCATTAATTAGATCAGAAAAGCACATTGTGTTTGCCCACTTGAAAGCTTGACACTGCTGAAGCATCTTATAAGTGTAGGTGTGTCTCTGCATGTAATATGAAGGATAAGAGGAAAATAATTACATCCCTGAGAGGGTGTGGGGAGATGGGTTAAAGGGTGAAACAAAGGTCTAATCCACAGGTTCCTCGCGAGCTACAGGTGGCAAACTGGAAATTATCGTCTCACTCCACTGAGCCTTCCATTCTGCACGTACCTATAAGCCATTACAAAGGCAAACTTGTTATGGTCCTATTTCATTTTTGTTCCTGCATCTGCATGTTTTCCGAGATGTAATCATGCTCCGAAGCCCAAACAGAATATTGAAAAAGGGATTGCACTCTGTGAGCCCACGGAGATAAGAGCTGCATGCTTAGCAGGGGCCTGTTACATCCAGACAATAAAGCTGCACAGGAGTCCCACATGAAGCTCATCTGACTTCTCAAGCAGGTTAGATTGCCTAAGCAATATCTCCAATAGGTCACTGCCATTAAATTTATTTCTGGAACACAATCTGATTATTCTTGTCGGGTTCTTGCAGGTTTCTGTTGATAATAACAATGTTAGATAAAAAAAATTAATAACCCCTGGTGGAATAAAAGTTAGGTAGCATCCTACAATTATTTACTCCTTTACTCCTTTTTATTTACTCCCTGTCTGCGGCACTTCATTTTCCCAGTGATGTTTTTTTTTTTTACTATCTATTTAGTAATTTAATCATTAAAACAGACAAAAAACAAACAATCCACATGTCGTGATGTAGCATGCACAAAAGTCCTCAATCATCCAAAGCACATCGTGCAGGTAGCATCCTCTTCTCCTTCGGTATAAGCAGTCCATTTCTTCCATTTCTTCCATTTTCTGGCAAAAATCGCTCCTCTGGACCTCAAACAGAGAGTCATCCTCTCCATTACAGATGTAATTGACTATGTCTATCCATTGTTTGAGGCTCGGGGATTCTGGTTTCTACCAATCTTGCAATATTTTACATAGATCATTTTTTTCTTTTTTTTTAGTTCTGCTAAAGATCTCTTAGTCAGGGGGAGGTCCAAGTCTAGATGCTGCACTGAGGTGGTTAAGGAGCTCTGGCAGCATGAGACCGAGTGTTTACATCCAAAGAAATGACTGCTCTTGTTCCTGGTGGTTCAAGCGATTTTATTCTAATGCCTCCACCCGACATCTTTACTTCCCAATATTAAGAATATGGGTAAAACGGAGGCTTAAGACATGCCTCAGTGCTCTCACTGCCTTATCACTCACCCTGGAGCAAATTAAGCTCATTATAATCCATTAGTGAGCGTCTTAGGGTTCCCTGCAGACTGAGGGAAAACACATCTAATATCACACCTCAGTTAGAGGCTGGTAGCCCTCAGAAATATCATAAATCCTAATATTTTCTGATATTGCAAGTGAGGCTGGATGGGGGGGGGGGGTCACCAGACTGCTCAAAAAGGATGATTAGAGTTAAAACTCAAGCACTGGCTGGTTAAGACAGTGTTTCAACAGACATACACACAGTACACACAACAGATGAGGCAGTTCCCTCAGATGTGTTGCAGGGTTTCATGTAAAACACGAGCTTTCAGCTGTCCTTCACACATACACTTATAATTGACTCAATTAGCAATCCTCACTGTCCCAATTCTCAAGCCCAGGGACTTCTGGGAAATATGTTCAAGTTATTCCATCTAAACCTTTGCCCGCCTACAAAGGCAGACGGCTTGAAAACTGCCAAGAAATTAGTCCCAGTGCTGCGATCAAACTACAGCTCAGCTGGAGAGAATAAGTGGAGATCCAACAGTCTTGTCATGTTCCATTTTTGTACTCCTCCACCCTCCTCTTCTCTCACTCCGGTTTAAAGCGCACCATGCCTATAACTGTCTAAAGCAATGCCTCATTATCAAGTACACCCCCCATCTCCATCTCCACTGTCAGAGCATTCATGAAACAGCAGGCTCATTCCCCTGTTAACAGAAATGTACAGATGGAGAAATGTGGCTCAAGTTCCTGTTAAATAGCCTCGCACACATTTGGGAGAGCAGCCTTTTCATTCAGACGGACAGACTTTAACACTGTAGTGACCAAACGAGAGATGATGAATAGAGTAGCTTATCAATAATAATGTCAAATCTCCAAACAAATACTGAACAAACGCTTAAAGGATACAGCTGCTAATAGAACTTTAATAGCCTGTGTAATATTTGCATTAAAAACATACAAGTACCGGGATTTTTTTATTTATTTTTATTTTAGCCCACAGGCAAGCCAGTTGAAAATGCCTTGCAAAGAGACAGACTGATTTATTCCGAGTAATATGGGATTCTTTTCTCATATTATTTCTCAGCTGGAAAAATAGCGAGTCTGCAATAAGTATACTGATTAAACACATTTCACCCGGCAGCATTAGTTGCCTTTGGGCTATGCAATATGGCTTTTTGTAGTCGTACCATAATGAGAATGTCATTCGTGAAAACAAATACCAACAAGTCATCCAGCAGAGTATGGTGTAAAACTTCAAATCAATCAAACCTTTCATTGAGGTTGTAGGACTTAAAATCACACAACTTTTAATAAAATGTGGACATGGAGTTTTAAAAACTCACATTTCTTTAGTAATAATAAAGTTGTCTCACTGCCATGGGTGGAGTAAGGAGGACTGTGTTTGACTGACTGTTTTAATATAGAATAAGATGTTTGAATAAGTAAAATGAATGAGCAAAAATAAGTTATGTATTTAATATTACTTGCAGTCAATTGACACCTGGTATTAAAATCTGATCTGTATGCGGATTCATTATTCAATCAATAAACTATCTCCGTCCTCCAGTGCAAAATCTGCACAAGAGTAATTTGAAGTGATGGCAAATCAGTGCCAAACGTTGAATGAATGAATAAATACATATTTAAATAAATAAGTTGTTGAGGTTGGGGAATCTTTATGAACCTTATGACAAATTCATATTGATTTGTTCCCTCTTACAAATGTAACAGATTAAGTTATTTCTTCCTCAGTATAAAAATATTGTGCCAATTGTCCTGGTGTGTTGCAATGCTGGCATGCAATGTCTAGGAACAGCCAATCTGTTGCATGGATTAATGGAATACACACTGTGACATACACTGACATACACATTTCTTACTGTATACTTTCATTTCCCACCCGTAATTCTTTCATTTTTCATGCATTTATTTGAAATAATGCATCTTTTGGTGCCTTCATATCACAGAATACACATAATCAGTAAATCAGTTTGTAAAACAGTGTGTGTGCATATTGCAATTTAGCATCAGAAAATGCATTTCTTGCTACATTATGTCTGCAGACACCTGTGTTCAGAATGACTATCTACATAATAGTTTATTTGGATTGCCTTCAAGTCTAAAAGTGACTTTAATGCATGATCTCTTTAGAACCTGCTACTCAATAGTCGCTGCTATCAATAGCTATTCAGTAGTCCTGCATTGCATGTGTTCCAACATGTCCTCCAAGTTAAACTGCAAAGCACATCATTGGTCCATGCCCTTGAGATCAAGACTCAAAAGCTTTATATAATCTGACACCACTATCAACAGGATGGTGTTGTGATTTCAAAAATAAATCCCCTTTTTTTTTAAACAAAAGGTTTGGTTACATGTAGACACAAAAAGCTCTCGGTTAAGGTCAGGGAACGATTATGGCTCAGGTTTTGAATAAGAGCAACAATGCAAAGCATGCTGGTTGATGCCTATCTACAAGAATAGAAACAAAGGCAACCAAAATCTTTGTTTCAACATGTGAACGATGGATAAGATCTAAGGCCATAGTAAAAGAAAACCACTAAAACACATTTGCTTCATTCAGCATTTAATGAAAGGAATATTACGCCTGATTTTATGACCTTTTAATGTTGCTCCTTTCCAGAAATCAATAGTCCTTTTATGATTCATGTCTGGTCATATCAAAGAGCTGTGTGGTTGGAACAGAAAGCCAATGCGTCTTGCATGGCTGACTTTGCAGCAATGCGCCTGAATGTGAATACGCTCTAATCAGAGGTTATAAACATGCATCGCCACATGGCTCCTTATCTCAACAACAGCTTAAGCTTCAGATGAAACATTACTCTTTTGCATCGGAATCTGGAAGTCACATGATGCAAGTCATTTTTGGACCATACGTCACCCATCTTGGTTTGGTGCTTGAATTTGGCTGCTTAAAAAACGTGTTTCGTTTTCAGCTGTCTCACTAGGAGTAATCTACTCCTGTACCATTCTGTGCACCACTACCCCCCTTGCTGTCTCGCATGTTTTCTACTAACTTAAGCCATACTCTTGTTTCAGCTCTTCAGTTGCAACACAACTCTTGATAAAGAGATTTACTCATAAGACAGAGCAAACAAACACAGGGAAAAAGAACAAACTGGAACTAAAAACACAGAAGACTAAAACAGAGACAGAGGAACCATAAGGGTAAAACAGATCATAAGAAAACACAGGAAATGCAAAACTAAGGCACATAACATGGAAAACAGACTTTCAAAATAAAACAGGAAACGGTAACCTAAAATACTGAACCATGACACCTCTCTTATTTTAACTAAAAACTTCTTACTAATAGTGAAATGAAAATAAAAAAAAAAAATGCCAAACTTTAATATTGGAGATTTCTTTTTTCTGTATTTTGTCATATCTTATCTGCATATTTTATCTGCATTGGATAGAAGCCATGCAAAATGTCATTGTACTGTATACTGACTATAAAGATCATTCTGATTCTGACCTCTGTGTTCTTCAAGCTTGTTAGCAGGTCTAAGAAGGAAAACGATGATGTCATGTATTTCTGTGCACCAGGCAAAATTATGCTGTCTCTGTCTCAATCCTCTATACTCTGTCTGTGTGAGCTGCAGGTTGGCGATGAAATACACACACACACACACACACACACACACACACACACACACACACACACACACACATATTAAAGACGTACACAGCAGACAAGATGAAGCCTGCATTTCATCTGAATTCACACAAAACCAAACAGCGCAGGACTTTCCTGCAGGATTGTGCAGAGATGTGGGCGTGTTTGCTTCTGCTTTAAAATGTGACCACCATAAAACATTACACTAATGGCGCTCCCTCTCTTTATTCACCGTCTAGCTCGTTTGGCCGCTGCTGCTCTAAGCGGAGTTGAGTCAGGGAGGAGGGGCCAACGTTGACTGGTTTGTTCTGACAAGAGCTTCATATTATGGCGTTAATTAATGGGATAGAGAAACATATTTGACATGAGTTATTGAAATTTGTCAAACATGTCATCAGGGAGTCACAATAGCAGGCCTGTTGTTTGGTATAGCCTCCATCATGGTTTTGAAAACCCAAACAAAACGACGCATTCAGGGCCATTTTGCATCCGGCGCTCAGCTTTCTCCTTTTTGTTTATCCATCGCTGGTTTAAAGGTCTTGATAATATCAGGTATGAATGCCATTGTGGGAAGCAAACACAACGGGGGCAGGGGACTGCAGGTTTTAATTAGATTCCATTAGCTAAGTAATTACATCAGGAATGCTTATAATGAACTCTAATTACTTGTGGAGGTCCAAATGAAAAAATCAGTGGCGGGCAGCCGTGGGTGAGGGGGAGTTCAGGCAGGTGACTCTCCTTGGGGAAATCTGCGTGACGAATGACTCAATATTCATGTTCACTTATCTATACTTCAACAGGGAGATGGTTCTGCACCACGTCTGTCCAAAGCTGCATTGTTTCTCTATTTTACTAGTTTATATTAGGTGTCTTAGCTGTTTTGTCAGGGTGTCATTTTTTCTGCTTGTCCCCTTCATCTGTCGCCAAACATTTTATTCCTCTACTCTACATCTATGTCTCTTCGCCATTACCCTGAGGCTGAATGCCCAGGAGTGTTCCCAGGTTGGCCAGCTTCTCCCATCTCCTCCAAGCTCTGTGTCTTTGTGTACTTTCAGCCTTGTTATGCTGTCAGACCAGGAGATTAGTCATTCAATCAGGCTGAAGAGGAGTCGTTCTGCAGATAAGGCCTGTGCTAAAGGAGCTGCTTCTTCAAGCTGCTCCATATGTTGGCTGAGATTGGCTCTCCGCTTATCGACACAGGACATTTTCTTCTCTCCCACCATTTTTCTCGTTTCTCTCTATGTCTTTGAACCCTCCCCTAAAACTCAGCCTATCTCTCAGTCCCTCCGTCAACTATCAGAATAACATACTTATTTCCTTCTTCTCTCCAAATGCTTCGCAGTCTGCTCTCATCCAGCTATCTCCGACAAATGCTCCGTCAAATGTTTTGCTTTTATATAGCATTAGGGATGGGGGGATATAAATGTACGTTTGCTATATTTGATGCCAGCGCAGTCAATTATTTTATATTCAGACATTCAAAAGACATAAGAGTCAAATTGTTGAGCCTGCAGCCATGCTTGGCCTCCCTCTGTGTGTTACCGGCAGCCATTTTTTGCCTAAGTGACTGCTCAGCATGCTTCGATTATGCGTGAGAGAGGGGAGTCATGGATACCAGAGATGGAAAATACATGCGCACCTTGGATGCATTGAAACAAACATTGCAAACAGTAGAGAATAGGAGGGTATTTTAAAAGCATTGCAACAAAGGCTGTTTATATTTTTCTGATGTAATGTTTCTCTATGTGTACCAATGTGTTTACATGCATGTATATTTTCTGCATTGATCGGAGGTAAAGTAACGTCCGCCGACACGCCACCTTCAAACCACCATGTTTGGAACTTTCAAGCAATTGTATTTATTCATTTATTTATTAGAATTTTGTCAAGATCTACAGGATTGTTTCCACCAGCGCGGGTGAGGCGACCTGCTCAGTTTGTTTTCCAATGAAAACTAAATTGGTATCTCGTGTCAGAGGATTTTTATTGGTGATCAGAAATAGACGTTGAGAGCCGACATGTCTCTTTCATCACTCACCAAATTAAGCCATCCTCCACATGAAAGTCAGCAGAGGCCACAGTCAACTGTCTGTTCACATCTAACACTCCACCACTCAAACGTGTCCCTTAAGCCTATATTTTGGCAAGACATTACAGATAAATATGAAACAGTGACATTGAATGCATCATTTTCAAGGATCATATTTCTTTTTTCAAAACATCCACAATGGAGTATCTTAATATATGTATCAAGTGGAATGTGCATGGTGACAGGTCCGTCTTCCTGGATGAGAATGAGTGCCAGGCTAAACAAATGACCGCCGAGGCAAGACGCCTGCATGCTGCTAATCTCTACTTGGACTTAACCCTAACTCTCCCACTCTAGCAGCAATAAATATCACATGTGTAAACCTGATTGCTCACATTTCTCCTTCTTCTCATATTCTTCAGACTCCTGATTCTTAATTCTTTGCCGTCCCTGTCTCACCTAGGCTATGTGGCATGAAAAAGGGTAATTTTTCCGAGTTAGTGACATACAAGATAGCCTAAACAGCCTCCTACATAGACCAGAATGCTGAAGGTAATCAGTTGTAGCACCTTATAATCTCTATTTGTCGTACTGCATCTAAAAATGACTCGTCTATTATATGCAAGGGTACACATGTACAATAAAGAACTACAGTCGTGTGCATAAATCCAAACGCTGCCTTTCTCTCTCATATTTACAATTTAATTCTCTCTCTCACTCGTACCCACATCTTGATTATTTCCTCATTTACCTTTTTTTTTGTTGTTGTTATATTTCCCTCTCATGGTTTGTCTGTATCTAGAACCCCTTTATTTTCCCTTCTCTGTCTTTGTCCTTCTGATCTTACATGCCTTGGCATCAGCCATCTCTGGTACCAGTGAACAAAAAGACACCAGTCTGTATAAACAAGCATAAATAGCTCCTGTGTGCTTTAATGGTCTTTATTAATGGTCTTATATGTAAGATGCCTCCATCCTCTCCCCAGTCTAACCACAGTAAGCCCCTAGTAGATATGACAGCTGTGAGTCTGTTAGTTGAACTGGACTGGTTGTTTTGGTCCAGCATCTTAGCATAATCGCTCTATGTCTTACATGAAAAATACGATATGGAGTATCTGGCTGCATTTGTCCTAAATGGCTGAAGATCAAAAGGGGTGGAGACTGTAAAAAAAAAGGAAATGCCAATGAGACAATATAACAGACTACAGCGATTCAACTGTGAGGCAATACGTAGGCACTATGGTGCTTTGAGGTAATACCAATGAGAGCATAACTAATATGCACACAGCAACAATGGCAACACGCTGATAATTAGCTGATAATATTTACCATTACGACCGTCTTAGTTTAGTGTGTTAGCGCATTAGCATTTACTAATTAACAATAAGTACGGCGTATAGCTGAGGTGGATGTGTTAATAGTTCAAAGTAGAAATAGGTGGAACACCATCAGTGCCATCACTGCCTGTAGAGTGTCACATTATATCACAAGGTTATTGCTGATGTGTTTCAGCAACAGGCCTTGCTCAGAGAATGAATAATGAGAATGCACTAAGTTGGAAGACACGATCGTTGCCTTTGTTTCTGTATGCCACTGGTTTTGCAGGGGTGGATCTAGGATTTTCCTAACTCAGGGGCCACAAAGGGGCCACATCTTACACAGAGGGGCCAAGTACATGTCCAACATCCATTTTTATATTTATTGAATTTTTATTCAATTAACTATTACATTTGATACAAATGTGCTCCAGAATAACATGTTAATATCTGAAAAAAAATCTGTTGATTTCATAATAGGTTGATTTGACTGCCATACTCTATGTGCACTTTAATTAATATATTTTTTGGCATCTGTAGTAAAGGGTACTTAATATATGGATAATCAAATGGCCTTGAATTTGATTTACACAAATGTAATTTGATCTAATTTACACTGAGTTTATACAGATGTGCCTCAACTTGGTTGCTCATATTTTAACAGCAGTGTCACATCCAGTGTGTGCGGCTCGCTATGATGGCGGCATGAAACTTGCTGATGCTGTCAGGCTGAATGAATATTTAAACAGAGTGACAACCAAAAGGATCTCCATTCTCTTTCTAACCTGCATCTTGTTGTTTTTCAATCTGCGTTGGACGCACAGTACCATACATACGTGTGCCGACGTACTTGCCAGAGCAACAAATGCAGTTGATGCCGTGAAACACAATTCAGCCAGATTGCTTGCCAATTAAAGCGGGGATAGTCAGTCGCAAAAGGTCAAACGTGAGAAACAAATTGGATTTCCCAGAAGCCAATGGGCCTTGTAATTTGTCAGATGTTCATGACACAATGTGTGAAAACTGTAAACTATTAATGTCAAGTCAAGACATTAGATCTCTTCAGGTCTAATTGCTGGATGCTGCTAACATGTAACAAATAATGCAATTTTAACATGTGTTTTTGAAGCCATATAAAAAGATCTTGATTATCTTAAGAGTGAATCATTCAAAATGTTTTACCTGCAGCAGGTGGTAATCGAAATAACTCACACATGCAGCCTTATTTAAGCAAGACAAATACCTTGCAAACAGAATAACTGATTTAAAATATCATCACCCATTTCACTTAATGGCACCTTCTTAATTGTACTGTTTACCACAATGTCCCACTTATGTCTAACTAATCATTTGGGTGCTCTTATCACAATGAACGCTGACAATATTATGTTCAAGCACCTCCTGCAACAGGACAACGGGAAACATCCATCCAAACATATTCATTAATCAAAGCCATTTGAAGGGGGCGGGCGGGGGGGGGAAAGGCGCAATCACCAAAAGGGCACTTCTGTATGGATTTTGTGCTGTTGTGGAAGGAAACCGCCTAATGAATCTCAATGACTTGCAATTACAGCTGCTGTACTTACACGCAAGAATCTACCAGGCGTGTCGAAGAAAGGAGCGAACTGTTGCTGTTGCTGCGGTGGGACTGCTTCTCCAGGTGCCGTGTTGTTGTGTTGTGTTGTGTGGAGAGGTTGTTATTGATTCCACTGGAAACAGCTTCTTCATTAAACCCACATCTCAAACATCTGGTCTACAGATTCAAGAGGTGTCTGTGCAAACTACATGAAAATTTAATCAGCCGTGTCTTTCTAAAGAGACTTCACTCACCCTCTGAATACAATATATCTTACTTATTCATGACTCACCACATCCGCCACGACTACCTATGAATTACTGGCCGCTTTCGCGTGAATAGACAAATCCCGCGTTGAAATTATGATTTGGAGTTGCATATTTCCTTGACCTTCAATAGCACCGAATATATCAAGGATGTTTACAGATCATTTACGGCTAACAGGAGCAAATATAGCATGTGGCTTTCGTTGCCATGGTCCAACTACATTGTGATTAGAACATCCCTGAATGGGTGCATGCACGTGCAGAGGACTCAAAGCTATACTGTACTTTAGATGGGTTTAAATAAAGTTGTGGGATTTAACAGCACCTGGACTAAATACTGTGTGCCAACGCTACAGAGAGCACATGCTCATGCATCAAGGAATGTTGTCCTATTTTCTGTTTTCTGCTCATTAATGTCCACCGCATGTAAAAGAGCCCAGACTATATTGGTAATGAGGCCAGAGGCTGTCATCTGACCAGGACTGAGTGAGCCAAAACCACAGCGATGTAAAAGCAGCATGTACTGTACCTGTGATATGGTAGAAACATTCAACTATAGTCTGATGTCATGAATGCAAGTGAAGGCAAATTATCTTGGATAACATAGCTTCATGCGTAGCTGGAGGCTAAACAAGAATGCATCTTGTATAACCACAGTATGGAAATAACTAAATAAGTTGTTTTTTTTAAATGTTTTTTAAACAGTGTTTTGCATAGAGAGCTCCTTTGATTTAACACAATTTCACTTCTGCATATACTGTACTATCAATGAAGTCGGCATTATGAACCAGTTATATTATATTAAACAATATTTCCTGTAAATTGCAGACAATGGATAACCTCATATAAACCCAACAGATTTCTACACGAACATTTTTAAAATTTATTTAGCACTTATGGAGAGACGTGGACGTTTAATAATAGAGCTGCAATGAGGTTATTTCTACATGAGCCCTTGTGTTACTTGAACATAACAGATGATTGATACGATCCTTTTGGCTAAAAGTTGCAGGGAGGAAATTACTCTCCATTCAGTTTGTTGCACCCATGATTAATTCAATGCAATTCATCATCAGCTGTCACAGATCTTTGATAAAAATGGATGCAAAGACATTATAATATAATGCTCACGTACATAATTCTTGTCTTTTAAGCAAACATGACAATCCCAAGTGCAGACTGCTCACATTACCGAACATTTATGTACAACAATAAGAGGAAGAAGAAGATGCTCCCCTCATCTGTGACATTATGACAGTGTGACATGGATATTAGATAATTTGTCATCTTCATTTGTTGTGGCCATTTCACCGGCAGCTTTTTCAATTTGCTACGTTTAAATTATGATTCAAATTGCTTCAAGTGCGCTTGCTCGTCTGCCTCCTCCTGAGAGTGACACGTCTGGTTTGAGTCATGAGCTGTTTGACTAAAGCGAGCAGCAGTTTGACGATCCCAGGCTTATACTGAGAATGTGCAGCAAGATCTTCATATAGAGTGTATTTGTTTGATCAAAGAGCTCATTTTAACCCTTCTGTTTTCTCTCTGATAAGTGTATTTCATTTCATCTGTTTGTCATAAGGTTCCATGATTTTGTTCCCACATGGCATCTGAGCACACAAAATACATTTTGAGAATTTTTATGAAATTTTGGGTGTTTTGTTGAACTTCGTGTTCACCCTTGGTGTTGTCAGTCCCTTTTGGCTTCCATGGCAACCCCTAATGTGAATCTATCCACGATAGAAGTTTTGATCAAGAACACCAAACTAGTTAACAAGAAACGAACACAAGAGGAGGGTTAAACTAAGACTAACTCCCTGAAACAGATGTTATACAGTATGTGATGCATATATCACTCAAGGTGTTTTCACACTTGGCTCGTTTGGAGCAGTTATTTACATAAAAACCCACTTAAATCCACTGTGGGTAATTAAGGGTTTCTGATCACAGTGCAACACGTGGCCGTATCCTTTATCTAAACATATCACCATGTAATAAATAAAATCGGATAAAGTAAGTTACTTTATGCATCAGACGGCAGTATCATTTATTTCAAGAAAACACACACACACAGCGTTCAGACCAGCACAGAGTCGATACACACTAGAGGGCAAGCCAAGGATATATCGTGCACACTCATAATGCATACCTTCAGGACTAATCATGATTCAAAACACACACTTAGTGGCTTAAGAAATGGTCTAGCCCTTCTGTTGGAGGTTTGAGAACCTCTTGAAGCAAAAACACTGTTATTTATCATATATTCCCCATCATTATGCTGTGTATGACTGTAGGGCGCAAACAAGACTGCAGCCACTCTGCCAAATAAAATGTTTCCATCTACAATTCATAATATTGAAATTGTGACACACATGAATTAGATGTGATGGGATGTTGTATGCCAAAGTACATGCCGTTATCTTTTAAGTGCCTCATCCTTTCTTTTGTAACCCTGAAGCTAAATTGAATCCCTGAATCTTAGCAGCCATCCCAAAAAAAAAAAAGTTTGGTTTAAAAATAAAATTTGTGTGAATTTGTGAAGTGATTTTGGTCTTTTTTCTTTTTCTTTTTTCTTTTTTTGTTGATGGCTGATGGCTTAAAACTCGGGGAGGGGGGACAGGAGGGAACTCGTCTCAAAGAAAATATAAAGATACCATTAATTTATTTGGGAGAAATGATGTACTAAGTTTAAAAGCAATAAAATATATGGCATAAAAAAGCCGGTTTGAATTCATTAGAAAGCAGGAGAGAACAGAACAAAGACACAGAAGGAGTTTAGTGGGATGGAAATAAACAGAACGTTGGTGAAATGACTGTAAATGGTCAGAAGGCGAAGCAGTGGGAATGAGAACAAGAATAAAAGAGAGAAAAAAAACATAAGAAAGGAAAAAGATTCACCAGGATCTGCACGGGCCCAGCAGAGGCTGTCACTAGACTTGTGCCACCCCCCACTGCACCACAGCTGAGCCCAATGAGGAATAATGAGCTTTAGAAATCCACAAAAGGTCACACACTGCAAAGATGTCCCTCCTCACTCTCGGGCCAATCAGAAATGTCACCATCAGAGCTCAAAAAGGAAATTCTATTGTTTGGGGATGCAGGAGCAAAAAGAAAAAATTATAATAATAAAGAATTTTTAAAAAAGAGAGAGAAAAGAAGAGCAAAGCACTTAAAAGAAGATCTTCACCTTTATCTGACAACATGAGAGCAGTGGAGCAGCGAGGGGCTGAGATCAGAGGGGAGAACTGGAGGAGGAAGGAAGAAAGGTAGGACACAAAAAGGAGGGGAGGCAATGAAAACATTAAGGATGACATGGGGATATTGCGTACTAAAAAGGGAGGCAGAGATTGTTGAACTGAGACAGTAAAGCCGTGGTGGTGGGGTAGATGGAGATAATAGGATTGGAATCACTAGAGGAAGAGGAGAGCAAGAGTGGAAATATGCTATAAAGCCTTAGTGTGTGAAAACAGCACAATTTCAGCGAGGACGCATGGAGCATCTTTAATCCTTGGTTAGCGTGCTGCCCTTCCATTACTTCACCCGAGATTGGAAAGGGGAAAAAACAGAGGGTGGAATGAACACATTATTTTTATCCCGTAATATATCCCTCAGGAACGTGTGGCACTTAATTGCCCCACTTGAATTTTACAACGGTTTAACTATTCAATACTGTAATAATGCGCAACATTTTAATGCCCAAATATGCAATTATTGTACAATGCTGTTTCTGCCCAACTATGATGTGGCCTGCATTCAAATTACAGCTAATGCGGTTCAGCCAGCATGGTCTGCATTTAAATACAGAATACCTTTACCTCATTTGGAATGCAGACTGTGTCAGGAACTGCACACATTTTGCATGTTAAGGATGATTTAAATCTTTTAAGGGCTTGGGTGTTGGAGAATGAATAAAAACGCATGGAATGGGAAGTAAATTCAAATAAAACTAAAACTACCAATTAATTTTAAAGGTACAGTTTGACATTTTGGGAAATATGCTTATTCGCTTTATTGCAAGTAAGATGAGATCACTACCTGGAAGACAGTGGCTTAGCATAATGGCTGGAAGCAGAGAGATCTGCATTCCAGCCCATCTCAGGCTCTGTAACTATTAACTTTGGTTGGTCAAAGACAAGGCTGTTTACCCCTGTATTGGTCTTTACACTAAGCTGAGCAGGCTTTGGCTTCTCTCTCACCAAGAAAGAGAATAAGTCTGTGTCTCAAAATGCTGAAGTGTTCTTTCAAAGCCAAATAGCAGAAAATAGCAACTTTGGCTTAAAGACAAAATGCCCAGATTTGATAAACACAATGTTGCTGCTGCTTTGGAGCTGTTGTTTCAAAACCAAGAGCTTTTTATCCTCCAGAGATCAGTTCGTTTGGGGCATGTAGGACAAAACAAGCAGTAAAGAAAGGGCGGTCCAACTCACCCCTAGAATGGTTCATTTGAGGTGTGAAACGAACCAACGACAGTGTGAAAAGTCTGTGGTGGTGATGGCACGGTGAGACGTGATTCATCATTGTACAAGACACCTCCTTTTATCCTGCCTCTACCCGTTAGTCGTTGCTCATGAGCTCTTTGTAAGAGCATCCGCTCATCAGCACCATGAAAAGGATGCAAAAACCTCTCAATCACCAACGTTTGATTTGTGGGTCCTATATAAATTTATTCTTACTCCTCTTATTTTATTTGTTAAAAAAAAAGAAGTCAGGACTGAAATCCATCGGCGCATCATTTTTTCCTTTGTCCATATAAACCAAACTACAGGTGTGAAAACATCCTCAGTCAAAAGTGTCTGCACATATTGTAGATAATGATTTGGCTGCTTAATGAGACATATGGCTCAACTTGCAGTCTTAAATTCATTAACATCCCAGAGGTGTATATTAAACTAGACAGATTGTACTCTAATATCGACTAGACATTAAATGCGTGTTTCTTTATTGTCTGAACTCATTTTATCCTCCTCCTTGAAATGCACTGGTGTCTCACTACTGTATCTTCCCATTCTACTGGGCACTGAGAGCTATACCCATTACACCTTGTGATGTTAAAGCCATTTAAGTCAAGGACTAAATGTAATTAAGGGCCATCTCAGCAGAAACTTCTATGACAAAGGGAAAAAAATTGATTGAATAAGGAGCCACTGACAGTATATATCACAGTAATGGGCCCATAGTAGTTACAGCGTATTTAGGTGAAATGTCAGACTGTTAAAGAAAGTGTAAAAAAAAAAAAAAAATCCCCCTATCTCCCCCTTTATTCAGATCGACACTAACAAAAAGTTATTTCCTGTTCCATGACCCACCTTAACAAACAAACAAAAAAACAAGGGCAGAGCCAGGAGAGCACAACCGCAGACCAAGTAAGGGAGTGTGACAGGGGCCAGAGCCAGGGTGGGCAGGTCTGCGAGTAGATGGAGAGCAGGGTCAGACACAAGACAAAAATCATTAAGCTTAAAGTTGAAAAATTGCAAAAAAGCAGAGCTAGAGTTCAACAAACACTGACGGTGACAGAGTCTATGAACTGGCAGTGTGAGGACGGCTGAGCAGAGTCTTCAGGGTTTCTTGATTGCAGTGATGAGCATCAGCTGGGAGGCTCCGCCCTGACTCCGACACACCTGCAGGCAATAAGACAAATAGGGAGGGAGAGAGACTGTAGAGAGGCAGTTAGTGGGCTGAGGAGGATGTCCCAGAGGCTGATGTCATGTAAGTTTTTTTTCTTATATTAACTCCTTGGGATGGAGGGTGTCTTATGCTGTAAAGCCCATTAAGGCATACTTGTGATGGGTGCTAAAATTTGAGGTGACATGAGGATAGGGGTGGAATGAATGTTCAGAGGAGACCCATGTCTTGTAACAGTGGTGGTGGCAGGTGAGGAGAAACTTGACGTCTCACTGGTGATCTGAGCAAAACTGCAAGATGAGTGAAAGGCCCACCTTTCACGACTATGGCACACTTAAAAGGAAGAATCCCTCGGTGCAAGAAGCAGCTAAAGGTTTTGTTTGACTTAGTGAGCTAGCTAGATTTATTAGTAGGCTCTACAAAGGTTAGCTTGTTCACATTAATTTTACTGGAAGCTGGCATTTGCGTGGGCGGCAGACATGCTTCGAGATGACCGCTGAGATCTGAGTTTGCTCAAACAAAGCCAACTCGTATATCAGAGCAGAATGTGCAGATAATCCACTGGTTTTTACAGTTTATTAGTGAAATAAAAAGCCATCAACTAATACTTTTCAAATGCTGAAAATTTTCATTGGCAAATTAAGGCCACCTGATTTGGATGTCAAGCCCATTATTGTCTGTCTTGGATCCCTTAGGAAAAGAATAATCAATCACTTAATCATTGGCACAGACGCATTAGGGATGTCAGTGGTCTTTTTGTGCGATATATGGATGGATATAATACACATACAAAATACATAAGTTACATCGAGGTTACGCCCCAATGATTGAAGAGGTGAGAGGATACGACCTGAGAGACTGATGAAGTGAAGGGATGGGGAGTACAGAGGGGTGGGATGATAATCAATTACTGCAGAAGGCCAAGTATGAAGATGTACACTGATATATGCTGAGGCTTATACTGTCCTCAGTTCAAAATGACTTTTTCCTGTTCTACTCTGCAGCATCCCTAATGATTCAAACTACAGAAGTGCTTAGATCATCACAAGTGTACTTCCTACAACACACTCATCCAGAGTTTGCACCACATAAAATCACCCACAAGCTACACGAGTCGACACAATACTGACACACAGTACATGTTTAAAAAAGATCTCTTTTGAGTGGAGCTGGGAGATGTCAAACATCCAAAATGCGTTTTTTTATTTTGAACTAACATGACTTTACCTCAGGTTTCCCCAAAGGCAAAGGTGAGACAGTGAGTCTTGCTCGTCTTGCTCCTTGCATGAATAGAGACGCTGAGTTGGAGCACTGCAAATTATAACTTGTTTTAAAAATTATTTGCTTTTTTTTATCTAGCCTGCTCATTTCTAGAGTGAAACCAACTTATTTAAGATTTAAGACTATGATGAGTCAATCATACGGATACTAAATGACACCATCATAGACTCTCTATAAATAACAGCAAGCACAATTTAAGACATTTGATGCCTCTAACTTGAAGATACTGCATATTCCTGGTAATTCCTAGACATTACAGGGCATGTACTTTTTTTCTCTATAAAGTTGACTTTATAGACTTCAACTTTTTTTTTATATTTTAAAAATGCAGACATTTTACTTTTGAACAAAATTTCTATTTCTTTTTGGATTTGTCAATTTATGTTTTTAAATAGTGTAATCTCCGATGATGGTATAGAAAGGAAATAAACGGATTGAGATTTTTACACATTTAGTATTTCTAGACTTTAGAACACTTTTTAATTACTCATGCCATCAAAGGCAGACTATAACCTATAAAAGGCCTGATTGGGATGAAAATATATATTTAAGTGGTAAATTGGAAATTAAATATTTATATTTAGTCCAAATTAGCAAAGTACCTAATTTTGATCCTTGAGGGACACCTGTGTAAAGTTTCTATCAAAGCTGAAATATCTTGCTCAACAAAGTTGAATTGAAATTTATTTTTGTAATAGATATTGACTGGCTTCTCACTTCTCTAGCATTTCTGACATAACTTTCTGCGGCACGATCACTGGTAGTCAGATTAGAATGAAATCTGTTGTTTTGGATTTAGCAGCATTTTTTCAGACTTGAAGCTTTGATATCAGCTGAGATAGATTTATGTAAATCAAACCTGACCGCTTCAAGCTCATCCGAGATGCTGCAGAACCAATTACATTAAGGTCACCCATGATAAACAATTCACAGATGCATACCTTTACCGTAAAATCCCATTCTTCTCCAGAGATTGACTAATTACAGAGACTGAAAAAAGGTTGATGCCAGGAGCATGTGAGCATCCTCTGCAGAACATGCATCCAGATATAGTCACATACATTAGGCACTGAAGTACAGTTAAGTACACATACCATAAAGCAGACATTTACATAAATCAATATACTGCCTCCTCTACCTTCCCTGTCTCATAGCTATAGATATACCTTGCAATCTCAGCTGGAACATGGGCAATTAACGGTTTCTGTTATCCACTGTTACATTTGTGTAGAAATTTTTATCCCCCCGTCATAAATTGTGTGTGTGTGTGTGGGGGGGAGGGTATTGCTGTCTGTTCAATATTTTTTCATGAAACTTGGCTAAGACATCAAACATATGCAAGATCGTTTAACATTTTTATTTTTCTCATTCTGGGGACAAATATTCAACTTGAACTATTTTGACTGTGTTTGTCCAGAGAGTTTCATAGAGCTTCAACAAATTGTGCATACACATAGACACAAAGACGAGAGCTGTAAGTGCTTATTACTGCCACTTATATGGAGTATTTTTGAGAAAGACAGACTACATGGAAGGTGAAAATATAATCAAGATAATTCGGGTGCTCTGATAAGGACAATCCATTTATTTGCATTTATCTTAAAAGCAGAGTGAGTTGTTTAACACGCCATTATTTTCTATTCCAACACATCCAATTTGTTCAACTCCACAATGAGAGGGTAGAGTTGTGCAGCATGATTGTACCAGCATGCAGGAACATCTGCATGAATTATCACCTTGAAGCTATTCATCACACCCAACGCACTTCCAAAATACACTGTATTGGTAACACAACACACACGCGTAGACATACAGTAGACTCACAGTATAAATAAGCACACACACACACTTCCTCTCATTAAGCAGGGAGGGAAGAGATGAGAGACTGGAGATGTGCTCAGACCGAATCCTGTAGGGTCGATGATGTAGAATAAAATTTCAAAATGAAGGAGTGAGATAAATGGGACATTTGTGGGAGGGAAAAAAGGAGAATTAGCAGGTGGACAACACAGCTCTTAGCCTCGGGAGTGATCACAGCCACTGCATTGAGACAAGCCTTGGAGAGGTCAATAAGGAAAACCATTAGCTGACAAATGGCCACCACTATAATGTAATTATAAACTATCCCTATAGGAATGCAAGTGTGCATATCAACACATAAAAAGGAATAACAACAGCCTGGACATTAAGACTAATGCTCTCCGGTGATAATCTCTTACTTCTTACTTTGAAATGATCATTAAGTTGAAGCACTCGGATGAAGATGTCATTTCAGTGCTTTAATTCATGCTCTAAGCTCTAATCCTCCGACCCGATTAGGCTCAGAGCTCAGAGGGTCTCACTTCCAGGAGGTTGTCCGTTCGGATCAGGCCGGCACCAGGTGAAGAAATGTTTCCATCGTTTTCTGGCTTTTGTCATAATAATCCCTTCTGAGATGCATAGAAGCAATAACTCTGATCAGGACAGACATTATTCAGATAGCTTTGTTTACACAATCCTCCCTCCATGACAGCCCTGATGTTGGATTAATGTTGTCCTTTGCACCCACTCTTCACACTCCCCCCAGCCCCACCTCTTCGTCTCCATCTCCATCCATATGTCCTGTCCCCTTTTCCTGCCCTTTTCCCCTGTAGCCTCTAGCCTTTCTCCATCCCCACCTCCTCCCAGCCGGCTTCCTATCCTCCCTCCACTGACGTTTAAATGAGTAGAGCACCCAATGGATATATCACCAACTCCATTAGGCAGACACTGTAAGCTTTAAGGTTGCAGCCTGGTGTGTAAGTATGCGCTTTGTGTGTTTGTGCGCACACGTGCGCGTGCAAGCATGGCCTGCATGTGCATACAATGAGAGAGTGAGCAGGAGGAAAAAGGGGCAACGAATGGACACATAAGGAGTGTGCAATGTTGTGTGTGGATTGACTTCATGTGTGGGCGGGCTGAAGTCATGTACCATTGAGGTCAAATTTGCAGAGATTGAACATAAGCACCCACGTTCTCCTTTTCCATCCATCTAAGGTGGAGCGGCCATTAAATTAATGACCTGGTCTCCCCACCTGCATGTGTATGAGCCTGTTTGTGTGTAAATAATGCATGTGGGTAGGTAGGAACACAAACAACGACCTCAAAAAATGCTAATTATTACAATAACGATGAGCAGGGATTTAAATAAAAGACCTGACAGAGGTAAGCACACTTGAAATATATGCAAAATATAATATATAGAACACCTCAAAACAGCCCTAGGTCTACATTTTAATTCTGAATGAATCATTTAAATCTGTCGCAATAGGCATGCCCCATTAGTTATGGGTACAGGACTGGATGATAATCAGTTTCTGCTCGGTCTCCTTGGAATTCCCACGACACACCGCCTGTAGGAGCTTTAACAATATGAATCTGCTGCAACAATGTGAGAAGTCCAACCGCTCCCTCCTCTATTCCTCCATGCATCACAAATAAATATTAGTTACCTTCACCTCTCTTGTCATGGTGGTGGAATCAGATGTGACGGAGGAAGCAGTCCATCAAGAATGTAACGTGGAGGTACATTAATTACATTAATTGGATGCATTGGATTCCTGTGCTGCTCCTGTACTCCTGTGCTACTACGCTGTGCAGCATTCATTTAGTAGAAATGAACTCTCTCCAGTTTATAATGTGTGAAGTACAGTATGAGGTGACTCTGGTAGAATGCAGGAGAATTCTTCTCCCTCATACACATATCTTCAAGGATCCAACCATTCAAATACATTTGAAGGCCGAAAAGGAAAAAAATAAAGCCTCTTAACTCTTATTTTTCTAAACCCGCATGATGATCTGAGTCCTTGTTTGTTCCTGTTGTAAGTGATCAAGGTGAGTTAAAAGTGCTTGTGCACATTTGAAGTGGCCTGATTACGTAAAAGCAAAAAAGAACAGTTTTACTGGAGGAAAAGTATTTCCTTTCAGCTTGTCTGTTATTTGTGTAGGAGGCCACCTCTTTTGTAACCTCTATTAATGCTGATACAACTGGCACTGCAAAAGTTTAATTGATGCATATTTTGTACTTTGAATAATCTATCAGCAACATTACATTCACTTTAAATATCCAGTATGTAGAATTTAGTGGCACCAGTGGTTTGGTTGCAATCTGAATACCCCTTGTCTGGCGACTGAAAATGTGAAAGTCCATGCCTAAAGCACGTGTTTGTTTTGTTTGTTCTTTTGCATATTACTTCAGTTGATCTTCACTGTATACAGAATGAGTTTTACAACAGGTTTTCATATCCATCTGCTAGAGGAGGTGAAGTTTTTCTTTGCTCACCTTATCCCTGTTAAAGTCATAAAATAACTATAAACATGATTTATGTGGCAACGAGATTGGAAGTAAATCGAGGTTCAGGATGTAATATCTGGAGGTGTAATGTTTAAAAGGTTGAATTGTAACCCTCCGGCGTACAAACAATGAGAATGGATCCTGTGTCCAGCAATTTAACTTGATAAATAAAGAATAGTTTTGCATTTATTCAGGACTTTCCAAAACGGCAGAAGTTGTGCTGTATTTGTTTCTCAACAATGTGAATTAAGTTTTGGTTATTGCAAATATTAATCCCAACATTTTTATTTGTCATATATAATGTCTGGAGGGGATCTCGAAAAGATTGAATAGCAAATAAACCACTCAACTTTCTCTCAACATCCTCTTCTTTGCTGCTTCTCAGGAAAGTAGTACAGCGGAGAGCAAATAAAAATAAGGAAAACGAGCTTCAGGATACCACATAAACATTGTTTGTCTCCTTTTCCAAACCTGTAGGGCCCCACAATCTATCAGACCAATGCGAGGCCAGAACATTGCTTACACTTACAAACCAACTGAGGCACAAAGCAGCTATGTCCAATTATGGGAGGCACAAATTAAAAGTGCAAATTGCAGTGTAAGATTCTCAGACAAATTTAAATGTAAAACCTGAGACCAGGACGTGTGGAGCATTCTGACAAAGTCATTGAAGGGGATTAATATGGTGAGTAATTACTCGTCTTCATCTTTTAAGGCCCTCCTTTAATCAGCAGTCAGCTAATTACTAAACCCAGGGATGTTACTCATAAAAAAGGTGTTGGTTTCAAGAAGGTGGGAGTACAAAGGGATAAGAAAATATAAGGAAAACATGTTTTTCATACTACAAAAAACAAGAGCCTCTAAAATATGCTATAGCGCGAGAGAAGCTGCAAATTCACGACAGCTTAACAGCAACTCAAGACACAATAAATACCTACAATCCCTGGTTTGTTTCGGGATCTTTGTCCAGCTCAAGGCCCAGTGAATCATTTAAAATACGTTTCCTGTGCAAGCATGTCATTAAAGTTTGAAACAGTTTTGGAGCAGCAGTTTCATCCATTTATCCTTATCACCACTACCTTTGCTGCTGTCGTAAATAAATTTTACGTCAGCCTCGGAATCTGATAAATCAGCCTGGATGGAGGATACAATTTAAAGTAACTCTTTGTAGAGCAGCAAAGATGGGTGACTTATATAATATAGTTAAGAGCTAAAAGGCTTCTGCATTATTCCCAATGAAAATGCACTTTCCCAAATTTAGAAGGTTTGTGTTCCTCTTAAAATTCACAGCAGTGTTGGAAAAAAAATCATTGAAAACAATCAAAGGTACGGAAATGTACAGGAAGAGAAATGCAGTTCCAGGAAATCATGTTTTTATTCATTTATTTTATTTTGGTTGTCATTTGGTTTGATGTCTCACATCCTTGGCGTTCATGCTAAGCTAACAAAGAGAAGCCATCACCATCTATTAAAACTTCTGGTCTGACTGAGAAACAAGCCAAAGTTGCTGAGGTAACAGAGCATGACTGGGATTATTAAGTGTAATTTAGTTTATTAACACATTTCATATGAAGAGCCCCACTCTTGACGGGTTTCCAAGTGCGATCATAATGAGAGGCATGCACACTTATCGGGTGGGGAAAAAAAAGTGACCCGAGGAGATCGTTATTTCAGTTTCAGCGACACTTGGTGACTGCTGATAGCAGAGTTGCCAAACCTCATGCATCTGGTGTGCAACACATGCTTGTTCCATAAGTCTCTGCCCAAACAATTATGACACTAAAACAGCAACAAATTAATAAGCAAATGTATTAACTTATGATCAAGGTCCACCTCACTCCTAACACTGTTAAAAGGCTCTTTAATTACACTCTGATTGGTGTGCAAAGCTTATCTCCTTGTTGATTGCTCAAATTCACAGCCAGGGACCAAGAAGGCTTTCAAGCAATGTATTTGTTGGTGCAGGCCACCTTATCTGCTGGGTTATTCTAGTAAAAGCCATACATTTTTTGTTTGTTGGATGATTGTGTGACACGATTGTGCAGCATTAGGCCATATGTTGTGTGGCTGTATGGACATCCAACATTTCTGAACATTAAACTGTGTATTTATTCATTTGCCTTTCCATCACTGTTTCTGCCGGTGTTGGTTTCTTGTGTGAGTGTGTTTCAACCTGTGCTCCACTGTAACATAATTTCATTGTACAGCCTGTGTTAGCGTTATTACTGCTACTATAGGTGCACGTTCTCACTGGAATTCTATGTTTCCCATTAGCAAGCCATAGCTGACAACTGTCAGCGTTGATGGGAAACGCAAGGATGCGTGCCAAATGTTTGGGGGGTTTTTGTTCCGGTCTTCAACACGTTTCTTTAAATACTGAAAAGAAATATATGCAATACAATGCATGTGCATTGTCAACTGTATGTAAATAGGAAATCTGTCGAGGCAGCCCTCACTTTTTTTGCCAGGTCATTACTCATCTTGCAAACGCATCTCGCTTGCCCGTACATTACAGATTGCTTCTTAGATCATCGACAGAGTACGATTGCTCCTCTTCTCGTCCTCGTGAGTGTGCATTTGGATCCGGCATGAGCCTGGCACTTGGTCTTTTTCTGGCTTATGTAACAAAGGCTGTGTGAAAGTTATTCATTCTTTGCATTTCTCAGCATTGTCCTCCATTGTTCGCTTGGCCTTCAGCTGATCTTCTTTCACATTCACATCATATCAGAAGCAGCAGCATGCATGGACTTCACATTGTGTCAGCTTAAAAGCATCCCTGTTTTTTTAAGTCACTGGAACACCCACATCAAAAGTCACTTGAATTTTATGAATGAAATCAAATCTAAATGAAGCAGATATAACACGACAGATGATAGTAACTGTGCTCAGACTGCCAATATATTTGGATTCCCTGCACACATGGTAACAGACACCCTTTATTTTTTTGGGACCCAAAGCATCATTTTCACATGTAATGTCCATTCATCCATTGGGTTTAGTCATATACTTATTAGTTCTCCTCTGACACCTACTGTATATGCAAACAGGTGGTTTCAGGTGTTTTCAACATATGATTCTCTGCTAATGATGTAATGCTCATTTTGGCAACCTGAATGAGAGTCTAAACCTAAAGTTACAGATGACTAGATATTTTTTAACATGAATGGCATCCTGGCTGTATCTGCACTGAGTCTGCATGTAGGTCCTCATCTGATTTTTGCTGAAACGTAACAGTGGAGTTCTTTAATAACTTTTTACGATCCACGGTCCACTCATAATATTAAGCTAACCAACTAATGTTTTGGTACATCTGTATTTGTTACAGCAGAATTAGAGCTTTGTGTATAACAATCATGTGACCAAAACATTATACAGTGTAAACAGAGACGTTAAACAAATGTAATGCAGGTTTGTCAGGCTAGAGAAGAACTTTATTGAGGTGTGTGATGCCAGGAAATTTTTTGTGATGACTTAGCGGTTGTGCAGTGCTCATTAGTTTGTCAGAGAGCGTATTCCCTGCGGGGATGTGCCAGCCGTCTCCTGCATTGGTAAGTGAAGCGCTGACAGCTGTGACATCAGATCACTGTTTGAGAGCGTAACTCATCACTACGACATTGTGTCATCATAAAAAGGAGGCCATACCTGCTACTCTCGGTGCAACAAGCTTCAAATCGAGACAGCCAGCTGCACCAATCTGCAGCGTGAGAGGGCTGGGTGGCAGGTTGGGGATCTGTGGCATTGAGGGAGGGGTGATGAGACTGAGAGGTAAGATGCTCAGGGAAAGGGAGAAGAAAATGTGGGAGGGCACTGTGGAGTTTGAGGTATTACATTGTGCTTGGGTGAGAAGCGCAGAAAACAAAGGGGGGAAAAAAAGAGCACTTGCAAAACAGATGGACGAGTAGAAATTTTTACAGTTTGAACAGATCGACAATAAGCTCATTTGAAAAGAATATTTTGTGCATATACACTATTCTCTACAGTTGCAAAAAAGGGTGGGAAGAGCATGTCACCACAGTCAAACTCAATCATCGGCTCAGGCAGGGATTCCAAAGGAGCCAGCCTTCTACTGTACACACCAATCAATGTCGCATCTTACCCGAAGCAGGCAGATGTGCTGTAAACACACAAACAGAAAGCAAAGTCATGAACTTTTTTTTGGTGATACACCTGAGATTTATTCAGAAAAAGTGCCACTACATGCACACAAGATGGGGGTTTCTGCAGCCTCAATTTGACATGTGACTTTCAAAGAAAATGAGTCCGCATGAAGACAGCAGAGTGGCTTTGACGAAGCTGAGTGGTTTATCTTCTTCTCCCACATCACAGTAAAGCATGTGCTTGTCAGAATGGCTACAAATAATAGAGGGACCCAAGCAATAGTGTACCCTTGGGTGCTTTGCAGACTTTCTCCTAAGTTTCAGCGCTCCGTGCCTAGCTCATTCAGCCATTAAGGCGTCAAGAATATGTCTCCTTCTGTTACTTATTTTTTTCTTTCTTTCTCCAAGACTCTCTCTGCAGCTCGCTGGAAGTGTCACAAGTCAAAATCCTTATTCTCTGCAGATGAATTTGCAGCATCATCCTGACTCACCAGACCTGGGCGGACTCATCTGCAGCTGCCCTCACTAAAAACCGCACTTCTGGTTCCTTCTGCATGCTAACATTTTCCCAAATATCCCTTCCTTATTCGGTGCACATTATTCAAACACATTGCCGTGTTATACAACAGTTGTGTTTGCACATTTTGCATGTACAGGTGGTGTAATGATGAACATGTTTGGATAATATTTGCAGAGGCATATACTCTTCCTCGTAATGACTGATCCGCAAACAGCCAAACAGATTTGAAGCCGGTCCAGCTTTCATTCAATGCAAGCAGAGGATTTCATTGCAAATTGAAGTGGTCCCTTTTACAATGTCCCTGCCTGAGTACTGATGGAGCCTTAATAAATCAATGCAATCACAAGGAGATATGGGAAAGACTTTGCTGTAAATCCCACTGGGACCATAAATATACAGCATCTAAATGCATCTGTCCACACCACCTGTCTCTCTCTGTTTCAGGTTATCTGTCTTCACATTACTTTCCTTTCTTGTTCCTCCTTTTCGCTGCATGCTTCATTTCAGACACTCCGATGTCAGCACTGATCCCATCTGTATTTAAATCATAGGGATCTTTTGCTGTCTCTTTTAATGTCCGTTGGTTTTCTGACTGACTGTGCGAAATCTCTGACAGAATCCAGCAACAGTAAAATCATATAAAGAGGAGTAAAGTGCAGAGCCTTACACATTGTTGCTTGTGGTCTTGTCATTCCACTTTATGCTTTACTATACTTGACAGTGCAGAATACAGCACTCAGGAAGCCTTGTAGAAAGCTGAAGTACACCTATTTATGCCTCTGCACAATGCTTGCATTCACCAACTGAATGGAACTGACCAGGACCCAACCATCAAGACATGCACAGGAGTAGCCATGGTTGGTAATACCTTTCCCATCAAGCTGCACAAAGCTAATGTGGAGGCTATGGTGCCTATGTGTGCATCATCTGGTGCAAAGACATCACAGCTTTCAGGTTCAGCTTTGCATTTTCAGATTCGACTCTGCTTTCCAACAGTATAATATTTAACACGCTATCATTCCCACCTACACCTGCCTATGTGAAATATGTGTTAGAGAGCTGTAAATGTTCTTAGCGTACTATCAAGATCTCAAGAAATCAAGAAATTACAAGAAATCATAAAAGGACTGGAGGGCATGCACTTCATCCAACTTCTTACTTGTAGAATAAGAGAATGCACAACCTGACCTGTATAAGCATTTTAATGATACCTTTATTAGTCCCACATGGGGAAATTCTTTCTCTGCATTTGACCCATCCCTGAGGAGCAAATTGGGGTTCAGTATCTTGCTCAAGGATACTTCAACTTGTGGACTTGCAGGGGCTGAGGATCGAACCACCGACCTTTTGTTCCGTGAACGACCGCTCTACCCCCTGAGCCACAGCCGCCCCATTTTGCATATGGTATATTTAGTATTTTCATACCACTTTGCACATAGGTAATGATAAAGGTATTGGTAGCACAGTGGTAGAGCATTAGTCAGTTGTGATGTGCAGTCCTTCATGCAGTTAGAGCAAAAACAATCACTTGAGCAATTGATCGTCCTCTGCATTCATTCCATACGTAAAAGGGTACGATTTCAGAGAGCTTACGCATACGAAAGAGACGGAAGAAGCAGAGCAATACCACAGGAAATGGTTGAGAGCGGTGTAGCTGCAATTCAAGCAAGGCACGACAAATGTTTACGGACACAACAAAGAAGAAAAATAAGTGGAAAAGAGAGTCCTCAAGTTGCCATATTAGTTGTTGCCCTCCAGCGGTTGTATCAATGTCAACGTGAAGGATATACAGAAGTATGAAGGCGTTGACGGATGAACGGTTTACGGACAGATGTTTCTGTTTACATATGTAGAGGGAGCATAAATTCTTTGTTTCCCCACAATTTAATCAATGGCTTAGTTTAATCAAACACAGATGGTTACACACATTAGGACCCCAAGCAGTCACTGTGAATCAAAGGGCTACGCAAACCACTTCTCACTTTATCATGACAGTGGGGCATCATTCAATCTACTGAAAAAGCCATGAAGCTCGTTCACACACTCTTTTTTTTTTTTTTTTATAAATAAAATGTCCCTTTAGGTTACTGAACTCCCCTGAGAGACATTCCTTTATGGAGACGTCCCATCCCTGCTGAAATATTCCAGACATTTTCAGCACCTCTACTGTGAATCACTAGAGTCAGCATTCACCGGAACACTCTGCTCTGGGGCTGACTGCCAAGTGCATTTATCACCATATTGATGATATTCTGCATTCCTGTACACGGTGAATGCAGGTACTTCGGCACTTACCATCTCAATTCTCCCCGGTGTAACGACCCCCGCTGCTCATAGGTCAAGATATTAGAGAATGTGTTTTTCCTGTCAAATGAGGATCTTTAGCCAAGTCTGCTTCCAATTTGAAGCTAACGGTGGTGAGGCGGTGCTTGTGTTGGCCAGCAGGAGGAGAGGTTTTCACCGACTTCTCCCACCCTCCAGCCCCACCCCCTGTCCCTCCTCTGCCTGTCTCATGCGGCCCCTGATGAAAGCAGTTCCTGCACAAACTTCATTCCACTCCAGAGAACATATGTTGGACACTTAACAGAAACTGAACAGAGGGAGTCAAACAAAGCTTTTGGACCGGACTCCTTTTTCAGTGTCGGATTACTTCTCTCGTGTGTTTGTGTCTCCGCATCAGAGCATACAAATATGAAAGTTTGTGTTTGAAGTCTAAATGTGATTCTAGCCGGTTGTAGACATGGAGACATCCTTTGCTGTGAGCTCTCCTCTCCTGGGCCTTGTACTCTCTCTTCACCTTCACTGCCACCTCCTTGTCTGGGCCGCAATGGACTCCTGCTATGACGAGGAGGGCACCCCGGGCCGCTGCATGCCCAAGTTTGAGAACGTTGCCTTCAATCGTACCGTGGTGGCATCGAACGTGTGCGGTTCCCCGCCCGAGGACTACTGCATGCAGACCGGCTCAACTCGTTCATGCCACGACTGTGATGCATCAGACCCTGACCTGAGCCACAACGCCAGCCTCCTGACAGACTTCCACAGGAATGAGGAGAACACGTGGTGGCAGAGCCAGTCCATGTATTATGGAATCCAGCACCCAAATTCAGTCAACCTGACCCTCCACCTCGGTAAGAGCACTGCAGCTCTCGTTCATTCTGACCCCCAGAATTATTTAGTCTGACTTTCCTCAACTTGTAGACAAGGGAAGAGGAGGAAGGATCGGGGGTGAAGTATGCATGTGCTCAGGGTTAAGTTCTGGTGTTCCTCCCTAGAATTTCATGTATACTAGTCTGCTTTACTTTAAAGTTCTTGAAAACTTTTCATATGCATTTCCTGTATTCAGGAATAGAATCTGCATATTGGTTAATGCAGATGCTTTTCTGTATTAAGAAGCTTGTGATGAGTTTTCTGCTAGTTTTCCTCACACCACTTGAAGAGTGTTCCGTTTTTCATTGTCCTTTTCTGTGCAAAAAGTCTTCACTCTGTGTACTGGCAGTCAATTGATTTGAAAGTCTTCCATACAAATCAGCTAGCCCTAATTTGGCATTATTCAGTCGTGGCTCTGAGCTGTCTTAATAAAAAAACATTTGGCTCAGACGTGGCTTAGACTTGAAGTGTTTTGTGATCGCGTAGCCACAAGGGTATGTCTGAGAATGTGGTTGGATTTAAAGTGGATGAGGACGACACACAGCTGCAGCTGACATGCCTTGATAGCAATTGAGAAATGGCCCACTGTTGGCCCGCATTTACTTTCATTCACCTCACATACCTCCATGAAGTACTGGTGATGAACTCATTCGAATCTGTCACAATACAGTCGCAAGTCAAGTCGGTGAGGCTTTTTTATGGACGATTTGGGCGAGAATTCCACTTAATTAAAGCCACGACACGCAGCCCTCATAGAAAAACATATCTCCAGTATGATTTTGGCCAAACTATGGCCACAAAATCTACCTTAATGTAACCATTCAAGCTTGAAATCCACTTTTCATATCGTATCACTTTACATTTCAAGCTTAATCTTTCGTTTAAGGTTCAATTTAGTGGTTTCATTTCAACAATTTGCAGGTTTTACAACAACAAATAAATTATGCAACTATAATTGGAGAGGAAGTTCCTTAATATTTTAAGCCAAAAGTTTTTCCAAAGGTTCCAGGCTTTATAAGCAGCTGATAACTTGCAGAGAAGCCTCATGTATGGCAGGAATAAGATTATGATAAGGGAAGGTGGACCAACTGAAGTTAGCAAGGCATTAACATAAAAATGCTTTTGAATTTAAAAGATACACTTACTTTTCAGGGAGGTAGCTTCCACTAGCCCCCCACTCACTTTTGCATAGACAGGGACTTGGGCAGCAGGTCTATACTGTGTCATATAGTGTCATATACTTAACGTATTAGGCCTTGACGCGGGGACTAACCTGATGAATGACCTTTCATTTAAGATATTCTGTAGTCAGACGTGGCTTTGACACAAACAACTGTCTTATTTTGCTTATACCGTTAATTTTCATTGTCTCATCCGGTACCACGGTTGCAGATGTTTGACAGTGGACATGCTAAAGATCATAAGATGACGTTGGTAGGTGTTTGTTTGCAGAGATTGGTTGGAGAGATCATGGCAGAACTCCTCCGGGAGGGGAGGTCAGTCAGCCAGTCTGTCTCTTCTGGCTTCCACAGTCTTTGGTTTTGTTGTGTTTAGTTTTGCTTTATCTTGTTTTCCCCTTTAGTTGTGTAAATTGAACACAGTTTTAGTTACAACTCATGTGTTTTCCCCCCCTCATTTGTACAGATTTGAACCAAGTTGTGACACTAGAGTATACTCATTCCCATCTTTGACAAATGAATGGACTTCCTAATTATTCAAAATGTTGTTTGCGTCAGTCAATGACTGACAACAACAACATCACTACTACTATTAATAATAATGATAATGTACTGCACTCTTTAATTGGATTAAAATGTAGATATTGGGAATGATTAATGTCTTTTTACCCTGAGTGTTACAATATACAGTAGAGGCCTTTATTTGTTTTCCAAAGACATGGTGCTATATCTTTGTCTCACTGTTCCATCTATCCACATTTGCTGAAAATGTTATAAAAGTTATGGGGGAAAAACTTTTATTTTACTTTTTGACAGGAGGCCAGTAAAACTCTGATCTGCTGGCAAAGTTGGACTGAAATATCGATTACGTTGGCTTTATCTAGGGTTAGATATACCTTAACTACATCATCTTTGCATGTGTGTGTGTGTGTGTGTGTGTGTTCAGATTTTCAGAAAACGGTTTACGATCAGAGTTGGAAATACTCTTGACAAAATGATGACCGAAGTTTAAAATGCCAGAGCTTTGACGACAGAGGAACTGTTATATCACACGCTCTGAAAGCAAAAACTGCTTTTGTCAAATGGAGAATATTGATTTCCAATAGAAGTAAATGTCTGACACTGTTCTTAGCCTTTGCTATATATAATCTCCGGCTATCTCTTTTCCTCAGGAATGGTGCCAGTGCTGTAGCAACAGAGGGTTTAGTTGTTCTTCAAACAATCCCTACACTCAAACGTCTGCAGACTAAATGGACCTTTCCCCTTTCTGCACACCTACCATGTTTTGTTTTGTATCTATGAAGCCTTTGGATTATTCCAGCATTCTTAACAGACTGAAAGATGTCCTCAAAACATTTTTATGTCACTGAATATCTAGCTAAATTTTGCATGTGAAAGCTCTGCGACCCATCTGGGTTGCTGGCGGGGGGTGTCCTCGACATTACTGTTTTCTTTAGCCTCTCCAAACAAAACAAGCTCTCTCTGAAGCAAATACAGGCAAATGCTGGGATGATAAACACAGCAGTAGGATGTGGGGACGCATGCTGCAGCCGGGTCAGAGTGGGTTTGCGGATGAGCAGGGAGAAATGGGGGAGCTGGGCTTCTTCAAGGGGAGTAAACAAAACATAATGAGGAAGAGGAAAGGGGGGAGAAAAAAGAAAATACTGGGTGGTTTGCTGGTAAGGAATCGGGGTCAGCGTTTTCCCATAAAGACTTCAGAAACACACACACACAAACAGTCTAACGGCACACACTGATGTCTGCAGCTGGTTCCAATTTAACGCCATCAAAGAACAGCAACATCCTGTCTCAGACGTAAAACAATTATAAAAGTCTGCCACGGTTGCCATGACGTTCCTTTAGCCGGATTGTTGGCACACATATGAGACGCAGATCCCCTGTACTTTATTTCATCTGTAAACTTTGAGATGCAAGAAGATAAATACACTCATCCGTGTATTTCCTGATCACACGAATCTCTGCTTGGATAAATAGATTATAAATATTAAGTCTGCGTTTGAGCTTTACTCTCATCCTTTCTCAATATAGCAGACTAGAGCAGCTGTGTTGAGTCCACCCCGATGACTAATGACTAATTACAGGTCAGACGCTGCCTCTGCAGCTCCCAGCCTTTGCTCTTAAAGAAGTCCAAATAGTCGCTTTATTGACGGATCTGTGTACAACATGAGCAGCTGTGCTATGAGATGCCACATGATTCTTGATCAGGCCTGTGAATTCTCACCAGGCTGTTTTATCGGGCTTCCAGACTTGTCATAATTTTCTGTGAACAAAGAGAGAATTCTGCTTCAAACTGAGCCGCCCAAAGGGTGAAAATAAATGAATTCCACCATCAGGTTTGTTTTTGTTATATGCTACTGTGATTGTTGAATAGTTAATCTATTGTGGCCAAATACATTCTAATGCATAAAGTATGCAATCCTGCAACAGGATGAATCACGAATCATTAAACATTATGCATAAAAAAACCATACAAATATCCAATGCAATTAGTCTGCATTTCATCACAGGGGATATCCAACGAATGTTTCATCTTCTGCCTCTTTTATGTTTTTGCATCAGTCCCCACAGGGCTGAGCTCACCTCATGCAGGGAGTAAATGAAAGCCAAATGATCTCAGTTCTCCTAAAGGAAAGATGCCATTAGAGATCGCTGCAGAGACGGGAGATAAAGACGTGTACTTCTGACTTGGCAGAGAAAAGCAACAGATGTCATTATGGCTGTATAGCAGTGGATGGCATCCTTGTAAACGTGCAGAGCGGCTGAGACTCACTATCTAATGATGTCGCGAAAAGAAAATCCCCATGAGTGCTATGAATAAGCCTGTTAAGAGAGCTTCTCCGTGACACTCCTCACTCTGGTCTCAGTGTGACTTCGGTTTGTGCTTGTACAGTTAATCCTCTGTAAAGCTGAAAACATTCGGTAGATTCTTAATGTGTTTCTTAGTGTTCACATACAGGAAGCATAACTCTGCAAGCGTCCCTGATATGGCTCCAGGATTATTGTCCACGCTGAGTAAAGAACGACAGGAGATGACCCCTCTCAATCAAAATTGATTCTCTTTTTGCTTCGCGATCAAGGAAAATAATGTCCGCTTTAATTTAAAATCGAATAAGCGCAACGTCTATTTTGCAAATGAATGATTTTCCGACTCCCGTTTTATACTCAGGAATCATTGAGGAATACGCTTTGATTCAAATATTCAAAAAAATGAAATGAAATGTATTTGATCCAAACTTCCAAAGAGAGGGGAGAGGGATCCAAAATCCCCTCGTATTTCATTAAATATGCACTGGGGATACTCAGCCCTCCACTTATTATGCACCTTCACAAATTATTTTTTCAGATATCTCTGCCGTTACAATGCAGCAATTGCAGAGCAACCTTGTCAGATCTGCTAAATCTCCCAACACAAACTCAAAGAGATTGTGCGCTGACACCCTTTTTCACAGATTGTAGTCTAATCGCTGCTTTCGGGGGATACAAACCTCTGAAAAGTCTTACTTCTTTGTCCCTGTTTGTCCCCATACATGTCTCCATAAAACCATGGTGTCACTATATCACTCAGTCAATGATATGTTCAATTTTATGCCATCTCCAAAGACATTCATAAGTGTTTTGCATGATTGATCAATCATTTTTCTATCGGTTTTAACTGATGCTTTCTTTTCAGGCCTCAAACCATTTTCTCACCATTGATTTGATGATACAGGCACTTTTTCCTTCTATGATTTTGCACTCATTTATCTTTTTCTATATTAACTGTCCTGCAGTTATTAGAAGAAGAAAAAAAAAATACTTTTGTCTGTTCTGTTCTGACATTACCTTCTTTTCCAGGGGCCATTGTGGTCTGGATAATGAGAATATAATCCTAGGGATTCTTCTCCCCCCAGCAGGGGTGACATTCATTTACCCTGCAGAGGGGCACGGGAAATTAAGCCTATCTCCCATTGTTTTCCTTCTTTCTACAATGCAATTAGGCCTATTTTTTTCTGTGCTCCTGGGCCCTAAACTATCACTCCATAGTATTTGTCTCTGACATAACAAGCCCTGATCTAACTGCGTAACTACAATGGATCTGCTTCTAAGAGTAATTCTTCTCATGATTCCATTCAATACTAATCAGATCTGTTTTCCACAGGGAAGTCTTTTGAGATAACCTATATACGATTGAAATTCTACACCAGTCGGCCGGAGAGCTTCGCCATCTACAAGCGGACCGAACAGGACGGGCCCTGGTTGCCTTACCAGTATTACAGCGCCTCTTGTGAGAAGACCTATGGGAAGAATACTAAGGCTTACATTCGTCCAGGAGATGATGAGAGGACGGCTGTATGCACAGATGAGTTCAGCGACATCTCTCCCCTCACCGGAGGAAACGTGGCTTTCTCCACCCTGGAGGGACGGCCCAGTGCATACAACTTTGACCAAAGCATAGTGTTGCAGGTGAGGTCACATTTTGTTGTGTATTTTGTATGTATTATGTATGACAATTGTCAAAAACAACCGCAACATTGTTTCAATGATATCTACAACTTTCTCGCAGCTCTGGTATATAAAGCTTTGTTGAGGCCTTGCTCACAGTTCATTCTGTGGCAGCACGATGGCCGAGTGATATGAGCTCAGGTCAATGAGGCCTGCAGGCCATAAATAGGAAATGGAAGTTCAAAACTCGTAACGTTCACAAGAACTTGAGTTGATAGAAAGATGAAACACAACATTAGGTGATAATATATGTATTATTATGGATTTATAATCAGCTAGAATGGAGCGGTCATTTTTGACCGGGAACTCAAAACTAGTGAACAGGAAATGAACACAACAGGTTAATAAAGAACTCTTATTAGTCACTTAAAAGACATATAGTTTTATATTTATTAAAACAAGAAAATTACACAAACATTTTTTTAACCCCTTTGCTTCTTTTTAATGCATTCAATTTCAAAACCATGATGGCATCTTTCTATTGTTGATCATTCCAAAGTTTTTTGTTTGTTTTTTCAAAAAAAGTGAAAAATGTATGTGTCTCAGGTCAATAATGTGACCAACTTAATTTTTTTTTTTAAAAAGGATAATTTACCCCTGGACACAACAGACGCTCTCATAATGTAGCATCTTCTAACAGTGCTACGTCAAGCGTCGACTGGATCATCGTACCCTTTTGAATCAACACGTTTACACAAACAAACAGGCGCAAAACACATACACATGCAAGCCTTCAAGCCTTTAAAAGCGTGCTGAGGGGAATCTAATGTTATGTTTAGTGCTGATTAACATTGATGAAGCTGTGAGAGGATGTGCTAAATTAATGGCAGCCTCTTGGGGGAGAGCCTGGGAGGGCTGGGCACAGCAAAGTGTGGCTGAAAATGAGTAAAGAAAGCATTTAAGGCAGCCTCTCCCTTTTTTTTGACAAGGTAGTGGTTATGCATACATGCATATGAATCTGTCCATGCATATGCACGCATAAAAAAAACTTTAAGAGACTACTAGTATTCTTTATTACTGAGGACCTTAGTTGTCATGTGGCGCTCTATATATATATACGTATATATATATATATATATGAGAACATATTATGCAACAGTATTTCCAGGTCTCTGCATTGCTTAGTGTATCTTAAAATAAACAGTATTTTTATGGTATTACCATAATTAGGTAAGTTGGCGAACTGGAGCAGAGATCCCACAGGACCATCTACGGAAGGTGGATGTATCATGGTGATACATGGAGTAGTAATACCTCCATTTGTAGGTAGATGAGATGCATGCATGTGTGTCCTGAAATAGTAGAGCAGGATATGAAATTGAGACAACTCCAAAGAGATGCGGAAACAGGCAAATCTATATCCACACTGGTCATTTGGATTGAAGATGACAAGCGAGCCGATTCTCCTACAGATGCTGGAATCTTTTCTGAGCAAGTTGTAGATGTAGTTGTAGAGACCCTGGAAGAATATCCTGATCCTATGATTACTTTTCCATTTCCATCTGTTCCCATGATTTTTTTGCACTTTCATCTGTGCAATGTTTATGTTAGCATTTAGTTCTAAGTGTTGTTGTGTCTAATTAGTACGGTGGCCGACAGGGACAAAACACGCTGCAACCTAAGAAAACACATGCAAATTAAGAAAGCATCTTCACCAATTTGACAAACCATGTGCAGCATTTGGAGAACGCACTGCAAATACCACAACACATCACATTAAGGAAAACAGCAGAAATCCCATAGGACCGGGACCATCAACTGAATGTCTGATAGTGCTTCCATATATTGTAAGATGAGGTAGCTATTGGAAGCAAGCAAATCTCTATCCAATTTAGTCATTGGGATTTAATAAGACAAGCAAGCAGATTCCTAATCAGGTGCTGAAATCTATTCTGTGCAAGTTGTTGATTTTCAATTTTATCTTCCTTCAACCATAAAACCTAACTGCATTCAGGCAGAACATAAAAAAAACAAAAACATTAGAGGCAGCACAAATGGAAACAAGTTTGCCCAGGGCAAAACGAATTGACCAAGTTCAATCTGCGTGAGTTGAAAAAGCTTCAAATTAATGTGCTCTATGAATTTGGAGACGACAGGAGACACTGGAGGGTAACGACAGCAGAAGAAAGAACAATAGTACAGAAAAACAATGCACCACAACGGTCGCAGCAGGAGTGACATGATGAATAAACCTCATTTTAAGTCTAATTTATTTATGTGGCAACAAAACCTCCGTAACCTGATTCACAGAATGTGGACAGCAGTGAGTCTTTTCATTATTTCCACTGTCCCTATATATGCATGTTGCTATTTTTATTCCCTGTTTCTACAATAACACCAACAACAAACATTCCTGCCAGTGGACACACATCTTCAACCATTACCTCAAGGCATTTTATGCTGCGACGATCAGTCCACAGTCATTGCCCCTCTTAATGATAACCTGCTCTTCTGTCTGACCTTTGTCCTGAATTGTGCGGAAAAAGCATGGAAACAACTCAGACAATGCTTTGCAAAGAAAGCTGTCCTCCTCCACATCATTAAATAAGAAGAGTAAGGGTGTCTTTATGTGAAGGATATGAAGTGTAAGCCTGCGTTACTATAACCGGCTCCCAAAGAAAGAAGCCATCCTCCAAAATATAATAAAGCAACAATGAGGGAATGTTTGGTGGCTGCGCTCAGTGTGTCAATATATTTGCAGGTATAAATCAAGCCTAATGCTCTAAAACTCAACTGTGAAATATGTCTTTCAAATCTCAAAGTTCAGTGAAAAACGGCTGAAGCAAGCAGGAACCTGACTCTAAGAAGAGAAATAGCTTTTTGTCCTTCATTTGAATATGTTTTTTTATTCATTGCCTCCACAGATTGAATGAAAGCTGTTACATATAGGGTTAGATTTAAAATAGAATTGTGACACGGTGACTGAAACATAGTACATGAGCTAAATTGTAATATTTTCTAACAGTTGAAGATGTTTAATTAGTAGTTTGTTTGTTTGTTGTTGTTTTTTTAGTTTTTTTTTAAAAGATTAAAGAAATGAAAAAATATTAAAAAACAAATTAGTGGTTTCTAATATGGATAATTCTAAAAGCAAGAGTGTGACACAGCTTTAAAAAAAAAATGCTTAGACCTATCTACCCATGCACACACACCTTAACACCACCACCCTAATGCACACATGCTATCTGTGCCAGATGCTGTCTCCTCATGAAAACTCCCCTCTCATCAGCCACGCTGGTTGAATGTGTGACATCTCTGCAACCTCCCACAGAGTAGAAAGAGACTTGCCAGTCTCATGAGTGATCCCATTTTAAACTGGGAAAAATAAGGAGGACAGTCGGCAGTGGTGAGGCCACATCAGCTCTTGAGCATACATTAAGCTGCACTGAACATCATGGTGAAAAATATTACTATTTCAGGCCCCTTGTGTCTACAACAAGTCAAAATAGAAATGTGCATTTAATTTCTATCGAATTAGTTTGTTTTTGCTTTGGGTTGGGTTGGGTTGAAGTAGTTTTACTCCACTTTGCTGTTTGTTCATTCCTGCGCATTTCCACAGGCAAAATGTTCATTATGTGCTGCTGCCACATAATGCAGTGGACATTTCATATCATTTCTCATTTGTCCACAGCACACTGAACTCATCCAATCACATTCTGAACACAGGGAGGTATGAAACAGGAGTAGGACACTTTGTGTTTGAGGCATTCAGGGTAAATCACTTGAGGTGCAATGTTTTTTTAATATGCATTGTAAGTTGTGGTGAGCATGCTACCATGTTTATGTTAGCATTCAACTTGACCTCCCCTTCTGTGTGTAATTAGGCCTGTAGCTTAATTAGAATGGCTGCAGACTATTTACTATTGATGCAAACAGAGCAACATCAAGGTTGTACTGCTAATGATACTACTACTACTACTAATAATAATAATAATAATAATAATAATAATTAATAAATACTACTCTTATTATTATTATTACCACTTAAATTAAAATTACTGTAATATTTCTATAATATTTTCTTAATCCTAATAAAAGTTAACTTTTAATAAACCTCTGTGACGTCAGATTTAAGTTTTTAACCTAAAAACACAGTAGTTCTTTTTATTCTTGCAGAGGGGCAATGGTGTTCCAATAAAAACCCAGATAGTCCCATTTTTTTACACTTCAACGGACTCATCCAATAAGCCTTCAGTGTGTTTAGGAGAATTTGATTCCCAGATGTGTCCATCCATAGCTCCAGCTCAAGCCTATCACACTGAAAGGGAATCAGCAACAGGCACTTTTGATTTTGGTGTCCTCAGTCAACATCTCTGTTATCACACCTGTTGTTTTGTGTATGTGCAACCACTGTGACCAGCTGAGAAATCAATCAATGAATGCATTATTCAGTGTATTCAGTGTGGGAGATGCTCAGCAGTGTCAGATTTGGTTGCTCATGTCAGTAACTATTGATCATCTTCTTTAGGTTCTTTAGGTTTATGTTCATGGAACGACTTCTCTTTTGCATTAAACATCATGACGTTATTTACCACCATGAAGGGTTACAGAATTTATTTTCTCTACGATCACCATCAAAACTCCCTTTCAGATTCCATATAGTCAGATGTTGAAACTGGCTTTACGCATAAAATGATTATGTAGACAGTAAAAAAACATGAAATATCACTGTTGCATGAAATACATGTATTTATTATTAGATGAATCTACTGCATGGGATTTAAGTAGTATTGAATTGGGAATAAATATTGCAATTTCTGTCTATTGTTGTATGCATTACATTATTATTATAATAAATATGTTATTAGTATTATTATTTAAATACATTATTATTGTATTAATAATCACTGATGTGAAAATTAATTTAAATGAAAATACCATAATTATTTTGCAGTGCATGATGCATAACAAAGTAAACAAGGAGTTTATTAAGGATGACTCAACATCAGCAAATTATAAAGCCCTAAATCAGGAATCACGAGTGAAGTGTGAATGTTGGCTGCACAATGTAGGTGTTAACTTAAACTGCCTGTAACATGAAATTCAGTTTAATCTGTTATAAGAAAACAAACAAAAAACAACAGATTTCCAGGGGGTGACAGAGAGGGAGCCATGTTGAAACCAAGCAGCTTATACGGAATAGGGGTCATTCGAGGTGAAGTGCAGAAAGCTTCCTGCAGCCCCACAACATGATTCAGGTTTATTAAAATGTTGTTGGACACATAAATCAGTTTGTATGCAGTCTCCAATTGTTTTAATTACGGCAGGTTAGCCAGTTAAAATGCTATAAATGCTATACGGGCAATCTGTAAATTCTGGTCATGTTTCAACCTCAGTTTTACATGAAGTACATCAGTGTTGTAACAGTTTGCTGCTTTATAGTTCAGCTGAGCAGTTAGGTCCCAGTCAGACTTCATAAATAAACTCAAAGGTTAGGAATGAAATGCAAGAAAACAGCTTTCATTATCCATCTTTTGGGTATTTAGACCGTCAGAGCTTCACATCTGTACAGATGTTATTCTAAGAATCCTCACAAATTCACTTCTCAGAGTCAGTCAAATAGTCAAATATTAATATACAATATGCTGCAACTACGACACAGCATATAAATGCAGTTTATGATCTGTAATATTATTGTATTTAATCTGTCTGACTGCTAAAAGTCATTGTCGGCCACATCATGAGTTCTGGTGACAATAAAACCTCCAGGTTCAAAATATTAAAATACATTAACTGTACTTTTTTTTTTTTTTTAAAGGGAAACGCTTCTATAAAATGGTACATTGTTGAGTCAACATTTCAAGTCATCAGCTGTTGGTCAGATGAGAGTCAAGCATTTCCATATTGTGAAATATGTATGTTACAATGTTGAAGAAAGTGAAAATAGTGATCCAGAATCCACACTGGTGCACAGATCTGCCTCAAAATGTACTGAACTCTTCCTTTGTCCAAGATCTACCTCTACACAAAACTTCATTAAAATCCATCAGCAACTTTTCAAGATATTTTGCAGACAAACATGCAAGGAAAAAGGTGAGGTGATCTTATAACCCCCTCTTTAACCTGCATAGAGTGGCAATCGCTGGTGATCAATAATTGTGCAGGCCTGGCCCATCTAGAGCCTATAGGCTCACAGCAGATAATAATAAAAAAAATAATGACATCCGCATTTGTACAGATAAATGAGCTGCTATCGCTGGAGGTATAAAACTTCTGCTTCAACACCTCTCGCCTTTCATCGCTCTTGTTTGCTATTATTCTATAAAAATACACATCTTTCCTTTTTTTTCCTAGTCTATCAGTGAGAACATTTTTAGCTTTACCTGTCACAGCTTTCATCACAACAGAGAATATTGTAATGTCTCAGTAACCCTGTGAACCTTTAGATATTTATGTGAAGAAACACAAAAAGGTGGGTGAGCGATCAGCATGGAAGCCTTAGTTAAATTAAAACCTGACTACAAATGGAGATGCTGGCTCTATTTCAGTATGCTTTGGAGGACATCGACGTACTGATTATGAAGCTGTGGGAGATCAATATAAGCCAGGAATACATAGATTGGGTGGCACATCTCTCCACAGACCTGCCAACCAGCCTCCCTCCTTCGGTCCGCCTCTCCCTCTCTGCCTTCCTCTTAAACAACAAGATGAGCAGGCCTGTAATTGACTGTGATTTGTCTCCCATTAGAATAAAAGCTGTATCAATTGCACCATTTCTTTCATTAAATCTCTCATTCTCTCTCCATTTTAAAGGGAAATGGGATGGTGCAGTGAGAAAAGACAAAAACACACCAGCAGTCCTCTTTGATGCAAAAACAAACCTGGTGGAGTGCAAAAGAGATTTTTTTCCACACATTTAATCATAATCATCAAAAAAAAGAAGATGAGAGGGCCTACTTTTTTTGAATAGTCACATACTGCTTTTTGATGGAACTACAAATATTATAAAAAATAAAGAAAAATAGGCAATTCAATACAAGGGGAGGGTTGAGGGCAGCACTCAAAAATGTTATTCCCTCAACATCACTATGTATTGGATATAAGATGAAGGATGTAACAAAGAGGGGGGGTGAGAGGCAACAACAAATAACTATTTGTTATAAATCCTTTACATCAACGTAAAAGCTTATCCAATCTTGTGAGGAGTGGTTGCAGCGCCGTGGCTCTTATGCAGCTGATGATTGTGGTATTGGAGGCAGGTGCGGAGTTGGATAGGCAGGCAGGTGTGTGTGGCCACGCCCACAGTCCTATAGACACACGCAGACGAGACGAGCGAGAGGAGAGGATAGGGAGAAGAGAAAAGAAACAAAAATGAAAACACACTGGGGGAGGCAGCGAGTCATGACTGAGCCGTGACAAGTAATGCATAGATAAAAACACCGATGTGTCAGTACTGTTACTTTAAGTCTGTCCACTGTCACTGCCAGCTATTTGCAGAAAATGCCAATACCAATGGGTTCACACAAGTATTTATATATTGATGTACAGGAACGTTAATGTTTCCCTGAGTTTTTCTCCACAAAATTCACCTTTTTTTCAAAGATCTCTGCAAAACGTATGACAATCAGCATCAGTTTTACTCTGTGTTTATTCAGACTTATTGCAAATGCTGCCGCTGGCATCCTTAACAGGTCTGGCATCTTGTTGAATAGCAGTCATTGAAGCTCCCTTTCTTTGCATGCCTATCAAAATAATGGGTGAAAAAAATGGAGAATGAGATCAGTGTCACAATTGTTTGACCTTTACGAATCTTATGAGCAACTTGTAATGACCTCATATTATCACTGTTAAAAGTTAACCTTTTGTGTGATAAAACAGCAGAGAAAATCGATTAATATCCTGTAATGCAATGTAATCTCATTGAGCTCTTTAATTCCCCAAAGAGATCTTGCGCAGGCAGAACAGAAGTAGGACTTGTGAACGGCGTTGCTCAGGCAGAATGTGGTTTTGTTTTTTATAAATTTGATGCAATCACAGTAAATGCCTCAAACACTTACTTCCTGGTTTTATAGAAATATTGCATTACATATATATGAGCAGTGATCCAGCTGATGCAGTAAAATCAAACCCCAGGGGTACAAAGGAGGCCATGGCATGACATGTTTTCTCCATCTGACTGACAATGTGTTTTTCTGCGACAGCATCAAAACACTTGAACCAGTGACAGTTTATAAGGGATGCATCTTAAATTGAACATCCTCATTGAAAGATTGTTTCGATTAAGTCTTGATGTGCAGTTGCATATACTGGGCATTAAATTCCGACAGTAAAACAGTCACTTTTTTCATTCTGAAATGCGTCAGTGGCAGATAACGGTGCGGGCAGATCCCTCAAGAAGTTCCTTATCATAAAAGTCCCATTCATCAATTGGCTTTTCATGCACGGAGGTGACGGCTGGACATTTGTCAGGGGTTAAAACCACACTCTCAACAAAGCCTAAAATGATCCCTGTTCCACTCTGTGGCATGTCAGTATTCCATTCTCTCTGCATATGCCTCACACAGAGCCATGCATATTTCATGAGGCTTAAAACACGAATTGCATCCGGCCTGTTTTATTAGCATTTTAATCCCTTTGCAGATTGGGTCTGTGTCTCACTCTGAGGAGCGCGTAGTTTCAATACAGACACTTCTCACACCTCGTCTGCTGCTTTTAAAATATATCTCCTTGTCATATTGAGAGGTCAAAAATTACAATGGCAAAATGTGCAGATGTTTTTGTCATGCATGTGTGTGTGTGTGTATATATATATATATATATATATATATATACATAAAAAAAAACATTTACCTTCTAACATGCTATTTCGATGTTTTCTCTGAAGTCATGGCTTTCAAACTGGGCTCTGTCATCAAGTTTGTAAAGCTCCCTTTTTTTCAGTAATCACGCCGAAGATGAAAGCTGCTGCATGAATACATATTTAATTTGTTCAGTCATCCATTAAAACAGTTTGTCTGTCTATTTTGCTGCCACCGGTCCATCCTATCTCTCACCCCCTCTGTCTCTCTCTCTCTCTCTCTCTCTCTCTCTCTCTCTCTCTCTCTCTCTCTCTCTCTCTCTATAGGAAGCTGTGTGGCAAATTAGAGCACCAGCATGGAATGACAATAAGTGAAAGGGGAAAAATACATATTGAGGGCACAGTCAACTTAAGCAATTAAATTAAAAAGTTATTAACTTTGGAATGAGGGACGCCGCTCTCCTTCCCATCACTGCCTGCAGCCAGAGGATTCAGAGTTCAAGGAAACGCACTGAGAGCGAGGAGAGGGGAGGAAGGAGAAAGACATGCAGAGAAAAAAAAGAGGTAGAGACAGACAAAGGAACGAGACGAGGGAGATTTGAGAGGTGAAGGTCATTGCCCCTACACAGAAATGTCCTATAAAACTGCGTTTGATAGAATCAATAAAGTTTTGCAGCCTGATATCTACAATATGTGCTCGTGCGCCTGTTCGTTTGATCATTAGAGCGTTATTGTCTCAAGCAAAGGCCTGGCTCATTGCCACACTAGCCTATCCCTAAGTCAGCATCATTGTAGCATTGTTAGGCCAAATTCCAAGAGGGTGAGAATCAAAGTTAATTAAGCTTTTGCTGTGGCTAGCACAAATAATAAGTAATGGGCTCCAGTAATTAACCCTAAGAAACTGGTTCCTTTCAGCGCAGTAACAGATATTTAGAACTATGTCTGCTTTTCCTGACGCAATTAGCACTGTTCCACCAAGCATAACGAATAACTCTCCCATGTGATAATGGTGTCCTACTCTATGATAAATGGAAGAGCGTAGTTGCTTGGTTATGGTGGGTAAGAATTCTGAAATGCTAACAATGCATTTAAAGTGGGTCATCGTCTGTGTTTGTGTTAGAGTTTGAGAGTCGGATGATGGACAGAATAGAGGTATATATAATATATTTAATAACTGAAAAAAAGGGAAGGTCATGTCCGTTATATGTTATCCTTGTTATTTTCTGGACATGGCCTGAATTGGATCACATTAACAATTTTTTTTTTTTTTTTTTAATATATTCCCCATGAAATATTTTTTTTCTCCCATGAATGAGAGACATAGCATGAGCTTTTTTTTTAGCAGTTTCATTAAGACCAAGGCCCCCCAGGGAACCCACAGGGGTTCCAGGAAAATGGAAATCATTTATTTTCACCCTAATCCATCCAAAAGTGACACCATAACAGAATGTTTGACTATTTTGGTCATTACTTCATACGCTTCCTGTAACTAGACATTAGCATTCAGAGGGCTCAAACCTTCACCAATACAGGTCAGTTTCCTCATTATGTCAATGCACCTTAAAGCAATAGTCTAATAAAAGTTTGGCCCTCATATGACTCCTTGACCCTTAGAATTTGGAAGGACACTGGTATCATTATTAGTTTGATAGATATTCAAGGAAATCAATATGTCATCAACGGTTTTCGGATGTAACTCCAAATTTGATGATTTCTTCCATGGCACATCTAGTTTATGTGTAATTGTCAAAAATGATCCAAAAAGACTGTTGTAATCTTGCGATGTTCAAAAATAATTCCTGACTTTATCTGGAACTACTCAAGCATTTAATGGGTCCTTCCTTGCTATTCGCCCAACTCTTCCAACAAGTTCTAATAAAATCTGTCCGGTTGTTTATGCATAATGGACATGAATGGTGACAAAAGTCCTACTTCCCAATGTTAAAGGAAGTGATACAAATTCCTGACGCCACTTTATGCAGATCCTCCCCTAAATATAATAGGTTCTGCGTTGTCATATGATCAACGCTCCCACCTAGTTTCATGAAAATCTGTCCACTGGTTTTGTGTCATGCTGCAAACAGATGAGAGAGCTGCTGCACCAACATCTTGTATACTTTGCAGTCTACTGTAGCAGCCCTACTAACAGAAGATTAGGACCCATGCGGTTCTACTGAGCTGGCCACGCAGTGCCTGTTCAAAATCCCTTTGATAACAAAAGTTGCAAATAGGCTATCAGTAGTTTCTCCTGTTTGTCAAAAGGCTTCACGCTCCGGAAAAAAGCCTCTGGCGGTCCAGACTTTACCCACAGGCCACTAATTGATGACCCCTGATTTGAGCTTTGTTGTGCCACACATGCATCACATTGTGGACAAACGAGTCTACCCCATGTTCACACTGGAGCCAACTTCACCTTCATTTCAATCTTTAATCAGCTGGCAGTAGTTTCTAGATGCAAACATATTATAAAGGCATCTATTACTCACAACAGAATTTTTTAAAACGATTCCCCTTTGCTTTTGTTTCAGCTTGTTTGGCCTTTATGTAGCTGGTTGAACACCTCACTTATTATGCATGAAGCATGAATTATCAATATGAGGACAGCATAAGATACCATGCTCATTTCAGTGTATTTCAGGTGATAACCCGGCATGACACCAGTACAGCATGAGTGAAAAGGTTGTTTTCTCAACTTTGCTTCAACTTCAACTCCGATGTTTGGATGAAAAATACACCACGTCCAGTTTGTCTGAAACAAAATGAAGAATTGCATCGTCTGTTTTCCCTAGAAACTGTAGTGCATCAGGGTCATTTAGTGTTGTCAAAATCCCATTACCTAGTAGAGCCGCTTTTACTAGGGGCAACGCTGATAAGGGCTGGAGCAATGGGATGCCGGCTAACTACAAACAAATCAGGAAAAAAAGTGTTCTTATAGTCACCACAAAATAGCAGCTCTATCGCAGCTCCTCAATAAGCTGCGAGGACACAGAGCTGTCTGCAAATCCTGAAGTGCACTTCAGGTAGCGGGAGAATGTACAGATATGGCTGGCACTGGGAGAGAAAGGAAAAGAAAAGAGAAGGTTTCAGGTTAGGTGAGACAGTACTTCAGCCGAGAGCAGTAATGGTTGGATGACTTACAGCTGCAGAACAGTCAGAAATCAGCCGAAAGGCCTCCACCAGTAGGCTGAATATTTCTTATAGCGTCTAAAAAAAATAACTGTTAATGAGGGATTTTTACTAGCCTCTGATTGCACATTGCTAAATATAACTTGTAATATTCCTCTTCTTAGCATTTACTGACAAAGCGAACCCACAGGTGGCCCCGAGGGCCAGTAGTCATGCTGACACCATCCAGCAAGGGTTAAACTAATCAGGAACACATGTGTAACAGATTCACACCAGATGTTCCGATAAGGGGCTATGACCTCTCCATGCCCCAAAAGTATGTGTCTCGGAGCTACAGTCCCAGAACACACAGGTGGTCTGAATCCCAACGCCCAGTCCTTTGAAATGTGGGGGATGGCTGTCATGCTGACGGATCAAGAAAGCCCCGAAGAAGCAGCTCTTTTAATGATAACTTGGTTCTGGACTTTCACTGCACTGCTACTCAGGCTGTTTTAAGATGAGAGACATCACCATATAGGTGCATGTGAAGAGAGCCTGAGAGGCCTGAGTGGTGTCATTTCCTGCTAATAACCAATTAAGCCACTTAATTCACTTGCTGAGTAAAGAGTGTTGCTAAACTTGTTTTAATTGAATGAAAATGTTGTGAGGTTTTCTCTTAATATACAAATTCTAAAGAGGTTCTCTCCCTTTACAGTTTGAGACTAATATAGTGATGTAAAAGCATAGTGTTTATCAACTTAATTTAATGTTAACATGTAACTTTTACTGTTTAGCAGTAAACATGAAGTACCGCTGAGGCTGATCCGATATCATTAGTTTTGCAGCTATTTGGTCATAAACTATGAAGTATTCAGGTTCAGGTTACTTTATTTGTACCCGGAGGTAGATTTAGTTTGCAGTTTAAAAGTCCAAGGCATCCATTGACAACATTGACTCACAGACAACAGACCATACAGGATAAAACATGACAAAGGGGGAAAAAAATATCTACTCAACTGCTAACCAAAATGTTAAATATGTATTAAATAAGATTAAACACAACCAGACACTAAAATCAAAGAAATCTAAAAAAAACAACTTTGAATTAGTTAATAATAAAAAATATTTTAAAATTTTAAAAAAGTGATCCAAGGTTATCCTGTGCAATGTTTGTACTACAGCTACACTACAGCTTGTTTACCAGTGTAACGGCAGCTGGAACAAAACTGTTTTTGTAATGCTTGCTTTTAGACCTTGGGACTAAAAACCTCAGTCCAGATGGGAGAAGCTGAAACTCATTGTGCAAAGGGTGCAAGTTGTTGTTTGAAATCGTATTGGCTATCCACTGTGTAGTGTACAGTGATTGGCTATCCACTGTGTAGTGTACAGTGATTGGCTATCCACTGTGTAGTGTACAGTGATTGGCTATCCACTGTGTAGTGTACAGTGATTTGCTATCCGCTGAAACTGTGTGTGCAGGAATGCCGGGTTCAGCCGGGGCTCACCGACCATTTCACAATCTGATTGAGAGATTTCCTGTTCTTTACAGGGAGACTTCCAAACCATGACACCAAACAAAATGATAAAACTGATTCTGTAAAATCATAATACAATAAGGTCATCGTGGTTTTATCTATATGGAAGGATGCTGGGGCCCCTTTCTACACACAGCTTCACAGTTTGCCTCAGTCAATAATTGTCCTCAGGTATTTATATGATTGCACACTTTCATGGTTGTGACATCAGTTTTGGACAAATTGAATTTTGATTTTGGTGCTTGATAAAAAATATCTAGTATCCTCTTAGCTTCAGGGGATTTTGTCAATACATTTCACCAGTGGCCAAAAATATCCACATGGGGGCACTAGACATTAAGTTCAGGATCATCCTCTGAGGAACGTGAATGTCTGTGCACAATTTCCAACATCTGCAGCTATGCATTTCTAGGCATGTGTATTATATGTTATGGTCCACATAGTTAGCTTTACATAACGATGACAACATGAAAAGGCGAAATCTTTATGCCAAAAAGGCTGAAATAAGCTTTTCAATCCCGGCCAGTGCTTTTAGATGTAGTTAAGCACTACAAAGACAAACTGGAGCACTTGAGAAAAACATGAACGAAAGAACTCATCACACATGTTTTCAGTCTGAGGCCCATCCGTTTCAATCTCCCCCCCCCCCTCTCCCATTGCCACACTTCAAAGACACCTCTGGGGAGACGCTTCAAAACGTACAGGCTATACAGGCTTTTTCAGGGCTGACACAAAGTCCCAGCCAAGAAACAAAACTCTCCAGCTATTTGTTTTAAAGTTGATTCTGTTGGCTGCTAAGAGATTCCTCATGTCATTTCTTCTCCCTCTACCCGGCCTCCCTTTTATCTCCCACACCGCCGCTGCAGTACCCATTTTCTTCTCCTCTGTTGGTGTTGTCCCTCTGCACTTCTCCACCTTCTCCCTCTCGTGCTTCATCCTTTCTTTACCTTTGCTGTGGGCTCAAACAAAGGAGCTTAAATCATATCAGGGATGGGAGCTTTGCCATATCCCATCCATTATGGCGAAGTAGTGCTGCAGTGTTGTCTTTTTTTCTAATGTGTTTTTCAACTCTTGTCTCCATTAATCCCCTTCATTCTTCAGCTCCTTTTCTGACATTAACTCAATTCTCTGCAGCACACTCATTATCTCCCCATTACATCTGTTCTCTCCCCCGCTGTCACCCCATCACCCCGATCTCCTTTTCCTTAATCCACCGACTCTCCATTCCAACTTCTTTTCTTTTTGCCGTCAACTTCTGCTCTCTCACATATCATCCCTCCTGCTGCCTCTATTAACCAAAGCCCAGTTTATGTTTTTCTTCTCGCTTCCTGTCTGGCAGCAGCCAACACATTGCCTCCCTTTGGTCCTCCCCCATTCCACTTTTTGAAGTAGGTGAGATCAAAATGTGTTTTCTCACATCTGTCTCACCCTGTTGGTCCTTTCTTCCTCCCCACCTTTTACTGTTTTCCAGGAATGGGTGACAGCCACTGACCTGCTCATCTCTTTGGACAGGCTTAACACCTTCGGAGACGAGTTCTTCAAGGACGCTAAAGTGTTGCGCTCGTACTTCTATGCCATCTCTGATTTCTCTGTGGGTGGCAGGTAAGAGACACCTGAAAATGTGCCATTCAGGACAACGTAGCCCTAAAATATTATTTCTGAATCTTTGTTCTGAATATGTCTGTCCGTCAACACCTTAATACTTCCATACATCCTTCCATCTCATCCTAGTTTGTTTGTTCCTCTTATTTTGAAAGGTTTATGTCATGATTTTGTGTCACTGTTTTCTGTTTTATTGTGTAAGTTCGTTACCATGCTATGTTATTTGTTTTACACTTCCTGTCTGTTCTGTTTTATGTATTTCGCCTTGTTTAACCCTCTGTTCTCATTTCATGTTCATTGTTTGCATTTTTCTACTTCCTCTTGTGTCTTTGGGATTTATGTTTTCTGTGTTCTTTACCTGTCTCCCCTTTTGGTTTTCTCTGCTTGTTCCCCTTTAACATTTTTCCATCCAGTGTGTGATTGTCTTGATTATTTCCACCTGTGGTTGTCTCCTCCCCCCTGTGCCACCTGTTAGTCATTCCCTCCTTATCCCAATGTATTTAGTCTGTGTGATTCCTGTTGTTAGTCGCCAGTTTGTCATCAATGTTGTCACACATTGCAGCCTTTTTCCTCGTGTTTCCTCGTACGTTTTCTTTTGGATTTGTATACAGTTACCGGTTTTGTCATTCCGTAAGCTCACCGAAAACATACTCTTTTATGTACGGAATGAACGCAGAAGACGTACAAAAGGCTCTGTATCCGTCTTTAACATAGAGCATAAATGGGGCCTCACAGGATAGCCTTGAACTTTGTACTGTGAAAAAAAAAAACTTAAAAGCTTTGCATAATCCAAATTTATTTTCTTTGTGCAGTGGTGTTTTTTTTTGTTTTTTTTTGCTGCCTGAGGAGGTGAGCGTAGATGGTTGGTGCATAGTGTGATAAATGAGTCTGGGGTTCATGTCCTACATTGGTAGAAATAGGCTCATAAAACATTTGGTTAAGGTCAAGGAAAGGTTTTGTTTATATATTGAAAAATTAATCATGACCAGCCTGGTGTTTCAAGCTGGCTTTGGCTTTTTCAGTATTTAACAATCTTGTTCAGGTACATTCAGTATGAATAATCACAGGTGATGCTTAAAAAGTCCGCATGCAGATTAGAAAGAATAATATCAGAGCAGTGCAACTTTTCATTCAATTATTAATCGGCATGCGAATTCGAACAGAATTAATTAGGACACAAATTTCAGCAACAGACAAATAATGAAAGTCTTTGCCTGGACAACTATTTACAAAACAGATTTTGTGTGTCACAGTGCCATCAGATGAGAATAAACCAAGATAATCCCCCACCCTCCTTCCACCTCTTTTGGTATTACTCAAAGTAATGAGATAGGACATGGTGCCAAAGACCAGGCTGCACCTTGGCGTAGCGGGTAGAACTGAACGATTAAGTAGTGGAGATGAAGCCTTCAGAAAGAGTATAAATCTGATCTGACACCTGTCATAAACACTTAGGATCACTGCAGTGGCGTGACAGATTAACAAGCCAATGCCGTAACACTTGGAGCAGAGATCAACATGACAACATGTTAGCCTTGTACCGGTGGTTCCTGTACACAGGCCTTTACACCTCACCTCACGCCAGTGTCGCTCACAGATGGCAGCATAAGACCCCTTTGCAATTACTGCAGAATATAACTGTAAGCATAACCCAAAGTTGGCTGCTATAAAAATAAATGTCAAATGAATTTTGGAGGCGAGAACCCACATATATGAAAATGCTGTTGATGCATCTTTTCATTCTGACATTACATGGGGACTCAGCATACTGCACGTCACTTTCTGCACATATGCTGCCTTTTCAGTTCAGGTGATCTCCCTGATAACATATTCAGTTAGAATTAGAGTTAGACCGAGCAGTTCAGTTTTACTCCAGCACAGAAAAGTGATATGTGGATTGGTAGCGATTTGGAGTTCCTCGATTGTTGTTGTCTCAGCGACAACGGAAATAACTGGGTCTGAGCTTCAGGCAAGCATGTGTCTGGATCCGGGACAGCTGGCTAAATTTGACAGAGCCTGCATTTCAGCGACATGTCCCTCTGTCAAAGCCACTCGACAAAACCAAACAACACCGCCAGGAAATATTACACACAGAAAGGAGTAGCGACTACCAGGCTTCAGAGGAAATTACATGCTTTCCAAATTCAGGAAGAAAGGAAATTAGCAGATATTAATTTCTTCTTGTGGTAAAAATTGACTTAATAAATCCAATTTATCTCGGGGTGAATTGCTCCTCTTACTCATACAGTTATACAGCACACACTAATCTGAAGATGGTGTGCACACAGACATTAAGACATTAATATAAGCTTTGCATGTAAGTAAACAAGACAGCATTTACCTACGTGATTGTCTCACCAAGTGCAAAGTTGAATGGTGTGATTGCTGAAGGGGGAATGAAAATGCCATCTCATGTCAGGCCATGCTTACACCACTGAAAGATGATAGGAAGTGACAACTCCTTATGGTGGAGCCACCTTCTCATTTTCCCATCTCTCCTCTGCCTTGCACTGCATTCACGGTGGCCATATTATGCATACGCTTTTGCAAGGAGCAGCAGAGTGGGTGTAAATGTGTGTGTCTGTGCATAGGACATGTTGTACCTGCGTCTTTCCACCGCTATCTGTTTGTGTTTTCCTCAGATGTAAGTGTAACGGTCATGCCAGCGAGTGCTTTGAGGGGGAAGACGGGAGTCTGGTGTGTGCCTGCCAACATTACACTGGGGGCAAGGACTGCCAGAGATGCCACCCGTTTTACCAGGATAGACCCTGGGCCCGGGCCAATGGGGACTCCGCCAACGAGTGTTTAAGTGAGTAGCCTGTTTCTGGTGCACTGTTATAAAACCCTCTAGGTGCAGCCTACTGGAAAAATCCACCAGTCGCTGTTGAATTCAAGAGACAAGCTCAGACTTGTCAAAGGTCCCATAAAGTTCATCAGAGAAACTTTCATCTTCTTCTTCTTTTGGTATGCTTCTGATTAGGGGTCACCACGGTGGAATTTTCCATATCCATTGAAGTATTCCATCCACATTATTACGCCGGATGCCCTTCCTGACACAGCCCTCCCCATTTGGGACTCCATAAATGCACTGGCTTTTACAACCCCTGTGGCGGGGTTATCAGGGAACCTTTCATCAATCTCCAATACATCTGATATCTGTATTTTATAATAATAAACCCAGCTTTGTATAAAATTTGTCTGCTACCACATTATCACATTTCGAGCGAGATCAGACGGTAATAGAATATGGTTTTTGGCTGGATTAATGCACATAAGGATTATAAAAAGCCTCTAAATCAGTCTTGGACCCTTGAGTAATGTCAATATATTTAAAGCTTTTCTTTCATATGGACATTTCAATGTCTAAATACATACACATTTGCTGGCACCCCCTGTTCAGAGCTTCTTTCAATCCGAATTAGCACGAGAATTATCAGGTTTGGCTCATCATACTGTGCACTATACTGAACGCTCTGGAGGAGGACGTGTAATTGGCTGTGGCTCACAAATTATATTTGTGTTTTGTTGAATTCTATTAAGCAGCAAGCTTGTTTTAATTACTCTAACTCTCGGTTCAAAGCAGATGGTGTCTTAAATAGAGTAGGGCACCCAACTTAAAAAAATGCAGTATATTAATAAGTAAACATATGCTATATGAAAGAGATGCACTATGTCACAGCAAAATAATGGACACTCAGTGTAATTGCACATCTCTATCTGGCACAAAACTCATTTTGCCTCAGTTTGCACCAGCAACCGTTAACATACTGTATTTTAGTAAAACCACCATAATAATTTTTCCTTGTTTCAGAAAAACAATTCAACATTCCTTATTTTGTCTCTTGTCAATGATCAGGAAATTTGCATCAAGGAAATTAAATTCACTGCAGTGAAATCAAATAAACTGTAATTAATAAACTGAAAATGGAATTTTTTTGATCTGCAGCTCTGTTCGGAATCAATCCAAAATGTAATGGATTATTATCCATCCCATGCCACACCCCTCCACAGAGTTTCATGGAAATCTCTTCAGTAATTTTTGTGTAATTGTGCAACCCATCAAATCAACCAACAAATGGACACAAGTGAAAACATAACCTCCTTGGCTGAGGTAACCGGTGTTTCATTACACTATAACTGTTGTCATGAGGCATCCCATGCTGTGGTTAGAATGGTGTCTATCAGAGTATGAGGGGTTAAGGCCCAAAGAGATTTTGCGTTATTTATCATCCATTATCCGTTATTTATTATTTTATTATTGCTATGCTGTTATTGTACCCTGTAATGAACTGGCAACTTGTCCAGAGTGTGCCTCGCCTCTCGCCCAATGTCTGCTGAGATAAGTCCCAGCCTCCCACGACCTCACACAGGATAACCAGTTAGAAAATGAACGGATGGATGGATGTTATTGTACCATAAGAACTGCATACGGAGCGCACACGCTGCTATTTTGTCCATGTTTGTTGCTATCAAGTGGTGAAACAATGTCAAGGTGTCCCTGCCCCTCTTCTTGCTACTGCAGTTATGGGAGAGATGTCTTATTTCGACAAAAACAGGCTGAGCTGCCAGCGGGCTAAGGTGTGAAACATTTGTGCTCTTGGTTACACCTGATATCACACTGTGGGAGCAACAGCAGCACCATTTGCAGCGTGAGACGGCTTTGGCTGCATGTAATTTTAGAATTCTCTGAAATAAGTTGAAAAAGGACATGGTGCATTTTCAGAACATATAAAGCAGGGCTAATCGAATAAAGGGAACATGATCTTTGGCTTTGCAGGAACTGGAGGGAAAAAGCAAAAAGGAAAGTCATGTATATTATTATTTTTAGAGCATGCATTAACTTTCTGAACATTTGATATGTGTGCCGTTCTTAATTGTCAATGTTTTTGCTACTATTATATTTCTAAATCTTATGATGTATTCATCTGCAATTGTATCTTTATAGAAGATGCATGTGGTGCATTTTTCTATTCAATTCGGTGTCGACCTGCAAAAATGCATAAAAATCCCAAAATGAACACAGTGCCAGGCAGAGCTCATGTGTCACATACCTTGCATATTTCCCTTTTGGATCTATAAGCCAGCATCTGTGGTAAATCTGTGAGAGAGTAAAGTCAGGAGCTCAGATAATAGTGTTACTTACTGTGTGCTGATCTTGGTTAGATTTAGTTTAAAATTTAATATATATTCACCATTTGTGAAACTCCTCTATCTTCCTGCATTCATTGTAGAAATGTCAGTCTTTTAGGACAGGGATGGTATGAGAATAAACTATGGCCTAAGTGGGTAAAGTAATGGTCTTCCTGACTGAGCTTTGGCTAGAGCTTCATTTCTCATAGCTGTTAAGTTAGCATGTTAGCATTGAGAAATATGGGCTGCATTTTTTCTGCATTTTTGTCTGGCAATATATCCAGCTAGCCTTGTGGAAGATCAATCGTGTGCAATCAGGGAACAGGTGGTACATGGGTAGACAGGCAGGTGAATGACATGATTGGATGGACTTATTATAGGCCTGTGACAGCCACAGACATTGCTTCTTTTTTTTTTGTTAGATAATTTGGCTTTAATTCGATGTCATTGTCTGCTCTATAAGTATGGAACGTATGTTTTCTGGCTGCATATTTTTCTTGCGCTATTATCCACAAGCCAACATCTGAAACATCACTCAATATTTGTGTGATCAAAAGGTGTGAGAGGAGTACTCGTCTAGCATTACTGTGTGGACAAATTTAAAGGACCTGACAGATACAGCCATATTATGTTGTGCACTCATGTAAGAGGTACAGGTAGGACCTAATTGACAGATACTTCGCTGCATTGATTCCAATTACAGTTCCCCCACAAAGACATCTTGAAAGGTGGTGGTAAGCCAAAACATTTGCAGTGCAATTACGTCGAAGATGCTCTATGACTGCTATCGCTGCTGATGGAAGCCGACCATTACCGGCAAATCTGGCAAAAAAAATGTGACTCTCTCCCTCTCGGGCCGTATTTTAACAATAATCTTTTAGCAGGGAGAATAAACTGAAACAGACTCCTGACCTTTTAGGGCTTAGAGAGCCATAGAACCAGAGTATGAGACAATAATTAAGATAAAATGTGAACTTTAGGAAATAATCACAAAGTGACACACAGTTATTAAACTACTTATTTTCAGCATATGTGTCTTTCGCCTCTTTAACTCCTCAGCGATAAATCCTCGTTATCAGGCTTTTTCTGGCTCCGCATGCGGCAAACTGAACTGCATTTTGAAACGTACTTCTCCAAACTGTTGCCGTCTCTCAATTTCAAATAATTAACCTGGAGCCTAATATCACGTGCAGACATCCAGGAGAATCCAATTACAGCAGACTGCACTGTTTATAAAATGTTTATCTCAGTCGGTGCAGCATGTGTTTGTTTATTTGTACATGTATAAATAAAAATGATATGAATCGAGCGTTACATTTCCCAAAGGTCATGCATGTTAGGAGAAGATAAACTGGTGTTAAGTGAATGACTGTATAGATCTGGTTTTGCCGGCGTTGGTTGGCTGGTTGGTTGGTATGTTTTTCATATTTAAGCAGTGGTTTAATTTAAATCAGTTTCAGATGGTGTTGATAAGTGCCTGTGAGCAGCAAATTCCCATAGCTTCACATAGACAGGGGGAAATGATTAGCTATTTCTGTATGTGGGTAAATTATTACATGTCTGTATTTGCATCACTCTCTCATACACTGACAAGTGAAGAGAAGACATTAAGAATCATGAAATTTTGATTTTACACTCGGAGACTTGAGCACTCCTCTTGTGTGGCAATGCATAATCAACAATGCTGTTTTTTTTTTCTTCTTCTTGTTAGACCTCTCCTCAAAATTTCTCATCTTACGCTGCACAGGTAAAAGGGAGATTAGTGTGTGGGTGAGATAGAGGTCTGATTTGTCTGGAGCAGTACATGAAAGTTCGCATGCAGCATGATCCCTCATGGAATGGTATCTTATCACTGCTGGTGCTCTACTCTCTAGCCGGTACAACATCCCATTTGTCCAGCAAATTAGATGTAAAAATGAGAAATTACTGTGCCTGCTGGGAATGTGGTCTCTCCACAATGGAGTCTGCAACACTAAGAAATTATTCATGTAAAGGGCAGAAGACAATAAGAAGGTGAATTGCATCACCTCTCCTGCAGGTGAGAAGAGGTGGCAAGCCTTTATTTAGCCTCTGCAAATCTTGCCGTGCTGATGAAAGATAGCTGTGCAGTCAGTGAGGAGAAGCTGATGCAGCTTGTTCACTTACTGGTTTTGTTTTGGGGTTGTTTTTTTTCTCATTTTAACTGGTGTCATTGACTTGCATATAGACAAGCAAATTAAAAGCCAAGGTTCCACATTTTGTTGTTATTATTTAATCCTTTCACTGCTTTTCATTCATTCATTTTCTGTAACCACTCATAGGGTTGCAGAGGGGCTGGAGCCTATCCCAGCTGACTTTGGGTGGGAGGCAGGGTTTTTTTTTTAAATTTTTTTATGTCACTATGTTATTTGGTGGATGATTCAGGAAGTGTTTGAATAATAATAACTGATTTCTGGTGCCCAGATTGATGCTGACTCAAGTTAACCACCACCATTTTAATAAAAACCAACAGGTTTCAAACCAACCTTGATATTACAACCTAGTGCTCCAACATTCAATATCAAACTGTAATGAGAGCTTATTCTGCGGTATAAGTGCCTGTGTGCTGTAAGTACAGGAAACACAAAAGAACATGGCTGTCACTCTGCGTCTAGGCTATTCTCCATGTGACAAAGCCCCACGGAGCACTCAGAGGGTAACGTCCCCGCCTATATGGGCATGATATGCAAATGAATGTCTTACAAAGCCCTCAGCAGGAGTCTAAGTGCTGCAGTACCTGCCTCTCAAGAGAGGTTATTTTTGTAATCTCACTGCGCCGTTTCTTTTTCCACACAGACACAACGCAGATTTGTTTTGTTTTTTCTATCGTGGCGACTTCCAGGCACAGTAAAGGTGAACACAATGATTCAGATAGCTTAGAATGGGTGGCATCCTTGACTTTTAGTTTCCTGACTCTCTCAGTACAATAGGTGTGTGACCATAAGAACCACACGGCTGCCACAGTTTGTCTCTAAATTAATACCAACTTCAACGTCTACCGATACCAAATATGCTATGAGGGAACTGCCGTTGCTACCTGGATCATGTATTGCCATTATGTATGGGCAATATTGTGTTCATACATGTGGCTGTGTCTGTACTTGTGCGGCGCTACGACAGTGTCTGTGGTGCACAGGGTTTGCAGTGTCCAAGACAGGATTAATGAAAGCATGTGGGAGAGGTAGTTGTGTTCAAGCAGACCTAAATGTGGTCAACGTGTTCAAACTGTGGAAACTGTTTGACTTAAACCCACTGGAAAAAACGACTTCAAGTGATCTGCTCTGCCACACTGTCTGTGTGCACTGCTTTGTAGCAATCTTCATCCCACATACACATTTAAACTGTTCTTATTATTCACCTTGCTATCTGACACACATGCTGCAGCAGCTTTATATGCTTTTTACAATGTGTTCAATGGCTTTTTATTCAAGATAGGTTGACAAGGCTAGTGCTGCGTCGGTATCAAAGGCTTTTAATGCACTTCAGAACATTCAAAAAATACACATTCATATAAAGCACAGGTGAGAACGATGCAAAATAATTATAGCCGCATACCCGTTTTTCAGTGCAGACAACCAAACCAAATAAAATACAATAAAATATATATATATATATAGTTTTTTCCCTCGATTCATTTCACACATGAAATTACTTTTGACATGACTTATAGTACAATAACAACATAACAACAATTAATAATAATAATAATAATAATAATAATGCAACTTTCCTGTCATGGTTCAGTTTTCACTGTTCTCATTACCTACAAATACGACATGGTGTTTGGTGTTGAACTACTTTTTGAATAACACCCACAGAAGTACATTACTAAACAGCAAAAGCAAGGTCACAGATCTCATTACAACTCAAGGGGCCAAGACAGTGTTGTTGGAAATTTATCCCTGGACTTATTCACTGGGACAGGCCCTACTGTATGCTATTTACAGCGTTAAGTCTTAGAGGGTATGTTGGCTCAATTTATGTGAAATATTAGCGTTAAAACACTCTCTGCTCCCGGCAGTCTTTAGAGCAAACATACTGTTAAAGCAAACTCCTTCTAAAAGCAGGTGTTTTATGGAAAGGTCATGTTTTTTCACAGTAAAACAGGCTCAATTGGCACACATTTAATTTACTCAGTAACATGATTAAATAACCTGTGATGAAGGCCAGATCCCACAGTTTACTGTTTTTTATCTTCTCTATGGACGACCTGATGCCACACGTCTTTTTTTACTGTCTTTTGCTCGAGGGGGAAGTAAAGAAAAGCAATATAAATTGTAGGCATAGTGCTGCCAGGTTTTTTCAGTTTGCCACTGGCACTTTGCTTTACATTGCTTGCTCTCATTTAAAAGGGTGTGTGGTTATGACATAAGCCTGCTCTAGAACAGTTCAGAAAAATGATGCGTTTGAGTGCATTTTCTTCTTCGAAACTGGAGGCAACTTCTATTAAATACACAATTATATAATTTATCTTGAAATTATTTTTGGGGGGAAAAACTCCATGTTTTTCAGAGGAAGATTTTATGCAGCCTCCAGATGATTCAGCTTACTAGTGCCTAGCTTATCAGCTAAGAGGAGGCAAAATGTGAATTAGACAACTTGCTTCGAGGGGCATTTCTTGTTCACAGGAGGTATTTTTCTTCCCTTTTGGTCGAGGCTGACTTCCTCATCCAACCTCCAGCTCCTGCACCCAGATGACACGTACCAAATTGGTCTGTCAACTGAATTTGCAAAGACTAAATTATTAATTATTAACAAACTGACCCAGACAATCTCAAAGTAATTATGCTGTTAGTGTGGCACGACAGGGATTATACTGTATTATATTATTATTATTATTATTATATTATTATTATATATTATACAGTGTTATAAATATATATATATATAATTATATTTTTATCATTATATATTATACTGTATTATATATATATATATATATATATATATATATATATATATATTATATGTATTATACTGTATTTGAGTGACAATTGCAAACAGGTGTGGTTTCAATGGGGCAAACATTTTTATTGGGGATAGGTTCCCGTGGGGAAGCCAAAAAGAGGTGTTTCTAATGAGCGGCCATTTTTGACCAGGAACACCAAGGGTGTACACAAGTTCAATAAAACACTCACACTTTAATAAGACTTCTCATTCTATTTCTCTGCATTCAGATGCCATGTGTGAACAAAGTCATAGACCCTTATGACAAACAGATGAAATAAACTCCATTTTTAGAGAGAAAACTTGTGAATCGGCTGACCGCAGGCGCCGACAAGGTGGTCATGTGTGAAGCCCTTTCCTCTCCTCGGAGCAGCAACAACGCTGTATGTGATGTGTGTGGGTGGACTGAGAGGTACTGTGGCAATGCCGCAAACCTTGTTAAGCATCTGAGATTTAATCACAATACACAATATGAAGAGGTTATGCCGCGGCAGTCAGAAGAAGAGGAGAAGGAAGGTGCTGCCGGGGTGAGAAAGACTTCAATCACTGATTCCTCTGGCGCTGGCAGCCATTATACAGGCACAGAGGGAGAGAGTATCGCTATTGGCAACGTTTATCACTGTCACTGACTGTGGGAAAGGGATGGCCAGGCTTCGGTGTGTGTGTTGATGTAAACGACTGGAGTTCTTAGCATCCTTAGCATTTGGGTTTTACTTGGCATCAGATCTGAAAGGAAATCAATGATGCACATCACTAATGTGTGCTTTTCTAAGACACTGTGACTCATTCACTCATGATAATTTCATGAATATATTGTTCCACATGAGGTTCTGAAGCAACTGGTGCTTATTTCTTTCTTTCTTTGAAATGAGGTGATCACTGCAGACACTCCATATTAGCAGGAGGGAGCAATCATATGGTTATTGCCAACACGGAGAACTTGATTCATAATAAAATGGGCAATTTCACCTAAATCCCCCCTCAGGGTAACTGGTGAACTAAGGAGGGATTTGACGTGAGGGGTATGAGAGCTGTGATGGTGCATTATCAGTTGAGTAATTTGCTCTTGTATAAACATGAATTACTGTTATCTAAGTGCCCCCTGACAGCCGATTGGCTCCTCATTAGGCTTGCATGAAATGAGATTAGCAACGAGCCTCTAAATTATGATCCAATCCCAGAACACATAATCTCTCACACATCCCCTCTGTCCCTTTCTTCCCTATCTTCCTGTCTTCCCTCTTTTCACCCTATTGGCTCCTCTGTTCACTTCCTCCCCTGCGCTTGCTGCTCTTCCCAATCTCTCCCCACTTGACCTCTTGCTCTTTCTCTGTCTTGCTTCGCTTCCATCCCCTTGCAGAGTGTAACTGCAGCGGGAGGTCAGACGACTGCGTGTTCGACATGGAGCAGTATCGGAGCACTGGCAGTGGGGGGCGCTGTGTGAGCTGCAGAGACAACACTGATGGGCCCCATTGTGAGCGCTGCAGGGAGAACCACTACAGGGAATCTGCTGAAGAGCCCTGCCTACCATGCAACTGCAATATAAATGGTAAGCTGCACATGCAAAACCCTTTATTGTTTTGACAATAGCTCTAAAAAGCCTAATTGTAATCCATGCAAATATCATTACTTCTCTTTTCTCTAGCATGAGAAAATTCAATTATGCTTAAAGTGGATTGCTATATTGGCACAATGAAGTACCAAAAACAAGACAAAAATGACTCGTAGGATAGATTGTTGCAAATTTTATGGCCAAATGTTTTTCAATCATTACATTAATATTTAATCTCACTCAACTGCCAAACCTTGCCTGGGAGTAGAATCTCTATGATTTTTGCGCTCTTCATCTCATGTCTTGCACACTTCATCAGATTTATTCTCACCTCGGCTTCCCAAACGACCATTAGACAAAATCCATGACTTTAACTCAAGCTGTTGGGCATTGATCGCGCTGACTCACTGAGCATTATCAATGAAGAGACTCTGCGGTAATTAAAGCAAAAGTTAAAGTCCTCTTTTAGGTGGAGTGGCATTGAATGTATTCACTCTTAATTATGCCGTCATCAGTGTGAAGAGAGACAGCCGGGGGGGGAGAGAAATGAACAAATGCATCAGCTATTTTCTCCTCCATGTTTCCTGAATGGTGTCAGGTGATTGCACAGAGCTGTTGGAGACCATTATGTGAATAAAGGTTTTCGCGGACTCCATTAGGCGTCCTTTTCTCCCATGTCCACAATGCCCCAGCTGGTCTTTGCTCTCCATTACCTAAAGCTTAATCAGCTACAGTGTGATTGCAAGGTTACATCCTGCTCTTCCAAGCTCATCTGAAGGGTTTTTGAACAGGAATTCAATAACAGGTATTCGGCTATCACCATTATGACAAATAATGGTGATACACTGATCCATTTCATGTAATCTAACAATAACCTTTATGGATCCTCTTGAAAATACTGCTACTCGTCCGTCTTCCTCTGTACCCTTTACTCTTTTCCCTTTTGTTTTTCTTCCGGCATCATCCGTCTGCTGCCCCTCTCAGGTTCAGTGAGTCTGCAGTGTGATGCGGCGGGGAGGTGTGCGTGTCAAGTTGGAGTGACAGGGGAGAAGTGTGACACATGTCAGGCTGGCTTTCACTCACTTGGCCCAGGTGGCTGCAGGTGAGCAACATGCAAAGACGGACACAATAACAAAGCTGGGAATTGTGTCCAACTTGAAAGGGACTGGTGTTGATTTATAAATGTGCTCTATTAATTGAGGTAGAGGCCTGAACAGGAAAAAAAACAACATATATAAGAATATTGTTTTTCTATATTTGTGCTGTGATTTGATTGTTTCAGTATGCTGTATGATTGGGTTCAGTGGGTTATAATGTATTGCATTATAGTCAGAGTTGCTTTCATTCCTAAAATATGAGGCTGATTTACCTCTAAGGCTTTGCAAACTGTCCTTTGTTGCAGCTTGAAGATCCACTGACTTAATACAATTTGATGATGAAAAGCAGCCTGACTTTCTCTGACATTACTCAGTCCCCATGCATATGAGCTAGCTTGTAAATGCACATCATGGGGTCAGTGTTAGAAGTATGTTGCAGTATTTATATTCGTAAGGAGTCCATCCTCACTCGACCTGACCCTCTCTACATGCCGAGAGAATGCTAAGTTGTGATTCTGCATATCAATGAAGGTGTTACATTATTTCTACCACATAACAGACCTTTCCAAAAAAAAAAAAAAAAAACACACCATCTGCACATGAACTCCCCAGTAAAGGACAAAAGGCATTGCTTCTCTTCCTAAGATTGTATATTTTCACTTATCTGGCTTCCTTCAACTGGGTTGTCTCACGTCTTAACCTTAAATTATTAGTTTTTCATTTCAATAAATTATTTCATTCAGACCGAGCTCTTGTCTTGTCTGTTCCTTATTCCTGTTCTACGAGATGCGAAGGTCAATGTGAATCAGATATAAGACTAATTAATGATATGAATGAATAATCAAACTGATTATTAAATTAATCTAGTTTTGCCCTTGTTAAATGAGGAAAAGCAGCTTATTCTGCTACACAGTCTTAATATTTGTTGTTACTTTTGAGCTGTTGCATCATATTTTTTGCATGAACAATTGGTTAAATGACTATTTGTGATGGAAAAGGATGATCATAGTGACCAATCCACCGAGACTTATAAGACAACTGTGCAGTTTCTCTTAATCACTTAAGCAAAAAAACTTTAGCAAACCTATTGTAGATTTCATGTCCAGAAAAACATATCAATGTTGGTGTTTACAGCTTGTTTTGACTGCCCACAAATGGCCAAAAGCATCACTTACTGCAATTTAAAGGTGCAGCTCAAGATGTAGGAGGGTTTGTTTTTTTTAATCAAAACCAAGATCTTCCTTATAAGCCTCAAAAGTGATTTTATTCATTGAAGATCGCACATTATGGCAGCAAATTCAATGCTGAAAATGTACAGTATTATAAGAGGTGATCCTCAGTTTTCCAAGAACCATTCTCACAGCCACACACTAATGTCTTTCATTCATACAGCAACGTCAGGCTGTTGAGTTCAGGTGTGAATTACGCAGACCACTGGAGCAGAAAGAGGTAGAGACAGGCTGCCTTTGGATAATTGAATTATTTATAATACCACCTCATTAAAAAAAAATAGATTCTGTGTTACAGTTTCAAACAGAAGCAATCAATCAATGAGGTTGATCAAACCAATCTTGACATAATCCAATTCACTGCTGACCCATACACGTGCTTTGATCAATGCTGTTTACAAAGCCTTTTAATTTTTTTGTCATACGTCGTTCGCTAAGTTGTTAGGGAGGCTCCGGTTTGAGCCCTAAGACGGGTATCCATGTTGTTGGAGTGTCCTTGAGCAGGACGCCCCACGGTTTCCGGGGCTGATGTTGCGTAGCTGGCCATCTGGGATCTGGACGGCATCAAGCTGAGAGAGAATCAGAGATGTAGTCACATTAAATTGTCCTTGTCTTGAAGACTTCCTGCTCAGCAGCATGCGAATTTCCCACATAAGCATTTCAAAATGGGTACAGTGGGTGAAAACCTTTCATCTTCCTCATCTGTAGGCCGTGTGAGTGTGAGCCCAGCGGGAGCGTGGACGAATGCTCTCCTCTCGATGGACGTTGTCACTGTAAGCCAAACGTGGAAGGACAGAGCTGTGGCAGGTACTGTAAGGTTGTTCCTAACTACTTATTATCAATTCATGCACATAAGAGAGTATATTTTGACTGTGTCTGATCTTTAATGTCATCATTTTAAGGACAAAACATTAAAACTGTTTATTATTATGACTTGTTGGTTGTAAAATGTAAAATTTCAAAGTGCATCACTCCCAGCAGACAGGCCTGCGTTGCATCCTGCGGTTGCAGCTCAAGTCTAAAAAGAAAAGGTTTACAGATATTTTGTAGAAAGGCTCCGGGGTTATCTGTCATTTCGGCTGCTTAGACGGGGGAACATGACTGTTACAACATATCAATAAACAATCTCTGCTTCTCACTGTCCATTTCTATCTCACTCCTCGAGGCTACAGGATGACTCTGATAAACTGACTGTGATATTAAATGCACCAAGCCCCAGGTCTCAAACTATTGAATAATTTTGTGCTGCCTGTTTGTTGACTTTTTTGTTTTTTATGACTTCATGGATCGTTGAGCAGGCCCCTCTCCTGTGTAATTTGGCTTGTGTAGAAGCTGCCGTGCGGTGTCGCGGTGTGTTAGTCCCACCTATATGCCAGCTAGTGTCTGTAGGTCAGGGTCCTCGCAGATGAGCCTTTGGTTCTTCTTCCTTAACAGAAATACACCATGAAAAGGATGTGGTAAACAGCTGCAATGAGGCATGCATGCAGCATATGCATGTGAATGACTTTATAGATGAGGGTGTGTATATACTGTATATATATATATATATGTGTGTGTGTGTGTGTGTGTGTGTGTATGTCAACAGATGCAAGCCAGGCTTTTTCAACCTACAACAACTGAACCCAGCAGGATGCCAACCGTGTTTCTGCCTCGGACACTCGCTGGCCTGCTCCTCCTCCAATCACTATGCGGCGTTCAACATCACTTCTGACTTTATGGAAGGTATTGTTTCAGGCTAACCAACCATTAATGAGGCTCCCTTGTAACTGTGAGATTATTACCCTGATAAAATTAACAAGACCAACAAGGTTTTACAGTATTCTCTCTGAATATTCACACTCTTAAACGCTGCCGTTTATTGATGGATATGTTTTTGTTATTCCGTTTTTGATTAGTATATTTCATTTCATTAAGCCAACACATGTTTAGAACACATGTGCAGCACAATGAAATGGGGTGCAAACTCAGAAAATGCAAAGCTTCCTGGGAAATTAATTATTAATGATTTACATTTATTTCAGTTGAACTTTTTTTCACTTCTACATTCTGATTACCTGGCTGAGGAGACTCAAGTTGATTTTCTACCTTAATATGACACAAATCAGATTTTTTTTTCAGGGCTGTATGAACACAAAAATCTGATCTTGTCAAAGAGTCAGATTTTTGAGCCACTTTCATATGTGGTCCTAGATTTTCTGATTCATTGCCATCATGAATAAGGAGGTCAGATAAGAATTTGGGTGTCATCATCATCCAGCACCAGCAGCCCTTGCAAAATGAAAAGACCGGAGAGGAGAGATGAAGACAACAATGCAGAAGTGTTTGCCGTCCTTAAAAGAAAAATGTCACGCACACATTTGCTACTAGTGCGTCCGTTTTGCATTGAATACCATGAGTTGTCAGATAAATATAATGTTTTTGTAGATGGTGATACGGATGACTCCTGCAAAAACATACTGTATCAATGCAAACATACACCCAGTGTATAGTGAACAAGCTAACATGTAACTAAATTCCATTTTTCCTGTGCAGCTTGCAGACATTTCTAGATTTGCTTCTTGTATTTGAAGCATTTCCACGTTCTTTCTTTAAGGTCTTGAGCTCTCAAGGTCATTGTATCTTTTCTCTCTCTCTCTCTCTCTGTTGGCCACAGATAAATAAAAACAACATAAAAGTAATCTGCACACATCTCTTCCAACAAATAAAACATTAAATTCTTTGTGGATTCTGGTATTTGCCATATATAACCTGACTGTCATACAGAGGAGAGTAGCTATGATTGAGATATGATACACGATATGGTGCTTTGTCTTCTTTTATATCCAGATCAGGATGACTGGACGGGAGGGTTCTCTGGAGGGCAGGAGTACCCGCTGCTGTGGAAGGAAGGCGAAGTCTACCTGCTGCCTCTTACTGAGGAAGACATCGGCTTCTATAAAGCCCCGTGTAAGTCAAAACACAAAATGATAGAGATTTGATCTCTGGCATAAGCTGTTACCTCAGCTTAGGTCAAATCGGTTACAATGCCTCAGAAGATGTTTTAGTATTGTTGACTGTTATGTTATCAGATAATAAATCCTCCAGCTGTTCCTCTTGTAGCAAATATGTAAATGATCCTATCGCTGGTAGAGGATCTGTAATAGCCATAGCGTGTTCCTGTTGTTCCTTAGTGAGATTAATCAGGGGCTTTGGCAGCGAGCCATACAGCAGTTATTCTGACAAAATGTCTTCCAATGCGCTATCAGAGCCATTAGAAGATAAGAGAATAAGCTGGCCAAGCTACAGGACTTGGGGCCCATTTCTATCAGCCGCCCCCAGCAGCAAAGGCCTGAAGGAATTGGATGTCTTCACCATGCTGGAGAGGCTACAAAGTGAAAATTGGCTTGGTTTCCTCTTGTCCCCGCTAAGTCGGTTCCAGCCGTCAACTCCCGGGCCCTCCAGCCACCATGCAGTCCACAGCCAGAGGCAAAACAGAAGCAATCCCATTTGCTCTGCATCCAGGAGGTTGAGTGCCCAATACATGCAATGAGAGTGAACGACTCCATTTGGAGGCATCTTTTTTTAGACAGATGAAAAAAAGCTTTCAACCGGACGTGACAAAGCTCGGTGGTCAGGCATAATTAGAAGAATTTCATCATGAATGCATTAATAAGACGTGGATGAACAAATTTGACTGCTGTGAACGTGTGTGTGTGTTGGAGTGTGTGTGTGTTTGCACGTAAGTCCATAATTAATGCTTGCATGCTTTTCCAAATGTTTGTGTAATTATAAATGTACATAGTTAATAGTGTTTTTTAAAAGTGGCTTTCTTCCTCTATATTAAGTAGTGGTAGTCTCTGTAGGCCAACACACAGATTAGTGGCCCAACTGGCCGAGAGCAGCTTTGTGGCAGCCTGCTTATCTGCTTCGTCCAGCGCTTGTTTATGTTGTTTCTCGACATAATAAATGCACAAATCTATTGCCTTGCCACCCCTATTAATGATCTAATTTTCTCTCGCCTTCTTTTTTTTTTTTTTGTAGTGGTTCATGTGTACAGTTACTTTAAAGATTAGACCAGAGTGACAGCAGCTTTGGAAGCAGCTCTGGAATTCTCTCTCTCTCTCTCTCTCTCTCTCTCTCTCTCACACACACACACACACACAAACACTATCTCTGCTCTTTTTACTTTTAATTTGTATTTTGCGCTGAAATCCCTCCACTGTTCTCTCCACCAAAGTGGGAGATAATTCTGAGTGACAACTCCACATCGAACATCATGCAATATGCGTCGTCTGTGATTCCCGCCAATGTATTTGTCACTGCGGTTTGTCTTGGGCTTCAGCTGTCACACGAGGAACAGGATTCAATCAGTGGGGTTGTTTTTTTTGTGTTTTTTTTTTATTGAATTAGAGGAGAGAGTGGAGTATTTGAGATCTGCTTAGTTCACCCAGCGCCAGAAATACCAGTGGATGATACAGGGAGCAAAACATCAGTTATTCTCTCGACAGTCCCTGACACTGAGCATTCAGACCAGACAGGCGGAATTCAAAATAATGTGAAAGAGAAAGAGAGAAACGTGCACGGTACTACGCAGTGGAAATGTGGCTCAAGATCATCAAATGACCGGCCCAATCAGGACATCAGAATTGATCCTCTGTTTTCACTAAATGAAAACATTTCATGCAAACATATTGATTTGTCCTCTCTCTTATCTCCCTTTAGCTAAATATGTTGAACACCCAACCATGCTTAAATGAATGCAGGTAGACGTGTGTGGCTGTGTATTGGTGAGTGCACTTGGGTACACAATCTTCCTCTGGAGCAAGTGCACTGCCACTTGTCCTCCTCCCAATCCTGGACATCTGCTTGACAGTTGACACAGATGCAGCTCAAGTCCCTGTGGTGACTCAACAGACTGAGTGCTTGAGCGCAGCTGCCAGGAACTATCATAGACAAACAGGAAGTCCGTCCCTAAGCCGTTGCTTCGACCTGTCTCCAATGACTGTGGTCACCACTTGAATCTGCTGGACAGTAACTGTGGCCGTTTTGGTTGAGCAGCTTTCGTGCTGAAGGGGGCATCATCGAACATAAGTCTTTACAGCCATCTGTTGAGAACTTAGCAATGTAGATCCTTTCCATATCTGTAGTGCAGGCCAACCCTCCTAAGCCCGAAGCCGCAGGGAGACACAAAGAAAAGGGAAAACAGAGAGAAAAAGCAGAAGAACAGAACAGAATTTTAATGAAATAAGCCTCTAGTAGATGGCAGGAGAGCAGCATATGCTTCCTCTTGTGTTCAGTTGAGGAGTGACAGAGAGAGTAAGAGGAGCAAAGCTCCATGAGAACAGCTCCAGGCTATATCTGTCACTCTGATTCAACCTGAAATTACAGCTAAGAGCCTCACAATACCTGAGTGCTACCTGCACCCGGGTCTGCATGTAATTCAGTCTGGTGGCCTTGACGTCTAGAAGCGTAAGCAAACCGTACAGGAGATGTGGCAAATGGAAATGAGGGAAGTGAGTGGGGAGATAAAGAGAGGAAGGGGAGAGAGATGAAATAAAAGGCGTGGAGAAAGAAGCAAAAGGGAAGTCAACCAAGTTACAGGGTGAAGGAGTGCTGATGGAGGGTTTGAGGGGGAGAGTAAAGAGTTCAATATGCTTGAAACAAACTCAGATGTGCAGTGTTTTGTCTGACCCCATAAAAAAAGTGAAATTGATACCCATTCCAAATGGTTGCACTCAAATGCTTGGTGAAAAGTCTGCCCTCATAGTTTCCACCTGGTTGCATCCACCTCCCTCCTCAATCCCTCTCCAAGAGCTCAGTCGTTTGTGTGTTCTGTTGTCCTGAAACAGTGAACTTTGGTCAGTTCCTTCATTCGCATTCAAGATGTTGCACCCGATAGTTGTGAGGAATGAATGAGGAGAGCTTCAGAGAGAACCCCTGCCTGCATTCTCACCTCGATACGCCACGCCAAGCCCAGCGTGGAAGCAATTGGAAGATTATCTGTTTCATCCATCCACCCATCCATTTTCTTCCGCTTATCCTGGTCCCGGTCGCGGGGCCAGCAGTCTCAGCAGAGAAAGCCCAAACCTCCCTCTCCCCAGCCACCTCCTCCAGCTCTTCTTGGGGTACGCCAGGGCGTTCCCAAGCCAGCCGAGAGATGTAATCCCTCCAGCGCGTCCTGGGACTATCCAGGAGTTGAGTACCTTTACACACTGGGCAGCTCAATTCCCCCGCATTCTCTCACTCATACGGCTTCAGGAGTAGCTTTGCAAACACAATGATTGAGAAACAACCAGCAGCACTGAAAGGCCTGTCCATCCCTCATTTCCCAACAGTGTGTAGTACAAAACATGTGTAAACATGTCACAAGCTTATTATATTTGACGCCGTGGTCCTTGTTTCAACATGTGGCAAAGAGGCATGATGACAAAAGATACATTTGGAGGTTGGACAGTGATGAACATGTGCATTTGCTTTATATGTAGTTAGAGGTGGGCCTGGCAGTCCAATACTATGGCAACCCCTTCCTGGAGAAATCAGGGTCTCTGCTGTTTCTTGCCCCTCAAAAAGGTCTGGAACATTCCTCTAATCCCAATAGTCAACAGACTCACAACTGCAACTGAAGCCTGGGGCACTCTGCCCTGGGGCCGAGACGTGCTGTAGGGGCATCTTTGAGAAGAGGAGCCATGGCGAGAGGGATCGTGATCTTGCACCATGGAGTGCAGACACGATGGGCGTGAGGTTTTTGCAGGGCAACCAGTTCCTTCTGCAGCCATTCGAGCTTGTGAGTCGTAGTGCGAGGCTTAGCGGGGCGACGCAATGCAGGGCAGAGAGGGGCAGAAGCATTTGCATTGTGAATGTTCAAATCACAGATGCTTCCAATTGCAGCTTTAAGTAGGGGTATTTAGAGATCACTAAACTTTTCAATTCTTTCCAGTTTGCCATGTGAGATAAAGTAATGAATGTAAATTCATAGCCAGACAGCAGATCACATGAATAATCCTTCCATTGTTTTTTATAGTGATTCATTACTTTGGAGAGGGGCCCACCGGCGGGTACATTCCTGGATGGTCTATTAGGGCTTTGAGTAATTATGCTTTGGTACTTCTGTCCTCGCAGACAGAGAAAGAACACCCCAGACCACACTGATGCAAATCAAACACCAACAGAATAATGGCCAGCAAGCTGCATCTGAAAAATAACCACTCAAAACCATAAGGGAGCATTTTAGGATAGAATATTAGCTTGGTCACACAATAGTAACACTGTGCTCATTACCCACGACTATGCAAAGGATGTGCAGTCTATATTTCTTATTAATCATTTCAAAAGTAATTTCTGTTGACTTTTATTTTCTGTGAACATGAATTTCTTGCATTACTCATTATTACAGGGCGTCACTTCCCAAATATATGTAATTGCCGCTTCTCTGTGCCCCAAAAATAGTGGCTCTGCTGAGACTGATCTCATTTTTAAACTTAATGGAGCAATGAGCCTCGGCTGGTGGAGATGCTATTCTGTTCAGCTTGAGTACATGGTGTGTCTGAGTGACTGAATGGAGAGACCAAATTTTATTATGGCAAAAAATGCACACACCACCTCATGGAAGAGGGTGCAGAGATGATCTATTACAAAAATATCCACAGACATTTTGCACCAAGAAACAGAAAGACAAAAATATAACTGAAAATGTGTCCATGAATAATTCAATAAGGTGAAAACAATAAATATGAAATATATTATTCTCTACTTTCCTCACAGAACATTTTAAATGTTTCCTAAACAAACCTGTGGCTAGCATTTTTAGCAAGCCACTTAGCAGTGAATGTTCGTAGTAAAACTATCACCTGGTGCAGGTAATTTTATTAATTTTCCTTAATCAACATCTGCCAAATGAATACATTTTGTCATCTATATACTGTGTGCTGCTGAAAGAATACTGTTCAAACTCTTGTCACAATAATGTTAGCTTAAGTTATTTAGCTGGCAAGCTAATACTGACAAATTTTAGCAGGCTAATTGTTACAATCATTAGTCAAATCCAAAAGAAATAAGATTTCTTAGAAGTACTTTGAAACAGTGCCTAGAAAAAGACAGCTTGTTGAGTAAGAAAATACATTTTTAGGCATTTAGTGAAAGGATCACTCAAACCACTAGAGTCTTAATAAACATTAAACGCCTCCTTGACCTGTTTGGATCTAAATTTGATCTGGTATGAGTGCCGGCCTGCCAGATTCAGGAGTGAGTATTGATCGGTGATTTCATTTAGAACTCATTTAAGTTGTTTTCCACTGGTTAAAGATGTTTAGATGTGAGAGTGCTCAATGAAGGCATCCCTGTCTATTTGGTGATGGATTTAATCAAAGCTTCTTTTGCTCCGGACAAGTTGATTTTCTTTTTTTCTTTTTTTTTTAAATTCCCCGTCATCAATATCTATGGATTCTGAAACTATACACTGAGATGTGTGACAGCTCATTTCACTTGAGAAAGTGTTTTTGTCTTCACTGGTGGTGATTGGTAGTTGTTCAGCCGCCGCCCCTTCTCCTGATTGGCTGTAATTATGCTATTTTTATTGACTCTAAAGTCACATTGACATGAATGATGCCTTATTGGACCAGAAAGTGTTACTGATTAGTCATGTAATTGAAACCTTTCCCCTTTAATCAATGCCTGTATTTAATTTCCAATAAATACTTTGACTGTTGAATGTTGACTATAATGCTGTGCTTCATTGATTCATCTAAACTCACACTTAAATTAAACAATTTTAACACTAACATGTATTTGATGGAAGCAGGAGTTTGAATCTTATTTAAGATATTCTTGCAGCTTATGACAAACAACAGAAACACAAGCTGAATACGCAAAACAACATGTACTCCCTTACACTGAAACTAAATTAAAAAAAGCAACTGACACTGTTGGAAAGATGTAGCAAGAATACTAACATTATAATTTATAATTACACAGTAATTGGGAAAGCAAATATCTTTATTTATTGGACCATGAAATATATGAAATAATGGAAGCAGAAGAAACAATTTAGACTTAATTGAAATAATAATTCCATGGCTTATTACTTGAAAAAGTAATAACTTTATTAATTACTTTAACACATCACTGAGTAGTACATCAGCATAACCGAATAATGTGAATAAACTCAATTCAAGGTAGCAAAAAGTGGAGCTACACAAAAGTTTTGCATGTCAGATAAAAACCATAGATATCACAGTGATAGTGGGCTGCAGATGTACAAAAAGACCTGGCAGAGATGATAAAAGCAGGTTGTTGGTTGAGCAGAGGAACGATGAGGCAGTTGAATTACTATGAATGACAGCAGAGGCTTCTCACAAGCAAAATCACCCACTCAAGTCCTCAGCACTTCCAAACCCCAGAGGAGCTCAGGATGTACTTCACACATGATTACGCTCAAAAACAAGGTGGCAACCAAGCGTGCAACCTGTCAGATTTGCCCACTCACTCACCCAGAGCTGGTAGAGAGTGGCAGCATAGTTGTTTCCTCTCAAAATTGTTATGATTTGTTTTGTTTCTTTTTCATTTTTACCGGATAACGTGTTTACATTTTTTGCTGATTTCATAAATAAAAAAGTACAACTTGTGCGTGTTTTTAGGAGCTGGTAGTGGAATGGTGTGGTGTCTCGTGGTGGCTAAGATCTTTGAAGTTATATTAATGCGCCGTAATGAGCCAGAATGAGTAATTACACATAGACTCCTGCAGCGGTTCATGCGGGGCTCACGAAACCTGCACCCCTCTGGCCTCATACACACCGACACCGACTCAAAGAGAAAGGAACAGGCGGGGTAGTTCTGAATCTACCCAAAACAAATACTAATTCAGCTTCTACAACAACACACTTGCACACACAAGTCCATCTCTGTGCATACCACACGGATGCCAACTCAATAATAAAGCCGACTCACGCACCTCTCTATCATCCCACCCCTTCTTGCCCCTACAGGGAAATTTCTGGGTCACCAATCCTACAGCTACGGCCAGCTCCTCTCTATCACCTTCACCTCTGAGACGGCCGAGCTGCTCCCCGACCATGTCGCCCTGCTCCTCCAAGGCTCTGGAATCACCCTGTCCGCAGACCTTTCCCCCCAACCAGTGCTCGACGATGACCCCAGCCCCAGCCTCACGCCGCGCCTCTCATTCATTGTCAGGTACAAGGATGCAGGCATGGTGCTGTCAGTTTTTGAGTCTGTCTGTATGCTTATTCATATAAACGTTGAATTTGAGTCCCTCTGGAAAATACCAAAGTGTTTGCTTGAATATGTGCGTAAGAAGGGATGTTGGGATGTTTGTTTTTCTCTGCATCTATGCATCTCCCTGCTGCCATCCTTGATACAACGCATATAGCGTCCACTATCCAGGACACACGTGTACCGATTACAGCTCTCCTACATTGACACTGCTGTCTTGGTCCCAGCAGAATGATGGGATATGAGTGTAGTGATGAGCCAGCTCCCTCATGCTCTGGCTGCCATGTAGATCTGGCAATTACAGAGCAGCAGAATTACATTTCCATTTTTCCATTTTATACATTTAGCAGATGGTCTCACCCTGAGTGACTTGAAATTTGTGCAGCAGTGAAGTGACACAAAAGTCAGCAAAAGTGTAAGAAAGTGATAGTAAAGGGGAACAAAAGTCAAACTTACACTTAACTGACAAATGCAGCGACCATGAAATAGAGGTGAGTAAAGGACAAGGCATTAACGCAAAGAAGTCTACAATGTACATGGCACAGTGGCTGGATCTAGCATAATGCTAAAGCAGCTTTATAAAACCATAATGAAAACACTAACATGTTGATTTTAAGCAGGTGTAATTCACCATTTTAGGTTTGCATCCACTTGCTAATTAGCATTAAACACAAAGTACAACTAAGGCTGATTAGAATGTCATTAATTTTGAGGGAAGTGTTAGACAACTTTAAATTTTGACCAATCAAGTTAATGCAATTCACCCAAGTGGGATCATGAATGTTGTACTAAATATCATGGAAATATCATGGTCAACCCTCTTTAGACATCCTCTGGGGAACATGAATGTCTGCGCAAGTTTTGCATCATCTATTAGATTTTTTTAATGGATAATTAAGAACTTTGACCTGCTGTTGGAGAAAAAGCTCTTAAGTCAAGTAAACACCAAAGCATCATCCTCAGGGGACCATGAATGTTTGCAAAAAAATGTCATGAGATATGGTGGTGGGCTGACTGACGTGAGATTTCTGAGACTGATATTTGGTATAACCTCTGACCATATTTCAGCTGCTACAGCCCTGATTGGGGGTTGAGGTTCATGGGATGAGGTTGAAGTTCATGGGATGAGGTTGAGGCTCATGGGATGAGGTTCACGACTTCATGGCACACATGATTGTGTATTACTGTATGGACACAGGAACACTGTGGGGAAATGTTTGCATTATGTTTTTACTTACGTTTTAAAAATTGTGACCCCACTTGGTATCAGGGTTGAATCATATGATGAAAAAAAATTGTATTGATCTCGCTGTAACAAAATTGCAAAATTACACCAACATGGAACCAATAACCACTAATGCAAAGGATGCAACCTGGTCAGCGTACAATAGTATGTTGCAATGTGGTGTGTGGGTTAACGTGGTGCCTACAAGCTACTTCTGGAAAACAATAAGCTAAAATTATTTCTGTTAATGTTGTTCCCCCCATGGGTTAGTTTGCATTCAGTGAGATCTGGCCCAATAACAGCACATTTACTGCTTTGGAAACTGTTGAAAGTGACAAATTTGAAGCCTGCTGCACCTTAGGCAAGAAAACATTCAAATTATAGCCACTATAGAAAGCCTTCAGCAAATGCCTGCTTATCCTTAATACGTTTTTACCAGTATGTAAACATTCTTAAAAAGTCTTTAACTTTTTTAACCCTGCAGAAACCCTGGAGGGGTATGTGAGGTAATTCTTTAGCGGATGAAACTTGTAAGAGTCTGATGTTCTGACTGTAGTCGGGAGGTCACTCCAGTCCAGGAGGCCAAGGAAGGGAGTCCGGATGGAAGGGTGATCAGGTTACAGGAGGGAAAAGAGAGCTAAGTGAAATATAGCATCAGCATGCAGGGCACTAGTTGGAATGTGGTGTGGGTCCATGGCCTGGAGGTACAGTGTGTGAGCAGTTGTCCATTTGCATCCTGATATGCCAACAAAGGCTTCAGATTTGACTGAAGCAGCCACAGATAGCCAGTGGATAAAATAACATTATTGATCTTGATGAGGTAAAATGGGGCATTGGAAGAGGATAATTGTATCTGCAGGGAACAACAAGCAACCAAATGTTTGAAGTAATGATAATAAATAAGAAACACCAGATTTTTCAGGTAATGAAGGATAGAGCTTGACTGAGTTTACGAAGGCTTTATGTACATAAATCATGATTGTATACTGAATCTTTTTGGAAGGTGGTGTTATGATGGTCGCTTTGTTATGGTTCATTGTTAAAATGTTATATTATATTGAATCTTTTTGCATAGTATTGTCTACTTATGGGGAAATGCAGAAAATATTTAGCAAAGACTATAATTCCATCCACCTTTCCATTTTGTTTTGCTTATGCCGGGTCTGGTTGCAGTGGCAGCAAGCTAAGCAGGGTATTCCAAACATCTCTCTCCTCCAGCAACCCTTACCAGTTCCCCCTGTGGGACCCAGAGGAGTCCCCTGTCTGGATAAGATATGTGTGTTTGCATGTTTGTTTATGTGTTTGTTTGTGTTTTTGCATGTTTGTATGTTTGCATGTGCTTTTGTGGGTGTTTGTTTGTTTTTGCATGCATTTGCTTGTTTTTGCATGTGTTTTTTTGTTTCACAGCTCTATTTATATCATTGGGGAGCTGTTACGTTTGTTGTTGGGACATACTGCTAAAGGAAATCACATTGTGTGTGTGTGTGTGTCCATTGTATCCATCGTGTACATCCAGGCTGCACAGGGCTCTGCATCTTCGTTTTGTATTAATGACTTCAGCCTCACTGATTTTCCAATTTAATGGTACAGTTAAGTTTGAATCAAACATTTTGCTCATATTTGTTACCCATGAGTCTCTGACCTCGCAGAACTTTGCTGTTAACAGTTGGAGTTTTAAATGTCATCCACAGATAATGCATCAGCCTCCCACATATACAGTACGTGTCGAGGCACATTTGTTCTCTAATCACATTCACACACCTCCAGTCACATTTAAATAAAAGTACAAGCTAATAGGAGCAATATTGAGTGTTAAAAAAATCAAATTGTTATTTTGACTTTGCTGTAGTTATTTTTCATTATAATTCTAGGGCAGCAGCACTTCTCTAAGTAAAACAGCAATCAGAGGTTGGATATTTAATAATAAAAATGGCAGCAATCAAAATCAAGCTGTTACACAGAGCTGATGGTGTTTACACACTCGTAGCTGGCAGCTTCCTGTTTTTGCTTTCTCTGTGATTATATTATGTTGGGTATGTGTCAGTTGTAGGCTAATGATTTGTGTTGCAAACACTTGATTAGAATCTTTATTTGGAAACTGAGACAAAAGCACTGATTGAACTGTTTTTCCAGCCTGCATTTTCTTATACTGCGTTATAACCCTGAGTTTATTAGTTGCGTTTTATTTGATTTATTTTTATTTATTTCATTTGACACAAGGACATTTGTGTTGAGAAATTTGATTTTTTTTTTGAAAGATTACTCACATACCCTCATGGAGCGTAGCCCTCATTATGTGTGCGAAGGCATTCTAAAAAGTTAAGATGAAGCTAATATGAGTCTTCCTCAGTTATCTTCCTCAGTTACACACTGTTTAGTGTGAAATGTCCTCTTTTTGTTTACCCAGACAATATTCTGTTTTTGAGCTAGAGTGGAACAGAGGGAGGGAACTGTTGCCAATCACCTCAGTTGGAATAAAGATATCATGCGATGCCTTCACTGCCAGTAGAGAGGAGGAACAACTACAGCCAGTATCTCCTTCACTATGCAGTGACAAAAACTGTTTTAAGACTTAACTCCGAAAAATATGAACCCATCCAGAGCTTTTGTCTCTGGCCAAACCTTTTTCCTACTGTCATCTCTTATGATCCTCTGCGTTCTCAGACAAGTCTAATTTGTTGTTGATATTGACCCTCAACTATTTGTAGGACTGTGCTACAGACTCTTTCTCTCTTGAAAATCCTCCACCAGCTCTTTTATCTCGTATCAGGCTTCCACTTGATTTTCCTCCCCCCCCCCCAGTTTAGTCCTCTTTTCCTCATGTCCTTCACGGTAAAGTGGTCATTCCGGAGGCGGTATAGGGACCGAAGGAGGCAGACTGGGGCTGAGGAGGTGAATCCTGCTGTGACAGTCTGCAGGGAAGCGGCGGTGTAATCAGTCACAATGTTGTGGCTACATCTCATGAGGCCCGTCAACCTGGGGGAGAGGATGCATCTGGCTTGGTCTCAACATTAAACCTCTTCTTTTTTTTATCAAAAATGGGCTTAAATCACTCACTCTATTTTTGTTCTCTTCCCTCACTTGGCATCGTGTTTTGAAGCCAGTAATCCTTCTCATCCAACTCAGCACCTCCTTCGGTGTTTTGTTGCAATTTGTCTTCAATACTGCCCTTGTGTTTCTATCTTTAATTCTCCTCCTCAGTACCCACAGACCAACTTAACTTTACTTCTTCCCTGTAGCCAGCGCTGGTACCCCTCTTTCTCCCTAAGAAGGGATTCAATTTTCTTTGTTTTCTAGGATTTAAATGAATCACATAAAACAACAAACTGTTATCTGTGATGGAATTGAAGTGTCCAGGTGAAAATTGACATGTTACACAGTTAGGGAGCCATTTATTAACCTCCCTATGTGCTCCACAGGGTTCCAGTCCATTAGCGCTAAACATTCCTGTAGACTTACAGTCTTGGTAACGACTGGCAGCTGATTGTCGGTTGCTACTTAAAGGTTGTGATGTCTTAAATTTTGAAGAAGCAGAAGAAAAGGCACAGGAGGTTGTACTTTGCTGCATTAGATGGAAGATGAGATGATTAAAAGATGAGCAAAGAGTTGGTTAAAATCCTCAGTGAGTAAAGATCTGACTTAATGGATGTTGTAAAGTCGAAGCCTACTGATCTGGTCTGTGGAGGTGGTTCAGGTTCAGGTTCAGGTTCAGGCTACTTTATTTATACCCATAGGTAGATTTGTTTTGCAGTATATAGACACGGCATCCATTGTGACGCACAAGAGAAATGCAAGACAAAATGCAAAAGTAAAAACTGCTCCATGCTTCCATAATTAAAGGACCTAAGATAAAAGTAACAGCAAAAAAAACTAAAAGAGAATAAATAAATTCTGGAAGAGAGCCTGGGGCTTAAGAGATAAGTAACAAGTAAAATCACTCAAATAGAATTAAACTGCTAAAATAAATCTCCAATCAAGACATAACAGAAAAGGTGTTAATAAAAATAAAAAAATTTTAAAAATACATAAAGAACCCGGTGAAATTTTTTTACATATAATGCAGATACAGAATCATGTGTCTGACTACTTGATTATGTAAGTTCGATATTCATCCTCTAACCCCCCTTTTTCCTCTTTTATAATCAATAATAGGATATTTTACAGTGTACAGTGTATACAGGTGGTTATACATAAAAGAAAAAAACTAATTTACACTAATCTGTGTTGCCAGAAACGTATTTTTCACAAAGTACAAATTAGGTCATTGACATTAAATTCAATCCATTCTAAAATTGAAATTCAACAACAAAGACAAAACCTCTTTTACTTTTAACTCTTTCCTGACAATAAAAAAAGAAAAATAAGAAAGGATAGAGTGATGATTCCCCATTCTCCCCAATGTGTACAAATGAGTAGACATGTACCTGTGCACCATGTGTACATCTCTTTTGGAAAGATGCTCCTCTTTTCTCCTTTCAAAATGGGCCAAGTTTCTCCAGAGTTTTGTCGCTCCTCATATATCTTGTTCTTTAGCTGCTAACTTAGTAGCTACAGCAGGTTTTCAATAGCTTTCTTCACTCAAAACAGCTACTTCAAAATGAAACATCATAATTCATATTGATTATGACTCATATCACAGTTTTAGCACTGCTTTCTTTACCCTTTCTTGACCACTTGCGTCTAAATTCAACACATAAATATTGTCCTTACTCTCATTATGGAGCAAAAGTTCTTGCTCCATCAGAGGATCCAGCCCCTGATCCCAGTTTAGGGGATGGATTATTTCTTTCTGTCCCATCCAGTGCCTCTCTCCGGTGCCTGCACACTAATAATGAGCTTCCCCTTAGCGCGGAGAGAAAGCCCTGGCAAAAGAAGCTCTTCGGTTCCCTTTCGCAAATGCACTGGAGCTTGGAGGACAGAGACCGTCATTAAGTCTTCCTCTCTGGAGAAGTTCTCCACAGATCTCATTACACTTCTCAGGTACATGCACAGATGCACTCCACTACCTGGTGTGTCATTCCCCCATACTCCCTCAGCCTCTTTCAGCCTCTCACACGCTCACGCAAACATGTGAAGAATCGGCGCGTGTCTGAGCATTCTCACAAACACAATTAATCCACGCGGCCATCTGGCCGCGTGATTTGCAACAATCCGACGCAACATATACATGAAAACATAAACTGGTTCAGAAAAGGCATGTGAGGGCATAAATACACATGAGCGAAAACACACATCTCTCATGACTGACAGCGTCTTCCTTCATCGCAGGCAAATATGTTAGCCTATTAAGTGGCTGTGTGTTCCCACCTGGTGCAAAGATCATTTCAAAATCAGATGAAGGAGAAATATATGGGAGCGCTGGGATGTGAGCAAAAGGGATTGATGAAGGGAGGAGGTGGTTAAGTTAGCATCCACTCTTCTCTCTCATGTTCCCTCTATTCACTTTGCGTTCCCTTGAAAGCAGTAGGCGGGGGAGGTTTTATCGCCTCGCTCGTAGCCATATGTGTGCGCCTCCTGCATGTAAGCATAATATTTACGCCATGCTGAACTCCTCACACGCTCAGCTACTTTTAACAATCGACTGATAAATGCTCACTGTTATAACTGCCAAATGTGTTTCGGGAAACTGTTCATGTGAATGCCTTCAGAAGATGTGAGCCAATTTGCAGCTGTCATCACAGTGATAGCAGTAGTGTGGGCATGTGGTCCATCTGGCGCTGAGCTCATTTCTGTGAAAATTCACAGACGTGGATCATAGCTAAGGGTCAGCTGAATATATTGAAGATAAAGCAGAATTTGACAGGTGACTGAGTAAAGCAAGAAGAAACATGGAATAGTTATGTGCCTTGGCAAACCTATGAATTAGTTGTGATTTATTAATGCCTGCAGTCCCAGGGCAAAAACACAGCTTTTGTGCTGCTTGCATTTATCTTTTTCAAGACTGTTTGAAAACAAGCAAATATTTGATGGTTAGAATTGCATTCTAGATGTATGGATTGCATGTTTCATGGTTTGCCTGGAAAACTTCTGCTTCAAAATGCATATTAATAAAACTCTCAAAGTGTTAAATGTTATACACTGCAAAAAAGAAAAGAAAAAAGAAGAAAGATGGATACTGTCAAAGGAGATTCTGATGCCTTGCGGTGCCTTCTCAATGTGAATAATCTTTCAAAAAGACGACACATTATGTTTGATGCAATATAAAGAAAAAAAGCTAAATATGCATTCAGAATTACACTTAATGTAAAAATGCACATTAATATAAGACTGACCTTCAAATTACAAAGAAAAATGTAAAATAAAATTTAAAAAAATATATATATATTTACAATTAATTCATTTAATTGTAAATATATTTGTATATAATTTAAGAATGTAGAAAAAAATACGGTATAAGTAAGTAAAATAAATAAATAGAAAAGTTACTGTAAAAATGTACAGTTAATTTCCATAATTTTTTTTTTTTTTACAGTGTAACTTAGTACAGAACAGTAAGCCAATCATTGAAATCTGTGAGGCATAGCTGAAGTCAAAACTCTAGCAAAAATGTGGCCACCGTCAGGGTCAAGGACGATAAAGTTGTTCTTCATACTTTAAGTGCTGCTGAAGTTTTGACATCGTCAGATGTTTTCTCTTTTTAACGCCCCGTGGAGGTGAGTAGAGTTGTGCCAGAAATCTCTCCTCCGTTGTTCAAGGTCCTAGAATAAGTGGCAGCAACAATGGGCTTATAACATGTAAAAAAAAAAAATTAAAAAGAGTCCAAACCTAGCAGGTAAATAGTTTAACAAATAAATTAAGCAGCTGACTGTTCAGTGAGATCTGCAGACTTTCTTTCATTCTTAAGAAGAATCTAACATTGATGCTTGGAATGGCTTAACGGCATGTAAAAAAAGGAGGAAACAAGGCGTGGTAGCTTGACTTGAGCCAATTTGGCAAGCCTCACTTAAACAGCAGGCAGGATGCCAGTATGCATAGTTTTACATTTTTTATTGATATAAATAGACAATCTAATTAAAATGTGTTTGTTTTTTTCTAAATTAGATTGGCACAAATATGCTATTAATGTGTCCACAGGCGTTCTTTTTGAGTATCCCATTTGTATTTTCAGCTTTACACTCACACGTCTTCTTATCCTCCGTGTCCAGTACCTTATCAAGTTTGACTTTCTCTGTGCCTCACACACAGTTAATGTCTTGCTCTCTTGCTCATCTTACATCTCTATATCTGCTCTCTCTCTAAAGGGAACTCGTGTGTGTGTGTGTGTGTGAGTGTGTGTGTGTGTGTGTGTGTGTGTCCGGTATTCTTTTGGGCTTTTCTCTCTTGATGATCTCCTCTCATCCTTAGTGGAGCAGGCTTAATTACAGCGTGGCTCTGCGCGCTCTGCTTGGTGCTGATTAAACGGGACACTGATGCTCTGTAGAGAAAGCTGGACTGGGAGTTTGTTCACTTTCATGCACACTCTGCTTATCGCTGTCTGACCAGCTCCATTACGATGGCTTTGAAGCCCAGTTTGTAATTGCCTCTCTTTATTACTGTGCCTACATGTCAGGCCAGGGAACAAGGACATGCCGCATCAGTGCTGAGTGTGTGGCAAGCAAGGAATGCGCAAACACACAAAGACTTGGTCTCAATTGCAAAGCATAAATGTGAGGCCATATGCCAAAAAACTTTTTTTTTTAAACTGATTATCCAGCATTCGCAATATTGGACAAATCAAATTTATGGCCTAGCATTTATGCCAGATGAAAGTTTAAAGGATCACCAACATTTCTTTGTTCATACTTACAATGGCTTGTTCTTACCGCCCAGCATTTCCTGATTTTTATAGTGTTGGTGATGTCATAGGTGACGTCACTGGGCCAAACCAAGTGGAGGGTTTTCTTGGCAGCGGAATGTAATCATAAATGTGAAGATTGGTTTATTGAAACATACTAAAATAATCTGTGAGGATTATTCCCCTTTTTTAAGTGGTATTTAATAATGAAAGTTGCTTTTTTGAAGTAACCAGTAATGCTGTTAAAGGTAATTGTAATATTTCTACCTTTTTTAATTGATGGAATTGGGTCTCAGGTGTGAATTGAACACCCTATATAAGCAGTTACATTATTATTTTTTAATAATGTAACTGGAGAATAAGGTGAAATCTACTTTATGTGAATATTTTCTTCTTTTCTTTGTGTTTTGCATGAGTTGCACGTACAATGGTGAAATCTGTAAATTAAAAAAATCACTTTTGGAAAGCCAACACGTCTGCTGAATCTGCCTGCCCGTCACCCTCCTTGACACTTGAGCCAAACTACTTTACCCATCCTCTGGGAACCATGAATGTTGGATGGATGTTGTTGGATTTATCAGTCGAGGACAAAGTGGTGCACCAATGTTGTCATTCATGGAGCGGTGCAGCTGAAAATACCAGGCACTAGCCTGAGAGATGTAGAAGGTTAGAAGCCATTGATATAAATGGAGAGAAAAAATCATTCCCTGATTGTGAAAAATTCCTTTAACTGGTCTTTTTATTTTCTTCCCTCAGCAGTTTGCAAGTGCTTTGTAACACAAAAACCATAATATATTAAAATTTGTACCTGCACACTAAATTGCATTTTTTTAAATGAGAGCTGTATTAATTGTAGAATAATTAGAATAATAATACAAAGGGTTACCTGTGACTGTGTTTCCTACACCTGCACGAGGATTACAGTATATCACTATGTTCTTCATGCTGCTCCTCCTCAACTTCAGGGTCCTGTGAGAACATTGTGTAGCACGACAATGCCTGTGTCGAGCTGACACAGCACTTCTCATCAAGATGGAGGGAGTACATGACACCTGCTGTAAAACAGTCAGATGTCAGCTCTGCAGCCTGGCTTTGCAGAACATCCTTCAGGAGATGGCAAAACTCAATGATGAAGGCTCTGAATGTGTGCTCAAGTCAGCACAGCACTTTACTTTGCATTGTGTGTGTGTGTATGAGTGCGTGTGTGTGTGTGTGTGTGTGTGTGTGTGTGTGTGTGTGTGTGTGTGTGTGTGTGTGTGTGTGTGTGTGTGTGTGTGTGTGTGTGTGTGTGTGTGTGTGTGTGTGTGTGTGTGTGTGTGTGTGTTTGTTGGTAATGCTGTCGATAGCTTACAATAAAAAGTCAAGCTGTGGCAGGGCAGTTTTTTTTATCTTCTCATTAAATTGCCATAAAAACACTCCAGTTGTTATAAATCAGCCACACAATCACATTTACTCCACTTAGGGTTTTGCCCCTATAAAAAGTTTTTGGTGTTCAATCATAGTCGCCAGCATTTGAACGCACCGCATAAACACAGTGTAAATGATGTGTTTTCTGTCCTCGCATTTCACAGGCTTCATGAAAGTGAGATGAGATTTACGCCGGCGTTGTCCGCCTTTGATTTCCAACGTCTCCTTTACAACCTGACATCGCTCAGAATCAGTAACGCTGGAGGACACAACTGTAAGTTTTTGTATCAGTCTGTGTAACGGCTCTGCATTTCCATGAATGCATGCAAAACAGTTAGTTTAGGTGCTGTTTTGCTTGATGTTTTAAGGATGTTTGTTTCTTTTCTTTTCTTTTCAGTGTATATTGGGACATACCTAATTGAGTATACACTACCAGTACATCTGTGAGAGCATGTAGGCATGATAAAATTGCTGAATGCATGGCAATTTACAAATAATACCAGCAAAATACAGAAAAAATGTCAAAAACTTTCACACTTTTATTGATGAAAATATATTTTCATCACACATCAGTATAAATTATTAAAGCTGCACCAATGATAGTTGCAAAAACAAAGTCAGTGTTTGTATTTAGGGAATAGTTCAACAGTTCCAAATCTGGTAAATTAAAAAGAAAAAAAAGAAGAGACATTTATTCCCAGATGTTAGGAACTAGTTCTTGAAATCCTCCTCCTATTTTTTTTTTAATCTGATCATCTGTGTTGTAAAGCACGGGCAGGATCTGAGAGGCATTACTGCGGATAAGAGCGCCAAGAAGACAGAACAGCTGGCCAAAATCAGCAGCGCTCTCACACTCAC